>JBBBVM010000484.1:6682500-7282500 GCA_037355625.1 Petunia x hybrida
GTGGATTCTCTTACTTTGATTATAGGTCGTCAGGTAGGTTATAGGTTGGAGATGAATTTTTGTATTTGAGTCACTCTCTGTTAATTTGAGTGCACAGAATACACCCATTAACACAAACTTCGAACATTTAATGTGACTGAGGGCAAAAGGAAAAGAAAAATGAAAAGGAAAAGGAAGAAGTACAAACGCATGGATTATTACAAGTTTTCTCGTCTCTAGGTGAATAGACGCAGATAACAAGGTCAGAAGACAAATAGAACAAAGAAGACAGAACACTTTTTATTTATCAACCAAGAAGAGCTGGCCGATCAAGAGAATAACACAACGTCTACCTACTTGATAGCAGGAATGAACTCAAGAATCTATCTAATATGAAGCCATGCACAGATTGTTCACATCCCTTCATAAAATGGCACATCAAATGCTTCATAAAATAAGAGGTCATGCTAAAAACATGAAAATAGAAAAAACAGCGAACATGGCCAGTAGAAACATATGCTCACTAGGGTGAACTACTGCTACATACTGCTAAAAAAATTGCCAGATAAGCTAATTTTTCATAAATCTACTCTATAGGAGCAATACACGATTTTCATCTCTAATCCTGACCAACAACACTTTTCTTTAGTACTCTACCAAGTAAGTAAACCAAAACCTTACAAAAACTCGGCGAAAACATACTCAAGCAGTGTATAAAAATGAGATAACTAAAGAAGAAATATAGTACCAATTCCTGGTTAATCTCCCCAGAATTGATTAGCTTTGCCAGTAAATGCCCCTCCTTGCTTTCAGGATTAGCTGCTACCGCAATAAAAAGCATAAAGATGAAAATTACGAATCTGGCTGCTCCTCTCACACCCATTTTCCCTTGAATGAGCATTAATGAAGAAGACAATACTTATCATGAATAGCTCAAGATACCCCTCCAATTCTCTTTTTGTTCCCAAGAACACCAATAAACCAGAAGAACCTTCACTTCAACCCCTATTGTAAATCACGAAATCTCCAACAAGAATCTTACTGACACACTTCAGATTGTCATGAGAATCAGTGGCAACAAACACAGTGTATAAACCAGCAATCCAATGCAGATTTCACAGTTTGGAATTAGTCGAGGTGTGATCAAGCTGGCCCGGACACGACCGTTATCAAAAAAGATAGATTTCACCCCTTCGCAGTTTTTTGAAGCTTACCTTTCAAAAATCTCAATCACAAACTTCTCAACAATAACCTTGAGCAACCCACCTCAGATTTTCAAGAAAGAACTCAAAACAGTGGCATCAAAAACACTGCATAATAAACCAATAAAATAGAAGAAAAATAGAACACAAAAAGCCAACTGAAGGAATCAAGAAGTAGTCAATTCAAGAAAATCCAAACCAAAAGAACAACTCCAATGAATTGGTCATCTAAGCTAAATAATTGTTCCACTTGGGTTTTTATCAGATCAAGGAAGAGAAGCTAGTAGTATTAGTAAAATACAAATGAATTGTAAAGAGGGAAGGCGCGTGAGTTGACTAGAGAATTTTCCTTTGTGGAAAGTGAACCTTTTTTCCCCCTATTGAGGAGGCGCCGTGTCTGAACGCTGACAAAAAGTTTACTACCTATCTTTAATGCTGTTTTTCATCTACACGTCTGTAACTTTTGGATATTTTTGTTTACTCCATTCCCCTTTTAATTTATCTTTTTTTTAATTCAACTAGTAGTTGAGTTTAATATAAGGGTGTGTTTGGTATGCAAGAACAGCAGCAACAACATATCCACCATTATTTCACAAATGAAATAATACTTGTTAGGATAATATGAATGAAAATATTTTTTATTAAAAAATAAGTGATTTTAGAATACATTTTTCGGTGTTTGGTAGTCAACCTACCCTCTAATAGGCTAATACCCCCAACTTCACCCTACCCATATTCACCCAATACCCACCCCACGCCCTATCATCTAACTCTTACCCAGCCCCCAAATCCACCACATCAACCTTGTCACGAATGACTTCATTCTTAATCTTATCTATCTTTGTGTGCCCACACATCCATCTAAGAATTCTCATTTCCGCTACGCTCATCTTCTGGGCGTGAGAGTTCTTGACTGACCAACACTCTGCACCATACAACATAGCTGGTCTAACGACCACTCTATAAAATTTGCCTTTAAGCCTAAGTGGCACTCTTTTATCACATAGTACACCGGAAGCAAGCCTCCACTTCATCCAGCCTACTCCTATACGGTGTGTGACATCATCATCGATCTCACCATTACCTTGGAGGATTGAGCCAAGATATTTGAAGCTCTCTTTCTTAGGAATGACTTGAGAATCAAGCTTTACTTCCATATCTGACTCATCCGGAGCATCACTAAACTTGCATTCCATATATTCTGTCTTTGTCCTGGTTAGTCTAAAGCCTTTAGACTCTAGAGTCTGCCTCCACGCCTCCAGCTTCTCAGTGACACCTCTGCGTGTCTCTTCTACCAGCACTATATCATCTGCGAATAACATACACCACGGCACCTCTCCTTGGATACTCCGAGTCAACACATCCATCACCATCGCAAATAGAAATGGGCTAAGAGCTGACCCCTGATGAAGCCCCATCTCAACTGGGAAGTAGTCTGAGTCTCATCCCACTGTCCTCACTCGAGTCTTAGCTCCTTCATACATATCCTTAATCACCCTGATGTATACCATTGGCACCTCTTTAGCTTCCAGGCATCTCCACATAACCTCCCTATGGACCTTGTCATATGATTTTTCTAGGTCAATGAATAATATATGCAGGTCTCTTTTCTTGTCCCTATACTGCTCGACCAGCCTCCTCAACAGATGAATGGCTTCCGTAGTCGATCTCCCAGGCATGAATCAAAACTGGTTCTCAGAAATGTGCACATCTGATGCGGGGCAAATCGAGCCAAGACACTAACCATCAAGAACCAAGCTTGAGAGCACAAGGAATGCAAGTCAAGGCCTCCGGAAACAACTTGAAGATCATGCATCAGAGCGCCAAGGAAGGAGGAGCGCCCAGCACGGTCAGGCGGAGCGCCTAGCTTCAAGGCGCCCAGGGTGGAGCGCCCAAGCTCCAGGTGGAGCGCCCAGACTTCCTTTGTTCCAGGCGGAGCGCCTGAAATCTAGGCGGAGCGCCCAGCTAAAGGGCAACCAGGGTGGAGCGCCCAAGCTCCAGGTGGAGCGCCCAGCATCAAGGCAATTCAGGCGGAGCGCCCAAATTCCAGGCGGAGCGCCCAACGCTGAAGACTTCTAGATTTTTGGAATGAAGTTCCTATTTTGCCCTTAAGTGGCTTGTATGTATTATTTCACTTTGGGGCATTTTAGACATTTCACCTAGCCTTATGAAAAACTATAAATAGGGACACTTAGCCATTTCTTACATTTAGTTAGCTTTGAATAGAGAAGATAGAATTGAGAGAGAACGTTGAAGAGGCCGAGCCCTTCTTGTTTGAGCCCGAGGCTCTTGTATGTCTCGACTTGGAACCTATGGAGATCGACACCTAGTTTGATTCCATTGTAAGGTTCGAGTTTCCCTTCTCCCTTTTGGATTCAATTAACGTTAGTAAATTCAATTCGATTCTTTCTTCTACTTTCTTGCCTTCCTAGTCTCGATTTCTTGTTATCTTTTATCGCTTCCGCATTGTTTGTATCGTATTTAGCTTCCGCGTGTTTTGCCCCTTATCAGTTGGTATCAGAGCAAGGCTCGGGTTATGTTCTTACAAACCCCCGTTCCTTGTTCCGTATGTTAGTATGTTGTTCTTGTTGTTCTTGTGTTCTTGAGAAAAGAAGAAAACAAAAAAATTGAAAAACTAGAAAAGTTGAAAAAATTTGGTAGATCGGGTTGGGATCGAATCCCCAAGTGTTAAAAGGTATTGGGGTTTGTTCCTTATAGTATTCCCGTCGTTTTGATACCCATATATCGTGTTTTGGTGTTACGAATCAAAATTTCCAAAATCAAAATCCAAAAAGTTTGAAAATTCTTGAAAACGCTTCAATCTTGAATCGAAGCTTGTTGTTGTTTGTTTGGAGTTGAAAACTATTGGGGATTGGTTGTTATAGTTGTATACACCTTTGGGTATCATTAGTTTTGAGTATCGGGTTGAAATCGAACCAAAAAGTTGGCCAAAATCACCAAAACCCCGTTGTGAAAAATGCTGAAAATCGCGTCCAGGCGGAGCGCCTAAGCTTGGGCGGACCGCCTAGCCTTCTTGGCAGTAGGGGCAGCCAGGCGGAGCGCCTCACACCCAGGCGGAGCGCCTCCCTTCACTGGGCGGAGCGCTGCGCCTAGCCCTGAAACGGCCCCATTTTGTTTCGTTTCGCTTCTTTTTGTGTTCCGTTGGTTTCCTAACTTCTTGGTTAGTGTTTTTAGGGTAATTGGCCTACTCCATTGACACTAATCCTTGAGCGTATTAGGACACTCGTGCGTAGAGGAGATTAGAATTCAAAGAAGAGTCGTAGAACTCCTTTTGGCCTCAAGTGCGCACTTTAAATAGCCGTCCGTACATCGAGTCTCATTAACTCCATTCCGAACTTTAACTTGGACATACTAGTTGTGATCACCTTGGTTCCCAAGTTGTTAAGGCTCGCCTTTGAGTGTTCATAAATTGAGTGATACACGTGAGGGAGTGACTTTTGGGAGGTTTTGTCTTTTGGTGTTGCAACTATGTCGGATGAAGATTGTGGAGGGTATGACTCATGTGGAGACGAGGGAGACTATGGTTCCTACGATGGTGATGATGGGTATTGCTATGATGATTCGGGGAACTATGGCTCGCATGGTGATGAAGCGGGTTACTATGATGATCATGAGATGCAAGAAGACTATGAAGCTTGTGAAGATGAATTTGATGGATCTAATGCTTCAAGTCAAGAAATCGAAGATGGTAACGCTTCAAGGTATATTGATCCTACTTACTCTACTTGTGATGAATTTGATCATGTTGATAGTGACATAGAGGGAATTGATGATGAAATTGATTATTCACATTATTCATTTGCATCATCTCTTGGTGTTGCTAATGGTGTACAAGGGAGTAGTAGAGGACCTTCCATTAGTATGGGAGGTGGTGGTGGTTGTTCCATGGGAAATGGGAGATTTGCATCTTCTAGTTCCCATGTGAAGGGTGGAATGAGAAGTGTTGCTCTTACCGTCACGGGGGTGCATTGCTCTAGTAGTGGTGGTAGGAGTGGTGCTATGGGCTATGGAACCAAGGCGAGAGGCAATTATGGGTTCCGTAGTGGTGGTCCTTCCTCGACTTCCAACAACACTTCTAATGTTGGGAGAGTGACGGGAAGTAGAGGTTATTTTAGTGGTGTTGCCACTAGTGGAGGGATAAGGAAGACTCAAGTTGAGGGTGATGTGTTTCTTGAACTTCCAACTTCTTACTTGGATGATCCTATACGAAACTTGGGTCTAAGGAGGTTCCTTGTTGAGGTGGAAGGTAATGGAGGGTACTTGCTCAAGATTGGTAACACCGATGCCAATTGCATTAGTACCTCGGTGGTTGATGAGTTAAGGCTACCTTGCTATGCCCTAGAGCATCCTTATAAGTACCACGGAGTGTGGGTTTCCAAGCAAGCTCGGGTGTGCATATCTCATAGGAGCTATTGGGGTTATATGTGGTGTGATGTGTACCCCATGCAACATTGTGATGTGTGGTTAGGTGAGCCGTGGTTGCAAGGCAAGAAGGTGCGATATGTTCTTGAGAATGATAGGTATTATGTGAACAAGGGCCAAAGAAATTATGACCTTGAGCCTCTTGAAGCGAAGATCAAGTCATCTCCTAGTATTCCTTCTATGCCTATGCAAAGGGGAAAGGAGCAAGGACCTCATTCCATGAATGAAAGGGTGCAAACAAGATGTCCTACAAACACAAGCAAAGGTGGGACTAGTGCTACAAAAGAGTTGACAAATGTCAACAAGGTGAGCCCGAAGCCACTTCCAAAGCCGAGTGGTTCACCAACAAAGAAGAAGGAGACATCAAGTGATGAGTCTCCAAGTCCTAGATTCCGGGTTGATGTAAAAAGTCCACCTACTCCGGCTATGGGCATTCTCGGGCCTCGTCCCAATTCGCCCGAATTTGAGAGACAAAAGATAGAGAGGAGTAAGGGAGCGACCGGTGACAACTCTCTAGTGGAAAAAGGAGAGATTGTGATGAGTGATGTGAGTGAGTTGTCGCCACCCGAATCTACACCTAACCTTGGAAAAAAAATGAGGGAAAAGAAAGAGGGAAAAAGAAAAAAAGAGAGTGAGGACACCCCTTATTCTAACCTTAACCCTTTTGCTTTTTCTTCTATGTGTTTGAATTCTTGTGTAGGAATTCTTGGAGGCAAACCGATGAAGCCTCAACCATGTTCCAAAATGGAAAGACAAGGTGAAGGAGATGCCGAAAGTGAGCTACAAGGTGAAGGAACTACCCATGAAGCTTCATGTACATTAAGTGAGCCCGGATGCGACTCAAGTGTAAGTGTTAGTTCTTCTATCCTTGAGCATAATACTTCCTTGTCTTATGGTATTGATTGTGAGAATTCTATGCTAGTTGATGATTTGCATGACTATAATGTGTTTGCAACTAGTGTAGAACCTTCGGGTCAACTTGTGTGTGAAATTAAACCACTAGTTGAGAGGGTTGAAAAGCCACATCATGATGTGAGCTCGGTTTTCATTGAACCTCTCTTTAGTGAAAATAGTGAAGTTGACCTTGTTTGTGAACCTTGTTATGACACCCCACCCATTTTTGATAAAGGAGAAGATGAATTGCATGATAATCTTATTCTTCCCTTTGATTGCTTAATTGATAGTGGTGGTCCTTTGTGTCGTAGTGAGGATGGGATTGATCTTGAGGAGTCTCTTGAGTGTGAGATGGATCGATTCATTTTCGATGACTCCTCGAGTGAGAGTGAAAGACCTAGTCTTGATACTAAGCTCTTGCGTAACCATGAATTTGAGGTGCATGCTTTTACATTTCTAATGTTTGAAGGCAATCTCATTTGTGGTGGTGAATTGTATCGGACTAGGGTCGGTAGTAGAGTCGAACCTCCATGGTTTGTAAAGTTAGGCTCTATGGATGATCCATTGTTTGGAACTTCGAGTGAGGAGAGTGGTCTTGATAGTGGTCGTGTTGACCTATCTTCTAGTAGTCCTAGCCTTCGTTGTTTGGACTATAATGATGAAGGACCTATTTTGGAGACCTTCCTTTGGAGTTTGCCCAATAAGGAGGATTGTCTTGGGGTTGATTTGGGAGGTGAGGAGATATCTCTCGGTGTGTGCAAGAATGCTCTTAAGAAGGGGAGTGGAGTAGTCGATGTTAGTTTGGAGTTGAACTATTTTACTTACTCCATTCCACATGTTGAGCACACCTTGAGTGTTGGACATACCAAAGCCAATGTGTCACATTGTGATAAAATTGATTTGAAGGCTTGGTGTGTTGATAGTAAGCTTAGGGGTCATACGACATTTGATTGCTACATGTTTCATGACTTTGATCTCTTTGCTTGTTTTGATGATGAGTGCTTGTTCTTTGTGAGCCAAGAATTTATTGTTTCCTTTGGGAACATACGCTTTTTGATTGGTATTGATGCTTGGCTCTATCACAAGAGTGTGTTTTCCACACTACTTGCACTTATTCTTGTTAAGCTAACCTACTTGTGAAGTAGGAAATTTTGGTTGTGCTTGCTTTGAATGTAGGTTTTGATGGTTTGATTTCGAGGACGAAATCCTTTCAAGAAGGGGAGGATGATGCGGGGCAAATCGAGCCAAGACACTAACCATCAAGAACCAAGCTTGAGAGCACAAGGAATGCAAGTCAAGGCCTCCGGAAACAACTTGAAGATCATGCATCGGAGCGCCAAGGAAGGAGGAGCGCCCAGCACGGTCAGGCGGAGCGCCTAGCTTCAAGGCGCCCAGGGTGGAGCGCCCAGACTTCCTTTGTTCCAGGCGGAGCGCCTGAAATCTAGGCGGAGCGCCCAACGCTGAAGACTTCTAGATTTTTGGAATGAAGTTCCTATTTTGCCCTTAAGTGGCTTGTATGTATTATTTCACTTTGGGGGCATTTTAGACATTTCACCTAGCCTTATGAAAAACTATAAATAGGGACACTTAGCCATTTCTTACATTTAGTTAGCTTTGAATAGAGAAGATAGAATTGAGAGAGAACGTTGAAGAGGCCGAGCCCTTCTTGTTTGAGCCCGAGGCTCGTGTATGTCTCGACTTGGAACCTATGGAGATCGACACCTAGTTTGATTCCATTGTAAGGTTCGAGTTTCCCTTCTCCCTTTTGGATTCAATTAACGTTAGTAAATTGAATTCGATTCTTTCTTCTACTTTCTTGCCTTCCTAGTCTCGATTTCTTGTTATCTTTTATCGCTTCCGCATTGTTTGTATCGTATTTAGCTTCCGCGTGTTTTGCCCCTTATCAACATCCCTCCTCATCCTCATCTCCACCACCCTCTCCCAGACTTTCATAGTGTGGCTGAGTAGTTTAATGTCCCTATAATTGTTGCAGTTCTGGATATCCTCTTTGTTCTTGTATAATGGAACCATGCAACTCCATCTCCATTCCTTAGGCATTTTCGTTGATCTAAGGATGACATTAAACATCCTGGTCAGCCACTCCAGACCTGCTCTGCCCCGCGATCTTCCAAAAGTCTACTGGAATCTCATCTAGCCCAGTCGCTCTTCCCCCACGCATTTTTCGATTGCCCCTTTGACCTCTTCAACTCTTATACGCCTACAATACCCAAAATCTCGATGACCCTCTGAGTGGGCTAACTCATCCAGCACCACATGACTATCGCCATCAGAGTTCAAGAGCTTATGGAAGTACGTCTGCCATCTCCGTCTAATACGAGCCTCTTCCACCAGCACTACCCACCCTCATCTTTAATGCACCTCACCTAATCCAGATCCCGCGATCGCCGCTCCCTTGCCTTTAGGTCCTATACAACTTCCGGTCACCTCCCTTTTCAGCTAATCACCCCTATTTTAACTATAATTCTTATATGTTTGTATTTTAGATAACATAGTTATAGTGTGGGATTTTACAGATCCTTATTAGTATGATTGAGTACTTCTCTATTTTATCTTACTATTCGTTGTTATTAGTATTGTTGCTTTATTTACCCTGTTATTTTTATATTTTGATATCATTGCTTTTCTTTACCTTGATCTTTCTATCTTAGCATATTATTCTCGTATTTTGTTTTCTGTTCTTTTTCCAAACCCATTTTTAAAGCTGTTTTTCTTTAAAAATTGGGGGTTTGGAGGCTGCTGGTTGTGGAATGGCAAGGGGCTAAGTGGTGTAGTTTCGGGGTGCAAAGTGGATGTCTGGGTGAGGTTAGTGGGTGCACATTGTGTCCCTGAGGTGGGTCCCAAGTGCAGAATTGATGCCTCGTGGTGGAGCACATTTGCAAAATAAATGCTCGAGTGAGGTCGACGGATGCACAATGCATGCCTAGAGGCGAGGATCACAAGTGCATAGTGGATGTCATTAACGACGTATAAAGATACCCATGTGGGGGTTAACGGGTGTCAGGGCGTGTGGTTGAGGTGTAGAGAGGGTGAGTGGGGTTGGGCTAGTAATGTAAGAGGGAGAGGTGAGTGGAAAGAGTGAGGTTAGGGAATTGGAGTGGTTAGAGGTGGGGTGGGGATGGAGGTATCATCGAAGAGTTTCGAAAAATGATTTTCTTCCACTTGTGAGGGAAGTTGTTGATGCGGGGCGAATTGGAGCCAAAGCGCCAACCATCAAGAGCCAAGCGTGAGAGCACAAAGGATAAAAGGCAAAGACACCGGAGGGGGGTTCGAGAGTGATTTGGAGTCATGGACTTGAGCGCCAACGAGGGAGGACCGGCTACGGACCAAGGAGGAACACTTAGAGTCCATTTTGAGCCGTTTCCAAGAACCCCCAGGAAGGGGCGGACTGCCTACTCAAAGGGGCGGACCGCCTAGTTGATTTCAAGCCTTTGGACTTTGAGGCGCCTCATTTAGGGGCGGACCACCCACTCTGCACCATAGGGAAAGGGGCGGACCGCCTACTCCCACTTGGCGGGGCGCCTAGTTGCTTTGTTTTGCACGGGAATGCTATGAGTAATTCCTATTTTGACCCTACGAGGCTTGTATTATTTTTATTACATTTGAGGGCGTTTTAGACATTAAATTAGGAGTGTGGAACACCTATAAATACCACACTTAGTCATTTTATTCATTAGCTTGTTTAGATTTGTAGAATAGACTTAGAAAGAGAGGCAAGGCCTTCTTCTTTGTAGAAGCTTGAAGCTTCGGATTATCTCTTTGCTTGGAACCTATGGAGATCCGTCACTAGTACGAGATCCTTGTATGGTTCAAGTTTCCCTTCCTCTCTCGGATATTCAATTCATGATTTGAATCGTTTATCCATTCTTTTCTTCTATTTCTGTTCTTCCCCATCCCTACTTTTCTTGTTATCTTGTGATTATTGCTTTCGCATCATAGTTTATGGCTTCCATCTATTTATCCCGTATCATCTTGGTATCAGAGCAAGGCTCGAATTTCGTTCTTACGAATCCACGTTCCTTGTTCATCTTATCTTTACTTTATTGTTATTGTGTTTATGTTCTTGAGAAAAGATGAAAAACAAAAAAAATTGAAAAAGTGAAAAAATACAAAAAAAATCTTATTGTGGATTGGATTTGATGATTCCTTTGGTGTTTGATATTGGAGTTTGATCTATGATGATTACCTGTTGATTTGGTACCCTTGTTACTTGATTTGGTGTTGAAAATCAAAAGTTAGAAAAATCAAAAACCCCAAAATTGAAAAACCCTTGAACTTGATTGAAATTTCTTGATTTGGATTCGTTATGGATTGGGTGTTGTTATAAATCATTAGGGATTGATTGTGGTAGTTGAAAACACCATTGGGTACCTTCGGATTGGGAAAAAACACCTTGGAACATCGGAATTTGGGTGCAAAAGAACCAAAAACCCGCTGTTGAACTGTGCTGTGAACTGCAGTAGGCGAACCGCCCACCCTGAAGAGGCGGACCGCCCACTCCTGGAGGGTGTCCGTTTGAATTCGTTTTGTGTGTTTTTGTGTTCCGTTTGTTTCCTTACTTCTTGGTTAGTGTATCTAGGGTATTAGTCCTACTTTATTAACACTAATCTTTGATCCTTTAGGGTGTTGTGTGTCTTGAAGCTTTACTTAAAGTCGTAGAACTTCTTTGGCCTCAAGTGCGCACTACAAATAGCTTCCGTACATCGAGTCACATCAACTCCACTCCGGGCCTTTACTTGGACATACTAGTTGATTGATCTTACCATTGTGGTTCCTAAAAGAGATAAGGGCATCTTTGGTTGGGGGTTTGGGAGTGTGCACCCTAAAGAGTGTTGAGAGCCACCACCAAAGGTAAGGGAGAGCAAGTGAGGTTGTTTAAACTAACCTTTGCACTTTCTTAACATGTCTTTTGCAGGTACAAGGAGCCATAAGGGAGGTTTGGAGGGAAGTGGGAGTGGTGAGAAAGGTGTAAATGGGAGGAGGGTAGTTGAAGCCTACTTTCCGAGCATCTTGGCTAAGATAGAGGCAATAGACACTCGACTCCAACACTTAGAGGATGATATGGTTGAGAATGAGGCCGAGGGAAGAGATGGTATGAGTCGCACTATGGGTTATGGTGTTGCTAGTAGTGGTAAAACGAGGAAGTACCCATCTAGTGAAGGTACTATTGAGGGGTTGTGTAGAGGGCGTTATGTAGATGAATTCATGACTACAAAGGATTGGTGTCAATTCATAGTGAGTCTTAACGAGAATCATGGGTATGTGCTTCAAGTGGATAACGGTGAAGAAAGTTGGATTAGTCATCTCGTAGTAAGAAGGTTGGGGATACCTTGTGTTGATGGAATGGCTAGGGTAGTTGTTACACAAAGGAACTTTGAAGAAGAAGTGGAGTGCAAAGTAGGTCCTTTAGAAGGATGTGATGTTATGTTGAGAAAGCCTTGGCTTTTCAATAGGCCCTTCAAGCTCGACAAATTCTTTGATGGCTACCATGTTAAAGCACAAGGGAAGACACAATTCCTCCTTCTTAGGAAAGAAGAAGTACAACCAAGCAAGCCCATGAACATGAGAAATGGAGGGACACCATTGAGGAGAAGCCCTATGACTCAAAGAGCGCAATCAAGAACTTCTACACACACAAGAAGTGGTGGGACTAGTGCAAGAAGAGAGTTGACATATGTCAACAAGGTGAACCCCAAACCACAAGCTCCAAAGCAAAGTGGTTCACCTACAAAGAAGAAAGAGACATCAAGTGATGAGTCTCTTAGTCCTAGATTCCGGGTTGATGTTAAAAGTCCACCTACTCCGGCTATGGGTATTCTTGGGCCTCGTCCCAATTCACCCGAATTTGAAAGACAAAAGATTGAGAGGAGTAAGGGAGTGACTGGTGACATTCCTCGAGTGGAAAAAGGAGAGGATGTGTTGAGTGATGTGAGTGGGATGTCACCCCCTGAATCTACACCCGAGCTTGAAAAGAAAATGAGGGAAAAGAAAGAGGGAAAAAGAATTGTAAAGAGTGAGGACACCCCTTATTCTAACCCTAACCTTTTATCTTTTTCTTCTACTTGTGTGAATTCTTGTGTAGGTACTCTTGAAGGAAAGCCAATGGAGCCTCAATCATCTTCCAAGATGGAAGGACAAGGTGAAGAAGATCTCCAATGTGAGCTTCAAGGTGGAGAGACAATTCAAGACCCTTCAAGTGCATTGAGTGAGCTAGATGGCCATTCAAAGGTAAGTGATAGTTCTCCCCTTGAGCATGTTACTTCCTTGTCATGCGAGAGTCTTTGTGAAACCTCTATACTAGTTGATGATATGTGTGCTTATAATGTGAATGCAACTAGTGTAGAATCTTTGGGTCAACTTGTGTGTGAATGTGAACTACTAGTTGAGAGGGATGATAAGCCACATCAAGATGTGAGCTCGATTTTCATTGAACCTCTCTTTAGTGAAGATATTGCAGTTGACCTTGATTGTGGACCTTGTTATGACACACCACCAATTTTTTATAAAGGGGACGATAAGTTGAGTGATCATGCCCTTATTGATATGCTTATCTTTGGTGGACCTAGGTGTTGTAGTGAGGATGATAGTGACCTTGAGGAGTCCCTAGTGGATGGGATGGATAGGCTTATACTTGATGACTCCTCAAGTGTGTATGAAGAGTGTGAACTTAACCCTCCATGGTTTGAAATGTTTAACTCTATAGACAATCCATTGTTTGAAACTTCAAGTGAGATGAATGGTCTTAGAATTGATCGTGTTGGTCCGTCTTCTAGTAGTCTTAACCTTGATTGTGTGGACTATAATGATGAAAAAGCCATTATAAAGACCTTCCTTGATAGTTTGTCTAGTGAGGAAGATTGTCTTAGAGGTGGATTGGGAGGTGAGGAAGTCACTCTTGGTGTGTGTAAGAGTGCTTCTAAGAAGGGGAGTGGAGTATTTGATGTTAGTTGTCAATTGAACTACTTTATTTATTCTACCCCACATGTTGATCACACCTTGGGTGTTGAGCATGCCAAAGCCGATGTTTCACATTATGATAATATCGATTTGAAGGCTTGGTGTGTTGGTCATAAGTTTAGGGGTCGTAGGGAATTTGATTGCTATGATTTTCATGTTCCATGTCCTATTGATCTCTTTGCTTGTTCTTGTGTTGGATGCACTTTCTTTTTGAGCCAAGTACTTGTTGTTTCCTTGGGAGACATGAGCTTTTTTATTGGTATTGATGCTTGGCTCTATCATAAGAGTGTGTTTTCCCACACTTTGGGCACTAACCTACTCTTGTAGTGGGAAGCTTTGTTTGTGCTTGTTTTGAATGTAGGCTTGATGGTTTGATTTCGAGGACGAAATCCTTTCAAGAAGGGGAGGATGATGCGGGGCGAATTGGAGCCAAAGCGCCAACCATCAAGAGCCAAGCGTGAGAGCACAAAGGATACAAGGCAAGGGCACTGGAGGAGGGTTCGAGAGTGATTTGGAGTCATGGACTTGAGCGCCAACGAGGGAGGACCGGCTACAGACCAAGGAGGAACACTTAGAGTCCATTTTGAGCCGTTTCCAAGAACCCCTAGAAGGGGCGGACCGCCTACTCAAAGGGGCGGACCGCTTAGTTGATTTCAAGCCTCTGGACTTTGAGGCGCCTCATTTAGGGGCGGACCGCCCACTGTCAAGCTTGGGCCGCCCACTCTGCACCATAGGGAAAGGGGCGGACCGCCTACTCCCACTTGGCGGGGTGCCTAGTTGCTTTGTTTTGCATGGGAATGCTATGCGTAATTCCTATTTTGGCCCTACGAGGCTTGTATTGTTTTTATTACATTTGAGGGCTTTTTAGACATTACATTAGGAGTGTGGAACACCTATAAATACCACACTTAGTCATTTTATTCATTAGCTTTTTTAGATTTGAAGAATAGACTTAGAAAGAGAGGCAAGACCTTCTTCTTTGTAGAAGCTTGAAGCTTCGGATTATCTCTTTGCTTGGAACCTATGGAGATTCGTCACTAGTACGAGATCCTTGTATGGTTCAAGTTTCCCTTCCTCTCTCGGATATACATTCATGGTTTGAATCGTTTATCCATTCTTTTCTTCTATTTCTGTTCTTCCCCGTCCCTACTTTTCTTGTTATCTTGTGATTATTGCTTCCGCATCATAGTTTATCGTTTCCATCTATTTACCCCGTATCATCTAACTTTAAGAGTGAGCTGCAACCATTTCTACCAAAATCCATAGCTGATGGTAGAGGCGCAACTAACATCTTATATCGCCGGATCAACACCAAATCGAGGTCCGTCCCCGACGCCACCATGACCACCTCGAGCCACGCAACTCCTCCAGGGGTGGACCCCACAACGGGCGGCTTCCGAGGATGTGGACCCCACGACGGGCGGCCCTACATCATCCCCCCTTTCTTTAAAGCAAGTTCGTCCCCGAACTTCGTATGGTGTAGCCGGGAATCGAATCCGGGTTGGCTCTGATACCAAACTTTAAGAGTGAGCTGCAACCATTTCTACCAAAAGCCATAACTGATGGTAGAGGCGCAACTCACATCTTATATCGCCGGATCAACCCCAAATCGAGGTCCGTCCCCGACACCACCATGACCATCCCGAGCCACGCAACTCCTCCAGGGGGTGGACCCCACAACGGGCGGCTCCCGAGGATGTGGACCCCACGACGGGCGGCCCTACATAAGTTGTTTTACATAAACTAGAGGAAAATGGCCTCTTAAGTTTAATTTTCAAGACATTTAATATATCCAAACATGAGAAAATTAAAAAACTTCATACCAAACACACTCATATTATTCAATCATTTTCAAGTAGATATTATATTTTATAGCGAGTGTACTGAACTACTGTAATTTGATTGTATTTAGTAATAAAAATTGTTTTCATTTTAATATTTAATTTAAATAGGTAGGATTCCTTTGAAAAATTCTAATATTAGGTTTGCATGTTAGATTTGATGGTATTGTGACTTGTTTCGCTTGATTTGCTTATTTTCTTTATGGTTGTTGATATTATGGTAAAATACATACATTGTAGTGCTATTTACCTCATATATCAATACTTTTGTAATTGATTTTAATATAAAGTTGTGTGTTTTGGGCTCATTATGAATTTTTAAATGTATAGGAATAAATTTGGGTAATTTTGATCAGTAGCCATTTTTGGACGCGCTCATTGGGGACTATCCATCGTTTCAAAATTTATTGAAGAATAGCCAAAAATTCACGCGCACACTTAAGCTCCATTAGCGTGGGAAAAACACCCCAGACTAGTCCCATAACAAAATACTGGGGCTTTGAACAAGTTTTGTTCACAACCCCAGTATTTTGTTATGGGACTGAAACTTTATGCCAAGTCCCATAACAAAATAATGGGGCTTTGAACAAAACTTGTTCAAAGCCCCAGTATTTTATATTGGGGTTAGTTCACTGAAGTGTCCCAGTATAAATACTGGGGCTTTGAACAAAACTTGTTGTTCAAAGCCCCAGTATTTATATTGGGACTTGTCCGGAAGTAGCTAGTCTTCAAACAGTTTTGCATCGCTGGCTAGTATTCATTTAACGCGGTCAAAACAGAATTCAAAGCCTAGTGATGGCTTTGTAATGAAAATGCTATTTAACACTTGGCAGATTTTTTTCATTTGATGGAATCAATCAGGGGCAGATCTATAATTTCAAAAGGATCAGTTCACTATTCTCAAGGGCGGGCCTATAATGTCCTTAGGTTAGTCAGTGCATAACCTTTGTCAGAAAATAAATTGTGTATATATGTCAAATATTATTTTATATGATAATATATTATGTTTTCAAAATCTATAAACAACTAATACTTGTAGCTTAGTCACCCTAGTGTTCAAAGATTGCTCAATGTTGTAGATTTGAATCTCCAATAAACAAGCTAAACCAATACAAGTAATAAAAATATTAAAGGAGCATTTAAGTGAAATTTGATATCAAATCCGTATAAGTGAACCAGCTCTCGACCAACTTTTACAGTATGAGTTCCCGAACATCATACTAAACATATTTTGATAAATGTGTACATACTATACCTATTTAGGTGAGGGACATGGGTTCAAGTGAAGCACATTTGAACTAGAGTTCCACCCCTGAATCAACTAAGGGTGTTTACGGTTTGCTATAATTGATATTTGGTTAAAACCATAACTAAATCAATTTAGTCGATATTTTAATTATTAAAACCAGCCCAAGTTTAAAATATATTTATTTATTTGGTTGTTGACATTTTCGGTCTGATTTAGTTCATTTTTTTTTTTGGGTAATATTTTTCTTTAATTTGATATTCTAAAATTTTCTTGTCTTCCTATAGTTTCCAAATTTACATAGACTTCACTGCAAAAATAAATACTAATAAAAGATTTTTGCTTTGCACTTTATCTAAGTAAATATGTTTGATATGACTATTAAAGCGAATCAATTACAGCAACATACAATATATACGATTCAAAAAGAGTTCTACCTCTACTGATGTCACTTGTATCTTTTAATAACGAAGTTACTTCTATATATCAAAAGACACATATTATCAAATGCGAAAGCTTTCATTTAGGAAAACTACCAGCTTGAAGAAACAGAATTAGAAAATGAATATTGTCCAATTAACTTTCAAGGGATTCCTAAGAAGTGATTCATAGTTCATTGATCATAATTGTCACATCCTAAAATAATTTTAAAAAAGATATATTTATTTAAAAGGCTGTGATTGGTGTTTTTAAAGGTCCAGAGTTATGAGATTCGAAATCGCCACTTTACAAGTTCAACGGTGTGCCAAATCACCAAAAAGGTATTTTTGGAACACTTTTGACTCATCTAATGATCTACGTCAGAGAATCCGAGTAAGGATCTCAATTGACTAGCGGGAAGGTATTAGGCCGCCTCGAATCCTGTGCTAAGCACAACTGCTTTTATTTATCACTTTCCGACTTTTAGAAAATTGTTTGTTGTTATTTTACCTTTTTTTGTTACGCTTTGACTGTTTGAACAAAATTGTATAAAGTAATCCACGTGGTATACATTAGAACAAATTGACTTTTTCAATTTAGTTTTCTTTTTCCTAAAAAGTAGATCACAAATCATACTTATCAATGCCTAA
This sequence comes from Petunia x hybrida, assembly GCA_037355625.1. Classification (NCBI taxonomy): domain Eukaryota; kingdom Viridiplantae; phylum Streptophyta; class Magnoliopsida; order Solanales; family Solanaceae; genus Petunia; species Petunia x hybrida. The sequence continues at coordinate 6,700,151 of JBBBVM010000484.1, forward strand.
TAAAGTTTAAAACCAAATTAAAATACATGCTTCATCATTGGCTTCTCTCAATTTAATTTGTCTTTTTGCCTAATAAGTAGATCACAAATCATACTTATCAATGTCTAATCGAGTTTAAAGCCAAATTTTAACAAATTGCCTAATCGAGTTTAAAGCCAAATTTTAATACAAGCTTCATCATTGACTTCTCTCAATTAGTTTTTTTTGTGCCTAATAAATAGATCACAAATCATACTTATAAATGTGTAATCGTGCGTGTCTTACAATCCTATTGATTTGACTAATCATATGTTAACATTGATCCATCTTATCTCTAGTATAATGGAGGAAACATTAACATTACATTTTTATTTCCATTATCTCCATTAAGTTGAACGATTTTTAGCCCTCATAGCCAACTTAGGCAAAACCGATCCATTTGTTATCATTTGTTACACACTACACGTGACTTGCTTCTCTTAGGCTTTGATTTCAACTATTTCAGCCCACTATTTGTATAATCCTTAAAGGCTGTCCAGTCCACTTTAAATGTTTACATAAATTGTCCTAGGCTTGCCTATTATTTACATGTTTCTCCAGATTCAACCTAGCTACTTACCACAATTTAAATCTTGTCTTAAGCTCATCCAGACAAGACTTGAAGTTGCTTAACAAATTTACATGCATTCATAATATAATGAAACATCACACAAGATAAATGCAGGTAGTAGTGGAGATAAATTCTTTGGCCAGGTCCGAAAGCAGATTTAAAAGTAAAAATTTCGCGTAGGAATCTGTTTGGCACGCGCTAATTGATTTCTAGCCGTTAAAAATAAATTCGCTGAGAAATAGCCACCTCCGGACAAGTCCCAGTATAAATACTGGGGTTTTGAACAAAATTCAGTAAACTAGCCACAGTATTTATACTGGGCGACACGACCCGAAATTCGGTTAGGCCGTGCGGGCACCCGACATCCTCCCCTAGACCCATCGGGCGAACCCTTACCAATTAAATCAGGAAAATAAATATAACAATTCACAAATAAGGACAGGACTTAAAAAAACACAGACATACTGATACCTCTAAGCTGTACAAAAGACAGAGCCAGATAACAACCGGAAACACATATGAAACCATAAACTCAACTAGGGATACGAGCAAAAACATATCAACAAATAAGCAATGCACATATAATCAGGACAATAGTTATGTACTACAAGTTTACACAATGGTATGAAATGAAATGAAATGAGATGAAATGAAATGAAATGAAATCTGATGCAAAGGGTCACATGTGCCAAATGAATGGAGCGGAATCCTCCTGCTCCGAGGGCGGAATCCTCCTACCCTCAATATGATACAATGGAGCGGAATCTTCCTGCTCCGAGGGCGGAATCCTCCTACCCTCAATATGATGAAATGGAGCGGAATCCTCCTGCTCCGAGGGCGGAATCCTCCTACCCTCAATATGATGCAATGGAGCGGAATCCTCCTGCTCCGAGGGCGGAATCCTCCTACCCTCAATATGATGCAATGGGGCGGAATCCTCCTGCTCCGAGGGCGAAATCCTCCTACCCTCGATATGATATAAACCAGATGCGGAATACTCCTGCACTCTCCTGGGGCGGAATACTCCTGCACCCGATATGATATGCAATGTAATGCATATGAATGCAATATGATGCAATAATAACCCTTCACCGGCGCGAGACTCTCATCGACAGCCGGGGGGTAGATGCCAACTCACAACCAGAGTACAATACTCCGATCCTCAATGCAATACCAACAATAGGACATAACATATAATATATAATGTAAATCAAAAGCTAAGGCGTAAGGAGTACGCCTATCAGCAGCTACACACGTAAGGAATACGTGGTAGAAAATCCACGAGGCCAAGGGCCTCCAAAGAAATTGATATAAACACTTACCTTGTTACAAAGTTAGCACATTCACTCAATAACCGCTTGTTCTTTGGTTTCATTGCCAAACGATCCCACTCTATTCCATAAGCAGAAAAATATATCAAATTTGGCTAAAGGCTTCATTCCTCACATCTTAGGGCAATCCGGTTAGGAACCTGATACCCTATTCGCATACGCAATACGCAGGCCAGGCCTATTTACAGGGTTTAAGGTCACATAACCAAACCCTAAATAAATTACATTTATATGTTGCCCATAACTCACTGAGTACGAATATATAATCAATTTCATTATCGGGGTCCATTTGACCCTTTAACTATCAATTGAACTTATTAAAACGATGTCTAATATTCCAACTTTTACCGTTAAAATATATTCAAACACACGTAATAAACTCAAATAATATATTAGGATCATTACCTGAATGTTTCAGGGTGAAAATTCTACTTTTTTCCGGCCCCTTTTCTCATTTTCTGGCATTTTTTCTTCCTCCCCGTCATTTCATTTTCTCTCTGCGTGTTTCTATTTTGTTCCTCCATTTCTAAGCTTCAAATGAAGCTGCATGGATATATACATATCCACCAGCCCACCGCCTAACTTTTAAGTTTTTGTCTTTTTCTCTTTTTTTTCTTTTAAAATTCGCTGTTACGGTAAAAATTAAAACGGTACCCTACGATATTCGAAATAATTCCAAATTTTGCATACAAATTATACAAAATATATGTAGCATACTCGCGAAGGCGGATCTCAAATTGGACTCCTGAAACTCAAAATGCGAATTTAAATGAAAAAAAGTCAAATTATTTACCTTTCGGCATTTTAGCGGAAACTAGACGAACAACACATTGAAATTCACTTTCGAAAGTTCATAAAAGTCACAAATAATCATACGAACCTAACGACGCTTTTGGATTTCGAATCGGAGTTCGTTCGCCATAACCGAGCTCAAAAATCTCTTTTTAATATTTATTGTCAATAAAAACAGACACCTTTTTTCGATGCCTACCAAACGAGTTCTGATTTAGCTCAAATTTTACAGACAGGTCCTAATAGACCTGACGAATATTTTAAAATTATCGACACGTCAATCGGAGTCCTATCTTTCGAAACGACTAACCGAGGTCGTTTCATTCTCTTCCACTTAAACTCTCGTTCGTCCTCGAACGAGCCCAAGTCTAAAGAAAAATTCACACGGTTAACAAGAGAACTTGCACGACCTTCATAAACTACTCCACGAATATTATCTCATGATTCCAGAATAAGAATTATAACACACACACCGAACTCTTGGAGTAAAATATATCTGGATAGTATGATGCAGACCAGGAATGATCTTCAGACCGAACATCTACTTCAGGGTATTGTCTTTGAATTGGAAATATTATAACTTGAAAAAGTGAAAATAAAAGAGATATGTAGTTGGACCACGAGCTGAAGCAGAATACCAGCAACAACGTTGATTACATGTGCATTTATAACGTTAAAGTAACTTCTCAAAAAGTTGACGTGTAAAGGAGATATGCCAATGATGGATGGACGATAAGCTGCACTAGATCTTTAACTCTAAGTTTTTCATGAAGTAAAACAACGTCAGTATGAGGATCCAGTTCTGGTTGAATACAGACAGATAGCCAGAAGAAAAACGGAGTCACCATACAGGGTTACGAATGACGGTTTTCCCATGTATAAAGATAGACTTTGTGCTCCTGATGTTGCAAATTTACGTGGACAGATTATGATAGAGGCAGATTGTTCTAAATACACTGTTCATCCAGGTTCGACTAAGATGTACCATGATCTTGAGCAGATTTATTAGTGGGATGGAATGAAGTGTGACATAGCAGAATTTGTGGCTCAATGTTCTAATTGCCAGCAAGTTAAAGTCGTGTCATCTTTCCAGACTTTATGCTTTCAGCAGATAGGTACGTATATATGATCAGGTCGCCAGCTTATCTCTATCATTAGCAGATTATTAGTGGGTTTAGCAATGATCGATACTCAACGTAGGTTTCCGTCGTGGCCTAACTTTGGGTCGTGAGAAAAGTGGTATCAACTCCTCAGAGATTCAGTATTACCATTCAGTATTTGGAGGAAGACTCCTCCACTTAAAGCACAAACTCATGTAGCTATTTGAATAGGACTAACCATCCTCGCACAGTCTGCTGGACCAAAGAAGATTTAGCTAAAAGCTGAACGTAGGCAGACCTAAGCTACTAACTACCCTTTCGAGTTGCCAAACAGCTGCAACTCTCGAGTTCACAACTCCATACCTTTGCCGTAAACACCACCGCCTTATGGACGGTACTTCTATATAAAAATTTCGGCAGAGTTTCCCCTGAAATTGGATGATCCGCAAAAACAGAACCAGCACTATACTATACATGGGAATTGATACCCGGATAAACTAATATCCAAAACAATAATATGCTTACCCGGCTACAATAACACGTACTCTGGCTTAACACAGGAACGTCACAAGCGGCTATCAATCGCCCAAGCTCACTAGTGCCGGACGAAGAAGAAATGGAAATGGATCGAGGATAGAAATAATTAGAGCTTCAGGAAGCTCATCTTCTTATTTGCTTGGCTAGTAAAGCTAGACTACTTATGAGTCAAAGTAGCCCAAGAATCACAATTGAAGAAACAAATATTAAATAAGCTTTATGGAATGACATCTATGCCAATTTAACCTCTCAATAAGAAGGAAACTCTGACAATTTACCAGAAAACCGTTTTATAACCCAGATGAGCTCATAGGATAATATGACTTTACTAGCATTTTGAACCAAGAGAAGATACGTAGATCGAGTATTACTTACTAACCACTTTACACCGGAATAAACAATAACACTTTCTGAAGATGACGAATTAGGATCCCATTATCCTACCATCACTGAATTCCAAATAGAGATAGACTGACTTGACATGATAAGAGAAAGTGGTACAACAGGATGCCAAGTAGACAATACCGACACTCTCTCTCAAATTTCTCACATTTAAATCAGATAAATTAGTAGGGTCTCACCAATGCCAGGAATAAATTATACCAGAAGCTCGCCCCTCTACCGCAACCGATTCTTAATTAAGACAATATCCAAGGAAACCATCGAAACATAATAAGACACACCATTTCCAGATCGATCGAAAGAATCAAATCTTACTCACATATAAGTGAGCTAGAAATACTTGGGTGTACTACATCGGATACCTCAGCATCCTGCAAGACTGGCAGTTCATTGAACTGCCCCTGCAGCTGAGTTGAGCCACTACCCTGACAATCACTTTCTGAAGAACCACTGTCACCACACTCTCAACCTCTACTGGATGGTAGAATTTCTTTTGCTGATTGAGATCTAAATGAAATTCCCTACGACGGTGTAGGTGCCTGATGACGAGAGAAAGGACGACTGCCTACTTGCCGGACTAAGGAAGAACTCCACCCAAAAATGACAGGCTCACGACACTGATAACACCTTGCCAATGAAAATGGAAGCTGGACAGATTGTTGATAGACTATAAAGAGAAAAACTGGGTCTATCTTAATGAACTACTAGTGTATTTTAAGAATTATGCTCTACCAGCTGAGATAACCTGGCAGGTGACCTCCCAAAATAATCAGAACTCTTACCTTCAAACGAGGTATGGTGCCCACCAGGGCCGCGGGATTTCTCACTATCTCGCTCTAACTCTTCCCGCTCTAACTTATGGTATGCCTAATACCTTTGAACAATATCAACTACGACATCAAATGAAGTATCAACCTCAATTTTTTTTTTCGAGCCATCTGGGATCTCAAGGAAGGAGAAAGGTCATCAATAAATCTTTGAATCTGTCGAAAAGCTCATGGACTAGTTCTAATGCATATTCAGTCATTCTATAGAATTCAATCTCATATTCTGAAACACCAACAGGCTAACCGACAGGCTACCCTGTCTAATCCACTGAAACTGGCGACACTTTTCATCTCGCTCGCTACTCGAAAGGAATTTTCCATGAATCCAGAAGAAAAATCGAACCAAGTTAGCTAATATGAAAGCGGTCCACCAATTCAAGCCTGGGCCCCTAAAATGGGAAAGAAGAATAATACAAAGCATACTGCTCGAGATAACTAACAGCCTGAAGGATATACTGACGTCATTTTTATTTTAAAAATTCACACAGAGATTATCTCATGCATGGCTTAAGAATATTGGAAGGTTCAACCGCATAAAATAATGGAGCCTCTTTGGGCACTCGGACCGAACCGTTACTTCGGCTGGCTAACCAGCCAGAGCAATTGGTGGTGCAATACATGCTGCTTCTAGAACATAATTTACTAGGGCAACACCAGGAACTGGAACTGGAACAAGAACTCTCTAAGTCCGAACATCTGCATCTGTGGCAACCTAATAAGCTGCCTAGCGAATAATAGGTTGTTGTGGTATCTGCATTGCCAAGATTCTCGTAAAAGCATCGTAGAGAGCAAAGGGAACCACAAGGCCCTGCTCCCTTGCCCATCGCGAGCTCATACAGCTGGGACCTCCGTAACTAGATCGCCATCACGATCAAAACACTCGGGGCTTCGTCAGTGCTAACCCCAGGCCAGACTGCTTCGTCTTGAACTCATACCGTTTGCTGATTTATCGCACGGGGGTTTCACAATTACCACGAAGGAATTAACGAAAATACTTTTGTATCCTAGACTGACGCACGATCAGAAAAGAAGGAAGTGAAACTTCCTAAATGCCATCATAGCCCCTCATAGATAAGTACGGACGTCTACATACCCATCATCGAGACTCTACTAGACACTGTCTTAGTCTGGATAGACTCTAAACCGGGCTCTGATACCAACTGACACGACCCAAAATTCGGTTAGGCCGTGAGGGCACCCGACATCCTCCCCTAGACTCGTCGGGCGAACCCTTACCAATTAAATCAGGAAAACATATATAACAATTCACAAATAAGGACAGGACTTAAAAAAACACAGACATACTGATACCTCTAAGCTGTACAAAAGAAATTACAGCTGACTACCCAACATACTAGGTTTAGGGCTATCCAGACTAGACATTTAAGAGTACAAAAGAAGACAAATACCTCCTGAAGGGAGCAAAATGCAACTGAAATAACAACCAATAAACTGGTGGCCATCCGGAATAAAAGCTGGCTCACCCTGACAGCTGAAGTCGTTTTCGCTCCTTTTTCAATGTGGCGAACTCAATCCTAGAGCGAACCTGCCGAAATGAAATGGATAGATAAGAAACAAACAACAAACAAGGGTGAGTCAAAAGGACTCAATAAGTGGGGCAGACTAGCCACCTCAAAGAATAGGATAGCTAGCTAGGGAGAAGAGACAGATAAATCAAATTCCTCTTATTTAAATTATAAAAAGACAGAGCCAGATAACAACCGAAAACACGTATGAGACCATAAACTCAACTAGGAATACGAGCAAGAAACATATCAACAAATAAGTAATGCACATATAATCAGGACAATAGTTATGTACTACAAGTTTACACAATGATATGAAATGAAATGAAATGAAAGGAGATGAAATGAAATCTGATGCAAAGGGTCACATGTGCGAAATGAATGGAGCGGAATCCTCCTGCTCCGAGGGCGGAATCCTCCTACCCTCAATATGATGCAATGGATCGGAATCCTCCTGCTCCGAGGGCGGAATCCTCCTACCCTCAATATGATGCAATGGAGCGGAATCCTCCTGCTCCGAGGGGGGAATCCTCCTACCCTCAATATGATGCAATGGAGCGGAATCCTCCTGCTCCGAGGGCGGAATCCTCCAACCCTCAATATGATATAAATCAGAGGCGGAATACTCCTGCACTCTCCTGGGGCGGAATACTCCTGCACCCGATATGATATGCAATGTAATGCATATGAATGCAATATGATGCAATAATAACCCTTCACCGGCGCGAGACTCTCATCGACAGCCGGGAGGTAGATGCCAACTTACAACCAGAGTACAATGCTCAGATCCTCAATGCAATACCAACAACAGGATATAACATATAATATATAATGTAAATCCAAAGCTAAGGCGTAAGGAGTACGCCTATCGGCAGCTACACATGTAAGGAATACGTGGTAGAAAATCCACGAGGCCAAGGGCCTCCAAAGAAATGGATATAAACACTTACCTTGTTACAAAGTTAGCACATCCACTCAATAACCGCTTGTTCTTTGGTTTCATTGCCAAACGATCCCACTCTATTTCATAAGCAGAAAAATATATCAATGATATCGCAACCCGCACTTACAAAGACTTTAGCAGCACCGCAGCAGCGTTTGGAGCATAACGTGGAATTTTTCTTAGCAGTGAACTGGGGTAATCGTTGATATGAGCTAGACTCGTCAACGAGGATCTGAAGAATCGCACTCGAACAAGCAAATTCTATCCTAATCTTTTGCTTCGGATTAGGACGTCATGTTTGAATTCTTCCCTATTCGTGCGTCTTTTCCTATCAATCGTGCGAGTTTTTGTATCTAAGTGTCATTGAACTACATATGGCCTGATTCTCTTTCAGCCCGAGATATGTAGGCAACTCGGAAACCGGAGTTCGGCCATGTCCATAAGCCTCGCATTTCGGTCCTTGGAATCGAAGTCTTGGCTTTACCGTGACGAAATTGGTTTTCACGTCAACTTTCTTTACCCTGAAAACTCTTTCATCCTTTTCGGGTAAAGAGGGGCAGCTGTTGACACCCAATTTCGTCCCGAAATTTAATTAATGACCAATCATTTAAATGAGAATCAATTATTAAAATAAAATTAAAATTAGAATTAGATAATTAAAATTATTTGAATTGAGATTAATTAATTAAATTTAATTAGAGTAAATTAGCTAATTTCAAAAGAAGGCCAATTTCGTTCAAAGTCCTAGAGATTTTCCTACCCGTGCGACATCCCTATCTTAATTCAATTTAACTTAAGAAGGGGCTAAATGTGCAAGCCCATGCCATTCCAGCCTACCCATGCAAGCAATATATATAACATACAATACACCTACATATATCCATTTTCCCCTTTCAGCCCATATCAGCCCTTCACCCAATTCCAACCCGCTAACCCCAATTCCCTTCAATCCCGTTCCCAGAAAATCCCTAACCCGTTTCCCCTTGACCCGAATCCCTTCAAAACCCACGATTCCCTCTTCAAATCCGTCCAAAAATCGTACTCAGCTGGTCCCCCACCCTTTACCCTCTCTCCAGTACGATCCTTTCATCTCATCCATCCATTTTGAATGCAAATCAATCCGAACCGTGGAGTTAAGCCAAACGGGATTATTCCTTGTGGATGAGATTGAAAATGGTACAATCCCTGTGGGATTGGACCATTTTCACCCTCATTTTCATAATGGAAAGGAAAAGCGAAATGGGGCGATTGGGAATTTCACCTCGAGTCCAAACCCTAATATGAGGTATAAATTCTTGTTTTGTTCAGTTTTTTTGGGGGAGGGGACATAAAAAAAGGAAACGGCAGCATTTATCACACAAAAAGGGTTCCTTCCTTTGAGTTTTTTTACTGTTCCATTGCATCTTTGGGTGTTATCGTTTCCTCGTTTTCGCGTCGCTTTCGATTTTGTGTCGTCGCTTCATTGTTTTAAGTCATCGACCTCGCTCGAGTCGCTTGTTCGAATCGCTTTACTTCGAACCCTTGCCTCCGTTTGCTGCTCTCAAAGAGGTAAACATTTCGAATTTACTTAGTTTTGTTCTAACTGTATGATACTAGTTTTGTATAGTTAAAATGGAATGTTTTTTTTTGGTATTCATGTTTCAAGATTCAACTACAATTGATTCATCTTATATGATAGTAGTTTAAAGGATAGTGTACCTTGAAAGCTTCGCTTTAGTAAAGTTAAAATTGCTGGCTGCTTATGAATCCGTTACGGTCATAACCTGATGTAACTCAAGCCTTTACCGACCCTGTTGTTATCTCAATTTGTGGTTTAAGATTCATCACCAAAATATAAGACCTTTATTGTTTGATATTGATCAGTGATCCTTGATGCTTGCTTCTGTAAAAAGTAACTGGTTCTGAGCAAAGTTTAAGTCTTTTGTCCAGATTCTATGTGAGTTTATCTCTAGTTCTGGTTGTTTGAATGGAATTCTGTTTGTAGATAGTTGGTTTGTGTGGTTGTGAAGTGCCCTGGAGCAAAGGGAGACCTGGTATCCTGTTTTAGGCAGGTAATAGAGGAGTTATGGTGTTAGGTGAGCTGAGGGAGTTGGTCAGGCAGTGAGGAAGTAGTAGAAGTGTAAGGGTGTTGTTCAGTGAAGGAGTTTTCCAGGCTGTTCAGCAGGTGAGTGGGTGTGTGTGTAAGGTTTGTTCCTGGTTCAGTTTATGCAGGGCATAGAAGCCTCATTCTTGGTTGTTCGAGAGAGTTTTCAGTTGTTAGGGCTCTTGCTTGGTTCAGGAAGGTCTGTTATCAAGTTGTCATAGGTGAAGGAGTGCAGCAGTAATTGCAGGTCCATGTAAGGGATCTTTTGCCTTGGTTTGGTTTCTGTCAAAAGAAGTAGTAGCAGCAGGTCATTTGGAGTGTGATAGGGGTCTTCTAGGAGTTGTTTCAGGGCTGGTTTTTGTGTTTGGTGGTGAGCAGTTAAGGAGGTGAGTGTGTAGTCTATAATGTGTGTGTGTGCGTGTCAATTGTAGTAGGAGCTTGGGATGGTTAATATAATAGTGTTAGAATTCAAAAAACTCAATCTTTTATGCATCTCTCTAATTAATATTCTGCTTCTGTTGTTCTGAATTAAAAGTAAGTTTTCAGTTTCACAAGTATAGTTTTAACTATGGTAACCAGTTTGTTCGGCTTGTCATTTGTCCTTTTGATAGCTTAGTTAAATCTAACTATTTTCTGTTGGCTCCCTGTGGTATTGTTGGAATAGTCTTGTTATCTATATTTAGTTAGATTGTGTTTGAAAATTACTTGGCTTGCAGTTACATTTTAGTAAGGTTGTAGAACTGTTTTGAGGCTTCATGCCATTAATAGAGCCGATAGGAGCTATGGTTTACTTCTCATGTTGGAATTCCTGGTAGGTGAGTTTGTATCAATATGGAAATGCTTTAGAAGTTAATCCGCTGTGCCTTAACTAGTTCTTTGTCATCGCTGCTAGATTGATAAAGATTCCAATGGTGTGCTTTCCTTTATTATAGTATAGCTGCATAGATCTATTCCTCACGACTTCAGGAATTTATGTTACAAAAGACAGTTGGAAAAAGCAAACTCCCAGCTGTAGGGTACTCGGGTTGGGAATCCTGGTGGATTAATAATTTGATGGCTTTATTAGTATAGTGCTTACCAATTTATTATTGTTTAACTTCACTTTATCTATCTGTGAATCAAATGCATTTGATCTATTTCGGTGGATCTGAATCCGGAGATTTGGCTTAGTCCGAAAATATAATCAACATGTTTCCTTTCTATCTTCTTGGAATCTGTTTATAGAATGATAGCCAATCCATTTTATCCAATCTTTCTGTAAAATAATTTGTTAAAATGATATCTGCATGCGCTTTTAAGTTCTGTATCACACTTTGACATGGTTTTGCTAGACGTGCATATGTGTTAGTTATTCATTCATACAGTAGTTTACTTTAATTCATTCGTTGTCTGATTATTCTCTATATTAATCCTTATCTCTTTCCTTCTTTGCATAATGAACGCTTGGGACGAGTTGATTGGAACTCACAAATTGGGACGGCTGTTTGCATTTGAAGTTATCTGCTCCGCTTCGCATTTTCGGGACTTGATATCCCCGAAAATGTAAAAGAAAGAAAAAATGAAAATCACAAAGTCCAAGGCTCAATGATTGAGTTTGCGCTTCCGGGTTCTATCTTCTAAACTCCATCCTTCCCCGCTCCCTTAGAAAATGCATGTCGTATAGGATTTCCCCATAGACCGGATTAGTAGCCCTGTAGGATCAAAATGATATTTGAATTGTGAATAACTATTGTAAATCACTTAAACTATTTTTATATGAATGCTTTGTATCATTTCTTTTCGAATCGCCAATTAATTTATGGATGTTTAGAATCATTTGTCAATTAATGAGTGCAAAAAAAAATCAAATTCGGCCTAAAATTGTACCCTCGTCATAACCCGCATTGGAATTGCTTCTTTATTTATTATATGAAATATTCAATTATTTATTTATCTAATCTAATTTATTTATTTAGCTAATTAATTAAATTTTAATCCTTTATTTATTTATTTACTTAATCTAATTTATTTAATTTCAATTAATCACTTATTTAATCAATTAAATATTTATTTACTTAATTAATCAATTATTATTCATTTACTCCTTTATTTAATTAAAATTGATAAGTATTCATTTATTTAATTAAGTTATTTATTCGCTTATTTATTTATCTATTTATTCAATCAATTAATTAATCCTTTATTATTATCCAATTATTTATCTAGTTTGTTTTATTTAATTATCTGATTTCATTTAACCTTTATTTATTCTATTAAATCAATTGATCATTATTTCATTATCCATTTAATTAATCTTAAATTGGGTCATCTATTTATCTAAGTATCGGCATAATTAAAATCGTATCTTATTTATATTATTCCTATTATCCTTATATTAAATTAGCTTTATATTTTCTTATCCTTAATAAATTCGTGAAAACCGCCGGATTAACCGCATTTAGCGGATTTTCGAAAGTGCTCCCGCAAGGGACCTTCTTTCGAATTTAATAGAACCACTTACTCAGAATCTCTGATTTTAATTTAATTTCTTTTAAATAAAAAATAAATTGCACTCTTTAGTTAACTTAGGTTCCTAATAATCCTTAAATTAGGTGGCGACTCCAAAGAAAACCCTTTGGAATCCCATTTTGTTGAAATATACCCGAAACCTGTCTTTTCTTAAAAGAAAGGGTAATTTTTGGGGTTCAACAGCGTGGCGACTCCGCTGGGGATACGCAAATGGTTCTAACCAAAAGGCTTTCACGAATTTGTTTGTTTGTATTGTTTGAGTTATATGCCGATACTAGTATGCGTAGCTTATTTAATTATTGCGTTTGTATGTTGAAATTGGCATGATTATATCTACTGTTTATTTGCAAGCATGCTTAGTTAATTTAATTGATTGATGTGTGTCACGAAAGCATGTCACTACACCCTCTTTGTGCATATATAAACTGGCATTCCGTTCATACTTCCCCCACTCCTGGGAACCTCTTGCATTCTCACTCAAATATCCGCGAGGTGTGTGCATACGCACCCGCAATTTCTTCCACTAAAGAACCCTTTGACGAGTTGGTGTACCGGCGGATTGTCGTGGGAGTTATTCGACCACGAAGCCGCCTGCCACTCACCTGTTAGCCTCAACCGTTAACCCACTCTTAGATGGAGCTTTAGGAGCATGCATGCATTTACACCTTAGTCTGGACCCGGTCCTTGGTACCGCCTCCATAGTTAGGAAACCACCCTTACGTCAGCGGGTTCTTGAAACCCAACGACAATGCATATTATGTGCTATGTGATAACGAATCCTCAGTCCTAACCATGTTTTGAGCAAAATCAGATTTAGAATTTTGTCTCCTATGTTGTCTTTTAGGTTAGAAAATGGAAGAATTTAGCAAAATCTATGTGGCCATAGCAGCCCGCAGAGAATTTGAGATCATAGACAGAATTGCGATCGGAGGAAAATTAGACAGATTTGATTGGTTTGTGTTTTGGAGATGGTATGGTGTAGTGAGATCTAAGAGGCGAAGCCCCTGGTAAAAGATCAGTGGGGTCCCTCTCGTGAATGGCTTTGCGTGTGTGCAGGCCCATGTTGACTAACCAGCTGCAAAATTCTTATGGAATGAAATATGCTTGTCGCATACTAGGAGAGTGAAGCCCTTATGTCTATAAACGATCACTGGGGTCCCTCCTTGAAGACCAGTGCGGTCTTGGCTACCTAGGAAACTGAGAGGCTTGATTAAAGCCGAGGACCAGTGAGGAGCCCTATGAACAAGGTCTGTGAGCCTTGCAAAACCTAGGAAGCTGAGAGGCTTGACTGAAGCTGAGAGGCTTGACTGAAGCTGAGAGGCTTGAGTAAAGCCGAGGACCAGTGAGGTTTTATTTTGAAAGGCCGATTGGCGCCTTTCATGATTTGCAGTCTGGTATTGTGAAGGCAGTTGGAAATCTCACCCCTGGATGTTGTGAAATAATTGGGAGTTGTGCTTGTAGGAGTGTGGATGTTTGCAAAAGCTATGAAGGATTGTTTCGGGTTTTAGGCATTTGGGTTTAGAATTTTGTGTAGACGTTGTGGAGAGCATGGGCTGTGTTAGAATTTCGAGTTGACACCAACTTTTGGAAGTTAAGTTGGGATAACGGAGAGCTGATTGTTATCGATTATTGTTATTATTTATTGCTTACTCTAAATCTGAATTGCTCAAAACTGGCATGAACTATTTTTCGTTACCACTTGTTTGCGCGTCTTAGGCCCACCTCTGGCAAAGAGGCACCTTACAGGGTAGGAAACGTTCGCATTTTCATTTACGCTCGACTACTTGTGTTTGCCACATGTCAACTAGTTTAAAATGCAAAGCGCTACGTGATGCGCGCTATGTGATTTGTGTGCAATTTTGCCAATGACATGCAAACTAACATGGTTACTTTTGAACTTTTTCTTTTGTTTTGTTTATCCCCCAAACAGAGGTTTGATTTGTGCTGATTTAAGCTGGCTGATCACTCCTATTACACAAGGGCAAAAGACCAATCTGCATACTGGTACACATTTCCACAACCGACAATGACTGGAATAGATGATGAACCTCGCAATACCGAGAAAAATCCTGCAACTCCTGAATCTTCAAAAAGAAATGTCATTATTGCTCAAGACGAAATGATTCTTGAAATGGCCAAGGAACTACAAATGCTAAAAGATGAACTGGCTGCGGTAAAAGGGCAAACTCCTAAATGCACGCCGTTGCGTGGGCCCGATGCATCCCACTCTCTGGGTCAAATGGGGCAATCTCTGGGGCAATCTCTGAACTCAATTGACGGGGTCGCCAATATGAACACACCGTTGAACACCCATAATTCTCTAAAAGCACCAGGCCACTAAAGCAACTTGCCACTTGTCCAAGCTCCTCCTCCAAATAACGCTCAATCTAGCCAAACAATTAACCGACCACCCATCTACCCATCACATCAACAATACCCATCATACACCCCGCACCCTGCCAATACTTATTATCAGACAAACACTCCATATCCGTACCAAACCTCCACTTACCAAAATGAACCCATCCCGCAAGCTTATACTGAAAATCCATCTGCACCATTAGTCCAAGTGGCGGTATCTGGCGGGCAAGATGTTCCTATTGTGCAAATTGATGATTACACCAATCCTCCTTATGTGAAGTTTCAAAATGGTGTTAGAAGAGCCGAAAAAGCAGGCGATGGGGGTGAAGATTTGGAGAAAAAGGTACAAGGTTGGGTGATGAGTGCTCTTAGCAAAGCATCAAAAGGCAAGGACAAGGAAAGTCTAGAATATGAAGACTTGTGTGTTCATCCTGGGATTGAATACCCAGAAGGGTACAAAGTACCAAAGCTTGTTAAGTTTGATGGCAACGGCAACCCCCGAGCCCATTTGAGAAGGTATTGTGAAACCTTGGGAGTGGGAAAGAATGAAGAGCTCCGTATGAAATTATTCATTCATAGTCTTGAAGGCGAAGCTTTAGACTGGTACTCCGAGCAGGATCCCTCAAAATGGATTAACTGGAGGAGTATGGCTCACGACTTCATGCAGCGTTTTGGTTTCTATGCTGAAATACCTTAGATCGGTTGGCTATTGCAAGGTTTAAGAAGAAAACGACCGAGACTTTTAGGGAATACGCAGTACGGTGGAGGAGTGAGGCTGCCAAAGTTAAGCCTCCCATGAGTGAGGAAGAGTTTGTGGGACATTTCATCGAGACATTGGATGAATTCTACTATGATCGAATGGCATCCATGACTAACTCTACTTTTGCCAATCTAGTGAAAACGGGGGAGATGTATGAAGCTGGTTTGAAATCTGGTAGGATCACAAATTTGGCCGCTTTGCAAGCTGCAAGTAAGGCAATCCAGTCTGGGTCTGGTAATGGCTTTAACAAAAAGAAGAAAGAGGAAGTGGGAGCTGTTGTGGGAGACATCGAGCATCGACCTGCTGGAAAGTTGAATTTTGACAATTCGTCTGCTTTTCCCACCTACCAAAGCCCATATTACCCAAATTACCCCACTCACTACCAGATGCCACCTGTTCCTTATCCGGTTTACAATGCACAAGCAAATTACTACCAACCTAGAGCACATGCACCTAATCAATACCCTCGTCAGCCAAATTTTCAAGCACCCCAAAATTACCAGCCTCGTCCTCCTGTTCGTCCCAATGTGCAAGGGTTTAATCAGAATTACGAAAGGAGAGCAGCCAAAACCTATACTCCTATAGCCGAGTCATATGGCCAGCTTTTTGAGAGATTAAGGAATGCAGGAGTTGTGCAGCCTATCCCTGATAACACCCCAAACCCTCGTCCAAATTGGTATGATGCAAATAAGCACTGTGCTTATCACTCAGGAGCAGCCGGCCATGATATTGAGAGATGTTATACTTTCAAAGACAAGGTCGAGGGTCTAATCAAAGCAGGCACCATTCAACTCACCGGCACTCAGCCAAATGTGCATGATAATCCTCTTCCCAATCATGGTAACAATGCAGTTAATATGATTTCTCTTGAGGAAGAGCCAAATCTGAAGGGCACCATAGTCTCTATTTATAATGCAAAGGTTGATAATATTGCTTCTAAGGTACCTAAGCAAACACTAACTCTGTTGCCAAAGAATGAGGGAACTTCTGGCCTAGGTGGCAACCCTGCTGAAGGGAAGATGGAAAAGGCTGAGTCTAAGAAGAAGCCTACTAGTGTCATACCACAGCCTCTTTTACCATTGAACCAGTCATTTGTCCAAGCACCAGAAATGGCCATGCAGAATTTGATTGAAGGTGTTGGCAGCCTATTCTTGAATGATGGATTGAAATGCAGTGCAACTATTGAAGATTTTGAGAAAGAGCCACATGTGCAGAATGCTGAACCAAGTGATGTGATGGCTAATTGGACTTGTGGCCCAAAAGAGACTTGATGAATGAACTCGTTATTTTTGTTGGCATCACAGTCAGCTTGAGGCCCTGAACTGTGTGTTGCGTTTTGTTTATGTTTATGTCTATGTCTTTCAAATAACTCTTTTAAATCCAGCATGTTTACTTTTATGTTGTATGCCTCCCTAAATTAGGTCTTGAATAAACAAATGCACTGCATTCCTACCTTATTATTTTGCTATACTTTAACTATTTATGTGTTTTATTATTTGCTTCTGATTAATATACTTACTACTGTTTCAAATTAAAAACAAAACCTGCTTGAACTTTGCTTGTGATCTATAACGAAACAGCTGAATGATTTAAGGATGATGCGCTTTTTGCACTCTTTGGACATTACATTACCGTTAGAACTTCAAACTGGGGCAGCTTTATTTGCCGGCAATTGGAGCCGAAGCGATTTATCTATACAAATGGAAGACCTTTATTTGAGAAACCATTCAAGAAGATAAGTTGGAAGATGTTGAATGCGCAAAGAGAAGATTTGAATAGTTTACTTCAAACCGGGGCAATTGGTGTTGAAGAATCTCTTTCCTAACTAAGAAGAAGCAACAGGAAAATTTGCATCAAGTTAGCAATGTCATTATGTGGAAGAACATTAATACTGGCAGATATTCGTGATCAAGTTTGGCCTACGATAATCAGCGTAGATTTTGTCAAGAGATACTATGTCTGAAGCAACCGCAAGTTAGCATTGGTTTGGATGTAATCTTTGATGTAATGCGAACTACGCGTAACCTGATTCCCGAGGCGGGATACGTAGGCAACTCATATAGAGTTCGGTTGCACTAGCATAGGAATCCCCTATTTCCTCTTTTATGTATTTTGAACTACTTCTGACCTGATTCCTGTAATGGCAACAGGATAAGTAGGCAATCCCCATCGGATTCGGTCAAAATATTGTAACACTTTAGGCTGGTTTATCTTTTATGATGTAATTCTGAACTATGCATCTGGGCAGATGTGTATGTTTTCCAATTCGGATGCGGTTTCGTACTTAGATTGCCATATTTCTCCCAAAAATCTTTATGTAAGCAGAACTACGCACAGTCTGATTCCCGTGGAGGGATACGTAGGCGCTCTTAGTGGGCTCGACTCCATAATATTAAAATTTTTAGTTTTCCCTAAGGCAAGCAACTGGGGCAAATTTTGCAAGATGAATTGAAGATATGGAAGATAGAAACTGGGGAAAATTTTGCAAAAGAGTTCGAATGCATAAAGATTATAACTGGGGCAGATTTTTGCAAAATTGGTATTACTTATCAAAGGATGAAGTGGCAGAGTTCTAAAGTATTCAAGATTAGCACAAGTCGCAAAGACGAAGGACGTTCAGTTTGTTTCAAGATATGTCATGAGTTTGAGTTAAAGCAGAAATTTTTAAATGCATTATAACTTTCGGTTGCATATCAATGATTATTTGTTTAATATTTTATCAAATTACTTTACTTTGCCTCTATCTTGAAATATTATACAACATTGAGTTCATAAGTCAAGTCTCTGAGTACAATTTGCAAGCCCAAGTCCAAAGAAGAACGAGGGAGCAGCGACAGCAAGTTCAAGATGAATCAGCACAAATCAAACGCCCCTACCCAAAACTAACAAATTTTTCTTTGAGAGCAGGAACATGAAAGCTCGCAATGAGAGGATCATTTGCACTATGGATGAACAATTTATTGAACGCGCATCCAAAAGTTGCTTTGTAGATTGCGTCGCATTGCCTTTTTCATAACTTAAAGCATTTTGCTTTGTCATGAGTTATTGCCGAACAGGCGGCATTTCTACCCCTATGACTTTCATTCCTAATAGGCGACAAAGCCAAGGCTTGTTTTGTGTTTTAAAAACTAAGCCAAGTAGGGCATCGCTTTGTTTTAGTTGATAATCCGCACAAGGCCATCCTTGCCGGATTGTCTCGCCAATCGATTTTATCAATGGCTATCGCACTGACTACATTTCCGCACTACTTTGCTTTGCACTTGCTTAGAATTATGTCTTCGCACTCGCTTTAAAATTAACGCCTTGCTTTACTCTTTCAGGTTGACCATCGGCTACGAGGATTCCTTTTGTTGGACTATCTTGCCTATTGATTCGCCAAATGGCTCTTGCATTGCTCTACATTCCCGCACTGCTTTTCTTTGCACTTGCTTTAAATTATTTGTCGCACTTGCTTTAAAATTGATGCCTTGCTTTATGTCTTTCAGGTTGACCACCAGGCGGGGCTTCTCTCTTGTTGGACTTTCAAGCCTGTTGATTCGCTAAATCGCTTTTGCGTTGCTTTACATTTCACGCTAAATTGCCTTGCACTTGCTTTCAATTATGCCTTTGCACTTGTTTTATATTTTGACTTGCTTTATTTTTAGCTTAACAGGTTAACAGGTCAGTCCCGAGACCCTCCTTGCTTCGTGCCGGACCGGTTCGCCAGCTGATTTGTTCGACAATCAACCCCAAGACCCTCCTTGCTGCGTGCCCGACTGGCTTGCCAGTTGATTTGTCAAGATATTCAAATTGCCTTGCACTTGCTTTCAATTATAACTTTGCACTTGCTTTATATTATGAACCGCTTTACTTTTAGCTTAACAGGTTAACAGGTCAGTCCCGAGACCCTCCTCGCTTCGTGCCGGACCGGTTCGCCAGCTGATTTGTTCGACAATCAACCCCAAGACCCTCCTTGCTGCGTGCCCGACCGGCTTGCCAGTTGATTTGTCAAGATATTCAAATTGCCTTGCACTTGCTTTCAATTATGCCTTTGCACTTGCTTTATATTATGAACCGCTTTACTTTTAGCTTAACAGGTCAGCCCCGAGACCCTCCTTGCTTCGTCCCGGACCGGTTCGCCAGCTGATTTGTAGACAATCAATTCCAAGACCCTCCTTGCTGCGTGCCCGACCGGCTTGCCAGTTGATTTGTCAAGATGTTCAAATTGCTTTGCACTTGCTTTCAATTATGACCTTGCACTTGCTTTATATTATGACTTGCTTTACTTTTAGTCTAACAGATTAACATGTCAGCCCTGAGACCCTCCTTGCTTTGTGCCGGACCGGATCACCAGCTGATTTGTAGACAATCAATTCCAAGACCCTCCTTGCTGTGTGCCCGACCGGCTTGCCAGTTGATTTGTCAAGATTGTTGAAAATGCTTTGCATTATGCCTTCGCACTTGCTTTATTGCTTCGCAGTTGATTGGAAGACAACTTATCAATGATATCGCAACCCGCACTTACAAAGACTTTAGCAGCACCGCAGCAGCGTTTGGAGCATAACGTGGAATTTTTCTTAGCAGTGAACTGGGGTAATCGTTGATATGAGCTAGACTCGTCAACGAGGATCTGAAGAATCGCACTCGAACAAGCAAATTCTATCCTAATCTTTTGCTTCGGATTAGGACGTCATGTTTGAATTCTTCCCTATTCGTGCGTCTTTTCCTATCAATCGTGCGAGTTTTTGTATCTAAGTGTCATTGAACTACATATGGCCTGATTCTCTTTCAGCCCGAGATATGTAGGCAACTCGGAAACCGGAGTTCGGCCATGTCCATAAGCCTCGCATTTCGGTCCTTGGAATCGAAGTCTTGGCTTTACCGTGACGAAATTGGTTTTCACGTCAACTTTCTTTACCCTGAAAACTCTTTCATCCTTTTCGGGTAAAGAGGGGCAGCTGTTGACACCCAATTTCGTCCCGAAATTTAATTAATGACCAATCATTTAAATGAGAATCAATTATTAAAATAAAATTAAAATTAGAATTAGATAATTAAAATTATTTGAATTGAGATTAATTAATTAAATTTAATTAGAGTAAATTAGCTAATTTCAAAAGAAGGCCAATTTCGTTCAAAGTCCTAGAGATTTTCCTACCCGTGCGACATCCCTATCTTAATTCAATTTAACTTAAGAAGGGGCTAAATGTGCAAGCCCATGCCATTCCAGCCTACCCATGCAAGCAATATATATAACATACAATACACCTACATATATCCATTTTCCCCTTTCAGCCCATATCAGCCCTTCACCCAATTCCAACTCGCTAACCCCAATTCCCTTCAATCCCGTTCCCAGAAAATCCCTAACCCGTTTCCCCTTGACCCGAATCCCTTCAAAACCCACGATTCCCTCTTCAAATCCGTCCAAAAATCGTACTCAGCTGGTCCCCCACCCTTTACCCTCTCTCCAGTACGATCCTTTCATCTCATCCATCCATTTTGAATGCAAATCAATCCGAACCGTGGAGTTAAGCCAAACGGGATTATTCCTTGTGGATGAGATTGAAAATGGTACAATCCCTGTGGGATTGGACCATTTTCACCCTCATTTTCATAATGGAAAGGAAAAGCGAAATGGGGCGATTGGGAATTTCACCTCGAGTCCAAACCCTAATATGAGGTATAAATTCTTGTTTTGTTCAGTTTTTTTGGGGGAGGGGACATAAAAAAAGGAAACGGCAGCATTTATCACACAAAAAGGGTTCCTTCCTTTGAGTTTTTTTACTGTTCCATTGCATCTTTGGGTGTTATCGTTTCCTCGTTTTCGCGTCGCTTTCGATTTTGTGTCGTCGCTTCATTGTTTTAAGTCATCGACCTCGCTCGAGTCGCTTGTTCGAATCGCTTTACTTCGAACCCTTGCCTCCGTTTGCTGCTCTCAAAGAGGTAAACATTTCGAATTTACTTAGTTTTGTTCTAACTGTATGATACTAGTTTTGTATAGTTAAAATGGAATGTTTTTTTTTGGTATTCATGTTTCAAGATTCAACTACAATTGATTCATCTTATATGATAGTAGTTTAAAGGATAGTGTACCTTGAAAGCTTCGCTTTAGTAAAGTTAAAATTGCTGGCTGCTTATGAATCCGTTACGGTCATAACCTGATGTAACTCAAGCCTTTACCGACCCTGTTGTTATCTCAATTTGTGGTTTAAGATTCATCACCAAAATATAAGACCTTTATTGTTTGATATTGATCAGTGATCATTGATGCTTGCTTCTGTAAAAAGTAACTGGTTCTGAGCAAAGTTTAAGTCTTTTGTCCAGATTCTATGTGAGTTTATCTCTAGTTCTGGTTGTTTGAATGGAATTCTGTTTGTAGATAGTTGGTTTGTGTGGTTGTGAAGTGCCCTGGAGCAAAGGGAGACCTGGTATCCTGTTTTAGGCAGGTAATAGAGGAGTTATGGTGTTAGGTGAGCTGAGGGAGTTGGTCAGGCAGTGAGGAAGTAGTAGAAGTGTAAGGGTGTTGTTCAGTGAAGGAGTTTTCCAGGCTGTTCAGCAGGTGAGTGGGTGTGTGTGTAAGGTTTGTTCCTGGTTCAGTTTATACAGGGCATAGAAGCCTCATTCTTGGTTGTTCGAGAGAGTTTTCAGTTGTTAGGGCTCTTGCTTGGTTCAGGAAGGTCTGTTATCAAGTTGTCATAGGTGAAGGAGTGCAGCAGTAATTGCAGGTCCATGTAAGGGATCTTTTGCCTTGGTTTGGTTTCTGTCAAAAGAAGTAGTAGCAGCAGGTCATTTGGAGTGTGATAGGGGTCTTCTAGGAGTTGTTTCAGGGCTGGTTTTTGTGTTTGGTGGTGAGCAGTTAAGGAGGTGAGTGTGTAGTCTATAATGTGTGTGTGTGCGTGTCAATTGTAGTAGGAGCTTGGGATGGTTAATATAATAGTGTTAGAATTCAAAAAACTCAATCTTTTATGCATCTCTCTAATTAATATCCTGCTTCTGTTGTTCTGAATTAAAAGTAAGTTTTCAGTTTCACAAGTATAGTTTTAACTATGGTAACCAGTTTGTTCGGCTTGTCATTTGTCCTTTTGATAGCTTAGTTAAATCTAACTATTTTCTGTTGGCTCCCTGTGGTATTGTTGGAATAGTCTTGTTATCTATATTTAGTTAGATTGTGTTTGAAAATTACTTGGCTTGCAGTTACATTTTAGTAAGGTTGTAGAACTGTTTTGAGGCTTCATGCCATTAATAGAGCCGATAGGAGCTATGGTTTACTTCTCATGTTGGAATTCCTGGTAGGTGAGTTTGTATCAATATGGAAATGCTTTAGAAGTTAATCCGCTGTGCCTTAACTAGTTCTTTGTCATCGCTGCTAGATTGATAAAGATTCCAATGGTGTGCTTTCCTTTATTATAGTATAGCTGCATAGATCTATTCCTCACGACTTCAGGAATTTATGTTACAAAAGACAGTTGGAAAAAGCAAACTCCCAGCTGTAGGGTACTCGGGTTGGGAATCCTGGTGGATTAATAATTTGATGGCTTTATTAGTATAGTGCTTACCAATTTATTATTGTTTAACTTCACTTTATCTATCTGTGAATCAAATGCATTTGATCTATTTCGGTGGATCTGAATCCGGAGATTTGGCTTAGTCCGAAAATATAATCAACATGTTTCCTTTCTATCTTCTTGGAATCTGTTTATAGAATGATAGCCAATCCATTTTATCCAATCTTTCTGTAAAATAATTTGTTAAAATGATATCTGCATGCGCTTTTAAGTTCTGTATCACACTTTGACATGGTTTTGCTAGACGTGCATATGTGTTAGTTATTCATTCATACAGTAGTTTACTTTAATTCATTCGTTGTCTGATTATTCTCTATATTAATCCTTATCTCTTTCCTTCTTTGCATAATGAACGCTTGGGACGAGTTGATTGGAACTCACAAATTGGGACGGCTGTTTGCATTTGAAGTTATCTGCTCCGCTTCGCATTTTCGGGACTTGATATCCCCGAAAATGTAAAAGAAAGAAAAAATGAAAATCACAAAGTCCAAGGCTCAATGATTGAGTTTGCGCTTCCGGGTTCTATCTTCTAAACTCCATCCTTCCCCGCTCCCTTAGAAAATGCATGTCGTATAGGATTTCCCCATGGACCGGATTAGTAGCCCTGTAGGATCAAAATGATATTTGAATTGTGAATAACTATTGTAAATCACTTAAACTATTTTTATATGAATGCTTTGTATCATTTCTTTTCGAATCGCCAATTAATTTATGGATGTTTAGAATCATTTGTCAATTAATGAGTGCAAAAAAAAATCAAATTCGGCCTAAAATTGTACCCTCGTCATAACCCGCATTGGAATTGCTTCTTTATTTATTATATGAAATATTCAATTATTTATTTATCTAATCTAATTTATTTATTTAGCTAATTAATTAAATTTTAATCCTTTATTTATTTATTTACTTAATCTAATTTATTTAATTTCAATTAATCACTTATTTAATCAATTAAATATTTATTTACTTAATTAATCAATTATTATTCATTTACTCCTTTATTTAATTAAAATTGATAAGTATTCATTTATTTAATTAAGTTATTTATTCGCTTATTTATTTATCTATTTATTCAATCAATTAATTAATCCTTTATTATTATCCAATTATTTATCTAGTTTGTTTTATTTAATTATCTGATTTCATTTAACCTTTATTTATTCTATTAAATCAATTGATCATTATTTCATTATCCATTTAATTAATCTTAAATTGGGTCATCTATTTATCTAAGTATCGGCATAATTAAAATCGTATCTTATTTATATTATTCCTATTATCCTTATATTAAATTAGCTTTATATTTTCTTATCCTTAATAAATTCGTGAAAACCGCCGGATTAACCGCATTTAGCGGATTTTCGAAAGTGCTCCCGCAAGGGACCTTCTTTCGAATTTAATAGAACCACTTACTCAGAATCTCTGATTTTAATTTAATTTCTTTTAAATAAAAAATAAATTGCACTCTTTAGTTAACTTAGGTTCCTAATAATCCTTAAATTAGGTGGCGACTCCAAAGAAAACCCTTTGGAATCCCATTTTGTTGAAATATACCCGAAACCTGTCTTTTCTTAAAAGAAAGGGTAATTTTTGGGGTTCAACACAGGCCAGACCTATTTACAGGGTTTAAGGTCACATAGCCAAATCCTAAATAAATTACATTTATATGTTGCCCATAACTCACTGAGTACGAATATATAATCAATTTCATTATCGGGGTCCATTTGACCCTTTAACTATCAATTGAACTTATTAAAACGATGTCTAATATTCCAACTTTTACCGTTAAAATATATTCAAACACACGTAATAAAATCAAATAATATATTAGGATCATTTCCTGAATGTTTCAGGGTGAAAATTCTACTTTTTTCCGGCCCCTTTTCTCATTTTCTGGCATTTTTTCTTCCTCCCCGTCATTTCATTTTCTCTCTGCGTGTTTCTATTTTGTTCCTCCATTTCTAAGCTTCAAATGAAGCTGCATGGATATATACATATCCACCAGCCCACCGCCTAACTTTTAAGTTTTTGTCTTTTTCTCTTTTTTTTTTCTTTTAAAATTCGCTGTTACGGTAAAAATTAAAACGGTACCCTACGATATTCGAAATAATTCCAAATTTTGCATACAAATTATACAAAATATATGTAGCATACTCGCGAAGGCGGATCTCAAATTGGACTCCTGAAACTCAAAATGCGAATTTAAATGAAAAAAAGTCAAATTATTTAACTTTCGGCATTTTAGCGGAAACTAGCCGAACAACACATTGAAATTCACTTTCGAAAGTTCACAAAAGTCACAAATAATCATACGAACCTAACGGCGCTTTCGGATTTCGAATCGGAGTTCGTTCGCCAAAACCGAGCTCAAAAATCTCTTTTTAATATTTATTGTCAATAAAAACAGACACCTTTTTCCGATGCCTACCAAACGAGTTCTGATTTAGCTCAAATTTTACAGACAGGTCCTAATAGACCTTACGAATATTTTAAAATTATCGACACACCAATCGGAGTCCTATCTTCCGAAACGACTAAGCGAGGTCGTTTCACTGGGGCTTTGAACAAAACTTGTTCAAAGCCCCAGCATTTTGTTATGGGACTTTGTATAAAGCTTCAGTCCCATAACAAAATGCTGGGGCTTTGAACAAGTTGTTCAAAGCTCCAGTATTTTGTTATGGAACTGAAGCTTTATATATAAAGTCCTATAACAAAATAATGGGACCTTTGAACATGTTAGTTCAAGGTCCCATTATTTTGTTATGGGATTATTTTGTTATGGGACTTCTTCAGTCCCATAACAAAATACTTGGGCTTTGAACAAAATTTGTTCAAAGCCCCAGTATTTTGTTATGGGACTAGTCTGAGGTGTTTTTCCAACGCTAATGGAGCTTAAGTGTGCGTGCGAATTTTTGGCTATTCTTCAATGAATTTTGAAACCCGGTGGATTCCACTCATTTATGGCTTGAATGTATGAAAAAAGGGTCTGCTTAGGGGTGTGTTTGGTACAAAGGAAAATATTTTCCAAGTAATATTTTTTTGGAAAATAATTAAACTTTTACTAATTTTCTAGTGTTTGGTTAGACAATGTAAAAATAAATATTTTTTCAAAAAGCAAATGTAAAAATAGATATTTTCTTTTTCCAATCACCAACCACCCCCTCCATATCCATAAACCTCACCCACCAAACCACCCCTTCCCCTTCTCCCCTCCATACCGAAAAATCTAACCCCACCCAACCACCCCTTCCCTTCACCCTATACCCCAACACGATCCCATCAATCATGTCCAGATCGCCGGCGGAGTTGCCAGAAAAAGCCGACGGTGGGAGTTGCGGTGGATGTGTAGGTCGACGGCATAGAGGAAATGGAGATTAAGGCTTGCTGCGTCGCCATCGGCACAAAATGGAGGGTATTTGCTCCAGATTTGCAGTCGCCGGTGTCGGTCGACACCGATGCCGGTGACGGCGATGGAAGCGGAGAGGCGTTTCTGCATTTTTTTTGGGTGTTAGGGGGTGGAGGTAGGGTGGTAGAATGTGGGTTTAGGGAAGTTGGGGTAAAATTGGGAGGGGGAGAGGGGGTTTGTGGGATAGGGGGTTGAGATAAGGGTTTGTGTGGTTAAGGAAAATGTTTTCCTTTCAATTTTTAGAGAAAATATTTTGCTTCATTTTGGGAAAAATAAGTTGTGTAAGAAAATATTTTCCAAACCACATAACCCAACCAAACAAGAGAAATGGGAAAATATTTTTCCCCATGCCAAACACACCCTAGGTGGAAAACTTGTTAAATAGAAAAATACACAAAAAAAAAGGTTAGAAAATTTACCTAGTGAATTAAATTCCCTAGCACCAGCAAGATCCAACTATCAACAACACAGCAAAACCAAACTCAACAGCAACTAACCAAAACCTTGACCCTTTAACTCTTAAACTGAACCTCCAACTCAACTCTATTACTTTTCTGTTTTTTTTCCTTTCTTTTTCTCTAATACTTTTACTCTCCACTTCTAAGTAAAATGAGATATTTTCATATCTGAGAAGTATTTTTTAGACTTTTTTGAAGTGTCTCTCAGATTTTTTTCAAGTCATTCTTTTCAGAGTTGTGTGTGTTTTTAGACTAGTGAGTGTTTTTCTTTGCCATGTGATAGTGTCTCCAATAAAAGTAAATTTCTCTTTTAAATAGACCAAAGAGATAGAGTGAAGACTTGATAAAAAGGACAAGACCTGTGTGATATCTTGTACTTTTCTAAAAAAGGTACAACAAAGCACATGGGAGGGAAATCAAATACCATATTTAGTAGGATCCCATGTCCTCTTATCTTAACTATATTCCCCTCTTATTTAAGGGACAAAATCTGATTTTTTTTTTATATTTTTACCTAAAACTCTAACTACAAACCTAACTAAAAGTTCAAACTTAACTAAATGGATTAAGTTAATTAGATTAGTTTCAATCTCAGCATAAACGTAAACCAAAAATACAAAATAAACAAGTCCAAACAAGAATCCTAACTAGATCCTCTATTCTAGCCTTTAATCCCCTAATTTCTAACTAAATCAAAATCCCAGTAAATAAGTCAAATATAAACTAAAGTCAAGTATCTGGGCAGATTTAAGCAAGTTATGAGGTAAGTTTAGCAACATTGAACCGAACAAACGAGGAAACATCAGTTAAGTATACGAAACTGAAACGACTTTAGGTAGATGTTTTGGGAGTTAGGACTCAAATCGGTGTGTCGATAGTTTTAAAATCTTCGTAAGGTCCATTACGACCTGTCTGTAAAATTTGAACTAAATCGGACTTCGTTTGGTAGGTTTCGGAAGAAGGTTTCAGTTTCTGTTGTCGGTAAATCTTAAAAAGAGGTTTTCGAGCTCGATTTTTGGCGAATGAGCTCGAATTCAAAATCTGAAAGCATCTCTAGGTTTGTATGATCATTTATGACCGGTGTAAGCATTCAAAAGTAAATTCTTAGGTTGTTCGGATAGTTTCCGCTAAAATCAAAAATTAATAATTTGATCTCTTTCCGTTTAATTCGCATCTTGAGTTTCGGGAATCCGATTCAAGATCCGCCTTAGCGAGTACGTTACATCAATTTTTTATAATTTTTTTTAGAAATTTGGGATCATTCCGAGTTTCGTAGGGTTCTATTTTAATTTTTCTCATGGTAGCAAGTTTTTTTTTTTTTTAAAAAAAAGAGATTAAAGAAAAAAAAAGGAAAATATGGGAGGTGGTGCTAAGGGATAAAGTCCCTTAGCGTAACATTAAAGAAGTAGAACAAGGAAATAAAATAGAGAGAACGCAGAAGAACGAAAAAAACAAAGTCAGAAAAGAGAGAAAGAAAAGGAAAAAGAGAAGGGAAAAATAGAATTTTCACCCCGAAACATCCTGGTAATAATGCTAATTCATTATTTTAATTTATTACGTGTGTTTGAATATATTTTAACGGTAGTAATTGGGATAATAGACATCGTTCTAATAAGTTAAATTTATATTTTAAAGGGTTAATTGGACCCCGATAATGGAATTGATTATATATTCAAATTCAGAGAGTTATGGGCAACCCATAAAATATAATTTATTAAGAGTTTGGTTATGTGATTTTGAACCATGTACATAGGCCTAGACTGCATATTGCCTATGCGAATCGGGTGTCGGGTTCCTGGCCGGATTGTTCTAAAATGTAAGGAATGAAGCCTTTAGCCTTATTTGATTTATTTTTCTGCTTATTTGAATAGAGCGGGATCATTTGGCAGTGAATCCAAAGGAGAAAGTTGTTGTTGAGTAGCAATGCTAACTTTGGAATAAGGTAAGTAATTATATCTATTTCTTTGACGGCCTTTGGCCTTATGGATATTCTATTCGCGCGTGCTTTACTTGAATAGCTGCTGCCGACATGGCGTACTTATTAAGCTACAGCCTTGAAACGCATTCATATATATTATATTTTTTGGTTATGAGCTGCTATGACATATACTGAGTGCAAGAGTATTCCGCCTCAGCTTTATTATATCGGGTGCAGGAGTATTCCGCCCCAGGAGCACGAGTATCCACTCCAGTTGGTTATTAGATTGTATTCTCCTCGAATGCAGGAGTATTCCACTTTGGGACGGGATTACGGCACATGTGACCCCATTGTGTCATATTGCATTCATTCCATTGCATTGCACCGGTTGCTGTATATTGTGTGATTATAGTGCGATATTTTGTGTATGTGTCATGTATTTCTGATTGTTGATATGTTCGGGATGCCTATAGGTTCTGTCTATCTTAGGTCCCTGGTTGTTTATGAGTTTATGGTTCCATAAGTATTTCCAGTTATTATCTGGCTCTGCCATTTTATAGTTGAAATAAGGTGAATTTGGTTTATCTGTTTTTCTTCTCCCTGGATAGCATATCTGCTTCTTTGAGGTGGCTAGTCAGCCCCCACTTACCGAGTCCTTTCGACTAACCCTTTTATTGTTCCTTGTCTATTTATTTCGTTTCGGCAGGTTCTGCTCCAGGACCGAGTTCGTCGTTCGATTGAGGAGAGGAGGCGATTACACCTGTCAGGGTGAGCCAACTCTTGTCCAGACCAGCCACCAATGCTAGTTTTGTTTTAGTAATCTAGTTTTGCTCCCTTCAGAAGGCATATGTATTCTTTTGTACTTTTAGATGTCTAGTTTGGATAGCCCTAAACCTAGTATGTTGGGTAGTCAGCTGTAATTTCTTTTGTACAGCTTAGAGGTATCAATATGTCTGTGCTTTTTTTTTTTTAAATCTTGTTCTTATTTATGAGTTGGACTTATATTTATTTTCCTAATTAAAAGATATCGGGTGCCCGCATGTCCTAGCTAGAAATCCGGGTCATGTCAGAAACAGGATAAACAATGACTTTGAGAGGTCCATGCTTGAATTTAGCCAAAACGATTCATACTCAAAACCAATGAATCATGAGCATGCAGATTCAGATTTTGACACTCGAACATTTAAAGAATAGCTCACGAGCAATGACGACGTACAGTTCTGATTCACTAATCAAACAGAAAACGCTCACAAAGCATACATACGAAACTGATATCCGATCACAGCTCAACATGTTTAAACTAAAGCCATAAGTTTCTATCAACTAATTCAACATACAAGATACTTTAATGTCATGCTAATACTAAAGCTAAACAATGACAAACAAACTAAGAAATGAAAAGCAACAAAAAGGGCAAGAAATAGAGGGGTCTCTTCTAACCAGTCGACAAGCCAAATGCCACAGCCTTGCATCACCCTTATCGCCGCTCGTATTCACAAAGCAGCACTACTACCAAGCCAATGATACTGCCTCAACAATGGCTGTCTTGCCACCAACAGCCACAGAAACAACGGCGTCGTAGCAGTGTCACCATCATACTCCTTCTCGTTCACAACTACGAAACTCCCTCGATATCGCTGAAACAAACAAAGCATCACTACTGCCTTTCCAACCACTGTCACGACTAAGACGCCACAACCACACCATTTTCGCCAAAGGAAAGCAGCATCACCACCCCTCACACAAAAATCATCATAATAGCAGCCCCTTCTCTTGGCCAAATCAGCATTGAAACGCCATCATCACAGCCACCACGAAACCCTTAAATGAATAGACATAAACGGGCAAAGAAAAAGAGGAAAAATTGAGAGGTTTAAGTGAAAAAATACCTTAAAAAACATGTAGAGGAGAGTGAGAGGAAGCTGTGGATGTAAGGTTCACCGAAAAAAAGTGGAGGACGCCGGAGTTAAAGTTTTACCGCCTTTTTAAAGCCCGATCTATGCAAAACAGAGAGGTTTTTTGGTGAAATGAGTTGTAAAAATAGAAAGAGGAGAACGAGACGAGTTGGGGGATATATAGTTTGTATTTTTTGGCCACTGCCCGGTGGTGGCCGCAAGGTGGTGCTGAGGCGGATACACGGTGGCAGGATTTTTCCGGCGGCAAACAAAAAAAGGGCAAGATTTTTCCTATTTTTACAACACTACAGGAAATTGAGCAAAAATGAGATGCCCTAAGCTTTTATATGGCCAAAGTGGGCCGGGTAAAGAAGACTAATAGGCTGATCTTTTTTGGGATTTTTACCCCTATATGTCCAGTGACTTTTATTTTGAACTAAAAATAGCCACATTTAAAAATGTTTACCTGAGCTGGCCATCTGGTAAAAAATATTTCATTCTATAGCCGCATATACTCCAAGCTTGTATATCCTATAGTTACTGTATACCCTAATGGTATACATTATCTTCTATTGCATACCTTTCTAGTATATGTATACCCCAATGATATACAGGTTTGATATCCCAAAATGGTATACCTCAATATTGTGGTTGTGTGGCCAAAGAATATTTAAACAAAACTTGGGTCATGGTGGGATAATATTTTAGTATGGACTGGCTAGTTTTGAAAACTTCCCATCTTTTTTTATTTTTCTTGATGGGCTGATCTTTTTTGTGTTTTCCTGAAAAGTCACGTAGCCCACAAGCTAAACTAAAGTACACAACTAAAGGACTACTTAATTAACAAAAATCCAATTAATCAAAATTAACAAAAACTCACCGAATAAATACTAATCACATAATTAAACTCAAAACAAATAAATAGACAATTAACATAAGAACATATTTGGATAATTTTTTACGCATTTTCCTACTAATTAATCAACTACATTAGCTTAGAAAATAAGGAAAATATATACAAAATATGAAAAATCCTATGAAATTTAGCGCGACTATTTTAATTTTTTTTATTTTCATGCCAAAATTAGGTGATTACAATAGTCATAATCCAAACCACTTATTCATACTTTTTTCCTTCACATAAAAATAAAAAATTTAAGTTCGCTACTAATCGAACGTTCACAAACCACTTATTCGTACTTTTTTTCTTCACATAAAAATAAAAAATTTAAGTTCGCTACTACCGAACTGACAGTACAAACAAAAAAAAAAGGTTTATTTTGAACCAAAGTACAAACAACTTAGGTTAATATAACTTTACGAGCTGCTTACTAAATGTGTTGTATAAGATTCTTTTTTTTAAACAAAAATGGGCTCAAAAGTTGAGCTTAAATGATAAAGTCCATTACTTATTATAAATCTTAGTAAAAATATGTGAAATAAATAAAATTATTTATATGATTTTAAAAATTGAGTAAATAAAAATTAAACCAAAAAAAATCTCGAAAGATATAGTTTGTTTAATAAGCTAAGTCCGATTTTTGAATTGGCTCAATTTTAATCAAACCATACACACCTCGAGAATCAACTAATAAGATGTAGCTTAGTTAATTTCCAAGGCCGTAGATTAGATGTAAAGAGAAGCTGGAGCCATAAGTTAGCAACCCAGCCACCGCAACACTTTGGATCAACTATGAAGGCAAAATATGGGCAAAAGTTAAATGAGGTGTAGCTTTTTCCAACAATTTCCTAAGGAGTATTGAAAAGTTGGTATTTTACCAACTTAAGACTACTTTAAGCTTTCGTTTTTAAATTCAAAAGCAACATTTGATGTTATTAATGTCATAAATTGCTTAATTTCAAGTTGTAATGAGTTTTCATGAGCATTGGTTAAACATTGAAGCTAAAGAGCGAGAATTGGAGCGAAAGTGTGAAGTTCGTGATATTATAGATGAGGCGCCCTGCCTCAAGCTTAGGCAGGCCGCCTAAGAAAGAAACAGAGAGCTGAAAATTGAAGCAAAGCTTGAGGCGCCCCGTCCTGGAGTCCAGGCGGACCGCCTGGAGAAAAATCATGAAGGCGGACCGCCCTAGCTACTAGACGGACCGCCTAGGAAACTTCAGAGAGTTGCAATATTTTGAGCCAAGAGAGAGGCGGACCACCCCCCTGTTTAGGCGAACCGCCTCAGCTATTGAAGATGCGAATCTTAGCTTAGTATAAATAGAAAGCTAGGGTTTCACTTAAAAAATATTCTATATTGCAAACACCATTTTTAGAGGTGATTTGGAGAGACAAGTACAAGGCTTTTCATCACTTTATAAGCTTCATAACTTGTACTTTTGAATCTTGATTCATATATCAATTCAAGATCTATGTTTAAAATCATTTCATCATTTCATTACATATATATTGCTTTGATTCAAACCCCTAGTATGAGTAGCTAAATTCATAACTAGGGGTGCAAACATGCTATAAGTGGTAGAAAATCAATGGGTGTTCCTTAGATTCACCAACCATATCACGAGTATCAATTATCCAACTCCCCATTACAATAACATCAAAAATCTTGATATCCATGATATTAGGGTTTCATGTCTATTTTGCTAATTAAACACTCGGGAGAGATTAGTTAGTGTAGATTAGTAAAGTTGGCAAGGATTTAGGTTTTGTTGGCTATTACATAGCCTAACCCATCTAAAAGGAGTTACGCTCGGAAGAGGTCTCCTTTCCTTGGGTCTATGAGTAGAGCGTTATGCGCCTAACTATGGCTTTGGCGAGCATAGTGAGGTAGATCCCTCTTAGGCTGGGAAGATTCTAGGGATTACATTAGAACGACTCGACCATAACTATGTTCATGTTAGGAAGGTGAAACTATTATACCCGTTGATTGGAAGCTGCTATTAGTCATTTATACCCCTAGCCTTTTAATATAGAATCAGTTACTTTCTTTGATTTATATGTTTTGTAGTTAACATAGATTTACAACAAACAACCTCATTTCTAGGACTCTTAAATAAACTTCATATGAATTTCTATTTGTGACTCTCTTATTTTACAAGCTAGTTTCCTTGGGAGATCGACCCCGACTCACATCGAGTATTATACTTTGACGACCGCCCCTCACCATTAATGGTGTAGGATTGAGCGTGGATCAAATTTTGGCGCCGTTACCGGAGAACTACTGTTTCAATATTGAGCTGCATTAGTTAATCAAAGTTGATTAGTTCGTAAGTCCTAGCATTTTATATTTTATTTTTGTTTTACCTTGTGTAGGTGAAACATGGCCTATAGGAAAAATCCTAATAGGCACCTGCGAACCCATGGTACAATCATTATTACAATCAACCACATGGGGATCCACAAGAGTATGAAGTAGGATATGAGGAGGAATTCCATGTAGAAATCAACCAAGAAGGTTATCTATTTCATGTCAAACATGTTGATGATGATGATCCTCAAGAGGAAGCTAATGATACTTAAGTTCAGGCCCCTCAAGGTGATAATCCTTTTGCTAAAGCAAATTCAGGTGCTCAAGCAAATGCGGGAGTGCAAGCGGATGAAGAAGAAATTCTTAGGAATGATATTGGTGTTGCGGGTAATGCTAATCGGGATGGCAACAATGCAAACTGAGGTGGAAGAGGTATGAACCAAGGTGGTCGGGGTGCAAACCGCGGAGGTAAAGCTAATGTCAACCGAGGGTGCAATGTTAATAGAGCGAATGCTCGCAATGTCAACCGAAATCAAAAGTATGCTAGAGGTGCTCGGAACTACAACCAACAAATGCAAGATTTGGAAGATGATGAAGAACACGAGGAGGAATTTGATATGAATAGTTTTGCAAATGCCATAGTTTCTCCACCCATTCATGACAATGCTTCTTTTAGTACTCCTAATGTGATTCTACAAGGTCTTGAACAACATGGTTTCTTTAGTGGAGGCAAGAATGAAGATGCAAATGATCATTTGAGAAATTTTGTGCAAACTTGTAATCTCAACAAGTCGGCAAGCGTATCGGAAGAGTCATTGCGACTAAGGGTGTTTCCCTACTCTCTTAACAGGAAAGCCAAAGCATGGTTGAATAAATTTCCAAGAAATTCCATCTTTACATGGCAAGAACTAGTGAAGCAATTCTTAGCAAAGTTCTCACCGAAGGGGAAGAAAGCTTCATTGAGATATAATGTGTAGATGTTTGAACAAGATGCATCCGATTCTTTGACCGAGGCTTGGGAAGCTTTCCAAAATGTGTTGCTTCGGTGTCCTAACCACGGGTTTAAAGAAAACATGTTATTGCAATGCTTTTACCAATGGCTCAAAAAAATGAATCAATCCACTTTAGATATTCTTTGTGATGGTGATGAATGGAGCGGAATCCTCCTACTCCAGGGTGGAATCCTCCTACCCTCAATATGATGCAATGGAGCAGAATCCTCCTGCTCCGAGGGCGGAATCCTCCTACCCTCAATATGATGCAATGGAGCGGAATTCTCCTGCTCCAAGGGCGGAATCCTCCTACCCTCAATGTAATGCAATGTAATGCATATGAATGCAATATGATGCAATAATAACCCTTCACCGGCGCAGGACTCTCATCGACAGCCGGGAAGTAGATGCCAACTCACAGCCAGAGTACAATACTCAAATCCTCAATGCAATACCAACAACAGGACATAACATATAATATATAATGTAAATCCAAAGCTAAGGCGTAAGGAGTACGCCTATCGGGAGCTACGCACGTAAGGAACATGTGGTAGAAAATCCACGAGGCCAGGTGCCTCCAAAGAAATGGATATAAACACTTACCTTGTTACAAAGTTAGCACAGTTACTCAACAACCGCTTTATCCTTTGGATTCACTGCCAAACGATCTTGTTGTATTCAATAAGCAGAAAACTATATCAAATAAGGCTAAAGGCTTCATTTCCCACATGTTAGAGTAATCCAGTTAGGAACCTGATATCCTATTCGCATACACAATACGCAGGCCAGACCTATGTACAGGGTTTAAAGTCCCATAACCAAACCCTAAATAAATTATATTTATATATTGCACATAACTCACTGAGTACGAATATATAATCAATTTCATTATTGGGGTCCAATTGACCCTTTAAACTATGAATTGAACTTATTAAAACGATGTCTAATATTCCAAGTTTTACAGTTAAAATATATTCAAACACACGTAATAAACTCAAATAATATATTAAGATCATTACCTGAATGTTTCAGGGTAAAAATTCTACTTTTCTCCGGCCCCTTTTCTCATTTTCTGGCATTTTTTCCTTTAATTTTCGCTGCCTCAGTCTATAATCTGTTTCTGTTTCCGTTTTTGTCTTTTTGTTTTTGCTGAAACCTTAAAGCTAAGGATATGTATATATCATTAGCTATCCACCGCCCTTAACTTTCTATATTTGTCCTTTTCTCTTTTTTTTTGTTTTCTTTTATTTTATCTTCTTTTCTTAACGAAAATTAAAATAGTACCCTACGATATTCAAAATAATTCTAACTTTTTCATACAAGTTATACAAAATATATGTTGCATACTTGCTAAGGCGGATCTCAAATCGGGTTCCCGAAATTCAAGCTGCGAATTTAAATGAAAAGAGGTCAAATTATTTAACTTTCGGCATTTTAGCGGAAACTAGCCGAACAACATCGAAATTCACTTTCGAAAAATCACAAAAGTCACAAATAATCATACGAACCTAACAGCGCTTTCAGATTTTGAATCGGAGCTCATTCGCCAAAACTGAGCTCAAAAATCTCTTTTTAATATTTATCGACAATAAAAACTGAAACCTTCTTCCGATGCCTACCAAACGAGGTATGATTTAGCTCAAATTTTACAGACAGGTCCTAATGGACATTACGAATATTTTAAAATTATCGGCACGCCAATCGGAGTCCTAACTTCCGAAACGACTAACCAAGGTCGTTTCATTCTCCTCCACTTATACTCTCGTTCGTCCTCGAACGAGCCTAAGTTTAAAGCAAGATTCACGCTGATAACAAGAGAACTTGCACTACCTTCATAAGCTACTCCACGGGCCTTACCTCCTGATTACAGGATCAGAATTATATTACGCACATCGTACTTTTGGAATAAAATATATCTGGATAATATGATAATACCATTGCACAGCTTAATCTAACTAAGCTGATCCTTCCTCGATCACGAAAAGAAAGTTTTACATTTTCGAAGCAATGATACACGGAACTTTGAATGGGTTAACATGATTCAGCCGATAATCACCCCTTCGATATACCTTTCGATATAGAACATGTCGATGGAACTAAGAATTAGCTCACGCTTGATGCAATAGGGGAAGCTTTTGAAGTACCTTGTCACTACACACTATAAAAGATTTGATGCAAGCTATATTATTTTTACGAACGCACTATGCAACATCTCAGTTAATGTTAGTGTTGTTCCGCAAGCTCCTTGTGGGAATGTAGTTACTCATATCCTAATGTATGTCAAAAGTTCATCTGAACAGGGTCCATCATATAAGGATAAGGATCATGCAAATACTACTGGATAGTATGATGCAGACCAGGAATGATCTTCTGACTGAACATCTGCTTCAGGGTATTGTCTTTGAGTTGGAAATATTATGACTTGAAAAAGTAAAAATAAAAGAGACGTGTAGTTGGACCATGAGCTGAGGCAGAATACCAGCAACAAAGTTGATTACATGTGCACTTATAATGCTAAAGTAACTTCTCAAAGAGTTGAGGTGTGAAGGAGATATGCCAGTGATGGATGGACGATAAGCTGCACTAGACCTTTAACTCTAAATTTTCAGGAAATAAGACAGCGTCAGTATGAGGATCTCGTTCTAGTTGAATAGAGACAGATAGCCAGAAGGATAGACCTTGTGTCCCTGATGTTGCAGATTTACGTGGACAGATTATGATAGAGGCACATTATTCCAAATACATTATTCATCCAGGTTCGACTGAGATGTACCATGATCTTAAGCAGATTTATTGGTGGGACGGAATGAAGTGTGACATAGCAGAATTTGTAGCTCAGTGTTCTAATTGCGAGCAAGTTAAAGGCGTGTCATATTTTCAGACTTTATACTTTCAGCAGATAGGTACGTATATATGATCAGGTTGCCAGCTTATCTCTAGCATTAATAGATTATTAGTGGGTCTAGCAATGATCAACACTCACTGTAGGTTTCTGTCGTGTCCCTAGGTTGGATCGTGACAAAAGTGGTATCAACGCCTTAGAGATTTAGTATTAGCATTCAGTATTTGGAGGAAGACTCCTCCACTTAAAGCACAAACTCATGCAGCTATTTGAATAGGAATAACCATCCCTGCACAACCTGCTAGATTAAGGAAGACTTAGCTAAATAGAGAACGCGGCTCAGACCTAAGCTACCAAATTACTCTCTCGAGTTGCCAAGCAGCTGCAACTTTCGAGTCACAACTCCATATATTTTCTATAAGCACCACCACCTGATGGATCAAATCAAAGGTCAAATGATGCCTCTCATTACCCTTAGTAGCCTTAGAACACAACAATGAGCTTACCAGACTACCTTGACACACGCACTTCGGCTCAACACAGGGAATATCACAAGCGGCTACTAACCGCCCAAACTTACTAGTGCCGGACGAAGAAGAGATGGCAACGGACTGAGGATAGGAATAATTAAAGTTTTAGAAAACTCATCTTCTTATTTGCTTGGCTCCAAGAGCTACACTACTTCCGAGTCAGGCTAACCAAAGAATCGCAATTGAAGAGATAGACATTAAATAAGCTTTATAAAATGACATCTATGCCAATTTAACCTCCCAATAAGAAGGAAACTCTAACAATTTACTAGAAACCCTTTTACAACCCAGACAAGCTCATAGGATAACATGACTTTACTAGCGTTTTGAACCAAGAGGAAGACACATAGATCGGATATTACTTATTTATCAGTTCGCACAGGAAGAAATGATAACACTTTTCTGATGGTGACGAATTAGGATCCCATTGTCCTACCAATATTAAATTCCGACGAGAGAGGTAAACTGACTTGACATGATAACATAATGTGGCACAACAAGATGCCAAACAAACAATACCGATACTCATTCACAAATCTTTCACAATTGCCAGGAATAAATCATACCAGAAGCTCGCCTCTCTACCACAACCGATTCTTAATAAAAACGACATCCAAGGAAACCATCGAAACATGATAAGAGACACCATTTCCAGATCGATCGAAAGAATCAAATCTTACTCACATTTCAGAGAAGAAGAAATCCCAGGGTCAACTACATCGGATACCTCAGCATCCTGGCGGACTGGCAGTTCATAGAACTACCTCTGCAGCTGAGCTGAGCCACTATCCTGATAATCACCTCCTGAAGAACCACTGCCACCACACTCTAAACCTCTATTGGATGGTGGCATTTCTCTGGTTGATTAAGATTTAACTGAAATTCCCTACGACTGTGCAGGTGCCTGATGACGAGAGAAAGGATGACGGCTTACTTGCCTGAATAAGGAGAAACTCCTCAAAGGATAACCAGACTCACGACAATGATAATACCTTTTCGCTGAAAATAGAAGCTGGACGGATTGTTGATAGTGTTAAAGAGAAGACGGAATCTGATCTTAACGAGCTACTTGCGCACTCTGAGAATCACGTGCCACAAGCTAAGATAATCTGGGAAGTAACCTCCCAAAATAATCAGAACTCTTACCTTCAAATGAGGTACCATGGTTGCCCACTAGGACCACGGGATCTCTTGCTCTCCCGCTCTAACTCTTCCCGCTCTAACTTATGGTATGCCTCGTACCTTTGAGCAATATTAACAACAACATCAACTGAAATCTCGACCTCAATCTCTCGAGCCATCTGGGATCCAAGGAAGGAGAAAGGTCATCAGTAAATCTTTGAATCTCTCGAAAGGCTCATGGACTAGTTCTAATGCATATCCAACCATTCTATAGAATTCAATCTCATATTCTGAAACACCAACAGGCTACCCTGTCCAATCCACTCAAACTGGCAACACTTTTCATCTCGCTCGCTACTCGAAAGGAACTTTTCCACGAATCTAAAAGAAAAATCGAACCAAGTTAGCTAATAAGAGAGCGACCCACCAATTCAAAGCTGGACCCCTAAAACTGGAAAGCAGAATAATCAACACCATACCGCTCGATATAATCAAGAGCAAGAAGGATACACTGATATCATTTTATTTTAAAAATTTACACAGGGATCACTTGATGTATGCCCTAAGAACATCAGAAGGTTCAATTGGGTAAAATAATACAGCCTCTTCGGACACTCGGACCGAGCTATTACCCGGGCTAGCTAACTAGCCAGAACAATTGGTGGCGTAACACATGCTGCCTCTGGAACA
This sequence comes from Petunia x hybrida, assembly GCA_037355625.1. NCBI lineage: Eukaryota > Viridiplantae > Streptophyta > Magnoliopsida > Solanales > Solanaceae > Petunia > Petunia x hybrida. The sequence continues at coordinate 6,740,516 of JBBBVM010000484.1, forward strand.
TAATTTACTGGGGCAATATTAAGAACTGGAATAGAAGCTCCCTAAGACCAAACATCTGTATCTGCGGGAACCTGATAAGCTGTCTAGCGAATAATAGGTTATTGTGGTATTTGCGTCACCACGATTCTCGTAAAAGTATCGTAGAGAGCCAAGGGAACCACAAGGCCCTGCTCCCTTGCCCATCGCGAGCTCGTACAGCTGGGGCCTTCGTAACTAGATCGTCAGCACGATCAAAACTCTCGGGGCTTCGTCAGTACTAGCCCCAGGCTAGACTGCTTCGTCTTGAACTAATACCGTTTGCTGATTTGTCGCACGAGGGTTCACAATTACCACGAAGGAATTAACGAAAATACTTTTGCATCCTAGACCGACGCACGATCAGAAAAGAAGGAAGTGAAACTTCCTAGATGCCATCATAGCCTCTCGTAGATAAGTACGGACGTCTACGTACCCGTCAGCGAGACTCTACTAGACATTGTCTTAGTCTGGATAGACTCTAAACCGGGCTCTGATACCAACTGACACGACCCGGAATCCGGTTAGGCCGTGCGGGCAACCGACATCCTCCCCTAGACCCGTCGGGCGAACCCTTACCAATTAAATTAGGAAAATAAATATAAATCCAACTAATAAATAAGAACAAGACTTAAAAAAATACAGAAATACTGATACCTCTAAGCTGTACCAAAGAAATTACAGCTGACTACCCAACATACTAGGTTTAGGGCTATCCAGACTAGACATCTAAGAGTACAAAAGAAGACAGATACCTCCTGAATTGAGCAAAATGCAACTGAAATGATAACCAATAAACTGGTGGCCATCTGAAATAAAAGCTGGCTCACCCTGACAGCTGATGTCGTCTTCGCTCCTTCACAACATGGCGAACTCAATCCTGGAGCGAACCTACCGAAACGAAATAGATAGACAAGAAACAAACAACAAACAAGGGTGAGTCAAAAGGACTCAATAAGTGGGGCAGACTAGCCACCTCAAAGAATAGGATAGCTAGCCAGGGAAATGAAACAGATAAACCAAATTCCTCTTATTTAAATTATAAAAAGGCAAAGCTAGATAACAACCGGAAACACGTAAGAAACTTATAAACTCAACCAAGGATGTGTGCCAGAAACATATCAACAAATAAGCAATGCACATATAAGCAGAACAATAGTTATGTACCACAAGTCTACCCAATGGTATGAATTGAGATAAAATGAAATGAAGTGAGATGTAATGAAATGAAATGAAATATGATGCAAAGGGTCACATGTGCCAAATGAATGGAGCGGAATCCTCCTACTCCAGGGCGGAATCCTGCTACCCTCAATATGATGCAATGGAGCGGAATCCTCCTGCTCCGAGGGTGGAATCCTCCTACCCTCAATATGATGCAATGGAGCGGAATCCTCCTACTCCGAAGGCGGAATCCTCCTACCCTTAATGTAATGCAATCTAATGCATATGAATGCAATATGATGCAATAATAACCCTTCACCGGCGCGAGATTCTCATCGACAGCGGGGAAGTAGATGCCAACTCACAGCCAGAGTACAATGCTCAGATCCTCAATGGAATACCAACAACAGGACATAACATATAATATATAATCTAAATCCAAAGCTAAGGCGTAAGGATTACGCCTATCGGTAGCTACACACGTAAGGAACATGTGGTAGAAAATCCACGTGGCCAGGTGCCTCCAAAGAAATGGATATAAACACTTACCTTGTTACAAAGTTAGCACAGTTACTCAACAACCGCTTTATCCTTTGGATTCACTGCCAAACGATCCTGTTGTATTCAATAAGCAGAAAATTATATCAAATAAGGCTAAAGGCTTCATTTCCCACATCTTAGAGTAATCCAGTTAGGAACCTGATACCCTATTCGCATACGCAATACGCAGGCCAGGCCTATGTACAGGGTTCAAAGTCCCATAACCAAACCCTAAATAAATTACATTTATATATTGCCCATAACTCACTGAGTACGAATATATAATCAATTTCATTATTGGGATCCAATTGACCCTTTAAACTATTAATTGAACTTATTAAAACGATGTCTAATATTCCAAATTTTACCGTTAAAATATATTCAAACACACGTAATAAACTCAAATAATATATTAAGATCATTACCTGAATGTTTCAGGGTAAAAATTCTACTTTTCTCCGGCCCCTTTTCTCATTTTCTGGCATTTTTTCTTTTAATTTTCGCTGCCTCAGTCTAAAATCTGTTTCTGTTTCCGTTTTTGTCTTTTTGTTTTTTCTTAAACCTTAAAGCTAAGGATATGTATATATCATTAGCTATCCACCGCCCTTAACTTTCGCCTTATTTTTTGTTTTCTTATATTTTATCTTTTTTTCTTAACGATAATTAAAATAGTACCCTACGATATTCGAAATAATTCCAACTTTTGCATACAAGTTATACAAAATATATGTTGCATACTTGCTAAGGCGGATCTCAAATCGGGTTCCCGAAACTCAAGATGCGAATTTAAATGAAAAGAGGTCAAATTATTTAACTTTCGGTATTTTAGCGGAAACTAGCGGAACAACATCGAAATTCACTTTCGAAAAATCACAAAAGTGACAAATAATTATACGAACCTAACGGCGCTTTCGGATTTTGAATCGGAGCTCATTCCCCAAAACTGAGCTCAAAAATCTCTTTTTAATATTTATCGACAATAAAACTGAAACCTTCTTCCGATGCCTACCAAACGATGTCTGATTTAGCTCAAATTTTACAGACAGGTCCTAATAGACATTACAAATATTTTAAAATTATCGGTATGCCAATCGGAGTCCTAACTTCTGAAACGACTAACCGAGGTCGTTTTATGAGCGCTTAACCATTGGACTGTCAAGCCTTATTTGTTCAAGCAGTGTCACATAATATATTTGTATACACATTACAATTTTCCATAAATATATATATATATATATATATACCTATTAAAAGATTTTGACGAAGCAGTGTCCCGTGACACCCCTCGGTTATTGTACCTAGATAAACAAAACATATATACTTTGTATAATGTGTGTTAAAACACAACATATACAATGTAAATTATTATCTGAAAAAAAAAGTGATGAAGATGCTGATGATGGATGAAATCGGGGGGGGGGGGGAGGGTGGTGATGAACTGAGAGGGGTCTGTAATTGGGAATAAGAGACGGATTGGAATTGGGAAAATAATACATAATCCTATTGTTACAGACTGAGATAAAGATAGAAATTAATTCCTTAATTTGTGGATACATATTTGCATAGTTGCTAATTGTATAACTAAAGTTGCTATTTTTGCAAAAATGTCTGCCATTTTTTAATTTTTTTTCTAACAGTGTTAGTATAATTATGGTTGCTAAAATTGCCTTACTGTGTAAAATTCTCATAGTTTTGTGACTATTTATACTTAATTAATTTAATTTGATCCAATTATTTTTATATGTGCATTTTCTTTTCTTTATATATAATATATATTTATATGTTCTCTATACCTTTAAGTTAATTATCAGTCTAATTAAAGTATCCAGTCAATTCTTTCATATCTTTTGTTGTAACTCCTATAATATTTTTAGAATTCCTTTCCTATGAAGAACCTGGACAAAGGTTCAACCAAATACGTTTATTTCTGGACCGCACATATTTTTTTTCAAATATTCAAACAAAATCCCTACCATTCTAAATTTTTTTTTCTTTTATCAAAATTCTCTTTATCAAAATAATCTTATTTCATAAATTACTATAATTAAAGAAAAGACCCTTTAATTTTGAGATTCCTCATTCCAACATCAAAAAATCTGTAACGTTCACTCCCGTTCTCAGCACCCCTCCCCAATATCTCTCTTATCATTTTTTTGCAGTGATTTGGGGAATCATTGAAAAAATCTCTTGCCATTTTTTACATTTGTAACCATTAAGCATGAGAATATAAAAGACCACCAATTCTAGGATCTAATTTTTCTCCTTATGAATACAGAAAAAAATTACTACACGCATATACGGAATGAATAAAAAGGGGAAGTAACCAATCACCGGCCGCCCTCTTTCTTTTCTTGGTTCTTCATTTATCTTTCTCATACAGATAAAAAATACATAAACAACACCCACAATTGAAATAGATACGAATTAGAACAGAGAGGAGAACACACACCACAACACACACAGAGAAAGAACACTACCAGCGGTGGTGAATACATACAACAGACAGACACATCCCTCATCTTCCCTTTACCCATTGTCAGTCACTCTCCCCTACACGCACACACAAAAAATCAGAACCGTACGGGGTTGAAAGAGACCAGAAACAGGGGTGGAGACCAGTGGACGGGGCAGTGTTAAGAGCCCATTACCACAGGGATTTGATCAGAAAAATCCATCACCGTCCCCCTTTACTTCTCCTCGACGCCCGCTGCAAAAACAAGGGAAGGGAGAGGAGTCGCAAACAATCGCTCCTCCACCTTGTGTAGATGATGTCGCTGCTTTGTTGCCCACCGTTGTTCACTGGAAAAACCATATCCAAGCGCACTTGTTTATGTCTCTGTTTCTCTTTTTGTTCTGAAAATTTGGCTTGTTATTTCGTCTAATCCTTTGACTTTGGAGATCTGTTAACAGACTATGGAAATATTTGGTCTTTTTCAAGCCATGAATCGGCTAGGGATTTTCTGCACCCTGTTATTCGGCTTGTTCTTTAATGCTATACAACTATCGCCTAAATTGGACACTCTGGCGTTGGTTTGATCTTGTACTAAGGACGGTTTTCTTATTGCTTCTACGGGTCTTTTGGCTTTGTTAAATTGATTATTCTGTTATGATTTCTTGTATTTTGCTGACCATGTTTGTTTGTGAAATTGTGAAGTTACCAGACATGACTTTTGCTTGCTGTCACTCATGAGAAATACGCTATGCTATTAGCCTATGAAAATATTAATTTCGAGGCTTTGCACTCATTATAAACGGATACTAGACTGGCTAATGACAATTTTAGAGGCCATTAAAGTCCCATCTTGTTGCATATACATTGTCCCTCATGTGTCCTGCAAACAAAAATACGCGATGACCACACACACACACACATAGATAAACAAGCGGGCTAGGCAACGTCCCTTGGCATGGCAAATCGCTCGGCCACCGTATTTGAAGCCATGACGGTATCCTTAACCCCTATCCAACCCACTATCTGAGCCTAAACATTTTAAAAATACATTTTGTTTTCTTTTTGTTTTACTGGTTAATTTTATTTTATTTTTATTCTATTTTATTCTCATTAAATTTAATTATTATCGCACTAACTATTTCTTTTTATTGCGAGGTACATTTAGATGAAATCCATTAGATGACGACGTATTTGGAGTTGAAAAAAGGTTTGATTATTTTCTTTATTTCTATTATTTACTTTAATTTTTATTCGCACTAACAATCGATTTCATTTGCATGTTATACTCAAATGAAGAAAGGAAGAAATCATTGGAGAATATGAGATCTTCATTTATTTTTATACATAATATTTGTTTTTATTGTATCATATAGTGGAAACTTTACATTCTGTATTAATAGTTTTGATTGCTTTTAATATTGAATCTCAAATATTTAGTCTGGCCGAGAACCACTTTTAATGGAATCTGGGAGGTGCCTAACACCTTCCTCCTGGATTAATTTGAGTCTCTTACCTGTAGTTTCTAATTGGCAGACCATGTTTGATAGTCAAACTTTAAAATTGGCTAGAAACATAGTAGGTGCCCTAATACGCCTAGCTAAATAACTTGTTAGCTGGCGACTCCAATTTTTTCCCGTGAGTTCCAATAAATCGAATCCAGTTTTGAACTTTAGCAGTTCGAAAAAAGGGTGCCGACAGAATAGCGACTCTGCTAGGGATATCAATGGTTCTGACCATAACAGATTTCAAATTGAGATTTTTTCACTTGTTTATTTTCTTGTCATTTTTTTTCTAGATTATTATTTTTTATTTTTTTTGTAGGATCTAAGTTTGTCTTGGCGCTCAATTTTTTAGACTAACCTTTCTTCTTTTTCTTGTGCAGGATTGGAGTACATTTTTTCATGACTCATCTCTATTTTTTAATTTTTGTAATTGAATTCATTTTGTAATTTCACTCAAGTTCCTCCACTCTGAAAAACTTTCGAGAAGAGGACCATGTCTGCACAAAGTTTCTTGATCTTTGCCTCTTCTTTTTTACAATCATTCTGAAAAGAACCCCTGAACCCCTTTTTACTGATATTCACTAACCTGTTGATAGGCTAGTGAATATTAAAAAAAAAGTCCTATCGGATCAACAAAAAATCCTTGAAATTCTGCTGCTACAGCCTACAAGTCACGCGATTTTTGGGGCAAAATTGAGCCAATTGGACCATCATCTTTGGATTTCTTTGTCTAATACTATTTGGTAAGTTATTCTATTTTATTTCTTCTTCCTTTTTAGGTAGAGGTTCTTGAAACCTCTATTATATTCCTTTTGAATTCAATTGGATTATCTAGGGTTTATCCTAATTGATACTTTGTTTTAGGTTAAATTTTAATGGAGAGATTTTACCCTAGAGTATCTTCTACGGTTTCAAAACCAATTTCAACATCTAAAGATTCATCCAAGTTGTGCAACAATGCCAAAGAGTCAAAACAACATCGACAAAGTGAAGGAGTTGATATAAGTTTCCTACCGGTTGACCCTGGTGAAAGATTAGCAATTCAAAAATACCATCCAAATGACCAAGATGAAATAAGCAGAGCATATATTCAAAAGGGCCCTTTCCAACCTCGGAATCACAATTTTCCTCAAAGAGTTTTTTTAGGTAATAAATTGCATCGCTTTAATTATGAATAGTTTGATGAGTATGATTGGTTGGAGTATAGCATAACAAAAGATGCAGCCTTTTGCTTCTATTACTATTTGTTTCATGATGAAAGCAACAATTAAGGTGGGGGAAATGTATTTCCAGAGATAGAATTTACAAGCTGGAACAAGAAGAAGAGCTTTAAAGTGCATATTGGTGGACCGAATAGTGTTCATCATTAGTCAAGAAAGAATTGTGAAGATCTAATGAATAAAAAATAATCCATTAAAAGTGCACTCGTTAAACAATCCGATCTACAAAAGATAGAATATTGAACTCGTTTAGAAGCCGCTGTTGATGTGACAAGATATCTGTTGAACCAAGGATTAGCATTTCGGGGACATCGTGAAGATGAATCGTCTCTTAATAAAGGTAACTACAAAGAACTTCTCAAGTATTTAAAAAAGCTCCAAAGAATAATCAATTGACTTCTCCATATTCAAAAGGTTATAGTCACTGCATGTAGGATGGAAACAATTAAATCTATCATAGAGGATTTAAATGGTGATCACTTTTCCATATTAGTTGATGAATCTCGTGATATATCATGTAAGGAGCAAATGGCTTTTGTGCTGCGGTATGTTGATAAAAGGGGTTTCTTGATGGAGCGTTTTATTGGTATTATTCATGTTCGTGCTACTACTGCTTTATCTTTAAAGAAGGAAATTGTTGATTTACTTGCTCAACATTCTTTAAGTTCATCTTATATACGTGGACAATGTTACGATGGAGCAAGAAATATGCAAGGTGACTTAAATGGGCTTAAAAAGTTGATACAACAAGAAAGTTAAGGTGCTTATTCTATTCATTGTTTTTCCTATCAACTCCAATTAACTCTTGTTGGAGTTTCTAGAAGATGTGATGAAGTTCAAGAACTTTTATTATTAGTTTCCGATATATTAAATATGGTGGGAGCTTCTTACAAGCATAGAGATGAACTTCGTGAAGCTCAAGCGGAAGAAATTGAAGAAGCATTACGTAAAGGTGAGCTTGAAACAGGTAAAGGTTTGAATCAAGAGTTGGGTCTTACTAGAGGCGGTGATACTCGGTGGGGCTCTCACTACAAATTCTTTAATAACTTTATTCTTATGTTTGGTCCCATCATTGATGTACTTGATGCTCTTGCTGTTAGTGTACGTTCTGAAGAAAAGTATAAGGCACAAGGATATCTTACAAGATGTTTAACATTTAAGGTTGTCTTTGTGTTGCATTTTATGCGCAATGTTTTAGGAATTACAAATGAGCTTAATGCAGCCTTTTAAAAGAAGGATCAAGAAATTGTAAATTCCATGTTGCTTTATGTTATTATTGGAAGATCACGTCGTTTAGTTGCTGATTATACTGTTTTACATCACTACCATGTTAAAGTATTCTGTAGAATTATTGATTGGCAACTTAAAGAACTCAATAATCGCTTTGATGAGGTGACAACTGATTTGCTTCTCGGAGTTGCTTGCTTGAACCCAGTTGACTCTCTTTCAAGCTTTGTTATTGATAAGATTTTGAGATTGGCTGAGTGATATCCTGATGATTTTGATAAATACTCTATGGTTGACCTTCATTTTCAGCTTGAGAATTACATTGTTGATGTTCGAGACCGTGATAAAAGGTTTTCTGATCTTAAGGGACTTGGCGACCTTTCCAAAAAATTAGTGGAGACGAAGAAACATGGAGTTTATCCTCTTGTCTTCCGACTATTGAAATTTTCTTTACTTTTGCCAGTTGCTACTGCTACAGTTGAAAGAGCATTCTCGGCGATGAAGTTGATTAAGTCTGACTTGCGAAATGCAATGGATGATGAATTTTTGAATGGTTGTTTGGTGCCTTATATAGAAAATGACGTATTTAGTACTATTCTAATGAGGCTATTATGAATAAATTTAAAAAAAATGAAAGATCGTCGTGAAGAGCTCTAGTATTGTACTTGAATTGATACGTTTTAATAATATGATGCAGTATAATATTTTACTCATTTATTTTTTTTAAATGTGACAGTGCTTGCAAAAAATTCTGCGTACGCCACTGACTACATATACACTGTATTATTATTTATACCCATTTTACATCTTGTTTATCTTGATATACCATATTTACACCTCAAATACACCATATATATAATTTATATGTGTGTGTGTGTATATATACACACATACACAATGTACATTACTATTTAAACACATTTTATATCTTGTTTATCTTGATATATACCATATTTATACATCAAATACACTATATATAAATTATATGCACAGTTCTTACAACTAAAATACACGGTATATTTAAGGTGTATATTAGTCCCTCTCTATTTTTTTTTCACATCTTGCTCCATGTATATTTTTTAAATTTGAAAATATTTGGAATGGAGAATGCATGTTTTCCGCATGTGATTTGGATTTGAAATTTGATTTCTCTATGAGGGGTGGTAGTGGTAGTGAACTGATATATTTGTTGTAGGCGTGGGTACTATGATGGTCGGGTTTTTTCCCTTCTTTCTTGCTTATTTTTTTAGAATTATTAATTATTTTCCTATTTTAATTGGGTTGGATGATTTATGCTATTTTTGTTATTTTTAGACTGCTAGTATTAATAAGGCTGTTGGATTATATAATTTATATCTAACTTAACTATTTATAAAAATTCCCCAAAAATATCAAAGGTTATAAATGCGGTGATCTGCACAAATGACTACAGTTTGACATGTATTTAACAAATAATCTGAAATGATAAAATTGCATGATATAGCCATATTTAAATATATAATGTATAGGTAGGGATAACACAAATAAGTGCATGCTTTCTAATGCAAATTTGCTCAAATAGTCAATATTGCACCTTTAAATTAAATATAGCCAAATATCTGAAAAGAAGGTATATAATTGGATGTCAACAACAGTATGGTGATATTGTGTTATCTTGATGAGTCCTTTCTTTGCTAGAAATTGATTTGTTAACCCTCCATTTATCAGCAGTGAATAGCTAACTATTGACACAGATGTCATGATTAGTTTAACTATCCTACTAGGAAAATCAAACTCAAATAAGAATCTGAGACATCTGGGCGAGACACCTTTTTGAGAATACCCGTTTACTAGTTCATGAGCTATAATCACATTGTCCACAATTTTCTTCCGCTGAATGAAGGAAAATTGAGATGCTCCCACTCTCTTATCCACTATCTTTTTTAACCTTTTTATCAAGATCTTTTTAATTACTTTGTAGTTGGTGGAACAACAAGCAAGTAGCCTAAAGTCCTCAACAAAGGTAGGATTGATCGCCTTTGGCACTATTGTAATAATGGTGTAGTCTATAGGCTTTAACAGCTTACTTTTGTCAAAGAAATGGCATATAGCTTTAATAACCTCCTCTCCTATAATGTGCCAGTATGCTTTGAAGAATTCAGATGGAAAGCCATCTATCCTGGAGCTTTGTCTAGTGGTAGCTTTTTTAGATCTTGTAGGGTTTCTTCTCTATTTAGGATCTGATTCATCTCTTGTTGTTACCGATAAATTTGCTCTATCAATTGCAATATTGACTTAAATAAAGAGTATTTCCTCAGCATATGAGCCCAAGAGACTCTTGAAGAAATTAAAAAATATGTGCTACAGTTGAGATGAACCACTGAGTTTAAATTCCAAGTTTATTGTACGTAAATGAGACCATATTCCCTGCTTGTTTTGATTTATGATGAACATGAAAGAACTAAGTATTGGAGTCTTCATAAGTGATCACACCCACCTATGCCTTATAAAAGAGACTAAGCAGTCGCGACGAATATAGCTCGGTACTTAAAGTCCCGAGGTCGAATCTCATTGAGAACATGACTCCTAACCGTTAGTCTAGCCAAATTATCTACCCAATTAACTTCAAATATATATCTTTGGTTGGGTTTTATACTAACACTATTAAACAAAAAATTAAATAACAAGTATAGAAAGATTAGATTTGACTCAAGAGATGTGAAGCTTAGGATTTATTTCCCCAATTCCTAACTTGTGCTAAAGTATTGTGCTACTAATTCCCCTTGAGTCTTCCTATTGATTAAGTGCTCCAAGTTTATAACTACCCACTTTCGTTAACTAATCATAACTTTCACTAATCAGCTATTCCAATTAACTAATGAAGATAGGAAGCACTATTTATAATCACAGTAAGGATCAATAGTCATAATTCACAATTTTGACAACCTAAGCAATGCTTTTGTTTTAGGTTGAAATGTTGCTATGTGTTTAACCCTAACTCATGAATCTATTTCTAGTAATCACAAGAATAAAGGGGACACTTAATTTGGGATCCTACCAATTAAAAGCATGAAATTCATAAACAACATAAATAGGAAGAATTGACAAGGTTCATTCACAACACAATAATTATCATCACACAAGCATGTGAAATGGTTCAATCAACCCTAGTATGGGTGATTTAGCTTCTCATAGTCCTATTCTAAGACAAGAAATAACTATAAGCATATAAAATTGCAAGAATATGGATAGATGGATGAACTAGAGCCTTGAATATTGATCTTCTCTCTTTTTTGCCTCCTTTGGATGTCAATTGAGCCAAAAGTCAAGTTCTATAGGGTTTTAGGATGTATTTGTAGTGTAGGAACCGACATAGGATCAAAATGCCCTTGTAAAATCTGTGTAGAACTCGGTATGGGCAAGTTCAGGGGAGTGCACAGCGTGTAGCACAAGTGCTAAGATTTCTGAGGAAAAAATCAAGCCTAAATATTTTGTACGATATGATGCACGACATGTGGTGTGCTTATTTTTTCTTTTGTCCTTTTGTCCGGCCTTCATTTGCACAACCCTCGGGCTTCTATTCAGGCTTCAAAACCCTTGATTCCCAATCAATTATGCTCCAAAAACACCCCATATCATTAATGTAATCTCTATAACATAAAACACACCAAATGAGAGAAATTTCGTTCAAAGTGTGATAATATAACGCAAGTAGAAGAACGAACACAAAGCGAAAACATGTGAAATATAGCAATATCTAGCCTTGTATCAACATAGACACTTAAACCTTTGCTAATCCTTGCGCAACTTATACTTTAAACTCAAGACTCACCAAAACAACTTGCATCAATGACTTCGGTTGAAACAGACACTTAATAAGTTATTGCATATGAACTAACCATATTATATTCACTTAAATCCGTGCCAAGAATATTAAAAATTACCAAGTGCATCAAATCAACCTCCCAATCTCAAAATGACTCCAAACTCACCCAAAAGTTATGCAAGTACTCACCCTATTCGAGAGACAAATAAAAGAGCTCACTTCTTGCAAATCATGTGTCGTTACAATAAAATCAACTTTTAGAGAAAGAATTCACACAAAAGAATAAACATGAACAAAAAATTCAAATCTAGATGAAACACTCACTCTCAGAAACAAACTCACATGCAACACAAGATGTACCATAGGCTTGTTCTTAGAGTAGGACTCGACTAATGTCCATCTACTTGTTTAAGATCTGTTAGGACTTATTTTAGTTGTAATGTAGGCAATGGAACATGTAGGATATATTTAGGTAATAGTGACTAACCACCCCAAGCAGTTTAATACACTACAATAAATTCAAATATTTATCTCCCAACCAATCTTTCTTTTACCATCACATTCAACTTTCACCAACCTTCTTCTTTAAGCAAATGTAGGAGCTAACGATAGGGACTATTTTTTTTTCTATCTTTAAAAACACAAATTTCTTTTCATACATATTTCAGTGGTTTCTTTCTATTTCAAGCTTTCACTCTCTCTTTTCTTCTTCTTTTTTTTCTAGTAAATCCCTCCAATAGAATCTGCCTAAAGCACCTTTCATCTATTCCAAACAACCACAAATTTCTCACTTCATTCACTAGTGTTTTAGGCTCATAACACTACAAGTAAACTCATAGCTAATTAACAAAAGAAATAGGAATTCCAATGGCTATCAAAGAAAAGGTTACATGCTCAAAAGGGCCAGCTACGATCAAATTTCGCTGGTAAACATCAAACTATGAAGCTTCAAATAAATTGGCTATGAAAGGAATGCCTATATCACTTCCTACCAAAACAAACTTCTCATTTCTCTTTGCACACACACCGGACAACTTCTACACATCAAGTATTAAGCATGGAGCAACAAAATCCTCACTCATGCATGTCACATAACCTACTCAAAACAGCTCAATTCACACTCTCAAAACAAAGCAAAAGACAAGCAACTCTCAAGTCACTGTAGAGTCAAAATCATGATCATCGGCTTCAAACAATGCACTTATCGTTTCTCAAGGAAAACTGGATCATGATACAATACATGCATGAAGTTCACATATCCCAAACTAAGTATCTACATAAAACTATTCAAATCATGGAGCCAAGACTTTCCCATCCATTTACTACACTCTAATCCGGAAAAAAAAAAAATCTACCTATCCCCGGTTCAAACTACTTCTATAGAAAAGAACTTATGCACAAAGAAACTCAAAGGGGGTTATTAGCACAAATATGAAGACTCCCACCCCACACTTAAAAATCATGCATTGCCTTCAATGCAATAAAATAAAAATAAGGGTGATAGAGAAACTCCCTAAGGATCTAAGCCCGAGGAACATCCATGTGAGCTTCCTTAGGACACAAGGTACTCAAACTTCCGCCAAGCAGGATATCATCATTCAATCGCACAAGGTCGCATGCACCCTACACTTAGACTCCAAGCTATGCAAAACCTGCAAAATAAAGAAACTCACGAAGTAACATCCTTCAAAACAAAAATAAACCAAAATACATATAAAGCAATAAAAATTGGGTTGTCTCCCAACAAGTGCCTTATTTAATATCGTGGAGCGACATAACCTAGCATCGACACTTTTTTCTCCAACTCGAGCTCATGAATTACCTCCTCAATTGTAATTCAACTCTCCAATTATGCTCTTGTGATGGAACAAGTTCTTGCATGCCAAAAATTAAGCATCTCATTTTGCGTGTAGCGCTAACACATGAATATCTTCAAGTTTTTGGCTATGCTCTTAACCAAGCACCAAATATACCATATTGTACTCCTTGGCCTTCGAACGAGGATTGTCATCTTACCTAAATAGTAGCAAATATTCTAGAGTATAAGCACCATACATCTCATCCTTCAACTCTCTCACTGGCTCAAAAGGATCAATTTCCATATCTCCCTCTAAAACCAATATTGAAAAGTGTCTACAATGTAGTGCAATCCGCTCACACTTCAATTTATTATGGACATCTTCTGTCTGACACGACTTAGAGCCAACTAAAATTTTAGCTTCAATGTTTGTGACTGACTCTAGTACAACATTTTCATCCTCGGCATCGTCACACACCATATGGCTAGATGGTTGGCTTTCAACTCTTATCTCCTCCAATGAAAATTCAAGTTTTAGCTCTTCAATTATATCATTGATTTCTTCTTCTAGTTCAGTGTCTTCTTCACTGCTAACCACATTATTAGGTTGTTGAATTTCAAAGGATGCAACCAATTGCTTTACTTGAACTTCCAAATGGTGAATAAAAGCTTGATGCCTTTCTCGAATCTTCTTCAGATCATGCTCACATTTTCACTCAAAAAGTGTAGCCAACTGATTCACTTGAGCTTCGAAGTGGCACAATTGTGTTGTGCATCTGTCTCGAATCTTCTTCAAGTCAGCTTCATATTTTCTCTCGGCATCCTCCATTTCATTGCACTTACTATCATCACAAAAGAAATAAAACCCACCATAATAGGGGCTTGGGAAGAATAAGACGTATGAACACAACCATAATAATAACCACTTGGACCACTACACATATTACACTTAATATAATATTGAAAATGTTGCCTCGAGTTTTTTCCTCACAATTAGAACATAAATATGGACAATAAGATAAACCATCACTTAGCCATATATAATTTCCTGATGCCATATTTTTTTTTATTTTATTATTTATTTATATAAATTAAAAATATTTATGAAGGGAAGTTAATTGAACAAATAACTCAGCTATCCTAAAAGCTAGAAATACACCATGTCCCCCAGGAACAACGCCAAAATTTGATCACGTCCAACTACGCCCTATAAAAGGGACTAAGCCGTCGCGACAAATATAACTCGATACTTAAAGTCCCAAGGTCAAATCTGATGTAGCCCGTGTCCATGCAGATCAAGTGTTCCATTAATCGAGGCCAGTTACACGAAGTCAAGCCAAGCTTCTGCATGATGTGCACATTCAGCTGGCGTGGCCGAGAGGAATCAACCGTTCAGAAACTGAGTGGCCGAGTTCGAGATTTGAAAGCTAAATCTGCAAGCTCGAGCCCAAGAATGGAAGTGACCAAATTCTGATCATTGATGCCGATCAATAAAGCGACCGAAGCGCTATAAATGTGCTCGAGACAAGAGAGCGTCCGTTTTAACTATGCCGAGGTTGAGCGACCGAATACAAGTCAAGAACGCCCGAGCACATCACTTCGACCCTACGTGGCCTTGCTTTATTGGTCGATTGTGACCATTTACTAGTTTATCCTTGGGGCTATCTTTATGAATCCCTTAGAATTTCATTTGTTGATACCTAGTTTTTGAATATTGAATGATTAGCAGTTTGCTATTGTGTCTCTCTTGTGAGCCGAACCCCGTCGTGGGATTTTATGGAACTTGTGTCAATCGGTGGATTGCGTTTTAACATTTTGTTTGTTGATCATTCAATTTACAAGAAGCTTATTAAGTATTCTTGAGGATTGTTGCCTAGTTTTAGGCGATTCTTAGTTATTCAAACCGTGTGGCCCGAAGACTTGTTCCTTGGGTTCGTTTAGATTGAAGCTCAGAATTGTCTAGCTTCTATCTTTACTTTTCTGTTGTCCTTTTCCGCTGTCGTTTGTCTCTGGTTGCTAAGCTCCAAGTTAGCTTGCACCATCTTGATATCATAGCACGCTTTGGGCTTGTTCTTATAACCCTTATCCAGTTCTACATTATCTTTTAATCTTCATGTGTTTGTTGTCTTTAGTTTCAGCTTCGTATTCTTGTTATTGTGTTGTTGTTGGTGTTCTTATTATGGAAGAAAAGTAAAAAAAAAACAAAGGCCAGACGACAAGGGTTTTCTGAGCTTTGAATCTATCATACGTCGGAGAGTTTGAAGCCCCTGTTGAATTTTGATTATTTCGATTTGAAACTGGTGGTTATCAATTGATTTGGGTTGAGTTTGTGCTTGAATTTTGAAGTTTTATTGTTTAGCCACTGTCCGTACACCGGAAAATTATTAACTTGCTAATAGTGTACGGATGACATCGAAGCTGTTCTTAGCTTTCTTGGAACTCAAGTTTACTCCGTCGTTGTTGAAATTTAAAACGGAGGAACGCCCTTAAATCTTGCTTTGATATTGGACTGTGAACAAGAGTTTGAGTGTGTCCGTACATCAGAGTAAAGTTCACTGTTCCATTGAAGAAGAAAGGGTAAGGCGTCGTTGCCTTAAAACCCTAGGAGAAATTTTATCGGCAAGAAAGAGGAAAGTGGATAAGGTTAAACCCTAATCCACACCAAAGGAGAGACCACTTTTTTCCGTACAAGGGTGACGTGTCCGAGTTTTCCAAAAGATTAAATGGAGAGTAGATTCTCCTAGGATCTCTTTCTTTCTTTGTGCCCGTAGAATCTCGTTAGTAGATCTTTGGGGTAAATTCTTCTACTCGAGGTACTACTAACTTGTTTGAGCTGATAGGAACTCGTGCGTGGGGTGACCGAAGTCCAAAGTTTCGTAGATAGTTCTTGACCTCCCATGCGCAATTAAATAGCGTCCGTTCCATCGAGTCAAATCAATTCACTCTTTCCGAAGAAGACAGTGTGACTTCTCAAATTTGGAGGGTCTTAGAGAGATTGATCAAACCGAGGAAGCCATTGGTTACAAGTTCTTGAGTGACCGAACCTAAAAATTGATTGGACCCGAGCACCACCCAAAAAAAGTAATGGAGTGTGTGAGGTGATTTCTAACCTTAACATTTTCTTAGTCTTTGGTTTGTGAAGGTACCATGGCTGGAAACAGAGAGAAAGCGTTGAAGCGCCCGAGGTATGGTTAGCCGACCTCTTGGCTGCGATACAAGGCATCAGTGCTGTTGTGTTTGAAGTTTTGAAGAATGACAAACGAAGGACCTGGTGACTTGGAGAAGAACCTAGTCCTTGATGAAAAGGGTACGACTGATCGAAAAGATTTTCTGGATACAAAATCCATGTAGAACTAGGAGTAGCGGCGCGTAAACTTATACGCATCCTATTCAGCTAAAAGAAGTTGTGCCGGGGATGTGTCATTGAAGTGTGAACAAGAGTTAGTGCTGAACAAAGAGAGTATCGCAGGGAAATCTTGACTTGCCATATTTACAAGGTTTCCTAGTGAAACACTCCTAGGGTTATAAAGCCCATATAAAAGCAAGCAATCGAGGCAGCCGATCTCAGTTATTCACCACGAGAGTTGAGAGAAAACACAAGGCAAATTCAATAACTCTTAAAGTGACGTAACTGTTGAAGACAACCAGTGAAGAACTAAGAGTACAAGCAGTAAATCAGTTTAGGTTCTTCATTATAGTTGTCATAGTTTTTATGTTTTGATTGTATTACCTATCTGCTTATGTTAGAAGCCATTGTAATAGGTGAACTTTGAGTGATTGCTTTGTAAAGCTAGAGTTTAGCTTTGCTGAGTGATTAGGGTCTAGAGTGTATCCCCTTGGTTACAAAGTTTGCAATCCAAAACTTGCTCTTTGTGTTAGTGAAGTGGTTTCAAAATATCAGAATGTGGGTCGTGTTTTTTCTCCCTTGAGCAAGGAGATTTCCACGTAAAAATACTGTGTCTTTTAGATTGTTGTTTACTTTTGTTCTTGTGTTTTTCCATAGAGGCAACAACTCAAGAACAGGGTTCTTGCAATTAAGAGTCAAGTTCTTCAGTGAAAATCAGAGGACACTGTTCAACCCCCCTTTTAGTGTCCATAGGAGGTGCTTAGAGTATAACAAGTGGTATCAGAGCAGGTCTTCTCGTTTTAGGTTAACACCTTCAGAAGGATCAAATCATGAGTGCACTACCTACAATTACTGAAGGACAATCGGTTCCGAGGCCTCCACAGTTCAACGGGCAATACTACGCTTGGTGGAAGAACAGAATGGAAAATTACATCTGTGCAGAAGATTATCAACTATGGATAACAGTTTCTGAAGGAAATCTGACTCCTACAAAAGTTGTTGGTGAAGAAGCTGCTGCTCGTACTGAACAAAAGGAAAGATCCGAGTATAATGATGCTGATTACAAGATGATAGAAAAAAATCACAAGGCCAAGAGGCTTGTAATCTGCGGACTAGGTCCTTAGGAGTTCAACATGGTTTCATCTTACAAAACTACAAAAGAAATATGGGATGCCCTGGAAGTTGCTCATGAAGGAACCACTGAAGTCAAGGACTCAAAAAGAAGAATATTAAAAAGACAATTCGAGCTGTTCATAATGGGTGAAAAGGAGTCAATACAGGACATGATGACAAGGCTAACCATCATCACAAATGAGATGAGATCTCTGGATATGGATCTCCCAGAAGTTGAAATGGTTGATAAAGTGCTGAATGTTCTTCCTGAAGCTTGGGAACCAAAGATGACTGCTATAATTGAGTCAAAACCACTGAAATCTATCATGTTAGAAGAACTAGTGGGTAGTTTGAAGACTTGTGAGATGATGAAGGAGTCAAAGAATAAATCAGTGACTAAGAAGGACAAGACCCTCGCACTTGAGGCAACTGAGGAACCTGAAGAGTACGTGGACTTACAATCAGTTGAAGCAGGTATGGTCAGTGCTCTCAGACAAGTTCAATTTGGGTAAGTTCAAGGAGTTCAAGAAAAACATCAAAGATAATGCTGGGAGAAAGAACATAGTTGACAGTCTAGACTACTCAGGGTGCTTTAAATGCTTCAAGAAGGATCATGTTGTGGATTGCCAAATGTGGGAAGTTGAGTGAATGAAAAATAGAGCCACAAACAAGAAGGAGAAAGATTCTTCAAAAGACAGCGACAAGGACAAAAGGAAAGTCAAACGTCCACCCAACTTCAGAGCAGAAAGAAGGAAGAGGAAAGAAGCTTTTTATACAACCTGGGGACCAACTGATAGTGAGTCTGATGGAGAAAAGGAATCAGAGGATGAATCTAATCTAGCGTTGACAGGACTGACAGGTGAAGACTCAGATGGGGCTGGTTCACCTGAAATAAGAGAAGAAAGAAATCCTTTCAGACCCCCTTATTTGATGGAATTAATTATAAAAGATGGAGGAAGCAAATGAAAGTATTTCTTCAGGCCATGGACTACAACCTTTGGTTGATAGTAAACGAGGACCTCATGTCCCTGTGAAGAGAGCTACCAATAGATCCCTAATTCTAAAACTGGTAGAAGAACTGGACCCACAAGACTTGGACTGGCTTCAAGCAAACGCCAAAGCTATGTTGTATCTCAAGAATGGAATGACTTTTGATGTACTAGCTAAAGTGATGGATTGCAAATCTGCCAAGGAAATCTTGGAGAAACTAAAGGAGTTCTACAATGGAGATACTCAGAAGATGCTCTCATGGCAACAGATGGAGAGGAAGCGGCTCACTCAGCTGAGGTATGTTTCTCTGAATTGAAAGAAAAATTGCATACATACTTACCTGACAATCCGATATTGATAACTGCCACCTTAATTGAGGGTTATGAAAAGGTAGATTCTGAGAAAAATAAACTATCTGATGCTCTGTTTAACTTAAAAACTAGATGCAAGAACCTTGAAGAAGCAAATGCTTAATTTTGAAGAAGTTTGAAGAGATTAAGATATGTGATGCTTGTGTCAGAGGGAAATATGTGAGATCATCCTTCAAGTCAAAGAAAGTGGTGAGCACTTCAAAACCGTTCGAGCTGATTCATATGGGCATATGTGGACCGATGAGAGTCAGAAGTAGAGGGAGAAGGAGGTTCGTGTTCGTGATAGTTGATGATTACTCGAGGTATACACAGACTCTGTTCCTAGCATCTAAAGATGAAGCATTTGACAGTTTCGAAGAATGGGCTGGCATCGTGCAGAAAAGATTAAGCTTGGAATTGATAAGCATCAGATCAGATCATGGTACTGAATTTGAAAATGCTAAGGTACTTCACTAAATACAGTATTGATCACAACTTCTCGACATCAAGAACCCAACAGCAAAATGGAGTTGTAGAGAGGAAGAACAGATATTTGGAGGATATGGCAAGAACCATGTTGTTATCAAGTGGTCTTGCAAGAAATTTCTGGGCTGAAGCAATTAACACAGCATGTTACTTATTGAACAGGTGTTCCATAAGATCTATTCTTAACAAGACCCCCTATGAACTTCTCAGATGAAGAAAGCCAAATATTGCTCATTTGAGGCCATTTGGTTGCAAGTGTTTTGTACACAATAATGGTAAGGAGGCTCTGGGTAAATTTGATGGAATAAGTGATGAAGCAATCTTCCTAGGATATTCCACTCTGAGTAAAGCTTATAAAATGTTCAACAAAAGAACTCAGACAGTTGATGAAAGCATGCATGTGGTGTTTGATGAGTCAGACAAAGCAGTTGCTGAAAGGGAAGGAGATGATCAGGCTATAGGTCTTGCACGAGAAGACCCTGTTGAAAGCTTGGAGAATCCAGAAGGAAAGGAAGAGCCAGGTGATGAAAATGGAGAATTGACTCAAGGGGAACAAGGAGTCAATATGTCAAGGGGAACGACTGACTAAGATGATGAACCAACTGAGGAAGAAGGACCTACTCAAAATGCAACTGCAGGTTCTTCCCACAAAATACAGCCAAGACCCTGGAAGTATAAAAGCTCACATCCTTTGGAAAATGTGTTATCTGAGTTGGATGCTGGGATTATGACTAGGTCTGCATTGAAGAACTTCTGTGCATTCTTTGCTTTTCTATCCTCTATGGAACCAAAGAATGTAAAGGAAGCTCTTTAGGATCCAGACTGGGTAATAACAATGCAGGAGGAGCTGCATCAATTTGAGAGGAGCAAGGTGTGGTATCTGGTTCCTAGACCTAAGGACATATCAATCATTTGAACCAAATAGGTGTTCATAAATAAATTGGATTAACATGGCATAGTTACGAGGAACAAAGCCAGGTTGGTAGTTCAAGGTTACAGCCAAGTGGAAGGAATCGACTATTATGAGACTTTTGCACCAGTAGCTAGGATGGAAGCCATAAGAATGCTTATTGCCTTTGCTACATATATGGAATTTACACTATATCATATGGATGTATAGAGTGATTTTCCTGATCATGTGTACAAACTTGATAAGGCTCTCTATTGTCTGAAATAAGCACCCAGAGCTTGGTATGAGAGGTTTTCAGGTTTCTTACTCAAAAATGGTTTTTCTAGAGGAAAAATTGACAACACACTGTTCTTGAAAAATAAAGGAAAGGACTTATTGGTGGTCCAAGTTTATGTTGAAGATATCATATATAGAGCCACTGATGAGGACTTATGTAAGGGATTTGCTAAGTTTATAGATAGTGAGTTAGAAATGAGCATGATGGGATAACTAAATTTCTTTTTAGGGTTGCAGATAAAAAAGACTCATGAAGGAACTATGATCCATCAACAAAAGTATGTCAAGGAGCTGCTGAAGAAGTTCGACATGGAAGGAGCTAAGGAAATGAATACTCCTATTGCTCCTGGAATGAAGCTGGATATGGACGAACTGGGTCCTTCTACAAATGAGACTAAGTATAGAGGAATTATAGGTTCCCTCCTCTATCTCACAGCTAGTCGACCTGATATTGTGTACAATGTACGACTTTGTGCAAGATTTCAATCCAAGCCAAAGGAATCACATTTGACTGATGTGAAAAGAATTCTGAGATACTTGAAAGGAACTCAGGATTTATGTCTTTGGTACCCTAGGGGTGGTACTTTTGAGTTGATTGGCTTTGCAGATGCTGATTATGCAGGCCATCTGGTGGATAGAAAGATCACTTGAGGAATGACACATTTCCTTGGTCCTTGTCTGGTTTCTTGGGCTACGAAGAAGCAGAACTCAGTAGCCCTCTCCACTGCTGAGGCTGAATATGTTGTTGCTGCATCCTGTTGTTCTCAGTTGCTATGGATCAAGCAACAAGTAGAGGACTTTGGAATCAAATGTGGAGCTGTGCCTATTTTCAGTTACAATACAAGTGCTGTGAATATTGCCAAGAACCCAGTCTAGCATAAGAGAACCAAGCACATTGATATTAGACATAATTTTCTAAGAGATAATGTTGAAAAAGGTCTAATTACTATGAATTCATGCAGGACTGAATATCAAATTGCTGACATCTTCACCAAGGAGTTGAACAAAGTTCAATTTGAGAGGAACAGGTTGGAGTTAGGGATGACCAAAATACATGGATGACCCAGCACCTGATCCCCAAGGTTTGGTTAGTTAAGAATTTATTATTCTACTGAGGAATATCATTTTTATAGTCCAGTCTAAAATTTTGCTTTGTTAAGTATACATGTTTGACTAAGTTCTGTGAGTAATCTAATGAGTTCCCAGTGAAGAACCAACTGAGTATGTAGAAGGAACCATGTTCAGCATGAGAAACCATATCCAGGTATATCTATGTAGCTATATATGTTAAGTACTATGACTGAAATTGATTTGTTCTTGAACGTGCATCTTGAAAACCTTCCATGTTAGTGTAACCGGCCAAAATTTATAGGAACAATTCCCTTTTCGGTCACACTTTCAAAATTTAAACCTACCTCATTCACCCTAGGAGACTTAATGAATATCCCTTCACAACCGTCACATCCAACCTTTCCCGGTTTCCCAAGAACTCAAAAAGGTGTTCCACTTTTATTGCCATCATTATACCCTATTCCTTAGATCACCTTAACTTCTCTTATCTATCTCTCTCTTTCTCATAATTCATCCGAAGTAAGAGAAATTTCCCTTCAGATTCTCTCTGTTCTCTTTCTAAAAGTTCAAAACAAGAAAATTCTTTTCACTAAAAAACCCACTTCAAGAAAATCATCACAATGTCTCAAGCACAATCTTCCTCCGCCTCACAGGCGAAAACCTCAGAAACTCAAACCTCCAAAGATTCATCTCTCAAAGCCTCTGCCTCTACTCTGGCTGAAAAAATCGCTAAGGCACGGCTAAAGGTTCTAAAGAAAGTGAGAAAGATGATTCCCAAGAAAACGACTTCGAAACCATCTGCTCCGGCAACTGCACCGGTAGTTTCCGATATGAAATTAGTTGAGGTAAGGCCTGATTATACCCAAGCTAGTTCTACTGCTTTAGAGTATGTATTTAGCCCTGAGAAGCTTACTACAAAAATCTTAGTAACAGGTATGGATGAAATTGTAAAAATGATGAAGCCTGGTAGTATAACTGATAGGGGGAATGTCGTGGAAGAACAAGTGAATGTTGCTGTAGAATCTTTTGAACCTAGGATTAAAATTCATATGCCTAGTGTTACTGACAAGATGGTAGAGGTTAATGTTGTTGAGAATATATTAGATAGACTAAGAGAGGAAGACTCAGTGGAATCTCAAAAGGGCCCAATCGACGAACCTAGTTCGGAGGGTGCTCCCCTAGAGAAAGTGCAGGTGGAGGCTGTTTTGAGTAGTCCAGTGGGTGAAGGACCTAGTTCTACTGAAGCTGTGAAGGAACCTGGGTAAGAACCTGGTTCTTCCTCGGCTCTTGATGCAGTTGATGATGCTGAACATGATTGGACTGACTCAGGGGAAACAAAGAAGAGGAGACCCAAGTGGAAGATGCTGGTGATGTGCAGTTGGAGAAAGTACCAAAGAAAAGTGTGAAAAGAACATTTTGTGAAGAAGATGAAAAACTGGTGGAGCAGGAGGAGGAAGAAGAATTGGTTTTTTTTAGTGAAACAAAGCCCGTAAAGGAGAAGAAGAGGTAGTTAGTAAAAGGAGGAAAAGTTGTGTTTCAGAGAGGTCTGGTAGATGAGAGTGAAGATGAGGGCTCTCAGGCTGGAGATGAGGTTGAAAAGGTACCTATTGTTCCTGCAGTTCCTAAAAGAGTGGCAACTAGGTCTGCTTTGAAGCAGCAGGTGGCAATGTTTGAGAATCATGAGGATTGGGATTATGTGCACCCAGATGACTCAGACTCTGATAGTGAGGTGGAAACAAAGGAAAAGAAAAAGGAAGATGAGGAAGAGGTGGATAGAGTGGCTTTCTTTGCTAAGCATCAAGTGCTAGCAGGTAGCATCTTGAGTGACTTAGATGAGCACCAAATGAAGCCCCTGGTGAGGAAGGCTAAGGACCAAGGGTGGATGAAGCTTTTTACAAAGGAGAACAGGTGCTTGTATGTAGAGGAGGTTAGGGAGTTTTATGTTAATTGCAGGGTTGCTGTATGCAGAGGAGGTTAGGGAGTTTTATGTTAATTGCAGGGTTGCTGCAAGGAGAGTGTTTTCTGTGGTTAAAAGAGTGGAGATGGATTTTGGCAGAGAGGAGTTGGTTGATGTGCCTGCTGAAGGTTATTACAGGTATATTAAGTTGAAATGGCCCAAAAGAACAGATGATATTACTCTTCTAGATGTGGTGAAGAAATTCATAGGGAAAATAAGAATCAGGAAAGAAAGGAAGGTTGAAAAGAAACAGATGGAACCAACACATCAGCTGGTGTTTGAATTTGTCCATTGATTCTTGTTGCCTAGAGGGGAAGAGGAATAGTGAAGCTTGTGCTCTGGATATGACATATATGGACTTGCTGGACAGAGGGATCAAGATAAACCTGCCTGGACTGATTATCAGACATATTAAAAGGATTGCAAACACTGACAACAAGCCACACTCTTTAGTGCATTCCTAATTACTGCAGCAGGTGTTTGAGTATTTTGGTGTGCCCTTTGACAATGGAAAGAAACCAATACATCATCAGATGTTTGTTATGAATGTCCCTAAGACCTGTGACTTCTTCAAGGAAAGAAGGGCCTCCAAGCGTCCAATGGGAGTCAAGACAGAGAAAACTGAAGATAGTGAGGATTTTGGCCCAGAGGAAGCAGTTGAAGCAGTGAAGGAATTGAAGCAGCACTTGCTGTAACTTAATGAACAAAATGAAGAGCTGAAGAAATAGTTACAGGTAAAGGATCAAAAAATTATGATCGCTTGAAAATTGAGTGCAACAAGCATGAGGCCGAGCTGGTAGTAGAAAGGGCCAAGAATTCAAAGAACCTTGAAGCACTTCAACCTGAAGAACTGATGCATGCCTATTCCTTATCCTGTCCTTGTCCAAACCGTTCTCTCATTCCTTCCCTTGTCCCTAATTGATGCACATTTGAGACAGTTAACTTTTGGTTTGTACTTAATTGGGCTATGTGTTTGTATGCCCTGGATAATTGGTTTTAAAATATTTGTGTTGATTACTGGGTTCTTTTATGGTATTACTGGTTGTGTTCTTAGTTGACTTGTTGCCTTGTGCTCTAAATTGGACTGTACTAACTTGTTCTTATCGGATTTCAAATCTTTTCGATGATGCCAAAAGGGGAAAGAAGGAAATGTTGTTTCGGATGTTTGTGATCTAACTCATCTGTTTTAAATTCTTTCAAAGTGTATTATTATTTTTTTGTCTTAGTTTTTGTATGTACAGGTTCTTAGGTAAGATTTGTTTGTCATCATCAAAAAGGGAGAATTTGTTGAGTTAGATGTTTTGAAGAATGACAAACGAAGGACCTGGTGACTTGGAGAAGAACCTAGTCCTTGATGAGAAGGGTACGACTGATCGAAAAGATTTTGTGGAATGCAAATCCATGCAGAACTAGGAGTAGTGGAGCGTAAACTTATACGCATCCTAGTCAGCTGAAAGAAGTTGTGCCGGAGCTATCTCATCGAAGTGTGAACAAGAGTTAGTGCTGAACAAAGAGAGCATCATAGGGAAATCTTGACTTGCCATATTTACAAGGTTTCCTAGTGAAACACTGCTACGGTTACAAAGCCCATATAAAAGCAAGCAATCGAGGCAGCCGATCTCAGTTATTCACCACGAGAGTTGAGAGAAAATACAAGGCAAATTCAATAACTCTTAAAGTGACGTAACTGTTGAAGACAACCAGTGAAGAACTAAGAGTACAAGCAGTAAATCAGTTTAGGTTCTTCATTATAGTTGTTATAGTTTTTATGTTTTGATTGTATTACCTATCTGCTTATGTTAGAAGCCATTGTAATAGGTGAACTTTGAGTGATTGCTTTGTAAAGCTAGAGTTTAGCTTTGTTGAGTGATTAGGGTCTAGAGTGTAGCCCTTGGTTACAGAGTTTGTAATCTAAAACTTACTCTTTGTATTAGTGAAGTGGTTACAAAACCCCAGAGTGTGGGTCGTGGTTTTTCTCCCTTGAGCAAGGAGTTTTCCACGTAGAAACACTGTGTCTTTTAGATTGCTGTTTACTTTTGTGCTTGTGTTTTTCTGTGGAGGCAACATCTCAAGAACAGGGTTCTTGCGATTCAGAGTCAGGTTCTTCGGCGAAAATGGGAGGACACTATTCAACCCCCTTCTAGTGTCCATAGGTGGTGCTTAGAGTATAACAAGTGCCGAGGTGAAAGGATTAAGTGCTCGAGTAGCTAACCTTGAGCAAGGAGAATGCATCCATGGCCTTACCTGGATCCGGCACTGGCACTAGCAATTCAACTCCTATGAAATCTGAGCAATTTACTGAATTGGCTCGTCAACAACGGTTGAGAAACGAGGACGTTCGTAATGAAGCTATGAGCAATCCCCGAGCTGAACAAAACTTGGGCATTCCCCGAGCAGATCAACAGTACTTGGGAAATCCCCAAGCTAAACAACAAAACTTGGGCAATCCCCGAGGTGAAAGAATACTACTTCCAAGACTCCGAAGACAAGTCGTAGTCGTTGATGAAGAGGGTGATGATGGAGTGTTTCCTGATGCTGAAGCAGAGCATGAGCCACCGTTCGTTCAACGAAGGCAGGTTCAACGAGGTCGTGGAAATCCTCAGGTCGAGGCCGCGTCACATATGTTGTCAGAAATTATAAGTGTGAGGCTGATGACTATTATGATGAGTATCTAGAACCGATCTGAGGTGCTCGAGATTCAAACATGAACAGTGTCAAGATCACTATTCCACCCTTCAGAGAAACTAGTGATCCGGACCAAAATCTTCATTAGAAGGTTCGTTTGGAATGAATCTTTGAGACAAATGAGATGACCGAGGAAAGAAAAGCTGCACATGATATTGCTTCGTTTGAGGAACATGCTTCTACATGGTGGGAATATGATAAGAGGATGAGAAGAAGATATGTTTTCCCTGAGATTCTTACTTGGGTGCAGTTGAAATAAGTGATTGATGCCAAGTATGTAACTGCCAAATATAGGCAGGAGCAACTTCGAATGCTCTATGATTTGAAGCAAGGGTCCAAATCGATTTAAGAATACTATGATGAGTTTGAAAAAATTTGATTGACTCTTGATATGGAAGAAGATGATGAGCAAGCCATCATTCGCTTAAAAATGGACTGACTCAAGTTGTGTCATCTCAATTGCGACTGCATGTATATCAAACGTTGGATGATGTTTTCCATGCAGCCGTTGATGCTAAGAATTTGGTGAAGGAAGATAAAGCAAATCAGTACCGAGGGGTTACTACTTCAACTCGTTTGAACCGGGGTAAAGATTGGAAGAGTCTGAATCCTACAAGTGCCAACACTGGCCGAGATCTAAAGAAACCCTTCGAAAGGGGAGTGACCGTTAATAACTCCAAGAAGATGGGAGGTAAAGCTCAACTTAATACTCCTAGTGCTTCAGATATTCAGTGTCATAAATCTGGGGTTATGGTCACATGGCCAAAGAGTGTATGACTCGCAAAGTTATGCTTTTGCTCAAAGATTGAACCGTCCATGAGCAAGCAAGTTACTCCGAGAAAGAAAACGGAGAGGAGACTGGCCGAGCTGAAAATGATGATGGTCAAGAAGCTACCAAGGCTGACCATCCAAAAATGTTTCTTGTGGTTCATAGGAACTTGAGCACTATGAACTTGGAAGAAGAGGACAACCAAAGAGAAAATCTCTTCCATTTGAGGTGTCGGGTGAGAGGGATATTGTGTTCAATGATTACTGATTCGGGTAGTTGTGCAAATGCGGTGAGCCAAGCCTTGTTTTCACAATTGGGACTGTCTACCTTAAAACACCCTCATCCATATTGATTGCAATGGTTGAACGAATGAGGAGAACTGAAGGTTGTCAAGCAAGTGTGGATCGAGTTTAAAGTCGAAACTTATGAAGATGAGATGATGTTCGATGTGATTCCGATGCAAGCTTGTCATTTGCTGTTAGGGCGACCGTAGCAGTATGATAGGTCGGTTATCCATAACGGATGATCCAACACCTACACTGCTAAGCTCGGTGGAGAGAACTTCATTCTCAAAACTTTTTCTTCAAAACAAGGTAGTGAGGACTATAAACGAATGAAAGAGATGATGGAAGCGGCCAAAGAAAAGTCTCCCATGGGGACACAAATTGTGGCCGGGGTCAAAGAGACACCGCCGGAGGCAGGTAATATTTGTGCAATTATGCAACCGGGTGAGTGCCTCCGAGGCAATGATCGAAGCAAACTGATTATTTGCCTCGTGAATAAGGGTATCCTCGTGAACTCTAATGATGATTTTGCTAATGATAAACCTTTTCCTAGTGCTGTACAAAGTATTTTGCAGAACTTTGAGGACATGTTCCCTTAAGAAATACCTGGTGGATTGCCTCCGTTGATGGGAATCGAGCACCAAATTGACTTCATCTTGGGGTCTCAAATCCCGAACAAGCCAGCCTACCGGTGTAATCAAGAAGACACCAAAGAGCTCTAACGGCAGATGGATGAATTATTGAACAAAGGACTGGTTCGAGAGAGCTTGAGTCCTTGCGTCGTTCCTGTTATACTCGTCCCAAATAAAGATGGAACATGGAAATTGTGTTTTCATTGCCGAGCAGTCAACAAAATTATGGTAAAGTATCGTCATCCTATTCCTCGATTAGATGAGATGCTTGATGAATTGAGTGGTTCTTCTTGTTTTTCAAAAATAGACCTCAGGTCTGGTTACCACGAAATCCGAATGAAACCATGTGATGAATGGAAAACTGTACTCAAGACTCAATTCGGTCTCTGTGAATTGTTAGTGATGCCATTTGGCCTCTCTAACGCTCCGAACACTTTTATGCGATTGATTAACCATGTGCTTAAACAGTTTTTAAATAAGCTTGTTGTTGTGTATTTCGATGACATACTTATTTATAGTAAATCTGTGGATGAGCATGTTGGATACTTAAGACTTGTGCTTGATACACTTAGAAGTGAGAAGTTCTATGCTAACTTCAAGAAGTGTGCCTTTTGTGCAAGCATGTAGTCTTTCTTGGATTTGTTGTGAGTGCTAGTGGTGTTGAAGTCGATGAGTCCAAAATCAAAGCAATTAGAGATTGGCCGACCCCTACTTCGGTGACTCAAGTCCGTAGTTTTCATGGGATAGCTAGTTTTTATAGGAGGTTTGTCTGTGACTTTAGCACCGTGGCAACTCCATTAACCGAGCTAGTTAAGAAAGACCATCCATTTGTGTGGGGAGAGTCCCAAGAGAGGGCCTTCCAAGAGTTGAAACGGAGGCTAAGTTCTGCCCCATTATTACAACTCCCTGACTTCGGCAAAGCATTCGAGGTCTAATGTGATGCGTCAAGAGTTGGGATCGGAGGAGTGCTTATACAAGAATCAAAGCCAATCGCTTACTTCAGCGAAAAGCTTAGGGTGCAACCTTGAAATACTCAATGTATGACAAGGAATTGTATGCCCTCGTTCAAGTACTCGCTCATTGGCAACACTATCTATGGCCCCGAGAGTTTGTGATTAGAAGTGATCATGAATCTTTGAAACATCTCCGAGGCCAAGAGAAGTTGAACTGGAGGCATGCCAAGTGGGTAGAATTTATTGAGAGCTTTCCCTATGTAATTCATTACAAAAAGGGTAAAGACAATGTTGTGGCCGATGCTCAATCGAGGAAGTTTGCCTTAGTGACCACTGTCGCCTCATGATTAATGGGGTTCGAAAGCATCAAGATGATGTATGAACATGACCCCAAGCTGAAAAGCATCCGTTATGTTATTCTGAGTGGTCGAAGGGTAGAAAATATCAGTGGCATGATGGCTATCTCTTTAAAAATGGGAGAGTTTGTGGTGCCCGTGTCAACTTGGAGAGAGCTTTTGGCTGGTGATGCGGGGCATACTACCTCAAGGCCTTTTACTAGAAATCAAGCTAAATATATTCAAGACATTCATCTTCACTTGACTTGGAAGGACATGGAAGAAGGCTCCGAGAGCGGCTTGAAGATCATGAATTGGAGTGCCATGGAAGGAGGATCGCCTAGGCTACTTGGAGAGGAATCCGGGACACATATTGAGGCATTCCAAGGAGCCACAGGAGGAGGCGGACCGCCCCCTCAACTCTCTGAAGTTTTAAGGGGCGGACCGCCCCTGTGCAGAGGCGGAGCGCCTAGTACTCAGTGAAACTCAACCAAGCAGGGCGCCTGGTACACTAGACGGGGCGCCTACTTCTTGAAGTCAATGACAGGACACCTCATTTATTTGTTATATTTTGACTATTATAGCCCTACGTGGCCTTTGTTAT
Organism: Petunia x hybrida; assembly: GCA_037355625.1. Classification (NCBI taxonomy): domain Eukaryota; kingdom Viridiplantae; phylum Streptophyta; class Magnoliopsida; order Solanales; family Solanaceae; genus Petunia; species Petunia x hybrida. The sequence continues at coordinate 6,771,000 of JBBBVM010000484.1, forward strand.
TTAAACCCACTTTGGTTTACTTTAGAGCTTTCATTATGTCTAGGTGAAGCCTATAAATACTACATTAGTCTTCATTGAACCTTAGCTTATTTTGATTAGTGATGAATGTTGAATAGAGTTGAACACTTGAGTTATGGAAAGAACCCTTTTGTTGGCTTGAATTCTTCTAGCGGATCCTAGTTGATTATCGAACCGACACCTCATCATTCTACTTGCGGGTCCCGAGTGTGGCTCGAGGGTGGTTGCTTAGCGTTAGGCTCTTCTTGACACCGATACGAAGGTTTCACGGAACAAGTTCTCCGTGGATACTTTGTAGGGAGTTCGAGACGCGTCTCGTTCCTTTATCATTCTTTTTGTCTTTTGATTTCGATCCTTATCATCATGATATCAGAGCAAGGCTCGGGTTTTGTTTCTACAAACCCCCAACCCTTGATTCTTCGTGCCTAGGTTGGTTTCTATCTTAGTTTCTTGTTTGTTGTTGAAAAAGAAGAAAAATACAAAAAAAATAGAAAAAGTTGAAAAAATATCAAAAATTTGATTGTGTGTTGTTGGATTGATAGACCCATTGTTAGATTGATATTTGGGTTTGTTCCTTGTTGGAAACCCGTCGATTTGGTACCAACAACTCTCGATTTGAAGTTGTAAAACAAGAATTTAAAAATTTGAAACCCTTCTTCTTGAAACCCTAGCTATGAACTTGATTAACATGGTGATTTGATTGTTTTTTATTGGGGTTAGTTAAAAATCATTGGGGTTTGATTCTTGTGGTTGAGAACACATTTGGGTACCTTCAGATTGCTAAAACAACGTCAGATTGGTTGGATTTTTGGGTGCTAAACCAAGAAAACACGAAGTTGGACTGTGCTGAAAAACACAGTAGGCGGGGCGCCTAGTTGCAGAGGTTGACCGCCCGTTTTGTGTTAGCTCTTTGGATTTTGGGCTGCCTGTTTTTCAGGCAGACTGCCCACTTCCCTCTACAGAGAACCAGGCGGACCGCCCACTCTGACGAGGTGGGGCGCCTGTTTTGCTGAGTTGGTGGTTCGGGTAGTTTTTCGTAGGATCTCTTGTTTCTTTGTTTGCATAACATCTAGCTAGTACTTCTTTGAGTAATCTTTCTACTTAATTGGTGCTAGTTCTTTGAAGCTTTTAGGAAACTCAAGCCTAGTTAGGAGAGTAGAATTCGAAGAAGACTCGTAGTATCTTTTGACTCAAGTCCTCACTTTAAAGAGCTTATCGTCCAATAGAGTCACATAAACTCCACTCACCCCGGAGTGCACTTGACTTATGGATTGAGTGATTGAGTTGAGGTTTGTTGATCAATTTAGTGAAGCTTCTAGTTTTCAAGCTTGAGTGAAATATCCACCACCACTAAATGAGTGAACTGAGTGAAACACAAGTGAGGGAGTGAGTGAGGTGATTTCACTAACGTTTGCTCATTTTGTAGGTACAATGGCCAATGAAGGTGATGATTTCACAAAGAATGCCTTTGCTACTATCCTTGCCAAATTAGATAGTATGAACCTAAGGATTGAAAGTCTTGAAAGGGTGACCTCAAGCATCCAAGTTGAGCAAGGGGACCCTGAGTGTCCAAGTTGAGAAAGGGACCTCTAGTGTCCAAGTTGAGAAAGGGACCCCGAGTGTCCAAGTTGAAGCCGTTGAAGGTACAACTAATTCCACATTTACCCCGGAACAAGTTGTTGAGTTGCTTAGGCAACAACAACGGGTAAAGGAGGATCGTGGTAGAAATGAACAAGTGTTGGACAATCTCCAACGAATGGGCATTCCCCACCTTTCGGGCAATCCCCAAAGAAACATTCCACTTCGCGGACCCATTCGAAATGTTCAACCTCTTAAGCAAGTTGATGAAGCTCAAGAAGGGGAGGAGGAAGAGTATGGTGGTAGTGACTATGGAGCTCCTAATCCGAATGGGAGAGCCATGAATTGGGGACGTAATTTGAATAGGGGTAGAGACCGAGATCGAGGCCAACCCATGGGGAATGTTGGGAGGAACGCTAGGAGGGATTATGGAGGTTATGGAGACAACTTTGGAGGCCAACCGGAGCCTTACCAAGGGGGTCATGATAACAACAATCTTAATAGTGTGAAGCTCACTATTCCTTCCTTCAAAGGGAGTAGAGACCCGGTTGAGTACACTGATTGGAAGTTGACAGTGGAAAGGGTGTTTGACACCAATGACATGACCGAGGAGAAGAAGGCAAAGTATGCTATATCTTCTGTTGAATCCTTTGCTTCTACTTGGTGGGAATCGGCCAAGAGAAATAGAAGGAGGAATGCTATGGCCATCAATATGACTTGGGGTGAATTGATCCGTGTGATGGATAAGAAGTATTTGACTCATCAATATCGTGTGGACCAATACAAACGTCTCTATGAGTTGAAGGAAGGTTACAAGATGGTGGGGGAGAACTTCAATGAATTTGAGCAAATTCGGATGACCCTAGACTTGGATGGGGAAGATAATGAACCGGCCGTGATTCGATTTAGAAGTGGTTTGAACCGAGACATTGCATCTCAATTGGAGTTTCACAAGTATGAAGACCACTATGAGCTATACAAAGATGCGGTTGTAGCCGAGAAATGGATCAAAGATAAGAAATCCATTCGCTACAAGAGTAGTACTACTACTCCCATGAGCAAGCCAAAGGAGTGGAAAACTCCTACTCCAAATGCAAGGTTCCCAAATGCAAGTGGTACAATTGCTAGCAAAGATGTGAAGAAGCCTTATGAGAAGTCTACACCACATGTGGGAGGTAACTCTAAAACTCACTTGAGCAATCCTACTTCTACTTCTACTCAATGCTATAAATGTAAGGGTTATGGACATATTGCCAAAGATTGCCCTACCCGGAAAACTATGGTTATAGTGGGCGAATTGGTGTATGAGCAAGATAGTGAACCCGAGGATGGGGGAGTAGAGGGTGATGAGGAGGTTGATGTGGAGGAGGATGCAATTGAGGATGATGATCCGTATGCCTTCCTTGTTGTGAGGAGGAGTTTAGGTGCCATGTTTGTGGAGAATAAAGAGACTTTGCAAAAGGAAAACCTCTTCCATGCTAGATGCTGAGTCATGGGTATTGTTTGTTCCATGATTATTGACTCGGGAAGTTGTGCCAATGTTATTAGCCAAACACTAGTTTCCCAATTGAAGATACCCACTTTGAAACACCCCAATCCTTATCGTTTGCAATAGCTTAGTGAGTGTGGTGAATTGAAGGTGGTTAAGGAAGTCATGATTAAGTTCAAGATAGGGAACTATGTGGATGAACATATGTTTGACATTGTGCCTATGCAAGCTTGCCATCTCTTGTTTGGTAGGCCTTGGCAATTTGATAGACATGTGGTTCATGATGGCCATGCCAACACCTACACTGTCAAGCATGAAAGGAAAAAGTTTGTGCTCAAACCCTCGTCGCCCAAGCAAGTAAGTGATGACTATAGGCGCATGAGGGAATTGAGGGAAATGGCAAAGGCTAAGTCGGTTGTTGAGAGTAGTCCTTTGGCCGAGAGCTTGGTGGTGACTCCACCATCTTCTATCGGTAGCATTTGTGCCATGATGCAATCGGGTGAGCTTTTGAAAGGAAATGATGGCAACAAACTACTCATTTGCCTAGTGCACAAAGGTATGATTCTTACTTTCGAATTTGATAATTCTTCTAACCCTTTGCCTAGTGCTTTTGAAAATGTTTTGAAGAATTTTGGGGACATGTTCCCGGATGAGATGCCGGATGGATTACCTCCTGTGAGGGGTATTGAACATCAAATTGACTTTGTCCCGGGATCCCAAATCCCAAACAAGTCGGCCTATAGAAGCAATCCCGAGGATACAAAGGAGTTGCAAAGGCAAGTGGATGAATTGCTTACCAAAGGCTTGATGAGGTAGAGCTTGAGTCCGTGTGCCGTGCCTGTCATTCTTGTCCCAAAGAAAGATGGCACATGGAGGATGTGTGTGGATTTCCGAGCGGTCAAAAAGATCACGGTAAAGTATCGACATCCCATACCTCATTTAGATGATATACTTGATGAGCTTAGTGGTTGTAGCATCTTTTTGAAGATAGACCTTAGGTCCGGTTATCATCAAATCCGGATGAAACCCAGGGATGAATGGAAAACCGCATTCAAGACCAAGTTTGGTCTATATGAATGGTTGGTGATGCCCTTTGGCCTCTCCAACGCACCTAGTACTTTCATGAGGCTAATGAATCATGTGCTAAAGCCATTCATCAACAAGTTTGTGGTCGTCTACTTTGATGATATTTTGAGCTATAGCAAATCAATAGAAGACCATGTTGATCACTTAAGGCAAGTGCTTGAAATGTTGAGAGCCGAAAAGCTCTATGCTAATTTTAAGAAATGTGCCTTTGGTGTTGAAAAGGCAGTCTTTCTTGGGTTTATTGTGAGTGCCCAAGGAGTGGAGGTGGATGAGTCTAAGGTAGAGGCCATTCGTGATTGGCCTACTCCTACTACCGTGACTCAAGTGAGGAGCTTTCATGGTCTTGCTAGCTTCTATATGAGGTTTGTGAAAGACTTTAGCTCCATTGCCGCTACACTCACCGAATTGGTGAAGAAAGACAAACCTTTTGTATGGGGAGAGTCTCAAGAGAAGGCCTTCCAAGAATTGAAAAATAGGTTGAGTACCGCCCCTCTATTGCAATTGCCCGACTTTGGAAAGGCATTTGAGGTTGAATGTAATGCCTCGGGGGTGGGAATTGGAGGTGTTTTAATGCAAGATGGAAAACCCATAGCCTACTTTAGTGAGAAATTGAAGGGTGCCTCCTTGAACTACTCTACGTATGACAAGGAGATGTATGCCCTAGTGAGAGCTCTTGCTCATTGGCAACATTATCTTTGGCCTAGGGAATTTTTGATTAAAAGTGATCATGACTCACTCAAACATCTTAGGGGCCAAGAGAAATTGAACAAGCATCATGCCAAGTGGGTAGAGTTCATTGAGTCTTTTCCCTATGTCATTCAATATAAGAAAGAGAAAGACAATGTAGTGGCTGATGCACTTTCTAGAAAGTTTGCTCTAGCCACCACTCTTGCCTCCAAGCTCATGGGTTTTGAGAGCATTAAGTTGATGTATGCTCAAGACCCTAAGCTAAAGAGTATTCATGAAGCTCTTGAGAAGGGAGAAAGAGTTGAGAAATACCAATGGGTTGATGGCTATATCTTTAAAAATAGTAGAGTTTGTGTTCCCGAGTCCTCTTGGAGGGAATTGCTTATTCGTGAAGCTCATTGTGGGGGCTTGGTGGGACACTTTGGGAGAAACAAGACCTTGGCCATTCTCATGGAACAATTCCATTGGCCAAAGATGGGGGTGCAAGTTGAAAAGCTTTTCAAAAATTTCCTTGAGTGCAAGCATGCTAAATCTAAAGCAAACCCCCATGGTTTGTATACTCCTCTCCCCGTACCTACTAGCCCGTGGATAGATATTTCTATGGATTTTTTTATGGGATTGCCATGGTCTAGGGAGGGGGACATGATAGCATTTATGTTGTCGTGGATAGGTTCTCCAAAATGGCTCACTTTATTCCATATAAAAAGTGTGATGATGCACAACATGTGGCTTGTTGATTCATTGATAATGTCTTAAAGTTGCATGGTGTGCCTCAAACCATTGTGAGTGATAGGGACACCAAGTTCCTTAGCTATTTTTGGAGGAGCTTATGGGGTGCTCTTGGCACCAAGCTATTTTTCTCTACGTCCCACCACCCTCAAACGGATGGACAAACCGAGGTGGTGAACCGAACTTTGGGTGCTCTTCTTAGAGCTATGACCCGAGGTAAGGCTGGGACGTGGGTTGATACGTTGCCTCTTATGGAGTTTGCATATAACCGTACTTTACATAGTTTGATTGGCTTGACTCCATTTGAGTGTGTTTATGGTTTTAACTCCTTGATTCCCCTTGATCTAACCCCTTTGCCAAGGGAAATGGTTTCTAATTTTGAAGGTAAAAGCCGGGCAAAGGCTATGGTTGAGCTCCATGCTAAAGCAAAGAAGAACTTGGAGGAAGCCTATGCAAAGGTTGCTTCAAAGAAGAACAAGGGAAGGAAGAAGCTAGAGCTCAAAAAGGGAGATTGGGTGTAGGTGCACTTTCGCAAAGAACGGTTTCCAAACCTTAGAAAAGGGAAGTTGGCACCCCGTGGAGATGGACCGTTTCAAGTGCGTTCCAAGATCAGCAACAATGCCTATGTGATTGATCTACCCGGTAAGTATAATGTCTCAAATACTTTTAATGTGACTGACTTGACCCCTTTTGATGTAGGGGATGGTGATGCCGGAGAGGAGGAGACCATGGTTTCGAGGACGAAACCTTCCCAAGAAGGGAAGGATGATGCGGGGCATACTACCTCAAGGTCTTTCACTAGAAGTCAACCTATATTGATTCAAGACATTCATCTTCACTTGACTTGGAAAGACATGGAAGAAGGCTCCGAGAGAGGCTTGCAGATCATGAATTGGAGTGCCATGGAAGGAGGATCGCCTAGGCTACTTGGAGAGGCATCCGAGACACATTTTGAGGCATTCCGAAGAGCCACAGGAGGAGACGGACCTCCCACTTTACTAGGCGGACCGCCCCCTCAACTCTTTGAAGTTTCAAGGGGCGGACCGCCCCTGTGCAGAGGCGGGGGCGCCTTGTACTCAGTGAAACTCAACCAGGCGGGGCGCCTAGTACACTAGGCGGGGTGCCTACTTCCTGAAGTCAATGACGGGACACCTCATTTATTTGTTATGTTTTGACTATTATAGCCCTACGTGGCCTTTGTTATTTAAACCCACTTTAGGGGTACTTTAGGGCTTTCATTATGTCTAGGTAAAGGCTATAAATACTACATTAGTCTTCATTGAACCTTAGCTTATTTTAATTATTAATGAATGTTGAATAGAGTTGAACTCTTGAGTTATGGAAAGAACCCTTTTGTTGGCTTGAATTCTTCTAGCGGATCCTATTTGATTATCGAACCGACACCCCATCATTCTACTTGCGGGTCCCGAGTGTGGCTCGAGGGTGGTTGCTTATCGTTAGGCTCTTCTTGACACCTATACGAAGGTTTCACGGAACAAGTTCTTCGTGGATACTTTGTAGGGAGTTCGAGACGCGTCTCACTCCTTTATCGTCCTTTTTGTCTTTTGATTTCTATCCTTATCAGTTGGACAAGCTCACTCCGGGGGCTTGATAGGACACTTTGGTGTCGATAAAATTCTTGGTATCTTAACTGAGCAGTTTCACTGGCCCAAGATGCAAAGAGATGTGGAAAAGCTTTGCAATGCTTGCTTAGATTTCAAGAAAGCTAAGTCGAGGTCAGACCCTCATGGTTTGTACATTCCAATGCATGTTCCTAATTGCCCATGGGTTGATATATCCATGGACTTTGTAATGGGGTTACCGAGGTCGGGGGTGGACATGATACCATCTTTATCGTGGTCGACCGTTTTTTCAAAATGGCTCACTTTATTCTGTGCAAAAAAATGTGATGGTGCACAGCATGTAGCTACTTTGTTTATTTCTAATGAGTTGAAATTGCATGGTGTGCCTCGTACTATTGTGAATGACTGAGACTCTAAATTCTTAAGTCATTTTTAAAAATTTCTATGGGTGCCCCTGTCACCAAATTACTATTCTCGACATCTCACCATCCTCAGACTGATGGACGGACTGAGGTAGTTAACCGAACCTTGGGAGATCTGCTTCGAGCTATGACCAAAGGTAAGGCCAGAAACTTGGCTGATCGTTTGCCCATGATAGAATTTGTGTACAACCGTATTGTGCATCGAATGATTGGAATGACTCCGTTTGAGTGTGTGTATGGTTTTAACCCTTTGATTCCACTGGATTTAACCCTGTTTCCTCAAGATGCTGTTGTTGATTTTGATGGTACACGCCAAGCTACTGCTTTGCTCGAGCTCCATGCCAAAGTGAAGAAGAATCTTGAGAAAGCTTATGCCAATGTGACATCCAAGAAAAAAAAGGGGTGTAAAAGGTTTGAGTTGAAGAAGTGATGCAGCCCGAAGTGCTGATCAACCGAAGGCAGTGACTGATGAACCGAGGAGGCCAATTACCCGAAGTCAAGCTAAGCTGCTCCATGACATGCACGTCCAGCTGACTACGATGGGAAGAAGCATGTGTTCGGAAGAGGAATTGCCAAGTGATGAAACCAAGGGCTACATCTTCAAGTTGGAGCCCGATGACAAAGTTCCCGAACAGCAGCTCTTGACCCCGGGCAGCGCAGAGCCGAACACAACATCTTGTGTTCGAAGCCAAGTCAGCGCCCGATGACAAATGTGTTCGAGCAGGCAATAGAAAACCGAAGCCAGGTTCACCGAAGTCAAGGTTGCCGAGCACATTTTTAACTCAGCCCTGCGTGGCTTATTTTTATTGGTCGACTGTGACCTATTTACTAGTTTACCCTTAGTGTTTCCTATATAAACCTTATTCCTTACATTGTAAGTAGTTAGTTTTTGGATATTGATGAATTGAATGAAAGTGCCGAGCACATTTCTTCTTGTCTCCGTCGTGAGCAAAACCCCGGTGAGGGCTTTTAAGGACTTGTGGCTTTCGGTTAGTCCGATTGAACATTCCTCTTGATCATTCAGTTTGCAAGAGGCAATGTTCTCTTGAGGATTGTTGCATAGTTAGGGTGATTCTTGTCTCCCTTTTGATCGAGCTTTGGGACAGGTTCCCCTCTGTTCTTTCGAAAGAAGCAAGTTTTGTCTTGCTTTTATCTTCTTCTTTACTTGTTCTTGTTCCGCGTTTGTGCTAAGCAACCCCTTCGGGAATTGCATTGCACCATCTTGGTATCAGAGCACGGTTTGAGTTTGTTCTTACAACCTCAATCCTGTTCATTATCTTCGTGCGTTTGTGTCTTTGTTTTCCTTTTCGTGTTCCTGAGTTTTGTTTGTTACTGTGCTGTTATCTGGCAAAAAAAAAAAAAAAAAAAAAAGTGATAAAAAGAAAATTCAAAAATTGTGTTTGATTGTTGGTTGTTTGGGAAAAGCAATCTTGGATTCTTGCTCACCATCGAATTCTGATTCCAACGAATACCCGACGTACTGATTTCGTGACTAGGGTTTCTTGGTGAATTTTTGGACTGTTTTGAGCTTCATTGGTGACTGGAAATCGAACCCAGGCTGTGTTGGTGGAGACCGATGAAGGTTGGTGGTTCTTGAGTGATTTGGGTTGTTTTGTTGCTTGAAAAATCGAAGTTCTCAATTTGAATCGTGGGCCGTACGCCGGAAACTTGTTACAAAATTTCGTAACAGTGTGCGACACGACGAGCAAGTTCTTAGCTCGAAGAACTTCGTTGATTTTCTCCGTTGTTGCTGAGACCGGAGCTGAAAGGCGACCCAGATCTTGTTGAAATTATTGGTCAGTGAACCGAAGCTGTTGAATCCGTACACCGGAGCAAGGTCACTGTTCCATTGAAGAAGAAGGGGTAAAGGTTTGAATGTTAAAACCCCAGGTGAAAAAAATTGTCGGCTGAGAAAAGGAAAGTGGATAAGGTAAAACCCTATCCGTACCAAAGGGGACCACTCTTGTACGGACAGGAGTGGGTGTGATCGAAAAAGATTCCAAAGGGAATCAAAGGGTAGATTCTCCTAGGTTCTCACTTTCTTTCGTGTCAAAATTCTAGTTGGTGGATCTTTTGAGTAATTGTCCTACTCGAGGTCGTACCAACCCATTTGAGCTGATAGGAACTCGTGCGAAGGGGTGACCGAAGTCCAAACTTTCGTAGAAATTTCTTTTGACTCCCCGAGCTCAGTTAAAAGCGTCCGTTCCATCGAGTCGAACATCACTTCACTCTTCCCGAAGAGACAGTGACTATTGTCGAACTTGAAGGATCGTAGAGGACCGATCAATTGGACGAGCCACTGTTAACAAGTCCTTGAGTGATCAAAAAACCGAACCCATAAATTGAGTGGACCCGAGCGCCACCCGTCAAAGGTGAGGGAGAGTGTGAGGTGATTTCTAACCTTAACATTTGTTTGATCTTTGACTTGTGCAGGTACCATGGCTGGAAACGAAGGCAAAGGCATTGAAAGGCCCGAAGTGTCGTTAGCCGATCTCATGACTGCGATACAAAGTGTCAGTGCCGAAGTAAGAGGAGTTAGTGTTCGAGTAGCTCAACTCGAACAAGGAAGTGCGTCCGTGGGCAAAAATGGGTCCGGCGCTGGAACGAGCGAATCCACTCCGATGAAGCCAGATCTGTATGCTGAGCTTCTTCGACAACATCAGTTGACGAGTGAAGCAATTCGAAGAGAGCTTAACTTGGGCAATCCCCAAGCACAACAAAACTTGGGCAATCCTCAAGCTGGAAATCAAAACTTGGGCATTCCCCGAGGAGAGAGGTTACCACTTCCAAGGATCCGAAGAGACCTTGGTTCTGTAACCGAAGAGGTTGATGAAGAGGAATTTCCCGAGGACGAGTATGAACGTGAGCTGCCATTCGCTCAACGAAGGCAAGCTCACCGAGGTCGTGGAAATTTCCGAGGTCGAGGCCGAGGCGCAAATTTTGGAAGAAATATTGAGCGTGAGGCTGATGATCGTGATGATGAGTATCCCGAACAGATTCGTGGTGTTCGAGACTCCAACTTGAACAGTGTCAAGATCACTATTCCACCCTTCAAAGGAACTAGTGATCCCGATGAGTATCTTGAATGGAAGTTGAAGATGGGGCGCATCTTTGAAACCAATGAGATGACCGAGGAGAGAAAGGCTGCCCACGCCATTGCTTCGTTCGAAGCTTATGCATCTACTTGGTGGGAAGCTGACAAGAGGCATAGACGAAGGAATGACTATCCCGAAGTCACTACCTGGCCACAGTTGATGAGAGCAATGGATGCTAAGTACTTGAGTGCCAAGTACAGGCAAATTCAGATGCAAAAGTTGTATGAGCTAAAACAAGGAGCTAAGTCAGTTCAAGAGTACCATGATGAATTTGAAAAGGTTCGATTGAATCTTGACCTGACCGAAGACGAAGAGCAAGCCATTATCCGGTTTAAGAGTGGCTTGGCCAAGGATGTGTCATCTCAGTTGAGACTCCACGTGTACCACACGTTGGAAGATCTGTTTGAAGCTGCTACCGAAGCTGAAAAATTGGTGAAGGAAGAAAAGGCAAACCGGTATCGAGGAGTCACTACTTCTACTCCTTTGAACCGAGGAAAAGAATGGAAGAATTCTCACCAAACAAGTGCCAACACTGTTCGAGAATCGAAGAGACCCTTCGAGAAAGGTGTGACCGTTAACCAACCAAGAGAAGTGGGAGGTAAAGTTCAACTAAACTCTCCTAGTGCTTCAAATATTCAGTGTCATAAATGTAGAGGTTATGGTCACATGGCAAAAGAGTGTCCAACTCGCAAAGTTATGCTTCTGCTCGAAGATGGAACCGTCCATGAGCAAGCGAGTGACACCGAGGAAGAATTAATCGAGGAGACTGATCGAGCTGAAGTTGATGATGATCATGAGGCTGCCGAAGCTGATCATCCGGAAATGTTTCTTGTGGTTCGAAGGAATTTGAGCTGCATGACTCTTGAAGAAGAGGACAACCAAAGAGAAAACCTCTTTCATGCCCGATGTCGAGTAAGGGGAAAGGTGTGTTCGATGATCATTGATTCCGGAAGTTGTGCCAATGTAGTAAGCCAAACTTTGGTTTCACAAATGGGATTACCAACGATGAAGCATCCCCACCCCTACAAATTACAATGGCTGAATGAGTGTGGAGAATTGAGAGTTGTCAAACAAGTGTGGATCAAGTTTAGAATCGGCGAGTATCAAGATGAAATGGTATTCGATGTGGTGCCGATGCAAGCTTGTCATTTGCTATTGGGTCGACCATGGCAATATGACCGAACAGCTGTTCACAATGGCAGATCCAACACTTACACCGTAAAGCTTGATGGGAAGAGTTTCATCCTCAAACCATTGTCTCCAAAACAAGTCTCCGAGGACTATAAACGGATGAAAGAATTGAAAGAAGCGGCTAAAGCTAAGCTTCCGATGGGAGCGAAATTGGGAGCCGATGAGACAAACTCACCGACCGAGGAGAAAGGAATTTGTGCAATCATGCAACCTGGTGAGATCTTACGAGGCAACGACCACGGTCAGATGATGATTTGCCTCGTGCACAAGGGTATCTTTCTAAACTCTAATGAAGATTTTTCTAATGATAACCCTTTGCCTTTGTCTGTTCGAAAAGTTTTGCAGGACTTCGAGGACATGTTTCCCGAGGAAATGCCCGGTGGATTGCCTCCGTTGAGAGGAATCGAGCACCAAATTGACTTCGTGCTGGGATCTCAAATCCCCAACAAACCTGCATACCGGTGTAATCCCGAAGACACCAAAGAGCTCCAAAGACAGGTTGATGAGTTGCTGAACAAGGGCCTTGTTCGAGAGAGCTTGAGTCCTTGCGCCGTTCCAGTTATTCTTGTCCCGAAGAAGGATGGAACATGGCGAATGTGCGTTGACTGTAGAGCAGTCAACAAAATAACGGTAAAGTATCGTCATCCTATCCCTCGATTAGATGACATGCTCGATGAATTGAGTGGTTCTTCATGCTTTTCAAAGATTGACCTCAGGTCCGGTTACCACCAGATCCGAATGAAACCCGGGTGACGAGTGGAAAACCGCATTCAAGACCAAATTCGGTCTCTATGAATGGTTGGTAATGCCATTTGGCTTATCCAACGCCCCGAGCACATTCATGCGATTGATGAACCACGTGCTCAAACCATTCATAAATAAGTTCGTTGTCGTTTATTTCGATGACATACTTGTTTACAGTCGAACCATGGATGAACATGTCGAACGCCTAAGGCTTGTGCTTGAAAAGCTTCGAGAAGAAAAGTTGTATGCCAACTTCAAGAAGTGCGCCTTCGGTGTCGATCGTGTAGTCTTTCTTGGATTTGTAGTCAGTGCTAATGGTGTCGAAGTCGACGAATCAAAAGTCGAAGCCATCAAAGATTGGCCAACTCCGACCTCGGTATCACAAGTTCGTAGCTTCCATGGGTTAGCTAGCTTTTACCGAAGGTTTGTTCGTGACTTTAGCACCGTAGCAGCTCCTCTAACCGAGCTGGTTAAGAAAGACAATCCATTTGTGTGGGGAGAGTCCCAAGAAAGGGCTTTCCAAGAGTTGAAGCGGAGGCTTTGTTCTGCCCCGTTGTTGCAACTCCCTGACTTCGGCAAAGCATTCGAAGTCGAGTGTGATGCGTCTGGAGTTGGGATCGGAGGAGTGCTGATGCAAGAATCGAAGCCGATCGCTTACTTTAGCGAAAAGCTTAAGGGTGCAACTTTGAATTATTCAACATATGACAAAGAGTTGTATGCCCTCGTTCGAGCACTCGCCCATTGGCAGCATTATTTGTGGCCTCGAGAGTTTGTGATCCGAAGTGATCATGAGTCCTTGAAGCATCTCCGAGGACAGGAGAAATTGAACCGAAGGCACGCCAAATGGGTTGAATTCATTGAGAGCTTTCCCTATGTAATTCATTACAAAAAGGGAAAAGACAATGTTGTGGCCGATGCGCTATCAAGGAAATTTGCTTTAGCGACCACTCTCGCCTCTAGGCTCATGGGATTTGAAAGCATCAAGTCGATGTACGAAGACGATCCCAAGCTAAAATGTGTTCGAGACGCAATCTTGAGTGGCCGAAGAGTTGAGAAATATCAGTGGCACGATGGCTACCTCTTCAAGAATGGGAGGGTTTGTGTGCCAGTGTCATCGTGGAGAGAGCTCTTGGTTCGAGAAGCTCACTCCGGTGGACTGATGGGACACTTCGGTGTCGATAAAACTCTTGGTATCTTGACCGAGCAGTTCCATTGGCCCAAAATGCGACGAGATGTGGAAAATCTTTGCAACGCTTGTCTCGTTTGCAAGAAAGCTAAATCGAAGTCCAAACCTCATGGTTTGTACACCCCGTTGCCTGTGCCTGATCGACCTTGGGTTGATATATCCATGGACTTTGTCTTGGGGTTACTGAGGTCGGGGGGAGGACATGATAGCATCTTCGTTGTGGTTGATCGATTTTCGAAAATGGCTCACTTTATTCCTTGCAAGAAGTGTGACGATGCCCAGCATGTAGCTACATTATTTGTTCCCAATGTGTTGAAATTGCATGGTGTCCCTCGTACTATTGTGAGTGATCGGGACACAAAATTCTTGAGTCATTTTTGGAAGTGTCTATGGGGTGCCCTCGGCACCAAACTACTTTTCTCGACGTCTCACCATCCTCAGACTGATGGACAGACCGAAGTAGTTAACCGAACCTTGGGATCTTTGCTTCGGGCAATGACCAAAGGCAAGGTTGGAAACTGGGCTGATCGTTTGCCCATGATGGAGTTTGCATATAATCGAACGGTGCATCGAATGATTAACATGACCCCGTTCGAGTGTGTGTACGGATTTAACCCTTTAATTCCACTTGATCTAACCCCATTGCCTCGAGATGTTGTTATCGACTTTGCAGGTACTCACCGAGCCAAAGCTCTGCTCGAGTTGCATGCGAAGGTGAAGAAGAACCTCGAGGACGCCTATGCAAAGGTTGCCTTAAAGAAAAACAAGGGGCGTAAAAAGTTGGAGTTAAAGAAGGGTGATTGGGTTTGGGTTCACTTCCGAAAGGAACGTTTCCCGAACCTAAGGAAAGGAAAATTGGCTCCTCGAGGGGACGGTCCATTTCAAGTGCTGAGCAAAATAAACAACAATGCTTATGTCATCGACCTCCCAGGTGAGTATAATGTGTCCAACACCTTCAATGTTACTGATTTGACTCCTTGTGTTGTAGGCCAAACATCAGCAGCAGAGGATGACTCGATTTCGAGGACGAAATCCTCTCAAGAAGGGGAGGATGATGCAGCCCGAAGTGCTGATCAACCGAAGGCAGTGACTGATGAACCGAGGAGGCCAATTACCCGAAGTCAAGCTAAGCTGCTCCATGACATGCACGTCCAGCTGACTACAATGGGAAGAAGCATGTGTTCGGAAGAGGAATTGCCAAGTGATGAAACCAAGGGCTACATCTTCAAGTTTGAGCCCGATGACAAAGTTCCCGAACAGCAGCTCTTGACCCCGGGCAGCGCAGAGCCGAACACAACATCTTGTGTTCGAAGCCAAGTCAGCGCCCGATGACAAATGTGTTCGAGCAGGCAATAGAAAACCGAAGCCAGGCTCACCGAAGTCAAGGTTGCCGAGCACATTTTTAACTCAGCCCTGCGTGGCTTATTTTTATTGGTCGACTGTGACCTATTTACTAGTTTACCCTTAGTGTTTCCTATATAAACCTTATTCCTTACATTGTAAGTAGTTAGTTTTTGGATATTGATGAATTGAATGAAAGTGCCGAGCACATTTCTTCTTGTCTCCGTCGTGAGCAAAACCCCGGTGAGGGCTTTTAAGGACTTGTGGCTTTCGGTTAGTCCGATTGAACATTCCTCTTGATCATTCAGTTTGCAAGAGGCAATGTTCTCTTGAGGATTGTTGCATAGTTAGGGTGATTCTTGTCTCCCTTTTGATCGAGCTTTGGGACAGGTTCCCCTCTGTTCTTTCGAAAGAAGCAAGTTTTGTCTTGCTTTTATCTTCTTCTTTACTTGTTCTTGTTCCGCGTTTGTGCTAAGCAACCCCTTCAGGAATTGCATTGCACCAAGAAGGGAGATTGGGTTTTGGTTCACTTCAGGAAGGAAAGATTCCCGAACCAAAGGAAAGGAAAGTTGGCTCTGAGAGGGGATGGTCTGTTTCAAATGTCGAACAAGATCAACAGAAATGCATATATGATCGACCTACCAGGTGATTATAATGTGTCCAACACCTTTAATGTTGCTGACTTAACTCCTTGTGTTGTAGGCCAAGAACCGGAGACTGCAGAGGGATCGATTTCGAGGATGAAATATTCTCAAGAAGGGGACGATGATGTAGCCCGTGTTTGTGCTGATCAAGTATTCCATCCATCGAGGCTAGTTACACGAAGTCAAGTCAAGCTTCTACATGATGTGAACATTCAGCTGGCGTGGCTGGGAGGAAACAACCGTTCAGAAGCTGAGTGGCCGAGCTTGAGATTTGAAAGCTACATCTGCAAGCTCGAGCTAAGGACTGAAGTGACCGAATGCTGATCATTGACGCTGATCTATGAAATGAGCGAATGGCTACAAATGTGCCCGAGACAAGAGAGCGTCCATTTTCACTATGCCGAGGCTGAGCGACCGAATACAAGTCAAGAGCGCCTGAGCACATCACTTCGGCCCTATGTGGCCTTGCTTTATTGGTCGACTGTGACCATTTACTAGTTTACCCTTGGGGCAATCTATATAAACCCCTTAGCATTTCATTTGTTGATACCTCATTTTTTAATATTGAATGATTAGCAGTTTGCTATTATGTCTCCATTGTGAGCCGAACCCCATCGTGGGATTGTGTGGAACTTGTGTCAATCGGTGGATTGCATTTGAACATTTTCTTCTTTGATCATTCAATTTACAAGAAGCTTGTTAAGTCTTCTTGAGGATTGTTTCCTAGTTTTAGGTGATTCTTTGTTCTTCAAGTGGCCCCAAAACTTGTTCCTTGGGTTCGTTTGGATTGAAGCTCAGAACTGTCTAGCTTATATCTTTACTTTTCCGTTGCCCTTTTCCGCTGTTGTTAGTGTCCGGTTGCTAAGCTCCAAGTTAGCTTGCACCATAATCCCATAGAAAACACGACTCGTAGCCATTAATCTAACCAAGTTATCTACCAAATCAACTTCAAATGTATATCTTTTGCTGGTTTTATAGTAATACTACTAAACAAGAAAGTAAATAAGTATATAAAGATAGATTTGATTCAAGAGATGTAAAGCCTAGGATTGATTTTTCCAAATTCCTAACTTGTCCTAAAGTATTGTGTTATTAATTCCCCTTGAGTTTTCCTATTGAACAATTGCTCCAACTTTACAACTACCCGCTTCTGTTAAGGAATCATAACTTTCACAAAACTATTCCAATTAACCAATGAAGGTAATGAAGACTATATTTATGGTTCACAGTAAGGATCAATAGTCATAATTCATTGTTTTAACAACCTAAGCAATACCTTTGTTTTAGGTTGAAATATTGCTATGTGTTTAACCCTAACTCATGAATCTATTCCTAGTAATTACAAGAATAAATGTGACAATTAATTGAGGAACCTATCAATTAATAGCATAAATTCGTAAACATCATGGATAGGAAGAATTGACAAGGTTCATTTACAACACAATAATTATCATCACACAACCATGTGAAGTGGTTCAATCAACCATAGAATTGATGAATTAGTTACTCATAGTTATATTGTAAGACAAGAAATAACTATAAGCATATAAAGCTATAAAAATATGGATAGATGAATGAAGTAGAACCTTGAATTTTGATATGGCCAAAGTAAGGTTCTAGAGGGTTTTAGGATGTATTTATAATGTAGGAACCGACATATGAACAAAACACCCTTGTAAAATCCTTATAGAACTCGGTCTAGGCATGTTCAGGGGCGCACAACTGAGTGTTCAGTAATCTTGAGTGAGTTTTTCTTGAATGATCTGAAGCTTCTCTCTTTAAGTTATTCAATTTTAAGTCCATGGAAGAGCTTACTTGGTTAAGTTGTTTAGTCATTGCTCGTATGTATGGAACTCCTTCCAGACTTTAAACATCATATGACTAGGAATCAGTTGCATCCATATAGTAGCTTCCTTGAATTTCTCCTATTTCAATAGAACATTGAGTAATCTGAAGGGCTTTCTCTGTTAGTATATCCTTATTTTTGTGTTTATCAAAATCGGTGAGTGGTCAAAACAGTTAGGGGTCAAGTAGTCTACCACAATAACATCATAATTATTGACCCTTGCTACATTACCAAGAACCCAATCAATGTTACTGTATATTCTCTCCTCTATTTCTTTCTTGTTGCACCAAGTGTAACTATACAATTTCTTGTTATGTGGCCAACTCGCAGGTCTTCAAAATCAAAAGTTTTTGCAGCATGGACAGGAAGACCATTCACTATGTCTTTTGCTCTTAGAATTGAATTAAAGTCCCTTAGTTTTAGCCAAGGTTGTTGAAATATGATTTAGAATCTATTTGAATAAGTATTTTTACTGCATTTACTTTGTTTTTAGTTAGTAACTACTCCTATTGTGAAAGAGTTTGTTATTTGATTTGAATTTTAAAAATTAGGATAAGAGTAGTTGAGATTTTATCTCTTTTAGTTCTTTAAATAGGATGATATATTATGAAATAAATAAAGTTCCCTTTCCACAAAAGATCTGCAGTACTTTTTCTTTTTCTTCCTTCAGTTATTTTCCAGCAAACTTTACTTCTTAAATACCAACAATTGGTATCAAGAGCCATATTATTAAGGGACCCGAGTGAGTAATATCTTGTGTGAGTAAGAGATGGATTCTGAAAATAGTTTTTCACGAATGGCTCCTCCTGTTTTTGATGGTGAAAACTATCAATTATGGGCGGTGAGAATGGAAACTTACTTGGAGGCTTTAGATCTTTAGGAAGCTGTAGAAGAGGATTATGAAATTGCTCCGCTGCCAAATAATCCCACGGCGGCCCAAATGAAGAGTCACAAGGAAAAGAAAACCAGGAAATCTAAAGCAAAAGCAACTTTGTTTGCTTCTATTTCAACAACTATTTTTACAAGAATTATGTCTCTCACGTCAGCAAAAGAAATCGGGGATTATCTGAAAGAAGAATATGCTGGAGATGAAAGAATAAGAGGTATGCAAGTATTAAATTTAATAAGGGAATTTGAGTTGCAGAAAATGAAAGAGTCTGAAACAGTTAAAGAGTATTCGGACAGATTACTTGGTATTGTTAACAAGGTACGATTGCTAGGCACCAAATTTAAAGATTCAAGAATTGTTGAAAAAATTCTTGTAACCGTGCCAGAAAGATATGAAGCATGTATAACTACCTTAGAAAACACAAAAGATCTGTCCAAAATTACTTTGGCAGAACTCTTAAGTACTTTGCAGTCACAGGAGCAAAGGAGGCTTATGAGGCAAGATGGTATGGTTGAAGGAGCCTTGGCAGCCAACCACAAAACTCAAAGCAAAGGTAATAATTCAAAGAAAAATTACCCACCTTGTCAGCACTGTGGTAAAAAAGGTCATCCTCCATTCAAATGTTGGAAGAGGCCAGATGCAAAGTGCAAGATCTGCAACCAGTTTGGTCATGAAGCTGTGATTTGCAACAACAAACCTCAGAAGCATGAAGTAGATGCTCAAGTTGCCAATGAAGATGAAGAAGACCACTTGTTTTTGGCAACATATCTTTCAAACAAGAGATTTTCTAAATCTTGGCTGATTGATAGTGGTTGTACAAACCACATGACATATGACAAAGATCTTTTCAAAGAATTCAATTCTATTGAAAGTAAAAAGATCAAAATTGGGAATGGTGACAATATTCTTGCAAAAGGAAAAGGAACTGTTGCTATCAAAACAAGTTCAGGTATTAAGACAATTTCAAATGTTCTTTATGTACCTAATATTGATCAAAACTTGTTGAGTATTAGTCAGTTAGTAGAGAAAGGATTCAAGGTATCCTTTGAAGATAAACATTGTTTCATCTACAATGGTGCTGGAAAAGAAATTTTAAAAATTAAGAAGAGAGGTAAAAACTTCTTATTTGATCCTGAAGAAGATGAACAATGGAGCCAAAAAAAGCTACTAAGTAAAGACGAATCTTCAAAAGTTTTAGAGCAAGATGTTCAAGCAAATGATGCAATGCAGGAAAATTTGATAGCTGGTTCTCAAAGTGAGGCAATAATAAAATCTGTTGGTTATGAGAAAGTTATCAAGGATACTGAATTTCTTGTTGACACTTATAAGGTGAAACAAAATGGAAAAGTTGATTCCAGTTATTGCAAGTCTGAAGATCAGCTGGCAGATTTGTTTAAGAAGTCACTTCCCGTTAAAAGCTTCCAATGCATAAATCCAGAATTTGCAGATTCTAAAGCAAGGGGGAGTGTTGAAATATGATTTAGAATCTATTTGAATAAGTATTTTTTCTGCATTTACTTTGTTTTTAGTTAGTAACTACTCCTATTGTGAAGGAGTTTGTTATTTGATTTGAATTTTAAAAATTAGGATAAGAGTAGTTGAGATTTTATCTCTTTTAGTTCTTTAAATAGGATGATATATTATAAAATAAATTAAGTTCCCTTTCCACAAAAGATCTGCAGTACTTTTTCTTTTTCTTCCTTCAGTTATTTTCCAGCAAACTTTACTTCTTAAATACCAACAAAGGTCTTGTAATTGTTGCATTTACTTCTTGCAATTGATGCCGCAGAGTCCACTTTCCAGGATAGTATTATAGATAAAAGTAGTTGTGCAAGCAAACTTTGTTTCCGTATATTTAATCTGACTGAACTATTGAGTAGTGTAGTAGCTAATATTTCCACAGTCATTGTACTAGTTCCCCAGATAATCCACAGGCTCCCATTTTAGGCATTAGTATAATAAGTATAGAGTTTTCAGTCCAGGCCAAATCTCTATTTATTTTTTTCCATTTTATTCTTCTTTATTCTTGTCTGAAGGCATACGATAATATTAACCTTATTCTTGAGCAGAACGTCCTTTAAAGAGCTTATTGAGCCCTATAATTCCTAGAACATATGGTCATGGAGGAGGTTTAAGGTTAGACTTACTCCCTTTTGACCTTGCAATGCCAAGATCTTCTTTTATCTGATTTAAGAGCATAAAAGCATCATCAGAGCCAAAATCATTTATCATGTCAAGTTTTTTGTCCTAATAATTGTCACTTTGGTACATCACTACCTGTTTCCCCTTATCCAACACTTGCAATTGTAACTTGCATTTGGCCAGCATCATTAATGTCTTAAATATTTCCAGGTTCACTTTTCCCCTCAATGTTCATGTTTTCTTGCTTGACTAGTCATAATGGTGTTGGTGGTTGCAGTTTCGTCTTTTTCCTAATCTCAAGAACCCGTTCATTCTCATTCTGTTGCTTGCATTCCACCAATATAGTGTCCAAACTTAGAACAATCCTTGCAATAATTAAGAATCCATGTATAATCTATTTATCGCTCTTACTACTTCCTATTAGGTTTTTAAATTGTAATTGAGTCAAGAAAAGGTTGCGTGACATCCATCTCGATCAAGACCCTAGCATAAAATATTTAGTCACCTTATGCTATGAGTTTATCTATGCATAGAGAGGCCTACCAAGGTAGCTTAGTAATCCCACCCAGGCTCTCCTCACCCTATTATTGCATGGGTAATCCTGGGAACACTAGCTATAATGGGAGGATTTGAAGATATTCCTCATGAAGTAAAAATCAGGTTACCATTCTTTATTTGTCATCGGCCTATTATTGAATCTATATGGACTATTTTGCATAGTGGTGGATATCTCCTCATCATGCTCGAAGCTACACATGAAGTACCCATCGTCATGTAAGAACAGTCTAGGAGTTCCTACCATATGCTATACGCCATAGACAAACTTAACAATTTCTTTAAAGGATGGAGTTCCACCGATAACATGCCCAATTAGTGCGCTGCACCATTTCCGTTAATGTTCATATGCATCAACTGGATTGACACGACCTGAATTCTGGCTTGGCCGTATGGGCACCCGACATCCTCCCCTAGACCCGACAGGCGAACCCTATCCACTTAACTAACATATAAAGGACATAAAATATCTTAGAAAGAAACATAAATGGCTTCCAAAGAAAAATAATATATACATATACATAGGCTACTAAGAAAGATATGGAGTTGTCTACCCAATACACAAGGTTCAGAGCTATCCAAAATCATACGTCTACGAGTGAAAAAGATATACACGTCTCCAGAAGGGAGAAAAATATATCTAACAAAGCTAAAGTTGGTGGCCTCTGCGGGCAAAATCTAGCTCACCTTGACAGCTGGAACATGTTCGCTCCTCAATGGCATGTTGAAGTTGTTCCTAGAGCAAAACCTACCGAAACGAAAAGACAACACAAGAAATAGATAGGGAGTGAGTCATAATGACTTAATAAGTGAGGACTAGCTAGCTGCTTCGAAGAAAAAGGTAGGCTAGCTAGGGAATCAGAAGCTAACCGCAACCAGAACATACAAGTAATGCACATAGCAATCAATGTAAACAATTGCATGTATCAAACAAATTATGGAATGAAATACTACATGATGCAATGGGGTAATAACACCCAATGAATGAAGCGGAATACTCCTGCTCCTGGGGCGAAATACTCCTACACACAATATGACATCAAATAGATAGAGCGAAATACTCCTACTCCTGGGGTGAAATACTTTTGCTACCAAAATGATATGAAGCTAAGGCAGAATACACCTTCACTCGGTATGACATGACAGCCCTCGATAAAAAGTTACAATATCAACAAGCATTTCAAGGCTGCGTCGTATTAAGTACGCCTTGCCGGCAGCTTTTCACGTAAAAAAATGCGTGGATAGAATATTCATAAGACCAAAGGCTGCAAAAGAATTGGATACTATCATTAACCTCAAATCAGGGGCCCAATCGATCACTGAATAATCTCTGTCCCTTTTCGACGCTTTTTAGAACAACCTTTCTCTGAGCCATAGAATGATAATCGCACATATAAGTGCCCTTATAATGAATATTTAACCATCGAATAAAAATAAAAAAATGACTAAATTGCCCCTGGGCCTGGCTTAGCCAAATGTCCATAAATGATACATTTCTAAACTCCTCACAGTCCCACAATATCATTTACAACATTAGAATTCAATTTTAGGGTCAATTGAAACGACTTCGGTCAGTTGTTTTGAGAGTTAGGACTCTGATTGATATGGTGACAATTTTAAAAGCTCTGTAAGGTCCATTAGGATCTGTCTGCAAAATTTGAGCTGATTTAAACCTTGTTTGGTAGGTTTTCTGAGAAGGTTTCTGTTTCAGTTGTCGGTAAAGTCTAAAAGAGGTTTCCGCTAAAAGAGACCCGCTTCAAAATTCAAAGGTTGTGTTAGGTTTGTATGGTCATTTATGACTTGTGGGAACTTTCGTATGTGAAATCCGAGGTCGGTCGGATAATTTTCACTAAAGCTCTGACAGTTAAGAAATCAACCTCTTCTTGTGGGACTCACATCATGAGTTTCAGATATCCAATTTGGGATCCATCTTGGCGAGCATCTGATACAAGTGTTTTATGACTTGTGTACCAAATTTAAGGTCATTCCGAGCCTTGTAGGGTCATATTCGGACCCAAATCGCAGCACCAACAGTGGTGATGCAGAATTCTGTACCTTCTGGATAGTGCTGTGCGATCGCGCGTCTGGTGGAGCGTGAGCGCTTGGCTTTGCTGCCCCAAAGCGCGACCGCACGCTTCAGAGTACAATCGCAAAGAAAGAGTGGCACGTGGGCGCCAGGGGTTGCGCAAACGCGCTGATTTCTGGGTATAAAATTACCATGTTGGCTGATATTTTTTCCTTATCCAATTACAAGTGTTTCCAAGTGGTTCTACATCAAATTTAGGGTACCAATTCATCCTAATTATTCAGGTATCGATTCTAATTCAATTCTTAATGTTAATTCAAGGATTAAAATGGGAGATTCATGAACTGGGTTTAAGGGAATTGCGGCTAGAACGCTAAACTTATGAAATTGGGGAAAGTGGTCAAATTGAACTCGGAATATAATCTAATAGTATATTTGGACTAGTGAGAATATGAGGAGTCCGAAAATGTAAAATTTATGGGTGTTCGGCTAAGCCCAGCCCAGGGGCATTTTAATAATTTTTTCTATCTCCGTCTAATAGCTAAATATTCAGTTCGTGCACGCTCATATATGCAATTTATCTTCTGTAGCTTAGAGGAAGGTGATTCTAAGAAGCGTCGAGAAGGAAAAGAGCTCGTTCAATAGTCGATTCAAGCCGAGACTGAATGGTAAGTGATTTCATCCTTTCTTTGAGGGCATTCGGCCTTTATGGATGTTCTACGCACGTATTCTTCACGTGTATAGCTGCCGAAGAGGCGTACTTAATACGCCAGAGATTCGTGAATAATTGTTTATTATGTTGTTAAGTGTTTTTGTATGATTTACTGTGTACTTGAGAGTATGATACTCCAGCTGTGAGCGTGGCGTGTTCTGTTTGCCTAGTATGTCTGTTAGGATGTACTGTATTTATTGTCTGGTTAAGGATGTGAGAGTTATGTTGCTATGAATGTTGATTAAGGAGCTTGTAACCTAAGGTTATGAATATAATGTAAAGGTTTAGATTGATTTATGGATATTGATTGAATAAATTATATATCTTTTGAGATATGCAGCCTTGTGGTAGGTGTTTTATATTAGGCTCGGTGTTGAGCCAAGAATAGAATTATTTTGTTTGACATATGAACTTAAAATTGTTAAGCTACGATGTGTTGATGATATATTGAGGATAGAAGCTCCATTATAGTTAGGAAAACCTATTGATTGAACTGTAAGCTTAATATAGGATTTAGATTGGAAGTTTGGGTATGATTGTGAGTATGAAGTGGGAGATAGAGTATCCTTCTAGGTTGGGAATCCTTATAAGATTGCAAGGCAGGCTGATTCATTTTATGATAGTTCGAATTACGTGACATTACATATCATATCGTCTCGAGTTTGCTAAAGCTTTGGATCTGGCTATAGCAAACTCGAGTTTCCAAAAAAGAGATAAGCACCTGGTCACCTTTTGTGGTAGTTCGGGGCCAAGGACTCAGATTGATTTCCTCCTTTTATGAAAATGCGATAGGGGCGTGTGTAGGGATTGTAAGGTTATTTCAAGCGAGAACCTTATTACTCATCACAGGCTCATAGTCATGGAGCTTGATATTGTAAGGCCGAGGATGAAGAGGGCTGTGCCAGAGCGTCCTCGAATTAAGTGGGGTACTCTAACCATTGAGAAGATTCAGGAGTTGGGGAAGAGGTTGGATGCTATGGGTGCGTGGGAGAGTTGCAGGGACGCGAGTAGTATGTGTGTCTAGGACTACGGAGTGCATCAGGGGGGCCACCAGAGAAGTGTTAGGAGTTTCAAAGGAAAACTCCTATATACAAAAAAGGGACTGGTGGTGGAATGAAGATGTCCAAGCGAAAGTAGACGCTAAGAAGGTTGCATACCTAAGGTTACTGGAAAGCAATGATGAGGAGGACAAGAGGAAGAATAGGGAAGGATATAAGACTGAGAAGAAGGAAGCGAAGTTAGCTGTCTCAACGGCTAAAACAGCAGCATTTGATAGACTGTATAAAGAGTTAGCCGAAAGAGGGGGAGACCAGAAGTTATATAGGCTCGCGAAAGCGAGTGAGCGGCAGTTGCGGGATTTAGACTAGGTTAGGTGCATCAAGGATAAGGATGGTGAGGTATTAGTAGAGGATGCCCATATTAGACGGAGGTGGTAGGCGTACGTCCATAAACTCTTAAACTTTGAGGGGGACAGGCATATTGTGTTGGGGGAGTTAGCGCACTCAAAGAGACGCCGAGATTTTGGGTATTGAATGCATATAAGAGTAGATGAGGTCAGGAGGCAATCCATAAAATGCATGGGGGAAGAGCAACTGGGCCAGACGAGATCCCAGTGGAGTTTTGGAAAAGCTCAGGCAGAGCAGGTATAAAGTGGCTGACTAAGTTGTTTAATGTCATCCTTAGGACGACAAAAATTCCTGAGGAATGGAGATGGAGCAACATGGTACCATTGTACAAGAACAAGGGTAATGCTCAAAACTGCAACAACTGTAGGGGTATAAAACTACTCAGTCACACTATGAAAGTCTAGGAGAGGGTTGTAGAGATGAGGATGAGGAGGGATGTGGCTATTTTCGAGAACCAATTCGGATTCATGCCTTGGAGATCAACTACGGAAGCCATTCATCTTTTGAGGAGGCTAATTGAGCAATATAGGGATAAGAAAAGGGACTTACATATGGTGTTCATTGACTTAGAGAAAGCGTATGAGAAGGTCCCTAGGGAGGTTCTATAGAGATGCCTGGAATCTAAAGGTGCTCCGGTGGCATACATTCGGGTGATTAAGGATATGTACGAAGGAGCCAAGACCCGAGTGAGAACAGTGGGGGAGACTCTGAGCCTTTCCCGGTCGAGGTGGGGCTGCATCAGGGGTCAGTGCTTAGTCCATTTTTATTTGCACTGGTGATGGATGAGGTCACTCAAAGTATTCAAGGAGAGGTACGGTGGTGTATGTTATTCGCAGATGATACAGTTTTGGTGGATGAGACACGCAGAGGTTTCAATGAGAAGTTGGAGGAGTGGAGGCAGACTTTAGAGTCTAAAGGCTTCAGACTAAGCAGGACTAAAACTGAATACATAGAATATAAGTTTAGTGGCACATCTGATGAATCAGATATGGAAGTGAGGTTGGATTCTCAAGTCATTCCTAAGAAAGGAAGCTTCAAATATATTGGCTCAATTCTCCAAGGTAATGGAGAAATTGGTGATAATGTCACTCACCGTATAGGAGTAGGTTGGATGAAGTGGAGGCTTGTTTCTGGTGTTTTATATGATAAGAGAGTGCCACCTAGGCTCAAAGGAAAATTCTACAGAGTGGTCGTTAGACAAGCTGTGCTGTCTGGGGCAGAGTGTTGGCTAGTTAAGAACTCACACATTAAGAAGTTGAGCGTGGCAGAAATGAGGATGCTTAGATGGATGTGTGGGCATACTAGGTTGAATAAAATTAGGAATGAAGTCATTCGAGACAAGGTGGGTGTCGCGCCAGTGGCGGAGAAGATGCGAGAAGTAAGGTTGCACTGGTTTGGGAACGTGAAAAGAAGGAGTACGGATGCGCCGGTAAGGAGGTGTGAGAGGTTAGCATTGTGGGGTCTATGGAGAGGTAGAGGTAGATCGAAGAAGAACTAGGCAGAGGTGATTAGACAAGACATGGCCCAGATCCAGATTACCGAGGAGACGACCCTAGATAGGAAAGCGTGGAGGTCGAGGATTAGGGTAGAAGGGTAGGTAATGGTAAGGTGTCTTCTATCTTCTTAGTTGTAGTATGATGCTTATTTAAGCTATTTTCATCTTAGTTGTCGCCTTTATTTCTACTTCTATTATCTGGTTATTTTCTATATGCTTTCGTTGTTATCTTTGTCGTGGAGTTCTAACGTGTTTGCACAATATTGCTTTAGTCGAGGGTCTTTCGAAAACAGCCTCTCCACCTTGGTGGGGGTAAGGTCTGCGTACTTCTCACCCTCCCCAGACCCCACTTGTGGGATAGATTGGGTATGTTGTTGTTGTTGTTGTTGTACATATCATATCGTTATGGCTGAGCATTATATGGGAGCAGTATTCCGCCCCAGGAGCAGGAGTATTCCGCCTGGATTGTATATTATACCGCAAGACTCGATGAGTTTCCAGAGCTGGGGCAGGTTAATGTTAAGTTACGTATCTCAAGGTGGCGATGAGAGTGCCGCATCGATGAGGGTTATCAGACATTTGGGCACATGTGACCCCATTGCATCATACTACATTCATTTCATTTCATTACACCGGCTGTTGTATATTGTGTGACATAGCGTAATATTTTGTGTATGTGTCATGTATTTCTTGTTTTTGATATGCTTCTGGCTTGCATCCCTTGTTGTTCATGAGTTTATAGTTTCTTACGTGTTTCCAATCATTATCTTGCTCTGCCTTTTTATAGTTGAAATAAGGTGAATTTAGTTTATCTGCTTTTCTTCTCCATGGCTAGCGTATCTGCTTCTTCGAAGGGGCTGGCCAGCCCCCACTTACAGAGTCCTTTTGACTCAGCCTTTGTTTATTTCTTGTCTATTTATTTTGTTTTGGCAGGTTCGCTCCGGGATTGAGTTTGCCAACGTGATTAAGGAGCGAAGACGACCTCAGCTGTCAGGGTGAGCCGACCTTTGTTCAGGATGGCCACCAGTTTAGGTTCTATTATATCAGTTGTATTTTTGCTCCCTTCGGGAGATGTATATTTTCCCTTGTATTCTTAGATGTCTGGTCTAGATAGCCCTAAACCTAGTATAATGGGTAGGCAGCTGTACATCTTTCAGAACAACTTTTCTGTATATTTGTATATATCAGCACGTTATTTGGATTATTCGATATTTGTCTCAAGCTAATTAGTGTCCAATTCATTCACTCATTGATAAGGGTTCGCCCGATATGTCTAGGGGAGGCTGTCGGGTGCCCGCACGGCCTAGCCAAAAATTCAGGCAGTGTCATCAATTTACCCTAATTCCTTAGTATTACAAACCTAGGGTTCAAACCTAATTTCCCCAAAGTCAAATTCGTGAAATTCCACCCCAAAAACTTCAATTAATGTAATAGAATGGTTTAGGAACATTAACTGATTAATTTAGACAAGTTGATATCAAGAAATCGCCTCACGTTGACAATATATTGGAAAGAATTGGACAAAAACTAAGTTTAGCCAACCATTGGGTCATTTCTATACATCGAGGCAGCGCTAACGCGCCTGCATAGATGCTTTCGCGACCATCTTCATCGGGATCGCATCGAACTAGGCAACTCTGCACTGAAGCATAATCTTCTCAACTCTATCACGCTCCAACTGGCGCTAATGCTCAAGTCCTTTCTCAGGTTCCTGACAACACCAGCTGGTGCTGCATTTTGGGTCTGAACGGGACCCTTCAAAGCTCGAAAGTACCCTAAACTTTGCACGCAAGTCATATAAAAAAAAATATGACCTAATCGCAAATTCGGATATCGAAACGGATCTTGGAACACAAGACGAGGGTTCAACAAATGGAGGAAAAGTTCATACTCTTGAAACATAAGTAAAAATTACCCGGAAAACCTCAAATTTCACTTTCAAAAATTCACACAGGTCATAATGACCATTATGAACCTAACAACACTTTTGGACTTCGAAACAGATCTCATTTACTCAAATCGAGCTTGAAAACCACAATTCGGCTTTACCGACACTAGAAGACAAAAATATCTTCCAAGAGCTACCAAATGAGGTCCGATCCAGCTCAAAGTTTATGGACATGTCCTAGTTGACATTATGGAGGTTTGAAGACTTTTAACTTGCCAATCGGAGTCCTAACTTCCAAAATGACTAGCCATAGTCAATTCATTCTCCTTTAGTTAGACTCTCGTTCGTCGCCGAACAAGCAGAGTCTAGAAATATCAATTACACCAACTAAGGAGAATATTTGAATGAATCCTCAACAACCAATTAGCAGACATCATCTCATCATAACTAAGTTAGGATTATAATCAGAAAATAAGAATTCTTAATTCAGAAATCAAGATTGCACTCGAATCATCAAAGAAATGAGATACCTTTCTCGCATGCTCGACTCAAGCTACCTGGTGTCCACCTCGAGAGGACGGTTGTGCCATCGCGTTTACCAGCAGAAATCCTTAGAATGAAGCTTCCATTTATCTTTACCAACAATAGCAACTAGAGACTCCTCATAAGCTATTGTCACATCTAGTTGAGCGGGATCTATCTCAATCACTTCGAAAGGATCACATATACACTTCTGAATCATCGGCACATCAAAGATCGGACAAACTAGCATATATTCTTGCAATCGCTCTGATAAGCCATCTTACCAATACGCTTTTCAGCACAGAAAAGACCGATGAATTTGGGAATTAGCTTTCCCTTTTTCTTGAATGGACACCAACCCATTGTCTACTGTAGATGTGAAATTTTCTAATTTTTGTTCTCAGGTTGGGAGATTTTTAGTCATAGTGGGAGCTTTCGAAAATCACTTAGCAAGAACATAAAAAGAGCACGTATTGCCAAACAAATCAGAATCAAACAATTTCAGGAACAAAAACGGGTGGAGACTGAAGGGATGCGCCAGTACGACAAGTTTAAAAAATACCATGTTGCCAACCACGAACTCTAACTCCCGATCCCTCCAGTTCGTGTATGATATCTGCCTACCCTAAGCGGTCAGAAGATGATCTTGAATGACTCGAACCATATCTAGAGTTTGGATAGTCCGCTCAGACTGACCATCAGTCTGCATAGGAAATGCTATATTGAGCTGAACTTGAGTATTCAGTTCTTTCTGGAAGGCTTGCTAGAACAGAGAAGTGAACTAGGAATCTCAATCAGGTATATCAGGCAGAGCAGTGCCATGCGATCGAATCACCTGCCCGATAAAGATCCGAGCCAACTTCTTAGCTGAGTCGGTTGGCTTTACGAGAATGGAATAAGCAGATTTAGTCAGTTTGTCAACAATAACCCAGAATGAATCATGATGCCGCAAGGTCTTTAGCAGACCAACTATGAAATCCATAGTGATCTGCTCCCATTTCCACTGGGAATGGGTAAAGTTTGAGCCAAACCTGTAGGTATCATGTGCTCGTAATTGACTTGCTGACAGTTCAAGCATCGAGACACATGATCGAACACATCTCTCTTCATTCCCTTCCACTAATATAGCTTCCGCAGATCTTGGTACATCTTAGTGATACTAGGATGGATAGAGTACCACGAGCTATTACCCTTGCGAAATAATAATTACCTCAAATCTTTGACATCCGAGACACAGAGTCGGCTATTAAGCAGCAGAATGCCATCTGAATTAAGCTCGAAGGGAGGGACTCCTCCACTTGGAATACGGCCACGCATTTTTCAAGAAGGCTTTAGACTAAGCAGGACTAAAACAGAGTATATGGAATGCAAGTTTAGTGGCTCTCCTGATGAGCCAGATGTGGAAATGAGACATGATTCCCAGGTCATTCCTAAGAAAGGAAGCTTCAAATACCTTGGTCCAATCCTCCAAGGTAATGGAGAGATTGACGATGATGTCACACACCGTATAGGAGTAGGCTGGATGAAGTGGAGGCTCGCTTCCGGTGTACTATGTGATAAGAGAGTGCCACTAAGGCTCAAGGGAAAATTATATAGAGTGGTTGTTAGACCAGCTATGTTATATGGTGCAGAATGTTGGCTAGTCAAGAATTCTCACATCCAAAAGATGAACGTAGCAGAAATGAGGATGCTTCGATGGATGTGTGGACATACTAGGAAGGACAAGATTAGGAATTAGGCCATTCGCGACAAGATTGGCATAGCCCCAGTGACTGAGAAGATGAGTGAAGTAAGGTTGCGTTGGTTTGGGCACGTGAGAAGAAGGAGTGTAGATGCTTCGGTTAGGAGGTGTGAGAGGCTTGCAGTGTTGGGTCTACGGAGAGGTAGAGGTAGACCTAAGAAGAACTGGGTCGAGGTGATTAGATAAGACATGATCCTGATCCAGATCACCGAGGATATGACCTTACATATGGGAGCGTGGAGGTCGAGAATTAGGGTAGAAGGTTGAGTAGTAGTCGAGTATCTTATCCTATATTAGATATAGTGGTATGCCTATGTAGATTATTGTCATTCTAGTCTTTGCCTGGATATCTACTATTTTTATCTGTTTGTTTTGGATATGCTTTAGTTTTACTATCCTCTTTAGCATGATATTACTATCTTGATTTTTAAAAGTGTTTTCTCATGTTTTTTTCTCCCAAGCCGAGGGTCTATCGGAAACAGCCTCTCTATATTAGTGGGGGTGAGGTCTGCGTACATCTCACCCTCCCCAGACCCCACTTGTGGGATATACTGGGTATGCTGTTGTTGTTGTTGTTGTTGTTGTTGTTGTAAGGATCCTCGAACTGTCCCTCCTTAATTTGACTGACTAAGGAAGACTAAGACGCAACATAACGTAGGCCACGACTCAAGTCTGGGCTATAAGATCTCACTCTAGAGTAGCTAGAAGACTGCAATTATCGAGCTAAATGCTTTTTATCACATCAAGAAAAGCAAAACTCCCATAGGCTTCCTCCCCAAATCATCTACTACCACATTAGCCTTTCTCCCAGGACGACCGATGTGGTTGAGCATATTACTATGTACTATACAGCAGTCAAAAACAACATAATCTCTGAGGTAGAAATCCAATCTACTCTGGTGAAGAGGTTCAACGCAACCTTGACTAAGGGTGCCCTCGCTTGGTACACTCAGCTAGCGATGGGCTACATTGAGTGATTTACCCAGATGCAGGATTTGTTAAAGAAAGTGCATTCTGGCGCCCCTAAGCGGGAGAAACGCATGGAGAACATCTTCAAGATTCGGCAGCGCGGCGATGAGTTACTGAAGGATTACATAGAAAGGTTCCTGAGGGAACGCATGGAGCTTCCTCTAGTTCTCGATAACATTGCTGTAGTGGCTTTTGGAAAAAGACTGAATTCCAAAGAATCGTTGGCCACTAAGGAGTTATAATGGAGTCTTACTCAAAACCCCGTTGACAACGTGGAACACTTTGCATCAGAGATACACCAAGAAGCTGTGCTTGGAGCCTTAACAATCCTCCGCCCCTATTGTAGAAGCTTGCCTAATCGCCGAAGACTCATCCATCAAGAGCAGAAATAGGGATATGCTTAAGAACCTAGAGCTGGAGACAAGGGAGGCGGAGTAGGAGAGATTATAGAGATGATTTACCAAGGCCGGTCAAAAAGCAGGAGGATAACAGGAACGCCCCGGCGCCCCCTCACAAGGGCTCACTCAGCATAGACTTGGTACCTGATAGGCTTGAAGAATTGGGATTGCGCATCAATGCTGTAGAGTTCATGAGGGATCACATGAAGGATGTCCAAGTGCGCTGGCCCAGCAACATGAGGGCCGAACCTGGTAGAAGAAACAAAAACCTTTACTTCGATTTTCATAGAGATTACGGATATGAGACTGTCGATTGTAGGGCCCTGATCCATGAAGTTATGAGTCTGTTCAATAAAGGCTATTTGAAGGATTTATTTACGGACAAGGGAAAGAAGAATTATGTCAAAAACAGGAGTCCGGAGGGACCCCCAGATCTGCCGGTGCCTAAGAGGTCCAGCAACATAATAGTCGGTGGCCCGACGTTGCTTGATGACTCGAAGCACGGTGAGGCAACACCCCATGGGGGCCACGCCTGGAATGAGATGATCTTGTTTAGTGACGAGGACAACACCAGCTACAATACTCCTCACCACGATGCCATGGTCATCACAATCAGAATAGAGGATACATATGTCAAGCGTGTCGTAGTTGATGCTGGAACTGCCGTGAACCTCATTGAATGGGACACCCTACGGGCGATGGGGATTGAAGACAAAATGACTCTGAGTGTCTACACACGAGCAGGCTTTAACAACTCCTACGAAAAATCTATCGGAGAAATCAATGTTTATGGCTAAAATCAGTCGCCTAGGTTAAACAATTAATTAAGAATGAGATCATAAGAAATACAGTAAATACGATGGAAAAGTAAGTAAGTAAGTAAAAGAGAGAAATAATAAGCAAGAAAAGCAAAGTAATCTTATTCCTTGAGAATAGCAAGATTCTGTGGTGAATCGCTTTTTTGTGCAATACAATGTAAGAAGGGGTATTTATAGTTATGTATATCCAGTCCTAGTTAAGGTAAAATACAAAGACTAATAAGGCTATGGGCCTATAAGTCAAGACGGTGGTATATGCGAAAGCCTAACTAGGAGACTGTAATCCTAAGGCGGCAGGATGTATGCCTTTCGTCCTACGTCCGTAGTGCATGAGCGATCGTAAATCATAGAATAGGTATGTATCCTTTGTATCCGACTTATAGGATGAGTCTAGTCTCGCCAGCTGGACTCGTATACCCGTTATAGTAGGTGGTGTATTTTTACCCAGATAGTCAGTCCCCTCACTTGCTGAGTGCTGAAGCAAGCAGTCAGGAAGTGAAAGCGGCGTACAAGATGGAAGTGAAAAGATAGCTCACTGACTCCTTGAGAGTCGAAGTCTCTTTGACCAAGAATGATATTGATTTCTTGGAGAACTCCACGTGCTTTCATCTGATTGGTTGATACCGATTCCATGCACCTTTCCAAGAACGGCTATTAACTACTCCGAATCATTTCGTATTTGCAGCAATAATGACTCTTGAATGTTCATGTGTCATCCTTATCTCTTTTCTGCCTATAAATAGGGACTTTGTGACAATAGAGAAATCACAAACTCCTCTTCAGAAAATACTTCTTTTTTCAACAATTTTTTATGATAGTGAAAAACTTTTCTTTCCTAAAAAATGTTTGCCTTTGATCCTGGTTTGATATTCCCAGAAAATCTTCTTCGTTCCGAATGGATGATGCATGAGGGAACTATAGGAGAAAACTCTTCTATAGTTACCTTCTTTTCTTTCTTCATCCGTGAAGGAACGAATGAAGTCCCTCGAGTCATGAAGTTTGATCGGGATTCTAATGATGTCATTTGGGATGTCTTTATTGTTTCATGTGCACTGATTACGGTGTGCTCATCTTCTAACACGGCGGTTGGTGTGATATTCTTCTTGTCATGCGGGGTCAGGACGCTTGGCCCTTTCAGTTGACATGTGGCTTCTCTGGCAGGATTTCTCTGGTGCTTAGGTAGCCTCTTTGATAGGGTAAGGTTGAAGAGGATCCCTTGTGGTAGGTTCCCAGATCAAGCCTCTCCGTCCCTGGTGAGCTCTTATTTTTGCTTAAAGATCTGCAGGGTTGTATACTCTGGTTTGACTAATCGAGGTTGACTTGGATGGTCAAGTTTTCTTTCTATGTTTTGCGGCAAGTCTTCAAGTTTCTCTTCGAGTTCAGTGGGCA
This sequence comes from Petunia x hybrida, assembly GCA_037355625.1. Lineage (NCBI taxonomy): Eukaryota > Viridiplantae > Streptophyta > Magnoliopsida > Solanales > Solanaceae > Petunia > Petunia x hybrida. Next base: position 6,805,589 of record JBBBVM010000484.1, read on the forward strand.
AGATGGAGAAGGTCAGGCCTGTACTCAGATGCTTTCGAGGTCCCTTGCTTTGATAAAGCAGACGAGCTTTGGTTGTACCAACAACCGCATACCTTGAGGGAATGCTCGGGCAGACATATCTCAAGCTGCCAGAAGAAAAGAAGAACTCCGGACTGTTTTATGGCTTGTAGCTACAATCCAGATGAAGGAACTTCAGCCATGTTAATCATGAGGAGCTCTTTATTTTTAGTCTTCCATTTCTATTTTTTTTTCAATTGTTATGAATAAATGTTGTATTCAGGAAGAAATAATTGTATATTATGAGCCTACGGGCTGTTTGTTATTAATGAAACGGCAGTTCATCAATAATTTTATATATACTTGTGCAATTACATACGGGGTAATGTGTAGTCAAGAAGTATGTTTTGTGTGCCTTTCTTGGCTAGTGTCTTCAGGAGACAGGTGTGCGCACTGAAGGGCTCCTCATTTGCTTCAATAGGTGACGGCTTAAGTTGCGCCCACAATGGGACGACTTTAGCCCGTGTGGTAACGGGCACTTTTGCGTCCGATTTTGAACATCTCTGCTTAGTGACTCGTGTATTTCAGATTCTCTAGCACTATGTAGGTGTTGTTGAATTAAGGAGTTCAACGTATGAGTAATTTTTAGTGGCAGAGCTAGACGTAATCTAGCTCTAAGCGAGTAGTGTACCCTACTTTTTGTAGAAAAAAGTGATTGTATTATGTCAACTTAGGTCTGGCCGGGGTTATGAATAGTTGGATCGTAGATGGATCTGAATAAATAAGTAAAACTGACTAAGTAAAATAGTAGTTTCATTTATAGAGGGGCGTTAGGCCTGAGATGTTGTGGGTGAAAACCCGTAACATGATTGATGAGTATGAAAATACTACGATCAAAGTTAAAAAGAAACTCAACATAAAAAAAATTCTTTAAAAGGCAAAAGATACTTTATGTTCGATCCTTGGAAGGTTCGAGGGCGTGTACTTGGGTTTCCCTACTCGAGGGTGCTGATCTTGGAGATGTTACCTCTGGGCCGCTGACAATCCGATGGTATAACTTTGTGCCAATCAAAAAAATAATGAACTTCTTGCTTTCGCAGCTGTCTGCTTTTTGATTTGTCTTCGGGTAGGATTCCTTTGCTTAATAAGTTGATCAGTGCGTGACGCTGCCCTGTGACGGATCCTATGTTTGGAATTTCAACGTTCATCAGGTCCACGGGGGTTAACTCAACCACTATCTTCTAGTCGTATTAATCCTCGGATGCTTCACCATCGCTTGAGCTTTCTTCCCGATAGACAGACTCCCATGTCTTGAAAATTTTTCAAGAGCAATTTTATTTTCTCCTATCGATTCAGCATATAGATTCAGCCTTCTGTGGTAAAAACTTTTTTGACTTGATCGACCACCATTTGGGAGCTGCTGAAGAGGATGACTCCCTTGCCCCCAATATGTAGGCTAAGTCGAGAGCTTGAATTATGGCTTCATACTCTGCTTCGTCGCTCTAAGCCCTTGCGGTCTTGCAGAAGACCATCCCAGGATGTGTCTTGACCCACAGATCGAGGTCGGCTTCTTCCCTTTTGAGATTAACATCAATACTGATCTCCCAACGCCCTGGCTCGATAGATTTTTCGCTTCTGATTGTCTCCCCCGCCTTTGGCTCCAGCTTCTCCATGAAGTCTGAGGTAAAACCTTCCAGTTCCTATGACTCAATGGCTGTTCGAAGTTGGTAAACAATGTCACACTCTCCCCGTTTCTCAGCCCATGATGCCATCTTCTTTGAGAGTCCGGGTTTAGACAATATGGTCCATACCGGTGTGGAGGAGACCATGCTGACCGTATGGCCAAGAAAATACAAGTGCAGCTCCTGGGTTCCCATGATCATGGCCGCAATAAACTGAAAGAGCAAAGGTAGAAACCTAACTCAGTGTGAAGGTCTTTTGCTGGCGTTTTTCACGGGAAATTGCCTACCATTTCTTCTCGTACAAGGACTACATTCCATGCTATCTCTGAGATTGAAACATACAAAAATAGATGCTCACCTAGCTCTGGCTTAGCTATCACTGGAAGCTGTAGGAGTTGTATGTTTGCCTGGCTACTGTCAGGTAACTCTGTATCAGCCATAGGGGTCCTCCTTGTCTCCGCAGCACCTCAGAGAGCTGACATACCAATTCTGTCGCTTTGGGAACTAGCTGATCCATCATCGCAGATCGATCCTGTAGTTCGCTGATCTTTTCTCTAACCTCCCGTTCTATGGCTTCCAACTCGATGGACTCCTCTTCGTTCATGTTTACTTTGGCTACTGGCCCAACACTAAGATCCCCGTCACAAGTAGGATAATATTTTTTAAGTAAAGTCCGCTCACCTCGTAAGTTATTAACCCCATGTGAATTCGAGTATCTGAAGACTTGATGGAGTGTTGAGGGTATTCCCTTAGTGTTATGTATCCAAGGCCGTCCTAAGATGATGTCATAAGATAGGTTGCAATTCAGCACCTGGAAAGGAGTAATGCTCGTCACGCCCGGTATAAGAACCAGTAAAGCTAGTTCCCTGGCAGGTTCTTCTCGATAGTAAAGCTAACTATGTTCCGAGGACTTAAAGCTACTTGGTGGCACTTACGTGTATTCTACAACATCTCAATCCAAATAATATTCACGCTACTCCCCGGATCGATCAGAGCTCGCTGGATGCGAAGGTCCGACACACCTACGGAAATGACGAGGTCACTCTGGTGCTCTCCTTCTTCATTCGGGCTAAACAGGATTGGACTGAGAAATACCCCCGACTTTGTAGTCCCCCAGGCTGTGGCTGCTTCTAGAATCATGAAGATTGCATTGATGGTCCTCAAGATTTTAGAATATGGCGCTCTTGAACGCCGTGGTCCTTTTTCAATCAAGTCTTTGAGGTGTCCTTCTTTTAAAAGATGCTCGATTTCGATATCAGAGCCTTGCAGTCGACCGTCGTATGGCACCGCTGCGATGAAAATCACAATAGGGCATTGTGTTTCTCCCGTTGCTCCTTTTATGGTAGGCAGCCATCGGACCCTTGGACCTAGCTTTCTAAAGTGATTGGAAACTAATCCACATCGTTGACTCGCAAACCAAAATCTCTGAAGCTATGGGACTCTGCCTGCTTTTCTTGGGATCTAGATCCTTGGGAACTGCTCTGCTTTTCGATTCCCGCCTGGTTCTTGGTTTTTGCTTTTGTTCTTCTTCCATCCCCCTCACTTTCTAGAGAGGGACTCCTTGCTCTCTTCCTTCGCTCAGCTTCGAGGTTTTGGGAATGGTCTGGCTCCAAGCGAAGCTTTTGAGTATACCACAGATGCAATGCACGCCATGATGTCACAGGATGCTGAGTCAAACTCCACTGATATTCCCTGGTAGCTAACGACCCCTTCGAGTACAGACTTTTGCCAAAGGCTACCACGACAATATTATTGGAGACTGGAGGAAGCTCCATGTGTTCACGCTGAAGGATCTCAAAGATTTCCTCCATGCACTTCTCCCGCTTGCGCGCACCAGAATGCGCTTTCTTGAATAGGTCTTGCATCTGAGCGACTGATTCGATGAAGCCCATTGGTAGCTGGGTGTACCAAGTAAGGGCGCCTTTTGTCAGAGTTGAGCCAAACCTCTTCACCAGAGTAGACTGAATCTCTTCCTCAGTGATCTCGTTACTCTTTACAACCATGTAATACGCAACAATATGCTAATCCGAATCAGTTGTTCCGTCATACTTCAAGTTATCCTGCAGACGAAAGTGCTTTGGTATGTAGACCAGTGCAGCGCTTGCTTTGTAAGCATGCTTGCAAAATTTATGCTCGTCCACCGTGGTAACTTGGGGTGGAGCACCCGGCACATTACCAATCCGGTCGTGGATGGCCTTCATCTCCTTTATGAGGTCCTAAATAACAGGCGCTCCCTTAAGGTCTTGACTATTGACTGTTGATGATCCTTCAAGGGCGGCATCCATGTTTAGCCTGCGGTTAGGGACGGATTCTGGTGAATGGTTTTGTGGGAGCTGGTCCTCACCGGGATGCTGGCCTCTGAGACGATCCAGCAAACATCGCTCCTAACTTCTGAGATATCCCTTCGACCATGTTGTTTGAGTTCTGCTTAGCTTGTTCAGACATAGTGTTGAGGAGATTAACAAGAAAATCTTTGAATTCAGTATTACCTTCTGGCGGTTGGTCGCCTTCGCCATTGCTGGCGACATGGATTGGCTCCTGGGAAGGGTTCTTCGGTTGTTCGACGGGGGCCTTAGGCTACACGCTGGGACCACTGGGATCCTTCACGGATTTATCTACTGCTGTAGTGTTCTTCAGAGCGTTGCTACTATCATTAGACATGATTGCACCTTTTCCTTCGTAGAATACCTACAATTCTCTAGGCCCCACTGTGGGCGCCAAACTATTTATGCCTAAAACCGGTCACCTAGGTTAAAAAATTAATTAAGAATGAGGTCACAAGCAATACAGTAAATACGATGGAAAAGTAAGTAAGTAAAAGAGAAACAATAAGCAAGAAAAGAAAAGTGATTTTATTCCTTGAGAATAGCCGATTACGGTGAATCGCTCTGCTGTGCAATACAATGTAAGGAAGGGTATTTATAATAGTGGATACCCAGTCCTAATTAAGTTAAAATACAAAGACTAGTAAGGCTATGGGCCTATAACTCAAGGCAGTTGTAGGATAAGTCTAGTCTCACTGGCTGGACTCATATCCCCATAATAGTAGGTGGCGTATTTGTGCCCACACAATCAACCTTACTATACACATTCTGGGAGCGGATCATGTTTTATCTTTTCAGGTAATCAAAGGAGGGGTCCCATATAACATGATTATAGGACGGCAGTGGATTCACCCGGTCAAAGCAGTGCCTTCTTCTTGGCATCAAAAACTCAAGTACCCTACAAAGTGGGGAATAAAAAAGATAAATGGAGATAAGGAGGCGGCAAGGGAATGCTACACGGCAACGATCCTAGGAGCATCTCACCCCGAAATGGCACCAGAGGCAGACCTCCCTCAAGCCGACGAAGACCTCAAAAACTCAATCAACCAAGATTATGGTTCTGACTGTTTGGTTAATTGAAGTGTTTTCGGGGGTAGGGGAGAATGAGTAGGGCACTTAGAAGTATAATCCTTTTCAGTATTTACTTTAATCAAGTCTCTAGTTTCATTTTACTTTGATCGCAGTATTTTCATACTTATTAGCTATGTTACGAGTTCTCACCCACAACAATTCAGACCTTGCGCCCTTATTCATCAATAAAGCTACTATTTTACTTAGTTTTTGTAGTTCAGATCCATCTACGATCAAAATATTCATAGCCCCGGCCAGACCTATGTTAAAGTAATACACTCACTTTTCGTTAGAAAAGTAGGGTAAACTACTCGCTTAAAGCTAGATCACTTCTAGCTCAGCCACCAAGCATTATTCGTAAGTTGAACTCGTCAATTCAACAAATTTTCACCTACAAGCTGATGGGGAAGCCCGCCCACATAATGCTAGAAAGTCTTAAAATACTCGACTATACAAGCGTAGACGTTCTAGTTGGAACGAAACAATTCCCTGTTACATAATGCGAAGCATTATGTCTAAAGACGTCCCATTGTGGGCAAAAACAACCATCTATCACAAACGTAATTCAAGCCGTCAAAGACTGGCGCACGTACAACGAACGTAATTGCCTGAAAAGGCTCACTGATAAACATTCTAGACAATAGAATTAATAGGACGTCTGTTATTAATTCAAAGGCCGTCTAACTCTAGATGCACACGCCCATAAAGGCACGACCTTGGAAAACGACTACCTAACTATTTACTGTGTAAACTAAAATCATCACAAACAAATTAATAGGTAATTGAAGTAAAAAAGCCTCAAAACGGGCCAAAATATATCATAACACCCGCAGAACGCGGGCAAATGTTCAGAACTTGGATGCATAAAAAAATCTTAGCATCAGAAAGGATGGGGGGAATTCTACTTCTCTCTCAGGGGACTCCCTTCGACGGCAACACTCCGCGAAGGTCTTGCTTCACCAACTGCAGGTTCCCCAGCCAGCACTTCATCTAATCTTTTGCCACTAACCTCTTCAGAGCCTTCTTCAAGTCGGATCCTAGCTTAGCATCTGCTTAGGCCACAAGCTCGGTCAAAAAAGAAATCTCAACATCCAGGTCAACATTCGGGTCGTCACGAACCCAGAGAAAGGTGGCGAGAGTGGCTGCGAATGTTAGCATGATCCACCTCAGCTGTGTAGCGATAATTTAAGGCATTCATTTTCTCCTCCCTGTGATGAGCGCCATTGCAAAGCTTATCACGAACCTTCTCCAGGGACGCCACTTTTCTTTTCAGCATGTCATTCTCATCTTGAAGGAAGGCAGAAAGGCCCCTAGCATCAGCGACACTCTTTTTAGCAACATTGATTCTCTCATCTACTCCAGACAGCTTTTGTCGCAAAGCCTCCATAGCTGCTTCCAAGCGGGCTACATTAGTACGCTGAAGCTGCTCTGAGAGCTTGGCCTCTGTAAGGGAAGATTGAAGGGTTTCCACATCCTGTTTGCATTTATGGATCTCATTGCTCATTGCTTCATCAAGGTTTTTACGTCTCAGGGATTCCATGTGATCGGCTTTACGCGTGGTCTAAAGCTCCCCTCTCAGTTGTTTAACTTCCTCTACGAAGGGCTGCAGGCTAGCCACTGTCCTCGCAGGTCTTCATTCTCCTCTTTCAGGCCCTCATCCGACCCTCCTCGATGGAGTATCTCATGGTAAACCATCAGCCCCTAGACGGATGTTGGAACAGATATTTAAAGAGGAGAGGAAGGATTCAGTTCACAAAATGCTGAAAAATAAAGAAGGAAAGTTTACCCAAAGAGAACGCCCTGCGGCGACCTCAAGCAGCTTCTGGCGGCTATAACCAGCCAGATGTCTTTGCTTATTAGGACGGATCAACTCAGCGGTGTGGTCAGTTATAACCCTTGGGCTCTTGAACAGGTTAGCTCATGCGGCAATGGGGATAACAACCTCACGGGCTCCATCCAGAGATTCAGCAACTACATCTGCATCTACGGCAACCTCTTTGCCAGGATGACACTTGAAATTGTCGATCATATCGAGGGCTGGAGTCGGTATAAAGGGCTCTGAATGTATGCAAAAGATATTTATTTGTGGAGCGCATAAGGAAATTGCACGTGCAAAATATGAAGTAAAGGACTGATCTGATGACTGGGGCTCGAGGGAAATGGATGGTTGCACCACTTCATCCTCCGCACCAGCTTCCTGCCCCGGCCACAGGAGCTTCATCTATCAAGTGTCTGCGCTTTCACGTAGACGGGCCAAATTCAACAGCAACAAAAGAAAAAGTCTCGATGGCTTTAGTGTCAGGCACTCAGGAGACTTCTCCCTCGCCATCAAAAATCATCAAGGTCTCGTTAACAACCACCACGTTGTTAAACTTGGAAGGCCTCTTTTCCTTTAAAGAATGGGAGTTGTTTGCCCTCTCGATGATTCTCCCTCAAGACGCTGGCATATCAGGTAGGGGAGCAATGTACGGGGCAGCAATCTTAATCTCTTTCAGTAGGGGCATCTCATGAAGGGAGAACCATGAGACGAAGAGGAAATAATGAAGACATCAGAAACTTTGTGGGTAAAAAATATGCCACCTATTATTACAGGGATGCGAGTCCAGCTGGCGATACTAGACTTATCCTACAAGTATATGGCAAAGAGGATACACGTCTGCTCTACGAGTTACGACCGTTCAGGCGGTAAGGGCGTAGGACGCAAGGCATACATCCCGCCGCCTTGGGGTTTACAGTCTCGTAGTTAGGGTTTCTTATATACCACCGCCTTGATTTTATAGGCCCATAGCCTTTATTAGTCTTTGTACTTTACCATAATTAGGACTGGGTAAATCCCTACGATAAATACCCCTCTTTACATTGTATTTTACATGAAGTGATTCACCTAGACATCCAATTTTAGGAATAAACAGTTTGGCACCCACCGTGAGGCCCATGCAATTATAGGTATTCTACGAAGAAAAATGCGCAGTCATATCAGACGACAACGACAACATCCCAAAGAATACTACTGATGCAGTAGATAAATCTGCACAGGATCTTAGTAATCCCAGCGTGCAGCTGAAAGATCTTGCCAAGGAGCCAGTCCATGTAGCCACGAGGGCGATCAACCGCATGAAGGTAATTCTAAGTTTAGAGATTTCATTGTTAATCTCATCAAAACCTTGTAAGAACGGGCATAGCTGAACTCGGTCAACATGGTATAGAGCATGACCCAAAAGTTAGGAGCGATGTTCGTTGGATCATCTTAGTGGCCAACATCCCCGCGAGGAACAGCGCCCGTGAACAATTCACCAACATTTTTTCCTAATCGCAGGCTCAACATGGATGTTGTCTCTGGAGGCTCAACGACAATCAATAAACAAGACCTCAAAGGAACACCTGTCATTGAGGACATCGTGAAGGAGATGAAGGCCATCCACGATCGGATCAATGACATACTGGGTGCTCCACCTCAGGTTTCCACCGTAGATGAGCAGAAGTTTTATAAGCATGCATACAAAGCAAGCGTTGTACCGATCCGTGTACCAAAGCATTTCCGCCTGTCGGATAACCTAAAGTACGACGGGACAATGGATCCGGATGAGCATATTACCGTGTACTATACAGCCGTCAAAACCAACGAAATCTCTGAGGAAGAAATCCAATATGCTCTAGTGAAAAAGTTTTGGTCGGCCTTGACTAAGGGCACCCTTGCTTGGTACACTCAGCTACCAATGGGCTCCATCGAGTCATTCACCCAAATGCAGAATTTGCTCAAGAAAGCGCATTCTGGCACCAGTAAATGGGAGAAGCGCATGGAGGACATCTTTGAGATTCGGCAGCACGACGGCGAGTTGTTAAAAGACTACCTAGAAAGGTTCCAAATGAACGCATGGAGCTTCCTCAAGTTCCTGACAATATTGATATGGTAGCTTTTGGCAGAAGTCTGAATTCCAGAGGGTCGTTAGCTACTAGGGAGTTGTAGTGGAGTCTAACTCAACACCCCGAGTGAACATGCAACGCTTTACATCAAAGATACACTGAGAAGCTGCGCTTGGAGCCTGAACAATCCTCCACCCCCGTTGTAAAAGTTCACCCAATCGCTGAAGACGCCATCCATCAAGGGAAGAAACAGGGATATGCTGAAGAACCAAGAGCTGGAAATAAGGGCAAGCGGAGTATGAGAGATTACAGGGATGACTTCCCTAGGGTGGTTGAAAAATGGGAGGACAAAAAGAAAGCTCTGGGGCCACCGCAATAAGGGTCACTCAGCATAAATTAGGTACCCGATAGGTTTTAAAAATTAGGACTATGTGTCAACGTCGTGGAGTTGGTGAGGGATCATATGAAGGACGCCCAAGTGCATTGGCCCAGCAACATGAGGGCTGAATCTAGTAGACGAAACAAAAACCTTTACTGCAACTTTCATAGGGACTATGGAGATGAGATTGCTGGCTGCAGGGCCCTTATCTTGGAAGTTATGAGTTTGCTAGATAAAGGCTATTTGAAGGACTTACTTACCGATAGGGGAAAGCTGACGTATGCTAAAAACAGGAGTCTAGATGGACCTCCAGATCTGCCGGAGCCGAAGAGGTCTATCAACATAATAGTCGGTGGCCGACGTTGCTTGATGACACAAAGCACGGTGAGGTAGCGCTCGATAGGGGCCACGCCTGAGAGGAGATGATCTTATTCAGTGACGAGGACAACATTAGCTACAATACTCATCACTATGATGCGTTGGTCATAATGTTCTAAATAGAGGATACAGACGTCAAGCACGTCCTAGTCGATATTGGCAGCACCGTAAACCTCATTAAATGGGACACCGTGTAGGCAATGGAAATTGAAGTCAAAATGACTTTGAGTGTCTGTACACTGGCCATCTTTAACAACTCCTATGAAAAATCTGTCGGGGAAATCAGCCTTGCTACACATGTTCCGGAAACGGATTATGTTTCTTCTTTTTAGGTAATCAAATAAGGGGTCCCATATAATGCAATCATAGGACGACCGTGGATTCACCAGGTCAAAGCAGTGCCTTCTAGTTGGCATAAAAAACTCAAGTACTCCACCAAGTTGGGAATAAAAGAGATCAATGGAGATCAAGAGGCAGCAAAGGAGTGCTACACGGCAGCAGTCCTCAGAGAATCTGGCCCCAAAAGAGCACCAAACGCAGTATTTTCATACTCATCAATTATGTTACTGGTTTTCACCTACAACAGTTCAGGCCCTGCGCACCTATTTATCAATAAAACTAATATTGTTCTTAGTCAGTTTTAAAATTCAGATCCATCTACGATCTAAATATTCATAGCCCCAGCCAAACTCAAGTTGAAGTAAAACACCCACTTTTCGTGACAAAAGTAGGGTAAACTACTCGCTTGGAGCTAGCTCACGTCTAGCTCAGCCAGCAGGCATTATTCGTAAGTTGAACTCGTCAATTCAACAAATTGTACCTACATGTCGGTGGGGACGCCCGTGTGCATAGTGCCAGAAAGTCTTAAAATACTCGAGTATAAAAGCAAAGACGTTCTAGTTGGAGCGAAAAATGCTCCGTTGCATATCACGGGTTAATTTCGTCCCATTGTCGGCGCAAGCAGCCGTTTATCACGAACGCAATTCAGGCCACCAAGCACTGGCGCTCACAACAGATCTAATTGCCCGAGCAAGCTCACTGATAAACGTTCTAGACATTAGAACATATACGACGTCTGAAAGCCGCCTAACCTATAGGTGCATACGCTCATGAAGGCATGACATAGCGAAGACATTACTTAATAAATTGTTTACGGCGGAAACTAAAATTGTCAAATAAATTAACAAGTAATTCAAGTTAAAAAGCCTCAAAATGAGCCAAAACATATCATAACACCCATAATGCACGGGCAAATTTTTGGAACTTAGATGCAAAAAAATCTTAAGCATCAAAAAAAGGGGGAATTTCTATTCCTCTCTCGGGAGACTCCCTTCTACGGCAACACTCTGCGAAGGTTCTGCTTCACCAGCTGCAGGTTCCTCAACTAGCACTTCATCTCCTCCTTCGCCACAAACCTCTTTATAGCCTTCTTCAAGGTCGGATCCTAGCTGAGCATCTGCTTGGGCCACAAGCTCGGTCAATGAAGCAATCTCAGCCTCCAGGTCCACACTAAGGTAGTCACGAACCCAGAGAAAGGTGGCGCGAGCGGCCGTGATGTTAGCACGATCCACCTCAGCCATGCGATGAGCATTCAAGGCATGCATCTGCTCCTCCCTAAGATGAGTGTCATTGCAAAGCTTATCGCGAACCTTCTCCAAGGATGCCACTCTTGTTTTTCAGCTTTTCATTCTCATCTTGAAGGAAGGCGAAAAGACCCCTAGCATCAGAGACACTCTTTTCAGCGGCATTGATTCTTTCATCTACCCGAGACAGCTTTTGTTGCAGAGCCTCTACATCCGCTTCCAGGCTGGCCATATTATTGTGCTGAAGCTGTTCTGAGAGCTTAGCGTTTGTAACAGGAAAATTGAAGGGTTTCCATGGCCTGTTTACGCTTACGGATCTCATTGCTTATTCATTCATCAAGGTTTTTACCTCTTAGGGATTCCATGTGATAGGCTCTGGGCGTGGTATGAAGCTCCACTCTGAATTGTTCAGCTTCCTCCACGAATGGCTGTAGGCTAGCGACTTGTCCTTATAGGGATTTGTTCTCCTCTTTCAGGTTCTCATCCGAGCCTCCCCGACGAAAATCTCATGATAAACCATCAGAACCTGGGCGAATGTTGGAACGAATATTTAGTAGAGGAAGAGCACGAATTCAACTTACAAAACGCTGAAAAATTGAGAAGAGACCACCCCGCGGCGACCTCAAGTAGCTTCTGGCGGCTATAACCAACGAGATGTCTTTGCTCATTAGGACCGATTGTTGCTCCCAAACGCACACGCAAGTATACGCGGTCGCCAAGTAATAAAGTGATAAAGTCGAGTATCGTTCCCACAAGGACTGTGCAGACTAATACTTAGTAAACAATTTCTAACAACTATCCAGGGGTCTTGTTCTTTGATGGTGAGAGTTTTGTAACCAAAAAGCAGTAATTAAAGTGCTAGATGTGTAGTCAAGCAATGGTGCAATACTTTGGGTGTTAACAATATTAAGAGGACGGTCCAGGGTCAGAGTTACGAACAATCCAGTTGATGTATTCAATTGATTCCACTTCTTAAATCCCGAGTTACTAACTGACAGAGTAAATGTAATTATGAAAACCTTTCAGTTCTTCACAATCTATGCAAGCTACTTCAATCCCTATATGTCTATGGGTTAAATCACCTGCACGGATTAACGATCCTGTAATGAGTTAAACTAGGCAAGCAAGTATATGTCTATCCTACTCGCAAATTGGTTCCCCGATGCCCGGGTTCACAAACTAGTTCTATTCTTTCTTATTATGTAATTAGATTCTCTCTTTCGAGTTCAATCCCAAGACCATAGATAATGCATAATTATCGAGCTCTAACAATTATACAAGTGAATTCAAGAAAGAATAAGTAACCCGTTATGGGATTCAATTAATGGGAATCAATCTTCAACAATCAACTTTCATGTAAAACTCTAACCCTAGAACGTAATGAAATTAGCCACACATATTCATAATCACAAGGCAAAGATTTGATGTAATAATGAAGTAATTGATGTAATAGATGAAAGATTAGGAATAACCCTTGTTCAATGAAGTGTGTAGCTCTCAATATTGCTCCAAAGTCAAGAACTTCTTACAAAAACTAAGTAAAGAACTATTTATAATGTTTACAAACCCTTAGTAATAAGTTAGACCCAATGCTAGAAGGAATAGGGAGTAAAAAACGCGCACAAGGGGCGCTATAACGGGTGCCCCGCGCCTCGGAAAGCACCCAAACAAGCAGACCCCGTCACATTCTCCACGCTTTGGCCACGCGGCGCATGGGAAACCACGCCTAGCCACTGCGCGTGGTAGAGGGCGCGGCGCGTGGCCCATAGCGCCAGGCAAAACTGCTCTTTCCTTGCTCCGAAAATCGCCTCGTGTCGTGCCTTTGTGTGCTCAATCCAATCTTCAATCAACATCCAATCAATTCTTGCTCCATCAAGCTCCTAAAAGCTCCAAATGTACTGCGTAACAACCTACACACACACGACATAAAATCAGTGTAAAACCACAGTCACAAGCTATAAAACGAGCGAATAACAAGCTCAAACATGCGGTAATATTAAAGAAACCTTGGCATAAAATGCCAAACATCACCACCCCACACTTGAACCCTTGCTCGCCCTCGAGCAAGTCACAACTAACTCCCCAACCTAGGTAAAACAGGTCTGCCTATGACTATAGTTGATACCGATCATTGAACCAATGCACACGTGACTACTATGGATCCACAACATGCCAACAATTTACCAAAACCAAAAATATGAGAAAAAACCACCCCAAAATAGCTCAAATGCACAAACTCAACTTAATGCAACCATGCTCCCACAAAATCACACCTATCTACTCAACCAAGAGCCATCAACTTTACCTACTTCATGCAAACCACGTGCGCTCACCAATATGAAAGAGAATGCCCCCCCAAAGATCACACACAACAACAATTATCATGAATAGAACGGGGGCAATAACAAATGAATTCACTCACTCTCATGAAAGGCTCACATGTCACACACAACGTACCATAGGCTTGCCCGTAGTGTAGGACTCCACTAATGTAGGCTCACTCCAATCGGGATTAACTAGGACTTTAGAAAGGTCGTAATGTAGGCTAAGGTGCGGGTAGGATACATATGGTAATAGTGACTACCTCCCTAAGCACTTTAATACATCACAATTCTCAACAAGCCACCCAATCAACAACTATCACACATACACCTTCTCAACAAGTAGCATATTTTCTTTTTAAGCACACACTAGCAAGGAAGGGATGTCTTTCTCTTTTTTTTTTTTTTTTCTTTTCTTCACAAATTTTCTTTTCAACTTTGCTATTTTTTTTCTTTTCTCATCATTTCATTTTTTTTCCAATTTCATTAACTTCCAACCTTGCCAATGTTTTTCACTACTTCACAATTTTCACAATTATTCCCCTTCATTAGCTCCACTCAAGAACCTCCCAACATCCAACCACAACTCCAAATTAACAACACAATACTACTAAAGTGCTTAAGGAGTAAAGGGCCAAAAGAGACAATTTAGAACAAATGGGTAGGCTCGGGGTGTGGGTGCCAACAAAAAGGGTCAAAGAAATCACAACAACAATTTTTTCAAGGTATATATGTAAGGGTAGGCAAATCAAGAGAAGGCCTTGTATCATTTCTCGACTAGAGCAAACCTAGGATTTCGCTTTGCACACACACGGGGCAAGTTCTAGACATTAATATACAACATGGAGCAAACAAGAACATGCCTCACACACATATTGCACATGGTCCACACAAAAAGGTTCCATCAACAACTCTCAACCAAGCTTCTAGAATGCAACTTGTGGAAATTTAAGCACTCATGCACAAAGGTTAACAATCAAGTCAAGCAAGCGGACTCAAGCATCTCAAGGGGGTTGTTCCATTTTTTTCCTCTAGGCATGCATCAAATTAAAACCAAAGACACAAATAGCACATGCAATCAAGTTCAAGTCCACCGGTATCAAACAAATCAAAGGCACCTAGCATTCCACCTAGTTCCTCCTCCTAGGGTCATCTACAACTAACTATCCTAATCCAAAAAATAAAAAACTACCCGGTTCAAAGGCCTCCCCGTGGAAAAGAACCGTGGCCATAAGAAAAACCACGGGGCGGATGACATGTACCACTAATAAAACTAAAAGGAAAATCTTTTTGGAATTTTTTCATTGGTTTTCTAATTTTTTTCATTTTTTTCATTTTTTCCATATATTAAAGCAAGAAATAAATCAAAACAAAGTCAAGTGACCAAAGAAAAAGTCCTAAGGTACATGCATCCTAAACCTCAAAAATAGATAAAGGGCAGTACCCCACCCCACACTTAAACTAAGCAATGTCCCAGTGTGACAAAGAAGTAAGTGCAAAAGTAAAAGTACAAGAAAACTGCCCTGAAATCCGGGTGGTGCGCAGGAGTGTGGACCTAGGCCTCCTCCTCATCAGAGCCAACGCCCTCAACATCAGTCGCCTCAACCTCACAGTCCGGATCATTAGGAACAACATCTGAATCTGTGTTCTCATCCTCCTCCGGAGGCACCACTAATGCTGGAGTCATGCCAAGCAAACACTTCGACGTCTCCAGTAGAGGGACAGTGCGGTCAATAGCTCCAAAATCCACGCCCGACCGCCGGGCCATCTGCTCAATCATCAAGTACTGACGCACAGACAAGTTGGCGTCTGCCTCCCGCCACTCGTCAGCCGTCAGCTTCACCGGTGCCGTGGTGAACACACCCTTGACTGAGGAGATATCAAAAGGCTTCCCTATGTCAGGGACAATGTGATCCCCAATCTCATCTACGGGGACACCAGCCTCCTCCAAGTAGCGGGTCAAGAGGTTCCCAAAATACAGGCGACTACAAGAATCTAACTTCCTTTGCTCCCTCATCACCCTCAACATGTAGTAGCCTATATTCACCGGCCTCCCAGTCATAAAGAAGTAAACCATGCACGCCCGAGTCTTGGTGACCTCGGAATAGTGAGACGATGGTAGTATGCGTGTATTGATAAACCTCATCCATACACGAGCTGGCTTAAGAAACTGCGAGAAGTTCATATACTTGTGTCTCCCGGCCGCACTGCGCGCCCACTTATGAGTGGAGCTCTCGCCGCAAAGAGTATCCCGCAGAGCCTTGTAATCAGGCTTTTTGATGTAATCCTTCAGCTCATCATAATCAGGGTCCTCGACCCCCAGAAAGGCATTCAATGCCGTATGATCCAGCTTCACTCGCACCCCCCTCATAGTCACCATATCATCCTCCTTCCATGCATCATCCGGCTCCCAGTTGGCATAGAGCTCTTGCACCATATCGAGGTTGGTGTGCCCCGGACTCTCAAACACCGAGTCCCACTTTAGAGCAATAATCGCTTCAGCCACCCCTCGATACTTTTGCATAACCCTCCTTTTATCAATGGCTTGCTCGGGAATGTACCCCGCAAGCCTCACATTCTTGTACCACGTTTGGCACTCACCTCTCTTCACAAAGGTGATGCCATATTGTGTTTTACCTCCGGGACGTGGTATCGGCACCGCGTCCTTAGGCATCTTTGCTTTAGCCTTTGCCTTTGCCTTGGGCTTGGCCGGTGCCTTGCCCTTTTGCTTTGATGAAGAAGGCCCGGCTTGGAGTGCTCTTTTCGGGGCCGAGGCGGATGAAGAACTAGCTTTGTGGGGAGTGGTCACCATAGTTCCTACACAACAATAGATTAATGTGAGATGAATAGCTAATCACCAAAAATACAAATCAAGCTCAATTGGTAGGGTGCCACCCCACACTTATTACACACTCTAGGTGTCAAACACTCAACTCAATGGCACGAGCAACCCCACACTTGAACACAACTAGCTTCGGACAAGGTATGCCACGTTTTTGATTTTTCAAGATTAAGCTAGTGTGGGTGCATTATGAGCAATTCTTATGTGTGTGCAACACCTAGTGTCCATATTTAGCCTAAGGAATGCATTGCTACTCAAGAATTCACAATGTTATTGAATTTGTATCATTGAGGCTTTTTCACAAACACCTAGTGTGCACAATTTAGAACTATCAATTTCAGTGAGTTTTGGAATGTGCCAACCCTCCCAAATGGTTGGGAGCTCTCTTTTTACAAGTCACAAGTTATATACCAAGCATCATTAACAATTTAAGCATCACAAGAATGAATTCTATGAGTAAACTTGTAACTAGCTAAGAAATCACCCATGAACAATAATAGGTGCAACTTACATGTTAATGAAGAGAAGAGAAGAAGAATTTACTTACTTGAATGGTTTAGAATGGATTGCACAAGATTTGGGATGAGTCCAAGTGTTAGAGTTGAATTGGTGAGTGATTAGAGAGTGATTATAGTGAAAATAGTGAAGAAAAGGGTGTTAGGATCGGGGAATAAGGGAATGGGGGTACCCGGGTCGCGGGTCAAAACCCGTTTGACCCGGAAAACTTACAAAACTTTGGCCTTCCGCGTTTAGAGCCGCGGCGCGGAGCAGTAGCGCGCGTTTTTCCTTACTCACTGCCAAGCTTAGCGCGGTGGGAGGCGCGGGGCACTCCCGAACGCTCCCGAGCACGTTTTTTCGCACCGAATTTCGATTCCAAGTGCAACCCCAAGTGTGAGACATATCCTGAGACGTCCCGTGCCCCTCAATGCATTAGTTACACCTTGTTTAGCTCACCCGATTCCTACAAAAACGACACACAAAAACAACAACTACGTGACACTATAAAACGAAAAATACTAAACTATTACAAGTACAAACTCGGGTTGCCTCCCGAGAAGCGCCTTAATTAACGTCGTGGCACGACGGGTATGAATCAAGGGTCCCTCAAAGTAATGGAAGTGTGGTGATTCACTGCACCTCCACAATAACGCTTCACCCATTGACCATTAACCAAAAATGTGTTCTCAGAATCCGGGGCTCTCAATTCAACCGCTCCATGTGCGGTAACACGAACAACTTCAAAAGGCCCCGACCATCTCGACTTCAACTTGCCCGGAAATAATTTCAACCTCGAGTTGAACAACAATACAAGCTGCCCGGGCTCAAAAGAACGACGCTCAATGTGCTTATCATGCTATTTCTTTGTCCGTTCCTTATATAATTTCGCATTTTCATACGCATGGAACCGGAACTCTTCAAGCTCATGCAATTGGAGCATCCTCTTCTCACCCGCTAAGGCCATATCAAGATTGAGCTTTTGAATTGCCCAACGGCGCCAAAAACTTGTTGCTCCCAAACGCACACGCAAGTACACGCGGTCGCCAAGTAATAAAGTGATAAAGTCGAGTATCGTTCCCACGAGGACTGTGCAGACTAATACCTAGTAAACAATTTCTAACAACGATCCAGAGGTCTTGTTCTTTGATGGTGAGAGTTTTGTAACCAAAAAGCAGTAATTAAAGTGCTAGATGTGTAGTCAAGCAATAGTGCAATACTTTGGGTGTTAACAATATTAAGAGGACGGTCCAGGGTCAGAGTTACGAACAATCCAGTTGATGTATTCAACTGATTCCACTTCTTAAATCCCGAGTTACTAACTGACAGAGTAAATGTAATTATGAAAACTTTTCAGTTCTTCACAATCTATGCAAGCTACTTCAATCCCTATATGTCTATGGATTAAATCACATGCACGCATTAACGATCCTGTAATGAGTTAAACTAGGCAAGCAAGTATATGTCTATCCTACTCGCAAATTGGTTCCCCGATGCCCGGGTTCACAAACTAGTTCTATTCTTTCTTATTACGTAATTAGATTCTCTCTTTCGAGTTCAATCCAAAGACCATAGATAATGCATAATTATCGAGCTCTAACAATTATACAAGTGAATTCAAGAAATAATAAGTAACCCGTTATGGGATTCAATTAATGGGAATCAATCTTCAACAATCAACTTTCATGTAAAACTCTAACCCTAGAACGTAATGAAATTAGCCACACAAATTCATAATCACAAGGCAAAGATTTGATGTAATAATGAAGTAATTTATGTAATAGATGAAAGATTAGGAATAACCCTTGTTCAATGAAGTGTGTAGCTCTCAATATTGCTCCAAAGTCAAGAACTTCTTACAAAAACTAAGTAAAGAACTATTTATAATGTTTACAAACCCTTAGTAATAAGTTAGACCCGATGCTAGAAGGAATAGGGAGTAAAAACGCGCACAAGGGGCGCTATAACGGGCGCCCCACGCCTCGGAAAGCGCCCAAACAAGCAGACCCCGTCACATTCTCCACGCTTTGGCCACGCGGTGCATGGGAAACCGCGCCTAGCCACTGCGCGCGATAGAGGGCGCGGCGCGTGGCCCATAGCGCTAGGCAAAACTGCTCTTTCCTTGCTCCGAAACTCGCCTCGTGTCGTGCCTTTGTGTGCTCAATCCAATCTTCAATCAACATCCAATCAATTCTTGCTCCATCAAGCTCCTAAAAGCTCCAAATGTACTGCGTAACAACCTACACACGCACGACATAAAATCAGTGTAAAACCACAGTCACAAGCTATAAAACGAGCGAATAACAAGCTCAAACATGCGGTAATATTAAGGAAACCTTGGCATAAAATGCCAAACATCACCGATCAACTTAGCAGTATGGTCTGTCACAACCCTTGGGCTCTTAAACAGATTAACTCCCGCAACAATGGGAATAACAACCTCGCGGGCTCCATCTACGGGTTCAGCTACAACATCTGCATCCACAGCCACCTTTTTTCCAGGATGGTGCTGGAAAGAGTCGGTCATCTCAGGGGCTGGTGTCGGAATAGTCGGTGTTGACACCCAATTTTGTCCCTCATTTTTCTAAAATTGACTATAATTCAACTTAAGGGTGCAATTTGACTGTTTGTGCAAAATATGCATTAGAAATCGTGCATTTACGTGTGTTATCCTCTATTTATATATTACATGCCTAAATGTGGCTATGTTACGTAATTTTACATCATTTAGGCCATTTGTCAAAATTTGATTGTTTGTGCAATTTTAGATAATCGTGGTTGTATCATACAATTGCATCGTTTAGGCTACATGCCAAATTCGTATCGACTTGTGATCATTTATGTAAATTAGCAATTATCTGTGATTATTTATATTTAAATAATTTTATTTGAGCTTATTTAATGATTATTTGTGCATTTTATACAATATGTATATCTATATTTTTGTTTTCGTACCTTTAAGTTGAATATTGGCCAATTAAAAAGAAAATATCCAAATTTCTTTTATTAATTCATCCATATGTCAAAATCTCCACCAAAATTCTCTATTTGTTCATAATTACTTTTTTCATTTAATTACATTTTTTCTTTGAACCTAGACCAAATATCTAACCAAATACATTTCCTACATACATATCTTCATATTTTATTCCTTTTATTAAAACCCCCTATCTCGGACCTAGACAAGGGTTCGTCTAAATACGTTCGCTTACATTTCTCTTTTTCTCTATTTTATTTCAAATTCTTTTGAATCTAGACAAAAGGTGGTTTAAGTTCATTTTCTTTATTTATTTAAATGTTGAAAGAAGATATTTTCTAAATCCAATTCAATATTCTTTCATAAATTATTATCTTCACATCCCTTTAATTAGTCTCTAATCCCTAAAATCCCTCCCTAAATCTTCTCTTAATTTTTTTTAATCTCCCCAAAATTTCTCTCAAAATCCCACAATTACCTCCGATCCTCAACAATTACTTTTCAACTCTTTATTATAATTGGATTTCTCTCCACTCCATCAGAAAAAAAAAAGATAAAAAATATCAGCAGCGTACTCACACTCACATACACACACTACACAAAAACATCAGCGGACCCTACTTCTTTTTCCTCAGAACAAACAAGACATATACAGTACTCCTCATCCTCTTCCTCTTCATATGCCACTATTACCTCGCCTCTACAAAAAGTCTGCCCACGCACAAAATCAAAGGCACTGCACACACCTATCATTACATATAGCACATCGTCCTCACCATCTCAAAAACAGTACAAAAACAAATTCTACACACGGGCACAATCCTTCTATACACTAGGACCTTTAGTTCTCACTTTTTTCCAAACAATGATCTCCCATCTATCCTATTCACAACCTCCATGACCACTCACTGCTTCCGCCTCCCATTCTTTACAAGAACTCTCTCCCAAGCTCTCTCCCTTCAACATATATATTCTTACTTCATTCTATTTTGATCTCTACGCATGGATTCATCTCCATAGATACGTATCACCAAAGTACAGCTCCACTCCTTCGCTCTCTACCTCTCCCTCAACAAGATCAGACCTCGCTATTTTTTCTAGAACGTGAAAGGGGAACAATCGAAGGCAATTGAAATGGGACCAGCAACCACCGCCAAGAAACCAGTATCCGTGGCCAAGGAACCCTTCATGTTCCTCTAGTTTGTTGTTGTCCGTAAAACAGGTCGTCTCTAGCCTTTCTGACATTCCAATCTACAAACTGTTTTAGTTTGGTTTATTAAAATAGTATAGTTTGGTGCTTGGTGGTAACATTCTGATAATATGAAAACTTAGTCGCTAAGTGACTATGCCTACACCTCTCTTGTAATGAGCAAAACAAAGTATGCTTTTTAAGAGTTATTCATTCTCTAATTATGAATTTAAGAAAAGAATTAGGATAATTTGAGTTAGTTTGGAAATAGAAAAAGTGCAAACTAAATTATAGTAGAACTGTTGGTGAGGTTATTAGTTTGTCTAATGGGTATCTGCCTTGATTAGCAATCATGCAAATAGGACATTGTTTGACTATATTGTTCTAGTCATTTTTACTAACAACTCTCGGACATGAAAGAGTGCATCTTTATGAGATTGCTTGATTTAATGAAAGAAAACGTTAAAAATGTTATCAAGGAGGATTAGTCTTGTTTTTTAAAGTCCTAAATTGTCATCTCTTTACAATATGAGAAGCAGGTTGTTGACAACTTTTTCCTACTACATCGTTATGCAAGCTTCTCCGCTTATATTCTAGAATTTATTTTGTTATGCCTTAGAATTGTCGTATTACAGCGGGAATCACAAATTTAGATTGGTAACATATGTGGTCTTTCTTTTAATTAGTTAAACATTAAGAATAAACATGCTCTCACCTCTTTTCGAATAGTCATTGCATGTATACTATGATTGAGTGGCGTTGTCAACGGTGGCATATAAGCGAGTGGAGGCGTTATTTCAACCAAGGTCAGGTACGTTATGGGATATGATGACAAACGGCAAGCTAGTCGACTTCATGAATGAAGAACATATATATATAGCTTTATAAAATAAAAGCAACTCGTTACTTCCTCATTTTTTGGTTTGATATGTCTCATTCTTAAAATTTTTAAAGATTCATTACTTCTTCCACTTTCTAAAAAAAACATGCATTTTCTTTTAACCGTTTGACATATTTTTAGAATTAAATACTAAACTATATTTAAGCTTTTGTATTATTTACAAATAAAAACTCCTCTAAGTCAGAAAACGACTTTTACTCATACATTGTTGTTAAATTATTTTTCGAACACTATTTTCAAAACTAAATATTTTAATGTTTCTTTTGTCTTGTCTTAAAATATTTAAGATTGTTGACTATACAAAGCCAAAAAGAGGGAAAACATCGGACTGGACCCTTCTTCCACCTCGCCTATACCTGATCCTGCATTTTTCTAAAAGCATAATCTAGTTTATTTATTGGTTAAGTTGTTCAATTATTTCCGTCACATCAAATTTGACACCAAGAATAAGGTGTCTCATATTTTTTACTAACCATCTCTTTCTTTATTTTTTGAGAGATATTGCTATCTGTAGAAGCCTACACCTATTGGAAGGTTATTTAACATAGTTCTTTAATTTCGACACTCAATATATAGTGAAGTATATATTTGTAGTTCTTAGCGCTGGAATGAAAATAAGTTACTTAACTTTGTTCCATTTTCATTTCTTTGTACTTGCTTATGCACTACTACTTTTATTCTTTAGCTTAATTAAATTTGCATCTAGAACCTATTCCCTCTGATTTTGCTGATTGTTAAGTTTCATCCGCTTCTCTATAAAATTTATGCCTAGTAGTTATTCGTGCGAAATTATGCAACATATTTTGGTGCAAAACATAGATACAACATAGAATTAATAATTAGATAGACACTTGATCTGTGATAATTTAAGTTTAGAATTTCATATTTAGCTTAGAGATATTTAAACTAGCTACTTGATCATTTTAATTCACTTAAATCCCAATTATATAATCCGGCCGGTAACCACATTTGGTGGAGCCTGAGAGGTGCTTAACCCCTTCCTCTCTAGTTAACTTGAACCCTTACCTAGAATTTCTGGTTCCTAGACTAAGTTTCGGAGTTAATTATAAAATTGGCTAGAAACAAAGTAGGTGCCCTAATACGCCTAGTTAAAAAATATGTTAGGTGGCGATTCCAACTCTTTACCCGTGAGTTCCAATAAACCGAGCCCTATTTCGAACGTTAATCGGTTCGAGTAAAAATAGGATGCGACAGAATGGCGACTCCGATGGGGATATCAAGATTCTAACCATAACGGACTTTAAATTGGGATTCCTTGCACATATTTTCTTTTCTTATCATTTTGAATGCTAACTTTTCTTTCTTTCCCTTTTGAAGGATTGATATTTATCTTTAGATGGTTAGATTTTTGGCACTCTTTCTCTAAATTGATTGTTGTATTTATTTTATTTGCATTTCCTCCACTCCTGGAATATTTACACTTGCACACACCATGAACGATTGCGTGGACCCCACGGTCACCCTTTAGGAAAAGTACACAAAATTAGCCAACTAGCGAAGCTGTTGGCAGTTTGCGTGATTTCAACATTCAAGTCGTCCACTTGGGAGAAAACCTTGTCTAGAAACCTACTCCTAGATACTATTAAGAGCATATATCATATCCGCCATTGTTGGTAAAGTTTACTCATGCACTATATTTGAAAGACGGTTGCGTCGAATTGACGACAGTTCTCACTCCTACAAAACACACCGTTGAAAAAGTTTTGGGATAGGTCGAGCCCGTAGTACAACCGACGGTTCCAAACTTTTTCACTTCCAAACTGTCTGTTTGGGAGAACCTTGTCTATACCTCACTCTTAGAAAACTCCATTAGGAGCATACATCGCATTCCATATTTTAAAATATTTTTCACATCATCGTTTCAAATTATCTTATTTGATTATCTTATTTTCGGAACTAACTTGTTTCTTTTGCTTTCCCTTTTTCCTTCCTTTTTTTAACTTATTTTATTTTAAACTGGTTTTATTTCACCTTGTGCATATTTTAAACTGATGCATTTTTTGCTCATACGAAACTTCAAAATCGTGCGTTGAAATATGGTGGTTACGAGGATCTCGCGACCGCCTCTTTCCTCACAAAAATGCGCTTTAGGGGGACAGCTTGGAATCTAGTTGGTCCGAGACATTCCCGCTCCCGAGTTGTCCGCTCGGGAGGATGATAAAACTCGGTCTAAGTCAACCCAACTCTTAGTGGTGACTCTAGGACCATGCATCATGACATATCATTAGTTGACTTGTTCTCAAGTCTGATAGGCCAACATGTTCAAACAATCTGAACGGATTTTTGACCCCACAGAGCGTTGAACATGATTTATTGGCATATACTTAAAGGATTGAACGTGCAAATATGGACCGTTTATTGGAATTATTCTGCATTCAATGCCATTCAAAGGCACAAAAGGTATCCGAAGAGGCATCAAAGCCCAAATTGAATCAGAAACGACTGTTTATTCCTAAGCGGTTGGAATCATTCTGTATTCAATGCTATTCAAACGCACAAAAGGTAACCAAAAAGGCATTAAAGACCCAATTTCAAGCAGAAATGACCGCTTGATAGACGGGATGACACATAATAAGCATTTATCCGTGGTTTGTCAAAAGTCCATTAGCAACTTTCGTCTAAAGTGTCTAAAGGATTCTCAATCCATAACGACACTTCTCTTCATATTCCATACTGCATTATTTTCAAAAGCTCGTGCCACACGTTAATCGTTTTCTTACAACTAGAATTTAGGCATCTTCCTTCCCTTTTTTTTCTCCTTCCTTCCTCTTTTCCAAAAGATCATGGCCACTAAAAAATTGACTTGGTTGTTGAAGTCCCTTAGTTACTCAGTGATTGGTGGGGAAACCTAAGCGTAGATCAATAAGACCGAGTTAAAGTGGTGTTGGGGAACTTGATTTCACTAATGGAGCACATGACAATGAAAGGGATAGTAGAAGCAGCAGTACACTATTGGGATGCAGACCGAGCAATTTTTCACTTTGGGAGTGTAGAGTTGACATTATTTCTAGAAGAAATAGGCGGGTTAACTCAATTACCATTTGAAAGTGAAGAAGTCTTGATGCCTAAGAACATTACACCTGAGGAGTTCTTCGAAATAATAGGGTTTAAGTCCGAATTATGCACAGACAGTATAAGGCAGTCAAGAATTTCTCTGACTTCCCTCTACATCAAATTTGGATATGGAGAAGCATTTCAAAAATTCGAAGACTATTTCAGCATTAACAAGGCAAATTGGCAAGAGCGGAGGGTACTTGCTTTTGTCACCAGCTTTTTAGGAACTGTCGTGTTTCCACAACACAAAGGACGAGTTGATGTTTGCATGGTTTCAATTATTGATGCCCTACTCAAAGACATTAACCAGAAATACACATTAGTACCTATGATTGTCGGAGAGATGAACCGTGCTTTAGAGAGATGCAAGAAGGGCGCTGGTTTCTTCGAGGGTTGCAATTTGGTTTTACCAATTTGGCAGATGGAGCATTTGCAAAAGATGGATAGCACAGAGCAAGCTTGCTATGCCATACCAAGAGAAAACTATATCTTGACTCATACCGCCCGCATGGACAATGCTCTCGAAAAGTGGGACCAACCAACAACTGCCAATGGTTGGCACCACATGTTCTGTCAACTGACACCTGAAAACATACAATGGATGTTTGATTAGCTTCCCAGCACAACAGTAATCACACGATCCGAAAGAGACTCATTTCTCATCTTAGTGGGATTTAGAAGAGTTTACATATACACTCCTTTAAGGGAACTTAGACAAGCAGGGAGAAAGCGGACTGTACCCCAAATTGCAGACATCAAAAGTTTTAAAGAAAATATTCTCGGAGGAGTGATCCTGTTTAAAGACAAGATAATAGAACTTTGGAAAGAAAGGCAACGAATGGGAATCGAGACTATTGGACGAGACAGGTTTGACACTGGCTGTGAACAAGATTATCCAGACTGGCTTAGGAAAGATATAGCAAGGGCATTTCAACCAAGAGCAACAACAAAAAGGAAAAGAAATGCTGATGAGTTAGAATTTGAGTATAAAATGTTACGCAAACAACTGGCAAGGGCACGAGGAAAAATAGCAAAGAAGCAAAGTTTGGTTGAAGCAAAGAACGAAGAAAAAAGCAAATGGCACAGTAAGGCAGAACTCCTGACAAAGCGCATAGAGTCTATCGGTGTATGGGCTAGCGAGGGAATGAACTCTGTGGCAAATAAAGGAATAGAGGAGAAAGGAAGAAAGGCTTGGGAAAAGTTGAAGAATTTCACATTTGACATATCCCGACTCTTGACTAACGCAGACAACATCATCTTCCAAGGATACTCATTAGAGGCAAGCTTGTCCGAGGAATACTCATCCGAAGAAGAAGAAGAAGAAGAAGAAGAATCTTCTGGAGAGGGATCAGCATGACAAACGTTCACCTGGCCATGATTTAACCTTCTAGCAATATTTCCCCCTTTTGTACTATTTCAATATCAGCCAATATAACAAAAGTCCAACAAATGCAATATTGTCTAGGTTCCGCATTTTGTTAGCAAACGAAATGATACATGTGGCACAAAGCGCTTTTCAAAATTATCATGCGTAAAACGGTTATTCGCATTATAGGATTCATTTCTTATTTGATATCTGTGCATTGCATGGATTTGTCTGTTGTGCTAGGTCTCTAAAGGAATCTTTTCTCCAAATTCAATCTCCTACCAATGCACCTCCTCTCCCTACTCTATGACCAAATCCTGATATTTGAAGCCTTTCACATGTCCAAAATATCTCTAACTCACTACCAAACTCAAAATCTGTTACTCAAAAGGTTGGCTCGAGTTAAATACCAAGGCAAAAGATGTGGTTAAGCAAGTGCACTTATCAGAGATTTTCGCAACAATTCCCACCAGCTCTCTCCTCTCTTCACGATGTCTCCACTAAACTACAAATTACTAATAAGGCTATCCAGTCTGGAAATATGAGCCTTTTCAAAAGAAGAAAGATGAAGTCTCTTTAGCTGCAACCATTCAAAACCCTACTTCCAACGACTATTATCAAATGCCGCCATCATTTCATCCCTACCCTCACATACCACCTAAATATTCCATTTACAACACTTAGCCCACTCTATCTATATTCCACATCCCAACAACAAATCATCTACCATACCAGCAAAACAATCTACCTAAATACCAAAATGCACCACTATACCCTCCTAGGCCTCGCCCTGATGCCAACCAAAGACCAAAAAGAATCTACACTCTACTAGCCGGATCCCACACTCAAATATTTGAGAGATTGAAAATTGTCGGGCTTATTATCCTGGTACCTCAATTGTTCCAGCAAGCACTATGCACATGGAGAGAAAAATTGACAAAGCAAGAAAATTCTAGTTAAACCCAAAGGCACACATGACTCACCTTAAGACCTCTTGACACCAACATCCAAGGATCACCTTTGTTGCTCTAGGCTACACAGTCACACCGCCTACAGTATATGACCGTGGTCCAAAGTAATTTCCAACTTTCTCTTATCATGATTAAAATAGCGGTCAAAGAACCATGGATACATAAATATTGGAAAGACGAAGGTGCAGCAAATACCTGCACACAACAACAAAAACAACAAGCCAATTCAACTTGCAAAGGAGTGGCAAAGACACAATGACAAAGCCATCAATATTGACAAAACCCCTCGAGTGTTTTGGAAGCATATCCCTATCCACTGGCAAAGAAAATGCAAGACGATGAAGATATTTGAGACACTTACAATAGCAAGGGGTTGAGTTGATATAAAAGCACAGGCGAATAAACTTCTTGGAGCAATTTTGGTCGAAGGCTTTATTGGGGTGATATGAATTCTCGTGACAGCAACTACAAAAGGGACGCAACAATCTAAGAATGTACATGATACATAGCCAACCTACATCGAACTCAACGGCGCAACAATAAGATATGATCCAACAAGGAAAGTTGGTGCAAGGACTATATTGCAGCAGTTGGTTGACAAGTATGAAAGACGCTAAGTATCTTTTTGAGGACATATAGCCATCATGATAGACAAATTGGCAAAAAAGGATGATAAATGCACTCAAGGTCCTGGTATTCGACAAAAGCCAACATCCCTTTCTATCACACAACAAAATCTATTCCTTACACAACATCTTTACCACCTTTCATTGTCATTCAACTCCTCACCTCCCGCTTAAACAAGCATCGGCCGTTTGACCAAAATCCTTGCCTTGACAGCTACATAAAGCATCTAGGCAATCCCTCGTGATATCTATGCATTCTATCACAATTCAAGTGCTAATCTGTTATCCGCGGTCTAGGAATCCTCTTAACCTTATGTGTCATTTCTGCATCTTATCTTTGCTAATATGCCCACAGTATTTTGTGCATTTCACCACTTTATTATGGTCGCTTTGTGTTTGAACACCGAAATTGGTCAAGAATCTGCACTTAAAAAAGCCGAAACGGCAAGCCAAGCTGAAAACACTTTCCTCTGCAACAAAGCCCTTTGAACCATCAGCATATGACACCAAGAGTATTCAGACAATTCCATTCCCACACAACTTGCATTATACTCACACGAGAGTCACAACCAAGAAGTCCAATCAATATACAACCAAAGATGGAAAAACTCACAACTCACACAATAAACAACCTCCCTTTCGTCAATATTTCCAACTACAACCCTATCAGACTCAACACAATCAGGGATATAGAAAAAGACAAAACCTCGCGCCTTTACCCCTTTAGCTCAGCCAAAAAGATATTTCCCCTAACAAACAAACTACTCCCTAGAGGCTCACTCCTAAATTCGATCCAACATATATTCGCACTCATCACTCAAACATTCCATACCATGATACCACAAGACATCCAGCATTGAAACACAAAGTTTAGAGTCTGAATGACCAAAACAAGCACAATTATGGACAACCTCCAAATCAAGCAAAATCCAAATATCAAACCCCAGTCTGAATATGCAAATATCCACAAACTCATAGTCATCAATACACCCAATCGTCACACTAAAAGACGAATGCAGGTTCTAGCCAATACAATTGGTGTTCAGTGCAACGCAACCACCCTCTCTCGATGATCTGTCATAGATAATAAACTGGGGCAGAATTTTTTAGGAACCCTCAAAATTTCCAAAGACACAAACATGACACTGGGGCAGAAATTTTTGAGGTCCCCTAAAAAATTTCAAGAAAAGTCCTTACAAGAGCAACATGATAGCCTCCTTAGCACATCGCATGACATAACAATAGCATTCTACTTGTTACACTTTCGATGCGTCGACTGAGGGTACACAGCCCGATGTCGATCTTGACATTTTAAATTAGCAGAGGGTACACAGCCAAATGCGTCGACTGAGGGTACACAGCCCGATGTCGATCTTGTCATTTTAAATTAGCGGAGGGTACACAGCCCGATGCGTCGACTGAGGGTACACAACCCGATGTCGATCTTGTCATTTTAAATTAGCGGAGAGTACACAGCCCGATGCGTTAACTGAGGGTACACAGCCCGATGTCGATCTTGTCATTTTAAATTAGCGGAGGGTACACAGCCCGATGCGTCGACTGAGGGTACACAGCCCGATGTCGATCCTGTCATTTTAAATTAGCAGAGGGTACACAACCCGATGCGTCGACTGAGGGTACACAGCCCGATGTCGATCTTGTCATTTGAAATTATCAGAGGGTACACAACCCGATGCGTCGACTGAGGGTACAGCCCGATGTCGATCTTGTCATTTGAAATTATCGGAGGGTACACAGCTTGATGCGTCGACTAAGGGTACAGTGCCCGATGTCGATCTTGTCATTTTAAATTAGCAAAGGGTATACAGCCCGATGTATCAACTGAGGGTACAAAACCTGATGCCGATCTTGTTATTTAAATTTTACGGAGGGTACACAGCCCGATGCGTCGACTGAGGGAACACAGCCCGATGTGATCTTTTTATTTTAATTTAGCGGAGGGTACACAGCCCGATGCGTCGACTAAGGGTACATAGCTCGATGTCGATTCTGTCATTTTAATTTTGCGGAGGGTACACAGCCTAATGCGCTGACTGGGGGTACACAGCCTGAGGTCGAATTTAGCACTTAACACAGCGGAGGGTATACAACCTGATGCAAAGTTTGACATTGTAATAGGTAGACAGCCCGGTGAAAGGACAACGTGACAAAGGGTAGACAGCTCGGTAAAAGGGTGGCATGACAAAGGGTGTGCAACCAAAATGAAAGAATGATGAACAATCCTGCATGAAGACATACACAGCTCAATACAAAAGGGGACATACAATCTGGTGTTGCACTGGCAAGATGATGTAACGACAGCTCAACGCGACGAAGCAATTGTTCTTTGATGAAAAGTACTAAGCAAATGGATATCCCTCAAAGGAGAGGCACACATTCCCTAGCACTGAGCACCTAAAAGTAGACCAAACAAGAAGAGATCAACTCAACATGAAAGTTTACTTTATCTTTATTTTTTATCTTAATTTGCATTATTCTTGATCTTGTTGTAGGGACTCCCCGATCTCTCGACGAACCCCTGCGCCATACTCTCACACCTGCTCCCAAAATCACTACCAATGGTGCAACCACAAAGCCTCAAATATACCTCAAAGCATCATCCCAAAAGACCCAATTCGAGATGCCTAATCCTACAGACAATAGCTCTGCTACACCCACAAGCTACCTATTTCGCCGAGTTCCAAAATGCTCAAAGCCACGGTTCCATACTCGCACCAGTGATCTACCTAATCCTTTCTTGTCGATTGGGTACCAGCTCCGTATTCCTTCCTATTCGTGCCTATCTGTTTGAATCGTGCATATTAATCGTGCTTTACTCTTCAATGCTCCTCAACTCATTCAAGAAAATTTTGAAAGTAAAATGACTCATTTATCGAGTTATAGTGGAAACTATGACCATGTAAACCCCCCTTTATGGGTGTGTCGTGCACCACATCTTCATAAATAGGGTGATTACAAGCCTCTTTCCCATACTCGATCTATTGGTGTTACCTTGTCTTCAACAATGCTTTTTGTTGTGCCTGCAAACTATCTATTCTGTCTAATTCCGATACACCCGGAGTTGATCATCTCATACTCCCATAAGTAATCCGCCTAATCTTTCACTGCAAATTAGGATGTCATTTTGCATTTCCTTCCAACTAATGCCTACTTTGCCTATTCAAGTCTATCTGCGTCAATCGTGCGTATCTTCGTGCTTAATTGTGCCCGTCTGCTTAAATCATGCGCATTTATAGAACTCACTCTTCAAATGTTTCCCAGCTCAGTGAAAATAATATTGAAGGTGAGATTACTCATTTATCGAGACGAAGTGGAAACTATGTACATATAAACTCCTCTTTATGGGTGTATAGCGCGCCACATTTTCATCACTAGGACGATTATAAGCCTCTTTTCCCACACTCGATCTACTGATGTTAACTTATCTTTGGTAGCGCTTTTGCTCCATCCTTCATTTATCTCGCCAAAAGGCAAAACATACAGGAATCTAGACTTTGCATACTTGGATAAGTTTGGTCTTTATATCCAAAATCGTGCGTCATAAGCATCCCACACAGGCAACATGCCATTCTAGAACTACACACGGCCTGATTCTCGTGAAACCCGAGATATGTAGGCAACTCAGAGACCGGGGTTCAACCAAAAACACCCCCAAAACTCCTATTGTCTCCTTTCAATCATTTTGCCTACAAGTCGTGACAAAATATGCTACTCCGTCAACTATCTTTGCCCGAGAATTCATTTCATCATCCCCGGGCAAAGAGAAACAGCTGTTGACACCTAATTTTGTCCCTCATTTTTCTAAAATCGGCTATAATTCAACTTAAGGGTGTAATTTGACTATTTGTGCAAAATGTGCATTAGAAATCATGCATTTACGTGCGTTATTCTTTATTTATATATTACATACCTAAATGTGGCTATATTATATAATTTTATATTATTTAGGTCATTTGTCAAAAATGTGACTGTTTGTGCAATTTTAGATAGTCATGGTTGTATCATACAATTGCATCGTTTAGGCTACATGTAAAATTCGTATCGACTTGTGATCATTTTTGAAAATTATCAATTATCTGTGATTATTTATATTTAAATAATTTTATGTGAGCTTATTTAATAATTATTTGTGCATTTTATACAATATGTATATCTGTATTTTTGTTTTCGTACCTTTAAGTTGAATATTGGCCAATTAAAAAGAAAATATCCAAATTTCTTTTATTAATTCATCTATATTTTAAAATCTCCACTAAAATTCTCTATTTGTTCATAATTACTTTTTCCATTTAATTACATTTTTTCTTTGAACCTAGACCAAATATCTAACTAAATACATTTCATATATACATATCTTCATATTTTATTCCTTTTATTAAAACCCCCTTATCTCGGACCTAGAGAAGGGTTTGTCTAAATACGTTCGCTTACATTTCCCTTTTTCTCTATTTTATTTCGAATTCTTGTGAATCTAGACAAAAGGTAGTCCAAGTTCATTTTCTTTATTTATTTAAAAGTTTAAAGAAAATATTTTCTAAATCCAATTCAATATTCTTTCATAAATTCATTATCTTCACATCCCTTTAATTAGTCTCTAATCCCTAAAATCCCTCCCTAAATCTTCTCTTAATTTTTTTCTAATCTCTCCAAAATTTCTCTCAAAATCCCACAATTATCTGCAATCCCTAACAACTACTTTTAAACTCTTTATTATAATTGGATTTCTCTCCATTGCATCAGAAAAAAAAAGATAAAAAATATCAGCAGCGTACTCACACTCACATACACACAGTACACAAAAACATCAGCGGACCCTACTTCTTTTTCCTCAGAATAAACAAGACATATACAGTACTCCTCATCCTCTTCCTCTTCATATGCCACTATTACCTCGCCTCTACAAAAAGTCTGCCCACGCACAAAATCAAAGGCACTGCACACACCTATCATTACATATAGCACATCGTCCTCACCATCTCAAAAACAGTACAAAAACAAATTCTACACACGGGCACAATCCTTCTATACACTAGGACCTTTAGTTCTCACTCTTTTCCAAACAATGATCTCCCATCTATCCTATTCACAACCTCCATGACCACTCACTGCTTCCGTCTCCCATTCTTTACAAGAACTCTCTCCCAAGCTCTCTCCCTTCAACATATAAAATCTTACTTCATTTACTTAGAGATATTTAAACTAGCTTCTTGATAATTTTAATTCACTTAAATCCCAATTATATAGTCCGGCCGGTAACCATATTTGGTGGAGCCTGAGAGGTACTTAACCCCTTTGTCACGACCCAACCTAGGGCCGCGATGGATAACCGACACTAAGTGTCGATCATCGCTAAACCATCTAATAATCTATGAATTATTGAGATGAGCTGGCAACCTGGTTATAAATACATACATATTTACTGAAAACATAAAGTCTGGAAAGATGACAAGGCTATCACATGCTAATATACATAACATACTGACTGCACCACACATGGACATATCTACAGGCCTCTAAGAGTGCTGAACTAAATATACGAAGGACGGGACAAGGTCCCGCCATACCTACTCGACATCTGTACAACATACCAAAAGTAGTATGCTCCGGAAGAGATGTAGTGACTCCAACAGCTGGTAGATAGCCTACTACTAACGTGGCACAAGGTCTGATCTCTCTGTACAAAGGGCGTGAGTACGATATGCACAAAGTATATAAGGCCTGAGCATATAATAAATCATAGCTGAATGAAACTGTAAGGCTGGAATATAAATGTGTAAATATGAGCTGGAGCATAGCAATGCAGTTGGAAATCTGAAGACGTACTAAACATAATCTAAATATAAACTGAAGTCTAGCTGAATCTAGAACTAAAGACTGAGCTGAACTATACTGATAAATAACTGTAATATGACTAATAATTGGTAACGAAAAACTGGAACTGATAGCTGTCAACTGACACTAGCTATCAACTGATACTGACATTAAGAACTGGTGGCTGATAACTGAGAACTGATAACTGGTTATGAGCTAAAACTGAACTGTTATCTGAACTGGTACTTGTCTGGTGTTATGGGTTGTATCCCCCCAAATCAGGTAAATGAACATCTGAACTAGTACCTGTCTGATTGTATCCCCCCAAATCAGGTAACTGAATACCTGAACTAGCCTCATGTATAATCATTCAGTGCATACTGTGGCTATATACGCGTATATAACAAACCTGGCGGGTGTTATGGGCTATGTCCCCACAGCCATTATATCTAGTCTCTCTAGTCAGTGTGTGAATGACACCAGGTCACACTAGGTGTTTCAACTCCCGCCTGAACCAGAGGGGCTATATCCCCCAGACGGGCAGTATCACACGCGACCGGACTGTGTGTCTAATGTCCAGCCTCTATGGGGGACACCAAATCACACATAACATGATCACAATATAAGCATAAGCATGTATGAGGCATAACACATGTGGAAACAATAGATATGGACTCAAAGAAATGATAAGAAAACTCTGGATGGAACTATAGACACAACCTAGAACTCAGAATTTGTCCAACTCTTTGAATTTCAATAAAATTTTCGGCAGAGTTTCCCTTGAAACTGGATGATCCACAAAAATAGAACCAGCACTATACTATACACGGGAATGGATACCCGGGTAAACAGATAACATAAACATGTTAAATGGATAACAAGATGAGATGACTGGATGACATAACATATCCGCAGATAGAATGTCCGGACAACACCATTGTCCTGCCTTTCGACCTAATTTTCAGAGTGTAGATCAAAGTTATAGACTTCATGGTCTTCATGAAAGTTTTAGATATATGTCTTAACGTTCCAGGGAATCTAGAATCATCTCCATATCAATTGTTTGCAAGGAGTTATGCTCAAACTACTAACGGCTGTCTGAAGATACAAATAATTTTTGCAGATTTTGAAATATTTTGTGCTACTGTTTTGGACATATTTCACCGTGGTTCTTAGCACCAAATTAAGCACATATATGGTCACCTTTATTCCATGCAAGTTACGCATAAGAATCAGAAATTTTGGAACTAAGAAAAGCTTCAAAAGCTACAAGATACATGCCTTGCCAAAAGAAAGGTTTAGCCTTACATACCTTTGATGTTTCTTGCTTCAAAACATTGTTTCCCTTGAATTTCACACCTTCTAAAGCTTAAACAAGCTATAACATAGAATTTAGGTACTTTACTTAGCCATGAAGTAATTCTAAAACTCAAACTATAGACGAAATTGAAGGTAGCATAACGTTACCTTAATCACGCAGAGCGTTTTGACGCAATCCGTCTTCAATTTTGTGTTAAGATTGATGTTCTTTCTTCTAAACCATCAAAATGTCTTTAACACCCAAGAGCACACTGCTTCTATCATGAAGTCGCTGTAAATGACGAGAAAATGATGAATTTTCTCATTTACACTTGACAAATTTCAGTTTTAGTCCTCTTTTACGCTTTTGTCCCTTTTTCTGGCCTAACTTCTGATGCCCATATCTTTTTATCCAGACATTGTATGCACAAAAGGTGAAAAGCGTTGGAAACTACACTCCAAGACCTTCAATTTGGTATATCATATGTCCCAAAAAGACATTATATAACACACAGAATTAATTGCTAAAAAAGCTTCATTACAAGGCAAATCCTTAGTTGGTTTTTCAACAACTTAAATCCGATTTTTCCCAAACTTTATATTCAACATATAAACATCATATATGGTCCTATTATGACTTTAAACTCACTTAAATCATTCTTAACATGTCATTAGAATGATATAACTCACTTTAGACATATGAGGTGTAACAATCTCCCCCCTTAGGAACATTTGTCCTCTAATGTCAAATGAAGTATGTAAAAGCATTAAACAAGGATCTGTTATATACCTAAAGTAGTGAAGAGATGTGGATACTTGTCTCTCATATCATTCTCAGCTTCCCAAGTCATTTGCTCTACGTTATTGCTTCGCCATAGCACCTTAACTGAAGGAATGTCTTTCGTCCTTAGTCGATGAATCTGCCTATCTAAAATTGCAACTGACACCTCTTCATAAGTTAATTGCTCTGTGATCTATACATCATCTACTGGTACAACTCTAGAAGGATCTTCGACACATTTTTTGAGCATAGAAATATGGAATACTGGATGTACCTCCTGAAGGTCTGCTGGAAGGTCTAACTCGTAGGCTACACGCCCAACTAGCCTGATAACCTGATATGGACCAATAAATCTAGGGCTAAGCTTCCCCTTCTTTTCAAATCTCATAACGCCTTTCATAGGTGATACTTTCAGGAATACCCAATCGCCAGTCTGAAATTTTAAATCTCGACGTCGATTATATGCATAGGACTTCTGTCTGCTCTGCACTACTAATAATCTTTCCCTGATCAACTTGACTTTATCAACTGCTTGTTGGATTAAATCTGGATCTATCAATTGAGACTCGCCAACCTCGAACCATCCTATAGGAGACCTGCATTTGCGCCCATACAAAGCTTCATATGGCGCCATCTGTATGTTAGAATGATAGCTATTATTATATGCAAACTCTATCAACGGTAGATGACCACTCCAGCTGCCTCCAAAATCTAACACGCAAGCTCTAAGCATATCGTCTAATGTCTGAATGGTCCGCTCAGCCTGTCCGTCTGTCTGTGTATGAAATGATGTACTCAGATTCACCTGTGTCCCTAAACCTATCTGGAATGATCGCCAGAAATTAGCTGTAAACTGTGCGCCCCTGTCTAAAATGATAGATACTGGAATACCATGTAGGCGCACTATCTCTCTGATATAGAGTCTAGCATAATCCTCCGCTGTATATGTAGTTCCAATAGACAAAAAATGAGCTGATTTTGTAAGCCTATCAACTATAACCCAGATAGACTCATACCTGCTCCGCGTACGCGGCAAGCCTATAATAAAGTACATATTCACTGGTTCCCATTTCAATGATAAAATCTCTATTTCCTGCAACAAGCCACTAGGTTTTTGATGCTCGAATTTAACCTGCTTGCAGTTAGGACATTGAGCCATAAATTCTGCTATGTCACGCTTCATTCTGTCCCACAAATAAATCTTCTTAAGATCATGGTACATCTTGGTCGAACCTGGATGAACAGTATATCAAGAATAATATGCCTCGGACTTAATCTATCCACGTAAATCTACAACATCAGGAACATAAAATCTATCTTTATACATAAGAACCCCGTCACTAGTAACCTGTATGGTAATTTTGGTTTTCTTCTGGCTATCTGTTTGTATTCAACTAGAACAGGATCCTCATACTGGTGCTGTTTTACTTCTGTTACTAGGCAAGTAGTGGTTGCGTTCTCAACTGTAACTCCTACATCCTCTGAATCTATTAATCGCACTCCAATGCTGGCTAACTAGTGGAGTGCATGAGCTAACTCTCTCTTTTGTGGCTGTAAGTAAGATAAACTACACATGTACTTATGACTAAGGGCATCAACTACAATATTTGCTTTACCTGGATGATAAAGAATTTCCATGTCGTAGTCTTTTAGCAACTCTAGCCATCGCCTTTGTCGTAGGTTTAGCTCATTCTAATTAAATATGTACTGGAGGCTCTTGTGATCTATATAAATATCAGTAGTTTCCGAACCATACCACATAGTTCCGGCAACAACAAAAGCCGCAAAAAAGACAGCAGCGATGCTACTGCAACATGAACACGGTACAAATAATGTCTCCATGTCTTCAATGCATGAATGACTGCTGCAAGCTCGAGATCATGGGTAGGGTACTTCTGCTCGTGCTTTTTCACCTGCTTGGAAGCATAAGCGATTACTCTTCCATGCTACATCAATACACAACAAAGACCAATTCGAGAAGCATCACAGTAAATGACATAGCTCTCAGATCCCTCTGGAAGTGTAAGCACTGCAGCCGTTATCAACTTGTTCTTTAGTTCTTAGAAGTTGTGCTCGCAAGAATCAGACCACTGAAATTTGGCTGTTTTCTGTGTCAATTTGGTCAGTGGAGCTGCAATGGAGGAAAAACCCTCTACGAACCTTCTGTAATAACCTGCCAAACCCAGAAAACTACGTACTTCAGTTGGCGTCGTAGGTCTGGGCCAATTCTTCACAGCCTCGATCTTCTGGCCATCTACTTTAATTCTTTTTGCTGAAACTATATGGCCAAGAAATGCCACTGAATCTAACCAGAATTCACACTTTGAGAACTTAGCATATAATTGCTGGTCCCGAAGAGTACCCGATACTGTGCGTAGGTGCTCCGCATGCTCTGATTCAGACTTTGAATAGATGAGAATATCATCAATAAATATAATCACAAATAAATCTAGATAAGGTCTGAATACGCTGTTCATCAGATCCATAAATACTGTACGGGCATTAGTGAGTCCAAACGACATCACTAAAAACTCATAATGGCCATACCTAGTCCTGAATGCAGTCTTAGGTATATCAGATTCTCTGACTCTAACCTGATGGTAGCCTGATTGCAAATCTATCTTCGAGAAGCACTTGGCACCCTGGAGCTGGTCGAACAAGTCATCAATCCTGGGCAGAGGGTATTTATTCTTGATTGTGACTTTATTCAGTTGTCTGTAATCTATGCACATGCGTAGAGAGCCGTCTTTCTTTTTGGCAAACAATACCGGGGCTCCTCACAGGGAGATGCTAGGCTTGATGAGGCCTTTATCTAACAAATCTTTCAGTTGCTCCTTAACTTCTTTCAGTTCTGCTGGTGCCATCCTATAGGGAGGAATGGATATGGGCTCCGTACCTGGTACTATATCAATAGGAAAATCAATCTTTCGCTCTGGAGGAAGACCAGGTAACTCATCTGGAAACACATCAGGGAACTCATTCACTACCGGAACTGACTCAAGAGTCGACGTCTCCTTCTCTGAGTCTCGAATATGAACAATATGATACAACCGGCCTTTTGCGATTAGCTTCCTTGCCTTAAGATAGGAAATAAACAGACCCTTTGGCAATGCAGAAACATCCTGCCACTCTATAGCTAATTCTCCTGGAAAGTGAAACTGGACTGTCTTCGCTCTACAATCAACGTTAGCATAACAAGTGGACAACCAATACATTCCGAGAATAACATCGAAATCAACCATTTCTAGCTCAATTAAGTCAGCTGTAGTACTACAATCACCAATCGACACCGTACAACCTCTACAAACACGCCTAACTACTACAGAATCACCAAATAGGAGTGGCTACCTCAAAAGGTCTAATAGCCTCTGGTACTATTTTGAATTTAATGGCAACAAAGAAAGTAACATATGATAATGTAGAACCCGGATCTATCAACACATACACATCGAGAGAATTTACAGACAGAATACCTTTGACTACGTCTGGTGAAGCCTCTTGGTCCTGTCGACCAATAAGAGAATAAGTGCGGTTCTGAGTACCGCCTAATGTAGGAGCTCCACTTCAACCTCTACCACGACCTACTGGTGCCTGAGAAACTTGCCCCTGAGGGCGTGCTGGTGCTGAGGAAGCTACTGCTGATCTAGCTGGCTGGGCTGCACCACTACCACCCCTAGTCGGGCAACCTCTCATGAAATGGCCTGTCTCGTGACAAATATAACAAGTATCAACTCCTAACTGACATGGGCCCAAGTGGCGTCTACCACAATCTGAAAATCTGGGATATGTCTGACTGGCTGGTACAGAAGTACCACGGCGCTAAAATCCTGAAGTCCGTGATGCCTAACTAGCTCTGGACTGAGGAGGTCTATCAGATCTCGGGCCACGAGACTGTGGAGGTATACTAGCTGGTGGCTGTCTAACACTCTACTGTCTACTCGCTCCAAACGTCTCTCCAAACGAACATAAAAATCTGCCCCTCTTGTGTAACACTCTATCCCTATCGACTCTCTGTTTCTGCTTCCTCTCCTCAAGTGATAAAACAAATGCATGAATGTGTGATATGTTCATACCTGATTGCATAGCAACCGTCATACACTCGTTCACCTGGTGTGGACCTAGTCCCACTACATACCTTTGAATTCTATCCTCCATACTCGCTACCACAGTGGGGGCAAACCTTGCTAAAGAATTAAAGCGATAATTATACTCTTCTACACTCAAACTTTCCTATCTCAAGGTCAGAAACTGATAAGCACGTGCTCTCTGTGTCTCTATAGGCATATACTGATGAAGGAAGGCATCAGAGAATTCCTTCTAAGTCGCCGGAGTAGCATGTGACCCTCTAGATAGCTCCCATGTCTGCTACCATCCTGCTGCTAGGTCATGCAATCTGAATGCAGCCAACTCTACTGACTCTGTCTCTGACGCGTGCATGACCCTATACACCCTAGCTATCCTCACAAGAAAATCCTGAGGGTCCTCTCCTGTACGGGATCCAATAAAGACTGGAGGCTCTAGTCGGATACAATCCCTGATGCTGGATCCAGTATCTCCCTTTGCACCTGCACTATTCTGTCTAGTCTGAGCAACTACAACACTAGTCAATAATCTGATGGCATCCCTTATTTCTTGTCCCTAACTATCAGGCTGAGGAGCTGGAGGTATGGCAGCTGCAGTACCTCTAATATCGCCTTGAACTGAAGGGATCTGTGAGGCCTCAGATGGAGCCTCAGGTCTGGACTCCTCACTCTCATCCACCTCAGGTGGCACTCTACTAGTACCCTGACCGGCAATAGCCTTGCCCTTCTGGGCAGCTGTTAGTTTCTTCGGCGGTATCGCTGTATTCAAAACATTACGGTTAGAAGGGTGAATTCCAAAATCATGGCCCTATCGCACGATCTAGAAAAGAAAGAAAAACAACCATCCTGAAGTGCCTTGTAGACTCCTGTTCATAAGTACGGCGCGCAACATACTCCTGAACAAGACTATACTAGACATGGCCTGTAGACACCCTAGGACTGAACTGCTCTAATACCACTTTTGTCAAGACCCAACCTAGGACCGTGATGGATAACCGACACTAAGTGTCGATCATCGCTAAACCTACTAATAATCTATGAATTATTGAGATGAGCTGGCAACCTGGTTATGAATACGTAAATATTTACTGAAAACATAAAGTCTGGAAAGATGACAAGACTATCACATGCTAATATACATAACATATTGACTGCACCACACAGGGACATATCTACAGGCCTCTAAGAGTGCTGAACTGAATATACAAAGGACGGGACAAGGTCTTGCCATACCTACTCGACAACTGTACAACATACCAAAAGTATTATATTGCGGAAGAGACGGAGTGACTCCAGCAACTGGTAGATAGCCTACTACTAACGTGGCTCAGGGTCTGATCTCTCTGTACCTGCGCGGCATGAAATGCAGCGCCCTAAAAAAAAGGGCGTGAGTACGATATGTACAAAGTATGTAAGGCTTGAGCATATAATAAATCATAGCTGAATAAAACTGTAAGGCTGGAACATAAATGTGTAAATATGAGCTGGAGCATAGCAATGTAGTTGGAAATCTGAAGACGTACTAAACATGATCTGAATATAAACTGAAGTCTAGCTGAATCTAGAACTGAAGACTGAGCTGATCTATAATGTTAAATAACTGTAATATGACTAATAACTGGTAACGAGAAACTGGAACTGATAGCTGTCAACTGATACTAGCTATCAACTGATACTGACATTAAGAACTGGTGGCTGATAACTTAGAACTGATAACTGGTTATGAGCTAAAACTGAACTGTTATCTGAACTGGTACATGTCTGGTGTTATGGGTTGTATCTCCCCAAATCAGGTAACTGAACATCTGAACTAGTACATGTCTGGTGTTATTGGCTGTATCCCCCTAAATCAAATAACTGAAAACCTGAACTAGCCTCATGTATAATCATGCAGTGCATACTGTGGCTATATACGCGTATTTAACAAACCTGGCGGGTGTTATAGGCTATGTCCCCCCAGCCAGTATATCTAGTCTCTATGGTCAGAGTGTGTGAATTACACACGATCACACTAGGTGCTTCAACTCCCGCCTGAACCAGAGGGGCCGTATTCCCCAGACGGGTAGTATCACCTGCGACCGGACTGTGTGTCCAATGCCCAGCCTCTATAGGGGACTCCAAATCACACATAATGTTGCTCCCAACGCACACGCAAGTATACGTGGTCGACAAGTAATAAAATGATAAGTAGAGTATCCTTCCCACGAGGACCATTTAGACTGAATTCTAGCAAACAATTTCTAACAACTATTCAGGGATCTTTTTCCAATGGTTGAGAGTTTTTATTAACTAAAAGAACAGTAGATTAAATGGTAAAAGTGAATTCAAACAATGGAGCAAAAATTGGTTGTTATCGGTAATAAGGAGACGATCCAGGGTCAGAGTTACGAACAATCCAGTTGAGTCTTCCAATAGATTCCATTTCTTAAATCCCGGATTACTAACTAACAGAGTAAATGTACCCGTGAAACTCTTTCAGTTCTTCACGGTCTATGCAGGCTACTTTAATCCCTATATGTCTATGGGTTGAATCACGTGCACGCATTAACGATTTCTGTAATTAGTTAAACTAGGCGAGCAAGTATATGTCTATCCTACTCACAAATTGGTTCCCCGATGCCCGGGTTCACAATCTAGCCCTACTCTTTCTTATTTGCGTGCATAAATTCCCTCTTTCGAGTTCAATCTAAAAACCATAGATAATGCGTAATAATCGGGCCCTGACAATTACACAAGTGAAATCAAGAAAGAATAAGCAACCCGTTATGGGATTCAATTAATGGAAATCAATCTTCAAACATCAACTTTCATGTAATACTCTAACCCTAGAACTAGAGATTTAGCCAAGCATACTCATAATAACAACACAAGGATTTGATGAAATATTGAAATAATGATGTAATAAATTAATGGAAGGAAGAAAAACCCTTGTTCTTGATGTTACGAGCTCTCTAATTGCTCCAAAGTCTGAACTCCCATCAAAAACTAAGTAAAAGCGTATTTATAGAGTTTACAAAAGCCTCGTAATAAGTTAGACCCAAGCCTAGACAAAATAGGACATAAAAACGCGCACAAGGGGCGCTATAACGGGCGCCCCGTGCCTCGGAATGCGTGACATTGGACAGAACCCGTCTAAATCAGCCCGCCTTGGCCATGCGCCGCACCCCCAACCGCGCCTGCCAGGCTGGCGCGTTGGGCGGCGCGCCGCGGAGGCTACAGCGCCCAGCCATTTTTCTGTTCCGTTCGCTCCTTTGCTCGCTCGTGTCGTGCCTTCGTGTGCTCGATCCAATCCCCAATCAAAATCCAATCTTTTCTTGCTCAATCACGCTCCTAAAAGCTCCAATTACACTACATAACAACCTACACACGCACGACATAAAATCAGTGTAAAACCACATCCATAAACTATAAAACGAACGAATAAAGTACTCAAACGTGAGGAAATATTAAGGAAATATAGGCATAAAATGCCAAACATCACCACCCCACACTTGAACCTTTGCTCGTCCTCGAGCAATCACAATTAACTTCCCAACCTGGGTAGAACAGGTCTTCCTATGACTATGGTTGATACTGACCATTGAACCAATGCACACATGACTACCATGGATCCACAACATGCAAACAATTTACCAAACTCAGAAATATGAGAACAACCACCCCAAAATAGCTCAAATGCACAAACTCAACTTATTGCAACCATGCTCCCACAAAATCACACCTCTCTACTCAACCAAGAAACCATCAACTTCACCTATTTCATGCAAACCATGTGCCCTCACCAATATGAAGCAAAAGAGTGCCCCCCAAAGATCACACACAACAATAAATATCATGAATAGAACGGGGGCAATAACAAATGAATTCACTCACTCTCATGAAAGGCTCACATGTCACACACAATGTACCATAGGCTTGCCCGTAGTGTAGGACTCCACTAATGTAAGCTCACTCCAATCGGGATTAACTAGGACTTTAAAAAGGTTGTAATGTAGGGTAAGGGGCGGGTAGGATACATATGGTAATAGTGACTACCTCCCTAAGCACTTTAATACATCACAAATATCTCATCACAATTCTCAACAAGCCACCCAATCAACACTTCCACATACGCCTTCTCCACAAGTAGCACTATTTCTTTTAAGCACACACTAGCAAGGAATGGATATTCTTTTCTCTTTATTTCTTTTTCCAATTTTTTCTTTTCTTTTCAACTTTGCTATTTTTTTCTTTTTCAATTCACTTCTTTCCAAACCTTGCCAATGCTCATAATCAACTACTACACAATTCATTACATATTCCCCTCATTAGTTCCACTCAAAAACCTCCCAATATTTCAACCACAACTCCACAATAATATCACATTATCAATTAAAGT
Organism: Petunia x hybrida; assembly: GCA_037355625.1. NCBI lineage: Eukaryota > Viridiplantae > Streptophyta > Magnoliopsida > Solanales > Solanaceae > Petunia > Petunia x hybrida. Next base: position 6,850,002 of record JBBBVM010000484.1, read on the forward strand.
GCTTAAGGAGTAAAGGGTCAAAAGAAAGCAATTTAGAACAAGTGGGTAGGCTCGGGGTGTGGGTGCCAACAAAAAGGTCAAAGAAATCACAACAAATTTTTTTTCAAGGTGTATATGTAAGGGTAGGCAAATCAAAAGAAGGCCTGTATCATTTTCCGACTAGAGCAAACCTAGGATTTCGCTTTGCACACACACGGGGCAAGTTCTAGACATTAGTATGCAAACATGGAGCAAACAAGAATATGCCTCACACACACATTGCACATGATCCATACAAAAAGGTTCCATCAACAACTCTCAATCAAGCATCTAGAGTGCAACTTGTGGAAAATTAAGCACTAATGCACAAAGGTTCACAATAAAGTCAAGCAAGTGGACTCAAGCATCTCAAGGGGGTCGTTCCATTTTTTCTAGGCATGCATCTCAATTTAAAACCCAAGAACACCACAAATAGCACATGCAACAAGTTCAAGTCCACCGGTATCAAACAAATCAAAGGCACCTAGCATTCTACCTATTTCTTTTCGTCTAGGGCCATCTAACGACTAATTACTCTAATCCTAAAAATAAAAACTACCCGGTTCAAAGGCCTCCCCGTGGAAAAGAACTGAGGTCATAAGAAAAACCACGGGGTGGATGACATGTACCACTAACAAAGACTAAAAAGAAAATCTTTTTTTAGAAATTTTTCATTGGTTTTCTAATTTTTTTTTTCTTCATATTTTAAAGCAAGAAACAAATCAAAATAAAGTCAAGTGACAATGGAAAAATCCTAACGGTACATGCATCCCTAACCTCAAAAAAATAAGGGAGAGTTCCCCACCCCACACTTAAACAAAGCAATGTCCTCAGTGCTAAAAATAAGAAAGTTCAAGGTAAAGAAAACTTCCCTGAAAACTCTAGTCCTTGGTGCTAGCATCCTCCAAGCTTCCATATAGTATGAGGTACTCAGACTTCCCCCAACAGGTCATCAATATTAGGCAAGGGTGAGGACACCCCACACTTAAACTCGACATTACATGAACCTGCAATCCAAGAAAAAATAAAAACTACGTGACACTATAAATAATATAATTCAAGTACAAACTCGGGTTGCCTCCCGAGAAGCGCCTTAGTTAACGTCGTGGCACGACGTCCCTTTTAGCTCACGTCCAGCATTTACGTCTTCTCTTCTTACGACGAACTTTTGCTTTCTTCCTTTCTTTGAGAGACCCCAACTTCAACTTCACATGTGGTTTACTTCCATGTTCTTGTTCGACACATTCAATCATAGAGCACTCTTCAATTCTAGCTATGTGCTCCTTCTCATTATACACCTTGAAAGTAACCTTTTCTCCATGCGCTCTAACAGTCATCTCACCCAGCTCCATGTCAATAATTGCCTTCGAGGTGACTAAGAATGGTCTCCCCAAAATGATTGGAGCTTCTAGGTCCTCTTCATAATCTAGGACTACAAAATCAGCAGAGAATGTAAACTTACCAACTTTTATCAACACATCCTCCAACTTACCCTCAGGGTGAGTGAGTGATCCATCCGCCATCTTAAGAGTAACTGAAGAGGGCTTGATTACTCCTAGCCCTAACCTTTTGCAAACAGACAGAGGCATGAGATTTATGCTCGCACCCAAATCACACAAGGCACCAGTGATACTATGTCCTCCAATGGTACAAGGAATAGTAAACTTCCCAGGATCTTGAAGTTTTGGAGGTAGCTTGCTTAAGATTGTGCTACACTCCTCAACTAACTCAAGTGTATCTATCTCTTGAGGCTTTTTCTTCTTGACTAAAATCTCTTTTAAAAACTTCACAAAGGATGGCATCAATTCAAACACATCAGTCAAAGGAATATTAACATGAAGTTCTTTCAGCATACTCACAAATTTTTGATACTGAGCCAAATCCTTCGATGGTATAAGCCTCTGCGGGAATGGTGGAGGTGGCCGAGATGCCTCCTTTCTCTCTTTTTTCTTCTTCACCTTCTCCACTTTTTCAACTTTTTCTATTTTAGCTTTCTCCTCAGGCTTGGCCATCAGCTCTCCACCTTCAATTAAAGTCACTGCAAGACATTGTTCAGGCTCTTTTTTAACAGTGCTTATTTCTCCCACCAACTGCTCCAACTGGTGCTCCAGGTTCTTGTGAGCATTGGCAAGATCTTGTATGGCCTGTGCATGGGCTGCAGTGTCAGCTATCATTCTCTGCTGGCTCCCCATTATCTGCTTTAGCATATCTTCAACTGAACTGCTAACCTGCTGTGGTGGAGCTGGAAGTGGGCGGTAGTTATTCGGGGCTCTCATATTGCCTTGATAATAAGAATTACCAAACTGATTTTTACCCTGCAGCCTGTTTTGATTACCCACGTAATACACTGACTCTGGATTAGAAGAGCAAACCTCTGTAGCATGGTCTTGACCACAAACCTCATAAAAACTCTGGAGTTGTTGCACTGGAGCCACTGGTTGCTGATTCTTTGGTAGAGCTAGCTTGCTAATTTGATTGGAAATAGCATCCATCCTAGCCCTTAGCTCTGAAACTGCACCTAACTGAAGTACCCCTGCAGCTTTCTGTGTAGTAGCTCTACCATCTCCCTGCCAATCAGGATTGCTCTGCGAAAACTTATCTAGCAAATCATAGATCTGGTCAAAATTTAAGGCTAATACTTGGCCTCCAGCAGCAGCATCTACCACGATCTTAGTATGCGCAGTCAACCCCTCCACAAAAGTATGTGCAAGAACCTCATTGGATTGGTTATGGTGTGGACAATCTCTCAGTAAAGCTTTAAACCGCTCCCAGGCTGAATACAAAGACTCTCCTTCTATCTGTCTGAAGGACATAATTTCACTCCTCACCCGGGCTGTCTTGGCAGACGGATAAAACTTAGCCAAGAATTTCTGAGCCAAATCATTCCAAGTGGTGATAGACCCAGACTTTTCAGCCTTTAACCACCTCTTTGCTGCCCATATCAGTGAAAACGGGAACAATGTCAAGCGAACATAATCAACAGGAACTCCCTTTGGTGTATAAGTATCACCGATCTCCAAGAAATTCTGGATATGTTGTTGCGGATCTTCATGAAGTAATCCACCAAATTGTCCAGTCGCATGTAACAGTTGTATCATGCCGGACTTAATCTCAAAGTGTCCAGTAATTTCAGGCTTAACTATGCTCGAGGCTACTCCCTCCAGGCTGGGGAGAGCAACATCTCGCATAACTAAAGCTCGTTCTGCTGCCATTCCTATAGGTAAAGATCAAGCAGGACCCAATACCTGAAACAGCACAAAACTCCAAACAAAAATTAAACCTGAATAGAAAATAATAAATCGTCTGAAAAGAAACAGTCAATTGTTTAGTCCCTGGCAACGGCGCCAAAAACTTGTTGCTCCCAACGCACACGCAAGTATACGTGGTCGACAAGTAATAAAATGATAAGTAGAGTATCGTTCCCACGAGGACTATTTAGACTGAATTCTAGCAAACAATTTCTAACAACTATTCAGGGATCTTTTTCCAATGGTTGAGAGTTTTTATTAACTAAAAGAACAGTAATTTAAATGGTAAAAGTGAATTCAAACAATGGAGCAAAAATTGTTTGTTATCAGTAATAAGGAGACGATCCAGGGTCAGAGTTACGAACAATCCAGTTGAGTCTTCCAATTGATTCCACTTCTTAAATCCCGGATTACTAACTAAAGAGTAAATGTACCCGTGAAAACCTTTCAGTTCTTCACGGTCTATGCAGGCTACTCCAATCCCTATATGTCTATGGGTTGAATCACGTGCACGCATTAACGATTTCTGTAATTAGTTAAGAGCAAGTATATGTCTATCCTACTCACAAATTGGTTCCCCGATGCCCGGGTTCACAATCTAGCCCTACTCTTTCTTATTTGCGTGCATAAATTCCCTCTTTCGAGTTCAATCTAAAAACCATAGATAATGCGTAATAATCGGGCCCTGACAATTACACAAGTGAAATCAAGAAAGAATAAGCAACCCGTTATGGGATTCAATTAATGAAAATCAATCTTCAAACATCAACTTTCATGGAATACTCTAACCCTAGAACTAGAGATTTAGCCAAGCATACTCATAATAACAACACAAGGATTTGATGAAATAATGAAATAATGATGTAATAAATTAATGGAAGGAAGAAAAACCCTTGTTCTTGATGTTATGAGCTCTCCAATTGCTCCAAAGTCTGAACTCCCATCAAAAACTAAGTAAAAGCGTATTTATAGAGTTTACAAAAGCCTCGTAATAAGTTAGACCCAAGCCTAGACGAAATAGGACATAAAAACGCGCACAAGGGGCGCTATAACGGGCGCCCCGCGCCTCGGAACGCGTGACATTGGACAGAACCCGTCGAAATTAGCCCGCCTTGGCCATGCGCCGCACCCCCAACCGCGCCTGCCGGGCTGGCGCATTGGGCGGCGCGCCGCGGAGGCTACAGCGCCCAGCCATTTTTCTGTTCCGTTCGCTCCTTTGCTCGCTCGTGTCGTGCCTTCGTGTGCTCGATCCAATCCCCAATCAAAATCCAATCTTTTCTTGCTCAATCACGCTCCTAAAAGCTCCAATTACACTGCATAACAGCCTACACACGCACGACATAAAATCAGTGTAAAACCATATCCATAAACTATAAAACGAACGAATAAAGTATCCAAACGTGAGGAAATATTAAAGAAATATAGGCATAAAATACCAAACATCACATAACATGATCACAATATAAGCATATGCATGTATGAGGCATAACATATATAGAAAAAATAGATATGGACTCAAAGGAATGATAAGAAAACTCTGGATGGAATTATAGACATAACCTAGAATTCAGAATTTGTCCAACTCTTTGAATTTCTATAAAATTTTCGACAGAGTTTCCCCTAAAAATGGATGATCTGCAAAAACAGAACCAGCACTATATTATGTATGGTAATGGATACCCGGATAAACGGATAACATAAACATGTTAAACGGATAACAAGATGAGACGACTGGATGACATAACATATCCGCAGATAGAATGTATGGACAGCACCATTGTCCTGCCTTTCGACCTAATTTTTGGAGTGTAGATCAAAGTTATAGACTTCATGGTCTTCATGAAAGTTTTAGATATATGTCTTAGAGTTCCAAGGAATCTTGAATCATCTCCAAATCAATTTTTTTCAAGGAGTTACGCTCAAACTACTACCAGCTGTTCGAAGATAAAAATAATTTTCTAGATTTTTAAACATTTTGTGCTACTGTTTTGGACATACCATGGTTCTTAGTACCAAATTAAGCACATATACGGTCACCTGTATGCCATACAAGTTACTTACAGGAATCATCAATTTTGGAACTAAGAAAAGCTTCAAAAGCTACGAGATACATGCCTTGCGAAAAGAAAGATTTAGCCTTACATACCTTTGATGTTTCTTGCTTCTAAACATTGTTTTCATTGAATTCCACACCTTCTAAAGCTTAAACAAGCTATAACATAGAATTTAGGTACTTTACTTAGCCATGAAGTAATTCTAAAACTAAAACTATAGACGAAATTGAAGGTAGCATAACGTTACCTTAATCGCGTAGAGCGTTTTGACGCAATCCATCTTCAATTTCGTGTTAAGATTGATGTTCTTTCTTCCAAACCATCAAAATAGCTTTAACACCCAAGAGCACACTGCTTCTATCATGAAGTTGCTGCAAATGACGAGAAAATGATGAATTTTCTCTTTTATACTTGACACATTTCAGTTTTAGTCCTCTTTTGCGCTTATGTCCCTTTTTCTGGCCTGACTTCTGATGCTCATATCTTTTTATCCAGATATTGTATTAACAAAAGGTCAAAAGTGTTGGAAACTACACTCCAAGACTTTCAATTTGGTATATCATATGTCCCTAAAAGAAAGTATATAACATATAGAATTAATTGCTAAAAAAGCTTCGTTACAAGGTAAATCCTTAGTCTGTTTTTCCGCAACTTAAATCTGATTTTTCCCAAACTTTATATTCAACATATAAACGTCATATATGGTCCTATTATGACTTTAAACTCACTTAAATTATTCTTAACATGTCATATGATATACCTCACTTTAGACATATGAGGTGTAACACCCTTCCTCTCGGGTTAACTTGAACATTTACCTAGAATTTTTGGTTCGTAGACTAAGTTTCGGAGTTAATTATAAAATTTGCTAGAAACAAAGTAGGTGCCCTAATACGCCTAGTTAAACAATATGTTAGGTGGCGAGTCTAACTTTTTACCTGTGAGTTCCAATAAGTCGAGCCCTATTTCGAACTTTAACCGATTCGGGTAAAAATAGGATGCGACAGTCGGCTCTACATGTATACAAAAGATATTTACTTGTGGAGCGCATGAAGAAATTGCACTTGAAAAATGTGAAACAAATGACTGGCCTGATGATTGGGGCTCAAGGGGAATGGATGTTAACACCACTTCATCCTCCACACCATTTACTTCTCCGGCCTCAGGAGTTTCTTCTATCAATTGTCTGCGCTTTCGCGTAGATGGGCTGGATTCAACACCAGCAAAAAGAGGAGTCTCAACAGTCTCAGGCTCAGGCACTCGGGGGACTTTTCCCTCACCATAAAAAATCACCAAGGGCTCTTTAAAAACCATCACGTTGTCAAGCATGGAAGGCCTTTTTCTCTTCAAAGAACGGGAGTTGCTCGCCCTCTCAACAATTCTCCCTCCAAACGCTCGCACATCGGGCGAGGGAGAAATGTACGAGGCAGCAATCTTAATCTCTTTCAGCGGGGGCATCTCACGAAGGGAGGACCCTAAAATAAAGAGGAAATAATGAAGACTGTGGAAACCAAGGGTCAAAACAGCAATTCGGAAGAAGTGACTTACCATGGTCCTTTGCCCACCAACTGTTTGCATTGGCCAGGGCTGTGAAAGTCATTAAAGTAGGAGGGTTTCTCGCAAAGATCGCATTGACCCACATGGTTAACTCATCACAATTTAATTGTATAGTGGTCACAGACTTCACTACGAAGGACGAAAAGTCAATTTGAAGATACGACAGATGCGGAATGTGCAAAGATAAGGGGGCAGAAACTTACATGTCCTGTTGAAGACCTCTAAAAAGGGAAGAGAGGAAACTATGTCTAGAATTCGCACTGCCACATATCGATAAACCCATCCGCAGTCCTTGAAATATTCACTATTGGGAACCACGCCTTTCTTCCCCCGTTTGATAAACATTAACATGCCCGCCTTGTGGAGATGGGGAGAGTAGAAAGTAATAGGTTGGAGGGGGGGTATGGGGGACGTTTAGGGGGGTGGTAGGCAAAATTAGCCGTTTTTGGCCTTTGGCCAACGGCTATATTTGAAAGAGAGCCATTGGGCCAATTCAAACTGCCGGTCTGGTCCGGTCCGGTCCGGTTCTGGCCCGGTCCGGTCCGGCAGTCGGCCCATATATATATATATATATATATATATATATTTTTTATTTTTCCTTTGTGTTTTATTTAAAGTGATGGATAATTTCAAAATATAATAACAAAATATTATCAAGTTTGTATATATATTTGGAATGTTTAGTTTATTTCAATGTTTAAACTTAAAATTAAAAAACTTGTAGTAATTTTCAAACTTTGAATTAATTGAAATGACAAAAACAAACTAGAAATTGAAAATTACAATGATACTAAATAAACTAGAAATTCGAAAATTCGAAAATACATAATCGAAACAAACTAGAAATTGAAGATTACAAAGATACTAAATAAACTAGAAATTCGAAAATACATAATTGAAATGACAAAGTCACAAAGACAAACTAGAAAATTAAAAATTACATAGAAAATTCCTTAACCATTTCTTCAATTATTACGCAGATATTTGCCCCCACTCAACGACTCCATTCGAAATTATGGAGTTTTTTTAAGTGCTTCTCTTCATCCCACCCAATAAGCTCTGCTCTCTTTGACAAAGTTTACATTTAGCTTTGTTAGCTTCTCTATTATGCTCCATAAATTCCCAAACTTCAGATCGACATCTTCGTTCTGCAAGGTGTGTTTCAGTAGGACCGGGAGCAGCGAGAACTTGATTTGCATCCATTATAGTTGTTTGAAAGAAATTTAGAACATAGTCGTTGAGAGTAATTTGGGAAATAAATTGATAGAAAGTGATGAATGTGTGATATAATGATGAAATAATAGGGTATATATAGATAAAAATAGGTTGGCGGGGGGTATGGGGGGGCATTTTAGGGGGGTGGTAGGCAAAAATAGCCATTTTTTGGCCGTTGGCCAACGACTATATTTGAAACAGAGCCGTTGGGCCAATTCAAACTGCCAGTCCGGTCCGGCAGTCGGCCCATATTTTTTTTTTGTTTTTCCTTTGTGTTTTATTTAAAGTGATGGATAATTTGAAAATATAACAATAAAATATTATCAAGTTTGTATATATATTTGGAATGATTAGTTTATTTCAATGTTTAAACTTAGAAATAAAAAACTTGTAGTATTTTTCAAACTTTGAATTAATTGAAATTTTTGAAGTGATGATTCAAAGTTCAAACCTTGAATTAATTTGACAAGTTCAAACTTTTGAACTAATTTGTTAAGTTCAAAGTTCAAATTTGAATTAATTTTATGAAATCAAATTTGAACTAATTTAGAAACTAGTAATTAATTGTAGTATTTTTTCGCAACTATAAATTAAAAACAAAAAATATGAAGACAATAGTTGTGATGAAATTCCAAGACTTGGAGCAATTTTATTGAATTGTTTAAGACATAAGTAGTGCAATACTTACTACAATAGCTAAACTTTCAAACTTGTAATTTCAAAATTCTAATTTAGAAAATTACATTCTTTTAAACATACTAGCTAATTTCTTGATGATAGTCGTAGCATTTTCTTTAAGAACTGGTCGTTGTTGTTCTGGTTCATCATCTCCTTCTGGTTCTTCTTCTTCTTCTTCATTGCCGGTTTGACTCCCTTCTTCACTTGTTCCGTCGCTCAAAATTTGATCGAGATATGTTTTGCCATTTGCCTTAGTATGTTCTGGTAGACCAAAGTTTCTTCGCTCTGCTCTGGTCCAATCCCTGAATAAAACTCCTGTTTCCATTACCTCCTCCTTCAACGAATATCTGTGATCTCTAATTTGAAATCTTCCTTGGCTAAAAACGCTTTCCGATACAACTGATGAAGCTTGAATTTTTAATATATCCCGGACCATTTTTGAAAGAATTGGAAATTGCGATTCTTGATTCTTCCAATAGCCCAACAAATAATGAGTTCCAAAGTTTGTAAGTTTCTTTGGATATTGAATTAAATACACTTGGAACTCGTTGTATTTCTCCCCGTACTCATCCTGTTCTGAAAGCAACTTTTCATCAAGTCCCTCAAAAGTGCTCATCCCTGCATGTCTTTTGCCCATTTGAGAAGAACTTTCACCGATGAAATGTATTGGTTCTGTTGGTGTACGAGTGTCTGCCCAAGCTCTATACTTTGCAAAAACAGCCACGGTATCTGCATAAACTTTAAGAACCGCATTTTCGACACTTGGAAATCCATTAGCCTCAATTTCACTTTCTGTAATTTCTAAATTTGCATATATTTCTCTAACAAGTTGTTCAGTTAGCTTAAGTTTAAAAGCAGGATGCAACACAGAAGCAACGTAAAAAAGAATAAGAATTGGGAAAAAATATTTTCTAAATTTTTCAATCATAGCCTCTACATCCACTTTGTATACTTCATATTGCTTATATACTTTCAATAATTCTGATATTCTAGCTATATAATATAACATGGTAGGAGCAGTTGGATAATATTGTCCGAAAAATTTTAAAGTAGCTTTATAAAATTTTTGTAAAAACTGAAGGAGATATTGAGCAAGTTTCCAGTCGTCCTCTTTAAGGTGATAGATTTCCATAAAATGTTTACTATACATTTGAGAAATAGGCACTCTATAATCGTAAGCGACACTCAATGCTTCATATAAAGTGTTCCATCTAGTACAAACTTCCTTTGGGACACTCCTAATTGGCATTCTTAATTCTATACATTTTCTTTCCCATTCTCTTCTTCTTTCTTGGTTTTTATTTCTAAAAATATAAGTAATAGCTATTTTCACCTTACTTATAATGTTGTTAAACAAGTCAAGACCATCTTATACTACTAAGTTGTAAATATGGCATGCACACCTAACATGAAAAAATTCCTCAAAAGGGGGGTTCAAAATAGGTTTTAAGTTCCTAAGTGCGTCTGTGTGGTTTGTAGCATTATCTACCGTAATACTAAAAACTTTGTTAGTTAAACAGTACGTACGACAAATTGATGAAACTTTATTACAAATATAATTTCTGGTGTGTGGGTCATCAACAACTTTATAAGAAATAATACATTTTTGAAATACCCAATCAGGATCTATCTAATGAACAGTAACAGTAATATAATCACATCCAGTAGTAGAACGACCCATATCCGTAGTAAGACATACTCTAGTGTCAAAGTTATCAAATAAATATCGCAAATAATCTTGATATTCGTTCTTATATTTAATAATATCATTTTTAACCGTAGTTCTTGGGTAACCTTGATAAGAGGGATTATATGTAGACTGAACATAACGAACAAAACCAGTAGAAGAAGGAAAACTATAAGGTAAACCCTCGACCGCAACTAGTTTAGCAATATTTTCCCTATCCCTTTGTTTATCATAAGTAAGAAGCCCTCCTGTTGTTTGGTTAATATTTGTTTGGGTACCCGAAGATTCATCATGCGCTACTCCCTCATGTTCGGTCCCTAAATATATACCCCACCGCATTACCATTCTTTAGCATGTTCTTTTGTAAGTGGGTTCTAATTTTACCCGTCCCACCATCATTACCCCCAGTTTTAAAAACCCACTCCATTTCACAAAGCCCACATACGGCCGTCTGCATTTCAACTTTCTTTTTTGTAAATTCCCACACCCCAGATCTTTCCTTACGTTTAACTGGTACTCTAGTAGGAGGTACAGGGGCAAGTCAGACTGAACTTCAGGTGGACTAGCTTGAAATTCATGTGTTTCTTCTAAATTAACCCCGCTTTGATGGCCTTATTGCGCTTCTAACATTTCATGATCAAGTAGATTATTAGCGCTGATATCATGATAATATTGAGAATCATCTATGTGGGTGAACTGACCAGAATTACCAGCAATTCCTTTACCCTTATTTTCTCCACGACCACGTGTCCGCTCCCCACTACTAGTTCCAATTGAACCTCTTTGAGACATAATAATAACAAATAAAATAAATATATGACAAAAAAATTATAAAAGAGTAGAAAGTAGAAACGACCAACCAAATATAATCGTATAATTGAGGTGAAGTTTAAACTCGAGCCTTCACTTCAATTAATTAGTTGAATACTTGATAATAAAAAAAATTGTAAAAATAGCCAAATTGATATTTCAACCAAGTAGCGCCTCCAATTGACCCAATACTTGATATTTGAAAACTTCACCAAATAGACAAATATAACTTTGATAGCAACTCCAATTAAAACTTGATAAAGTAGCCAAATTATAAATTTTTAACAAATAGCCAAAGTAGTAAAATAGCAATATTGTAGAGAATTTGAGAGAATTGGATGATTTGTGTGAAAAACATGATGAAATAATGGTGGTATTTATAGGAAAAAAATAGTTAGGGGTGGTAGAGGGGTGAAAATTGCCGTTTTTGGCCGTTGGACAACGGCTAGGAGGTCAAAAGAGTCGTTGCCAACGGCTAGTTAACGGCTGGGAAATCTGATTTTTTTTTTGGACCGGTCCGGTCCGGTCCGGCCGGTTCCGGTCCAATTTTGTACCGGTCCATCCGGTGTAAAATCATTGCGCCGTTTCGGAACCGGGGCTGGCCAAGGGTTAGGCTATTTGGTCCGGTCGCCACCGGTCCACGCCAGTCCGAGCCGGTTTCTGGCTCAAATCCGGCCCGGTCCGGTTCCGACCGGACCGTTAGCCACCCTTAGTTCCAACTTTATTAATTGTTTCTTTTTCTTTCTTGGACAGAAAAATGACATCAACTATCATTAAAATATAATTTTACCACTGGGATAAATTTGAGGCAGACCCATTTTTAAGGTATGTAACTTCAATTCTACCCACCAATAATCAAGGATGGAGTGAAACTTGTGTGACTAAATCCATGAAACGACCCTGACTAGTCGTTTTGGGAGTTAGGACTCCGATTGACAAGCTGAAAGTTATCAAAGCTCTGTAAGGTCCATTAGGGTATGTCCGTAAAGTTTGAGATGGATCAGACCTCGTTTGGTGTAGCAATATTCCACCCCAGGAGAAGGAGTATTTTGCTCCATTCATTGGCACATGTAACCTGTTGCATTAGGTATCATTTCATTTCATCACATGAATTGTTGGATACATGTGATTGTTTGCATTGATTGCTCTATGTATTACTTATCTGTTCTGGTTGCTACTAGCTTCTAATTCCCCTGCTAGAGAACCTATTTCTTCGAGGTAGCTAGCTAGTCCCCACTTGCTAAATCCTTATAACTCACTCCCTATCTGTTTCATGCGTTATCTTTTTATTTATGCCTAAAATAAGATGTCTAGGTTAAACAATTAAATTTATAAGAGGGTTACAGGCAATACAGTAAACACGATGGAAAAAGTAAATAAATAGAGAAAAAGTAATGGAAAGTAAGTAATATTATTTCTTGAGAATAGCCGGATTCGGTGTGAATCGCTTCATGTACAATACAATGTAAGGAGGGGTATTTATAGTAGAGCTTTACCTAGTCCTAATTATGGTAAAAATACAAAGACTAATAAAGGCTATAGGCCTATAAACTCAAGGCGCTGGTATATACGAAACCCTAATTAGGAGACTGTAAACCCTAAGGCGGCGGGATGTATGAATCCTACACCTGTACCGTCTGAACGGTCGTAACACGATCAGCAGGCATGTATCCTCTATGCCTGGTGACTTGTAAGATAAGTCTAGTCTCGCTAGCTGGACTCGTATCCCCGTAATAGTAGGAGGCGTATTTTAGCCCACACAGTTAGTCCCTCCACTTGCTGAGTAATGACGTAAGCAGTCAGGAAGTGAAAGAGGCATGATAGATAGAAGACATAAAGATGTGCCTGCTCCTAATACTCGTCCCCTGTCTCTTCGCATACGTTGCATTGAATGCAAATACTCAAGTACAATAACGTGCACCCCTGCGATTTGAGTGGTTTTTATGCGTATCTTCCCAATGCTTCCATTGCTCTGCCATATCCCGTAATTATTGGGATACACATTACGTAAACTGCAACAATCATGATCCCACATAATCTTGGTCCCACGTGATCAAGAACGAACAGTTTTCCATCCAAGATTCCTTCTTGGCGTGTATAAATATGTCGTAACCATAGTGGCTTTCATTTATCTTCAAATTTATTCAAAAGCTTTCTTTCAAAAGAAAACCCTTCTTCTAGTCTTTTCAAAGATTCTTTCCTTCGCCATGGCCCAAGGAGCAAACTTCCTTCCCGCAAACTTAAGAGCCCAAGATTATCTTCCTGCAACCTTTAATTTTGAAGGTGATGGCCAAATGCAAGGTCAGATACCCAAACAGGAAGGTGAGAATAGCAACCTTTATATTGAGTTCTACCCTTCTTCAGTTGTGAGGGACGACATAACCTGCATCAGGCTTGATTGTAAGTGGCCTGAAACTAAAGACATCATTGTCCCTAGTGTTGAAGAGAGAATTTCCTCCCATCGTACTGGTCACTCGATGGTCCACACATACCCTTTCACTCTGCATCTCAACGAGTGTGTTCATTCGATCATTGAAGAGATATGCCGCCAATACAATATCTGCCTGGGTCAAGAAGGACATTCCATCTGGCGCTTGGTGGCTGTGTTAGATCACCAGGAAAACTATGCCAAGGTAAAATTCTCCTTCGGGCATCTTCCTACTTTTTACTCTCCCCGTCTCCACAAGGCGAGCATGTTGATGTTTATCAAATAGGGGAAGAAAGGCATGGTTCCTAATAGCAAAGACTCCAAGAATCGCAGCTGGGTCCACCGATATGTGGCGGTGTGGACACCAAAAATAGTTTCCTCTCTTCTCTTTCCAGAGGTCTTCAATAGGAAATGTAAGTTTCTGTACCCTTATCTCTATTCACTCTGCGTCTGTTGTTTCTCAGAATTGACTTTTCATCTTCCTTAGTGAATTCCGTGACTGCTATTTCATTAACTTGTCGCATGCTATTTTTTTACCGAACCGGTTAAAGTTCGAAATAGGGCTCGACTTATTGGGTAACTCATGGGTAAAGAGTTGGAGTCTCCACCTAACATATTTTTTAACTAGGTGTATTAGGGCACCTACTTTGTTCCTAACTAATTTTATAATTAACTCCGAAACTTAGTCTACGAACCAGAAATCTAGGTAAGGGTTCAAGTTAACCCGAGAGAAAGGGGTTAGGCACCTCTCCGGCTCCACCAAATGTGGTTTACAGGCCGGACTAAACAATTGAGATTTTAAGTAAATAAGCAAATAAAATAGCTAACTAAAATAGATAAGTAATTAAATGGATACGATAATATGCATATAATTAATTAAAGTTAAATGAAAAAGGTTTTAAATCCACGAATTGACTTCTTCCAAAGGTACCTTGCAAAAGTAAAAATAAGTTAGTACGACAATTTAATAAAGTGAAATAATAATAATAAAGAATAATTAATACTAGTAATATTAATAAATAATAATAAATAAAGAATTTTCTTCTAGCTGTTCTCCTTCAAAAATAGGTCGTCTTTCATCCATTTTTTACCTAGCACAAAATATAAAGAAAATAAATTAGTATTAAAAAATAATAATAAAATATCACTAATAATAATAAAAATAAAATAAAGGGGAAAAAGGATTTTATAAAATTGTAGGCTCAGGTTTTTATGAATCGGCTAGAGGTTAGGGACGTCGGTACGACTGCAAAAACGCCGGTCGGTCGTGTTTCCATGCCAAGTGCCGGTCCCACCACTCCATCGCCGGTTCGTTTCTCAATTGAAGCTCATACATGTCACCATCGCCTATTTATTTTAGGGACACGAGGATGGGACTGTTCAAGTTTAGTATCCATTTGAATCAGTCAGTAGGCCTCAAATAAATTATTTAATTATTTTCCTTGGCCGTAATTGGTATAGCATCCGTCAATTCGTTGTATTTCCGTCAAATCATTGTGTAAGCCTCAAATTGACAAATTTTCATAGGCCATAATTCAAACCAATATCTATTCAATATCCAGTGGATCCTACAATGCACAATCAGACCCCATAGCAGGGCAAATCCTCTTGAGAATCCAACAGCCAAACGACGCCTTAACCGATTTAATTAATCAATTTCATAGTCAGTTTATCCCAAACAACAGCAACAATTCAGGGACGGCGTCGTTCCTGGTGGAACTAAGTAGACGAGGGGAGGAGCGACTGCCCAACTTGGGATTTCCAACAGAGATTCCGGTGGATCTCGCTGGAGTCGCTGCAACTCAATCCTCCTCTTTATTTCTTTCGACTATTTTAGTAACGAATGACTGAAACAAACAAATAACAGAAATCAAGTAGTCTTCGGTGGTTTTTGCTACTGGTGTCACGCCTGACCCGTTTTCCCCATCCCATGTTTTCGTTGATCAGTGTGTGTGTGTGTATTTAGATCTGGGTGTTTGCACGGATTGGTGAAGATGTGTATGCAGTGGTGGTATCTATTGCGGGTGTTAATGTGCTGTTGTGTGTGTTGTGTATAAAAGAAGAAAGGACGGGTCTGGGTGTGTGATATGCGTGTGAAGAGAGGGAGGAAGATAGGGTACTGTGTTTCTGTTGGTGCAATTGGAGAAGAAGGGAGTTGGTCTGCCTGGTCCTCGATGGTGTTTCTTTCCACTGGTGGTTGTGATTTTGTATGAGGATGGAGTGTATTGTATGTATTGGTGTGTGGGCCCCGCTGGAGTGGTACTGCTCGTGTACTGATGATGGGGAAGATGACCAGAAGTGGGGTATGCCTAGTGTGTGTGTCTGTGTATGCTCGAGTAGAGAAGATGGGGAGTGTAATGGGGAAGGTGAAGTGGTGAAGAAGATGAGGGTGTTGGGTGTGTACGTGTGTCGGTATCAGTGTGTGTGGAGTGTGTGCTTTTGGGGAAGAGGATGAGTTGGGAATTTGTGTGTAGACTTCGTACCGTGGGTCCCCTTCCCCATTTCCCTTTTTGTCTGATCTCCTTATGGGTGTGTAAACAGCCAATTTTATAAGAAATAGTTGAAAAAATAGTTGCTGGGGATTTTCTAAAATAGGAGAGGAAAATGAGGGATTCTGATTGAGTGATATGGAAAGTAGATTAGGGAGTGATTTTGGGGATATCATGGTGATATTTAGGGAGGAGATTTGGGGCTTTTTGAGAGATTTGGGGAATAAGATCAATTAGGAAGATTGGGGAGTAGGTAGGAAAGGAAAAAGGTAATTTTGGATTTTATTTAAAAGAAAAGAAATATATGGCATAATTAAAAGATACGGGGGATGTATTTGGTTAGGGATTTGGTTTAGGTTCAAACAGGAATGCAATTTTAATAAATAAATAAAAAATTTTGGTAGGAATTTTAAAATATGGAGGAATTAATAGAAAAAGGAATTTTGACATTTTCTTTTTAATCGGCCAATATTCAACTTGAAAGTACGAAAATAAAATATAGATATACATATGTATAAAATGCACAAATAATCATCAAATAAACTCAAATAAAATTATTTAAATATAGATAATCACATATAATTACTAATTTGCACAAATGATTACAAATCGATATAAATTTGACATGTAGCCTAAATGATGCAATTATATGATATTATAAATGTATTAAATTGCGCAAACAGTCATAGTTTTGATAAATAACCTAAATGATGCAAAATTATATAATATAGCAACATTTAGGCATGTAATATATAAATAGGGGATAACGCACGTAAATCCATGATTTCTAATGCATATTTTGCACAAATAGTCAACTTGCACCCTTAAGTTGAATTATAGCCAATTTTAGAAAAAGGAGGGACAAAATTGGGTGTCAACAGCTGCCCCTCTTTGCTCGGGATGATGAAAGAGTCTTCGGGCAAAGATAGTTGACAGAGTAGCCAGTTTTGTCACGACTGGTAGGCAAAATGATTGAAAGGGGGAAAATGGGTGTTTTGGGGTGTTTTTGGCCGAACCCCGATCTCTGAGTTGCCAACATATCTCGGGTTTCACGAGAATCAGGCTGTGTAGTTATAGAATGACATGTTCCCTGTATAGGATGCTTATGACGCACGATTTTGGATGTAAGGACTAAACTTATCCAAGTATGTAAAGTTCAGATTCGTGTATGCTTTGCCTTTTGGAGAAATGAATGAAGAATAAAACAAAGGCACTAGCGAAGGTGAGATAACCTCCATAGATCGAGCGTGGGAAAAGAGGCTTATAATCGTCCTAGTTATGAAAATGTAGCGCGCTACACACCCATAAAGAGGAGTTTATATGTACACAGTTTCCACTTCGTCTCGGTAAATGAGTAATCTCGCCTTCAATATTGCCTTGACTGAGCTGGAAAACATTTGGGGAGCGAATTTTATAAATGCGCAGGACTCAAACAAATGGGCACGATTAAGCACAAAGACACGCACGATTGACGCAGATTGGCTTGAATAGACAAAGTAGGCATTAGTTGGGAGGAAATGCAAAATGGCATCCTAATTTGTAATGAAGGATTAGGCATATTACTTGTGGGAGTATGAGATGATTGGCTTCAGGCGTTTCGAAATTTGACAGCATAGGTAGTTTGCAGGTACAAAAAGGGCATTGTCAAAAGATGAGATAACTCTGATAGATCGAGTGCGGTGAAATAGGTTTGTAATCATCCCAGTTATGAAGTGTGGTGCACGACACACCCATAAAGAGGAGTTTACATGGGCATATTTTTTACTAAATCATCGATAGATGAGTCATCTTGGCGTCGACATTGCCTAGAATGAACTGACGAACATTGAGGAGTAAAGCACGACAAATACGTACGATTCAGATAGATCAGCATGAACGAGAAGGAACACGAAGCTGGTACCCAATCGGCAAGGAAAGATTAGGTAGATCACTTGGTGCGAGTACGGAACTGTGACTTTGAGCGCTTTCGGACTTGGTAAAATAGGTAGCTTGCTGGTGTAGCAAAAGCATGGTCTGTGGGATCAAGCTTCTTGAATTGGGTTTTGGGATAATGCTTTGAGGTTTTGTGGTTGCACAGCTGGTAGTAATTTTGGGAGCGTGTGTGAGAGTATGGTGCAGGGGTTTTTCGAGAGATCGGAGAGTCCCTACAATAAAATTAGGATAAATGCAAATTGAGATAAAAATAATCATAAAGTAAACTTCCTGTTGAGTTGATTTATCCTTTGTCTGGTCTGCTTTCAGGTGCTCAGTGCTAGGAAATGTGTGCCTCTCCTCTGGGAATATCCATTTGCTAAGTGCTTCTCGTCAAGAGATAATTGCTTCGTCACGCTGAGCTGTTGTTGGATCATCTTGCCAATGCAACGCCGGATTGTATATCCCTTTTTGTATTGAGCTGTGTATCTCTTTATGCAGGATTGTCTATCATTCTTTCATTTTGGTTGCACACCCTTTGTCATGCCACCCTTTCACCGGGCTGTCTACCCTCTAGGTTGTCTGCCCTTCGTCATGTAGTCCTTTTATCGGGCTGTCTACCTGATACAATGTCAAACTTTGCACCGGGATGTATACCCTTTGCTGTGTTAAGGGCTAAATTCGACATCGGGCTGTGTACCCTCAGTCGATGCATCAGGCTGTGCACCCTCCGCAAAATTAAAATGACAGAATCAACATCGAGCTGTGTACCCTCAGTCGACGCATCGGACTGTGTACCCTCCACAAAATTAAAACGATAGAATCGATATTTAGCTGTGTACCCTCAGTCGACGCATCGGGCTGTGTACCCTCTGCTAATTTAAAATAACAAGATCGACATCGGGTTGTGTAACCTCAGTCGACGCATCAGGCTGTGTACCCTACACTAATTTAAAATAACAAGATCGACATCGGGCTGTGTACCCTCAGTCAATGCATCAGGCTGTGTACCCTCGACTAATTTAAAATAACAAGATCGACATCCGGCTGTGTACCCTCAGTCGACGCATCGGGCTGTGTACCCTCCGCTAATTTAAAATGACAAGATCGACATCGGGCTGTGTACCATTAGTCGACGCATCGGCTGTGTACCCTCTACTTAATTTAAAATAACAAGATCGACATCGGGCTGTGTACCCTCAGTCGACGCATCGGGCTGTGATGCGGCGGAAAATAGGCGGAAGCAACAAACGATACGAAAATGCGGAAATGATAAAGATAAAGATAAAAACGAGACGAGACTCCAACGATTACCTAAGTAGCAACGAGGAACTTGTCTCGCTACACCTCGGGTGAATGTCAAGGAATCACCTACTCTATGCAACTATCCTCAAGAGGTACCCGGACTCTTGCAAATAGAGTGATCAAAGATGGATGAAGTTCAAATTGGATTCCACCAATTGAATTCAAGTTCCCAACGAGGGTTCAAAGAGAGCATAGCTCATATTCTTACAAGATTCAAGGTTATGTAAGTGTTGAAAATGGCTAAGGCCTCTATTTATAGGCCTTTCTAAGATACAAGTGAAATGACTAAAATAGCCCTCAACTAAGTTAAAACATTATACAACACTTGAGGGCAAAATAGGAAGTTCACAACAAAATCCAAGTCTTCAGCGTTGTGGGGCGGAGCGCCCAAAAAGGGGGCGGAGCGCCTGCCATTGGCCTTCTCTGGGCAGCCTACTGGGGTGGGCGGAGCACCCCAAATGGAGGCGGAGCGCCTGGCAGCCAAGTGATGGAGGCTGGGCGCCCAACTGGTGGGCGGAGCGCCTGCCTTTGTAGCTTCTTGGGCGGACCGCCTAGGTGTTTGGGCGGACCGCCTGAATGCCTGGGAGGTGTGCCTAAGAGCCTCTCCGCTTGTCACTTCTCCGGATCGCACCTAAAGCCCTCGACTTCCCATCCTTTGCATCCTTCAAGCTTGGCACTCGTTGATTGGTATCTTAGCTCGATTTGCCCCGCATCATCCTCCCCTACTTAAAAGCATTTCGTCCTCGAAATCAAACCATCAACGCCTACATGCATAGACAAGCAAAAACAAAAAGGTTCCTACTACAAGAGTAGGTTAGTGTCCAAAAGTGTGGGAAAACACACTCTTATTGTATAACCAAGTATCAATAGCAATAAAAAAGTTCACGTTCCCAAAGGAACCAACAATTACTTGGTCCAACAAAGAAGTGCACCCAACATAAGAACAAACAAAGAGATTAATAGGGCATGGCATATGCAAGATCAAGCTATCAAAATCCCTACGATCCCTAAGTTCAAGATTAGTACACCAAAACTTTCCACTACGCGAGTAGGCAAGTCCAACAAGAGTGAAGGCAAGTGTTGTGGAAAATTCACTCTTGTGATAGAGCCAAGTATCAATACTAATCAAAAGACTTATGTCTCCAAAGGAAACAACAAGTTCTTGGCTCCATAGTGAAAGCACTCACAAACATAGCAAGCAAAGAGACCAATAGGACATAGAACATTCAAGATTAAGCAATCAAAGTTCCTATGACCCCTAAGCTCATGATCAACATACCAAACCTTCAATGCAATATTTTCACAATGCGGCACAATGGTTTTGGCATGCTCAATTCTCAAAGTGTGGTTAACATGTGGAATGGTATAGGTAAAGTAGTGCAATTCACAACTAGCATCAAATACCCCACTCCCCTTCTTAAGAGCACTCATACTCACACTAACAGATACCTCCTTACCTCCAATTTCATCCTTAAGACAACCCCCTTCACAAGGTAAACTCTCAAGGAAGGCATCAATAATGGCCTCTTCATCATCATAACCTGAACTACCAAGAGTAGGGTCACTAGAAGAATCATCTACCTCACTCAAAGATTCAAACAAAGAGTTGTCTATGGGATCAAATCCCTCACACCACGGAGGTTCTAGCTCATTCTCAACTCTAGCCCGATACAAATCACCTTCACAATTAAAGATGCCCCCACACAATGGGAATATAAAAGCATGCACCTCAATTTCATAGTCAAACAAAGGCATAGTATCAAGACTAGAATTTTCACCCTCACTTGAGGAGTCATCATAGACAACCTTGTCCAATTCATGCAATTTGGACTCCTCAAGGTCACTTTCATCCTTACTATGACACATAAAGCAACCAAAATCAATTATATCAACAAGGGTAGAGTCACATAACTCATCTTCCACTTTATCAAATATGGGTGGGGTGTCATAACAAGGGTCACAATCAGGGTCAACTACCACATTTTCACTAAAGAGAGGTTCTTCGAATACCGGGCTCACATCATGATGTGGTTTTCCATCCCTCTCTACTAGCGGTTCACATGCACACACAAGTTGACCATTAGACTCTTCACTAGTTGCAAGTTCAATAGAGGTATTACAAGCAACAACTAGCATTGAGTCTCCACAAGACAAGGGGTTAACATGTTCATGAAAGGGGAAAGTAACACTTACATTTGAGTCGCTCCCGTGAGAACTCACATAGCTTGTAGTGTCGCATCCAATCCCTCCGTCACGAAGCTCACAATGATGATCTCCATCCTCTTGTCTTCCTTCCAAGGCAAACGGTTGAGGCACCAATAGCTTGCCCTCAAGAGTACCTACACATAAGCCAAAACAAGTAGAAGAAGAAGAAGAAGAAGAAGAAGAAGATAAAACATGGTTAGAACAAAGGGTGTCCTCACTCCCATTTTGTATTTCCTCTCCTCTCCTCTCTTTCATTTTTCTCTCAAGGCCAAGTGTAGCTTCGGGTGACAATTCACTCACGTCACCCCTCTCTTCCTTTTGTCTCTCATGTGGAGTGGAGTGACTCTCACTTTCAACTAGCAAGGGCATGACCATCAGATTGTTAGTTCCGGGCTCAAGGACCATGGGTGACTTGGCTTTAGCCGCTTCCCTCAACTCCCTCATAATCCTATAGTCATTACTTACTTGCTTCGGTGTCAAGGGCTTGAGCACATATTTTCTAGAACCTTGCAAGACCGTATAAGAGTTGGTTCTACCATCATGCACTATGCTCCGATCATATTGCCATGGCCTCCCAAACAAGAGATGGCAAGCTTGCATAGGTACTACATCGAACATCACCATATCTCGATAATTTCAAATGCTACACTCAATCAAAGCTCGCTTCACCACCCTCAACTCTCAACACTCACTCAACCATTGTAAGCGGTAGGGATGTGGATGCTTTATAGTAGGCAATTTCAATTGGGAAATCAGGGTCTCACTCACTATGTTAGCACAACTTCCCGAATCAATGATCATTGAGCACACTTGCCCCATCACACGACACCTAGCATGGAAGAGATTCTCCCTTTGCACATGCTCCGACTCTTCAAGACTCATGGCACCCAAACTCCTCCGTACCACAAGTGTCATTTTAAGCTCATCGTCTTGCTCACCTTCACCTTGGGGAATGCCCAAGTTGTGGGGAATGCCCACTTGTTGGGGAGTGCCCAACGGTTGGGGAATGCCCAACTTTTCCTCACTAATGCCTTCTCAGGCATCTTTTTGGATACTCGGGGTCCATTCCTCTTTGAGGCGATCAAACCTCGAGCTTATGGATCTCACCTCGGCCAAGAGGTAGGCCAAAGTGCTTACCGGTACCTTAATGGTATCGTACATGTCTCCGGCCATGTACCTACATCAATCAAAGACAAGAAAGAAGTTAGAGTAAAAACCTCACTCGCTCCCTCACTTTTGAATGTCACTCGGTACACTCGTTTAGTGGTGGGGGATTTATCACTCAAACTTGATTCAATGGCTTCCTCGTAGTTGAACAACCTCCTCGATAACCAACCAAGTTCAGAAGAACCAAATACTCTTCGGGAAGAGTGGAGTTGATGGGACTCGATGAACGCTAGGCTATTTAGGTGCGCACTTGAAGCAAAATTAACTACGAGTCTTCTTTGAGCTCTACTCTCCTCTAAGCACGAAGGTCCTAGACAATCAATAAACTAGTACTAATTGAGTAGGAGTGTTACCCTCAAAGTACTAGCCGGAAGCAACGGAAACCAAACAAACACGAAAGCCCGCGAAAACAACCAATCCGAACCCTTCAGCACACTGGGCGGTCCGCCTGGTTTTTGTCAAGTTTAGGCAGTGGCCTAGGGTGGGCGCAGCGCCTGGGTCTGGGCGGTCTGCCTAGACCTGGGGCTTCAGCTTTTCCCAAACGCGATTTGGTCATTTTTGCACCCAAAAATTCAACTTTTTCAAATTGTTTTTCCAATCAACGGATACCCAAAGTTGTTTTATGCTATGACAAACAAACCCCAATGGTTTAATCCAACAAACAACCAAAAACAAGTTTGTTTCAAGAATTTGGAGCAAGTTCTTCAAGAAATTTCAAAATTTTCAAGATTCAAAAATTTTGATTTTCATTCCGCAACTCCAAATGATGTTATAGGGGTATCAGAACGACGGGTTAACATGAAAGAACAATCCCCGATACCCAACAACCAAGAATTCACAACATCAAACAAGTTCTAGCAATTTTGGTGAATTCTCAACTTGGGATTTGATTTTGAAGATTTTCGATTCACAACTTCAAATTGTGTTTCGAGGGTACCCAATCAACGGGAATACATAATCAAACAATCCCCGATATCTAAACTAAAGAAATCACAACAACCAACGATTTCTAGCAATTTTTTTGTGATTTTCAAGTTTTTGGATTTTTTTCTTCTTTTCAATTTTCAAGAACACAATGATAGCAACAATAAGAACAAGACCGAGGATTCGTAAGAATGAAGCCTAGCCGTGCTCTGATACCAACTGATGCGGCGGAAAATAGGCAGAAGCAACAAACGATACGAAAATGCGGAAACTGTAAAGATAAAGATAAAAACGAAACGAAACGAAACGAGACGAGACTCGAACGATTACCTAAGTAGCAACGAGGAACTTGTCTCGCTACACTTCGGGTGAATGTCAAGGAATCACCTACGCTATGCAACTATCCTCAAGAGGTACCCGACTCTTGCAAATAGAGTGATCAAAGATGGATGAAGTTCAAATTGGATTCCACCAATTGAATTCAAGTTCCCAACGAGGGTTCAAAGAGAGCATAGCTCATATTCTTACAAGATTCAAGGTTGTGTAAGTGATGAAAATGGCTTAGGCCTCTATTTATAGGCCTTTCTAAGATACAAGTGAAATGACTAAAATAGCCCTCAACTAAGTTAAAATATTATACAACACTTGAGGGCAAAATAGGAAGTTCACAACAAAATCCAAGTCTTCAGCGTTGTGGGGCGGAGCACCTGCCATTGGTGTCACGACCCAATTTCCAAGGGCTCGTGATGGCACCTAAACAACATTTGCCTAGGCGAACCAATGAAACAAGATGCGGAAAAGAACAATAATGTGAAAAGATCATAAATGGATATATAAATATAAAAGTGTGAAGTCCAAAAGAATATATCCACAAAAGAATTGGAGCATTCTAAGAGTGACTCAATAAAGTATGAATATACATCAAAGAAATCTGAGTCCTATCTCTAAGTGACTCCGGCGGTATGCCACCACGGTCTGTGTGGTCGGCTCACCTCAATCAAAAGTCTCAGAAGCCTCGGGAACCGCTAACGTCCGGGCTGCTGACTGGATGAAGGACCTGCGCACGTAGCAGAGTAAGTTATGAGCCAAAGCCCAGTAAGATCACCGACAGGCCCGCTAAGGTACACTTGCAGGACAAGTCGCTACATGCATCATAAGCAACAACATACTATAGTAATCATACAATAAAGTAGTGAAATCACAAATAGATGTAACACATTCCATACACACAAGTAGTAACCAGAAGTCTCAAGGATTATGCCCATCCAACGTAAGGCATAGGTCAACTCAGCGGCGGTTTGGAGGTCCAATCTCTACTCCCGTGCCGACTAACCTAGACCTACGATGGACTAGCAACACCACTACTAAGTATCAACCATATACCGTGACCCGAAGTCACTATCACAATCATGAATAAGTAGACCAACGACCCGTAGTCGTTGGCTCATCTCAAATCTGTCTACGATCGCACCACACCCCCTGTCAAGTGCGTCGTATCTCAATAAATCAAGTGACCACACCACACCCCCTGTCAAGTGTGTCACATCTCAAAGATCAAGTGTCCACACCACACCCCCTGTCAAGTGTGACACATCTCATAGTATGGGCGACACCACACCCCCTGTCAAGTGTCCCTCTAACAGTATTAATATCCACGACATTAATAACAATAACAGAAATAATAATAGAAATATTAATAACGATAATATTTCACAGTCACCGTAACCCAGGTTGGTTATGCTAGCTGAACGTAAGGCGAAGGTTAATCCGACCACAGTTTAGGGGTACAATCCCTACTCCCATGTCGTCCAACCCAAGGTTACGTATAGACAGCACTACCCAACCCAGCACGTGAACAAATCAAGTACCAATATCATACAAAAGCCGGCAAAATCCTCGGCAAGACATTTATCATGACATGCCGGCAACATCCTCGGCCATGTCCCAAGTTCTTGCTATCTAAGCATGGCGTAGCAAGCGTTACTACGATATAAATTTAAGCTACCTCGACGTAGCGTTTAGACCGGCACATACCTCGGTCGAGTCACAATCTCGCTATTTATAACAAACAATAATAGCAAGTAATTCACATCATTAATCCTAACCATTGTTAGGTATATATATGCGTACATGAAGCATACTAGCATGAAGGAAGAGTCCACAAGCACAATAGAGGTCAAGTCTCACTTACCTCGAAATTCGGGCTCAAATGCCGGGAAGAATCTCCTTTCCCGCTCGCCTTGTCCGCGAAGGACTCTCCACTAGGTCTATTAAGACAAGATATAGCACATATGAGTGCTCAATTATAGCTATTTAAGCCTATAGGCATCCTAGGGTAAAAATTACCAAAATGCCCCCGGGTAGGGCCGAGCCCTAAATTTACAAAATGTACTTTTCCGGACTCCCAACGCTCCCGTGAGTCCAAAAGTACACTTAGATTCCGCATGCGAGCCTTGCTCGATGTCTTTCCCCAATTCTTAAGAATCTAGGGTTCTAACCCATTTCCAAGAATCAACCCTTTGATTCTTGTGTTAATCAACATAAAGATGGATTGAAAGGGCTTACCTTAAGTGTAAGTATGATTGGGTCTTCAAGAAATACCCAAAAATCGCCTCAAGAGCTCACCAAATGATTTTTATAAGTTATGAACCGAAATGGCCCGAAATGGCCTTTTTATAGCAGTTTTTTTTACCTCTGTGACAGCTTCTTTTGAAAAAATCATAACTTTTGATAGGAATGTCCGAATGATCTGAAACCGGTGCCATTAGAACCACAACTCAAAGGGCTACAACTTTCATGTTTTGAGTATTTCCTAATTCCTTACGGATTGGCCGGAAAATCAGCTTTTATCCGGCTGTTTGCGCCAAAACAGAACAGAAAAGTCGCACCAGATTTTCTACAGTTTTAGGGGCAAAACGGGACCCTACGAAGCTCAGAATGATCCCAAATTTTGCACACAAGTCATAAAATACTTGGGTGAGATGCTCGTCAAGACGGAACTCAATTCGGACCTCTAGAACTCAAAAAGTGGGTCCCACGGCAAAGGTTCAATTTTCGACTTTCGCCAAAATAGTGAAATTTAACCAAACGACCTCGGAATCCAATTCCGAAAGTTGCTACAAGTCACAAATGACTATACGAACCTAACAGAACTTTCAGATCTCTCATCGGAGCTCATTTGCTCAAATCGAGCTCGGAAACCTCTTTTAACTCTTTTAAACTTCCGAAACGGGGACTTTATCAAAAGTCCTATCAAACGAGGTCCGTTTTCAATTTTGAAGGTTGCTACAAATCATAAATGACGAGACGGACCTAACGGTGCGCTCGGATTTTCCATCGGGGTTCGTTTACTCAAAACGACCAATCGAAACCCCAAATTCCTTTCCGGAATTTCATAAACGGATCCTTTTCTCGAAAACCTATCAAACGGACTCCGTTTCGACTCAGATTTCACAGACGGGTCATAAATGACCTAACGGAGCTTTTGGGACTGTCGACACGCAAATCAAGGTCCCGAATCCCGTAACGACTATTTGAGGGTAGTTACAATTGGCCTTCTCTGGGCAGCCTACTGGGGTGGGCGGAGCGCCCCAAATGGAGGCGGAGCGCCTGGCAGCCAAGTGATGGAGGCGGGGCGCCCAACTGGTGGGCGGAGCGCCTGCCTTTGTAGCTTCTTGGGCGGACCGCCTAGGTGTTTGGGCGGACCGCCTGAATGCCTGGGAGGTGTGCCTAAGAGCCTCTCCGCTTGTCACTTCTCCGGATCGCTCCTAAAGCCCTCGGCTTCCCGTCCTTTGCATCCTTCAAGCTTGGCACTCGTTGATTGGTATCTTAGCTCGATTTGCCCCACATCAGGCTGTGTACCCTCCGCTAATTTAAAATGACAAGATCGACATCGGGCTGTGTACCCTCAGTCGACGCATCGGGCTGTGTACCCTCTGCTATTTTAAAATGACAAGATCGACATCGGGCTTTGTATCCTCAGTCGACGCATCGGGCTGTGTACCCTCCGCTAATTTAAAATGACAAGATTGACATCGGGTTGTGTACCCTCAGTCGACGCATCAGGCTGTGTACCCTCTGCTTAATTTAAAATAACAAAATCGGCATCAGGCTGTGTACCCTCAGTCGATACATTGAAAGTAAAGTAAAGTGTAACAAGTATAATGCTATTGTTATGTCATGCGATGTGCTAAGGAGGCTATCGTGGTTCTTTTGTAAGGACTTTTCTTGAAATTTTTGAGGGGACCTCAAAATGTTTTGCCCTAGTGTCATGTTTGCGTCTTAGGAATTTTTTAGGGGTCCTCAAAAATTCTACCCCAGTTTATTATCTATGACAGATCACCGAGAGAGGGTGGTTGCGTTGCACTGAACACCAAATATATTGGCTAGAACCGGCATTCGTCTTTTAGTGTGACAATTGGGTATATTGATGACGATGAGTATTTGGATATTTGCATACTCAGACTGAGGTTTGATATTTGGATTTTGTCGGATTTAGAGGTTGTTCATAATTGTGCTTGTTTTGGTCAATCAGACTTTGAACTTTGTGTTTCAATGTTGGATGTCTTGTGGTATCATAGTATGGAATGTTTGAGTAATGAGTGCGGATCTGTGTTCGATCGAATTTAGGAGTAAGCCTTAGGGCGTAGTTTGTTTGTTAGGGAAAATATCTTTTGGCTGAGCTTGTGAGGTTTTGTCTTTTTGTATGTCCCTGATTATGTTGAGCCTAATAGGGTTGTAGTTGGAAGTCTTGACGGAGGGGAGTTTGTTTATTATGTAAGTTGGGGTGCAGTGTGAGGTTGTGAGTTTTGTCAGCTTCGGTTGTATAATGATTGGACTTCTTGGTTGTGACTCTCGTGTGAGTATAATGCAGGTTGTACAGTATTGGGATTGTCTGAATGCTCTTGCTGTCATATGCTGATGGTTCAAAGGACTTTGTTGTAGGAGAAAGTGTTTTCAAGTCGGCTTGTTGTTTCGGCTTTTCTGAATGTAGATTCTTGACCAATTGCAGTGTTCAAGCAAGAAGCAACCTTAGCAGAGTGGTGAAATGCACAAAATAGTGTGGGCATATTAGCAAAGATTAGACGCAAAAATGACACATAAGCATAAGAGGATGCCTAGACCGTGGATTACGGATTAGCGCTTGAATTGTGACAGAGTGCATAGATATCACAAAGGGATTGCCTAGATGCTTTATGTAGCAGTCAAGGCAAGGATTTTGGTCAAACGACCGACGCTTGTTTAAGCAGGAGGTGAGGAGTTGAATGTCAATGAAAGGTGGTAAAGGTGTTGTGTAAGGAATAGATTGTGTTGTGCGACAGAAAGGGAGGTTGGCTTTTGTCGAACACCGAGACCTTGAGTGCACTTGTCATCTTTTCTTGCAGTTTGTCTGTGATGATAGCTATGTGTCTTCAATGTCTTTCATGCTCGCCGACCAACTGCTGCAATATAGTCCTTGCACCAACCTTCCTTGTTGGATAGTATTTTATTGTTGAGCCGTTGAACTCGATGTAGGTTGCCTGTGAATCATATGTACTTAGATTGCTGTGTCCTTTTGTAGTTGTCGTCATGAGAATTCATATCACCCCAATGAAGCTTTCAACCAAAATTGCTCCAACGAGTCTATTCGCAGCTGCTTTTATATCAACTCAACCCTTGCTATGGTAAGTGTCTCTCACCGACTTGCTTTATCTTTGCTAGTGGATAAAGATATGCTTCCAAATGATCCGGGGGTTTCTAGGTTTGTCATATAATGATGGCTTTGTCATTGTATATTTGCCTCTCCTTTTCAAGTTGAATTTGCTTGCCTATTTTGCTACACCTCTGTCTTTCCAATATTATCTTTCACTGGCCCTTTGACTGCTGTTTTGATCATGATGGAAGCAAGTTGGAAAGTGCTTTAGATCACAATCATGTATTGCAAGTGGTATGACTGTGTAGACTAGAGCAACAAAGATGATCCTTGGATATTGGTGTCAAATGGTCTTAAGGCAAGTCATGTGTGCCTTCGAGCTTGACCAATATTTTCTTCCTTTGTCAATTTTCTCTCCATGTGCATAGAGCTTGCTAGAATAATTGGGGTACCGGGACAATAAGCCTGGCAGTTTTAATTTTCTAAAACAATTGGGTGTGGGATTCGGCTAATGGAGTGTAGTTTCTTTTCCGTCTTTGGTTTGCGTCAGGACGAGGCCTAGGGGAATATGGTGGGGCATTTCAGTAATTGGGTTAAGTGTTTTGCTGGTATAGTAGACGATTCGGTGCTGGAATGTGGAGTATAGGTCGAGTGGCTAAGTGTTTTGCTGGTATGGTGGACGATTTGGTGCTGGGATGTGGAATATAGGCCAAGTGGGCTGAGTGTTTTGTAAACTGGATAAAATGGTGGCGGCGTTTGGTAGTAGTGGTTACAAGTAGGGTCTTGAATGGTTGCAGCAAAAGAGACTTCATCTTTCTTCTTTTGTAAAGGCTCACATTTCCAGACTGGATAGCTTTATTAGTAGCTTGTAGTGTAGCGGAGATATCGTGGAGAGAGGAGAGTGCTGGTGGGAATTGTTGTGAAAATCTCTGATAAGTGCACTTGCTTAACTATATCTTTTGCCTTGGTATTCAACTCGAGCTAACCGTTTGGGTAATAGATTTTGAGTTTGGTAGTGAGTTAGAGACAGTTTGGACATGCGAAAGGCTTCAGATATCAGGATTTAGGCATAGAGTAGGGAGAGGAGGTGCATTGGTAGGAGATTAAATTTGGAGAAAAGATTCCTTTAGAGACCTAGTGCAACAGACAAATCCATGCAATGCACACATATCAAATAAGAAATACATCCTACAATGTGAAGGACCGTTTTACGCACGATAATTTTGAAAAGCGCTTTGTGCCACATGCATCATTTCATTTGCTAACAAAATGGGAAGCCTAAAAGATAATATTGCATTTATTGGACTTTTGTCTTTATTATAATGGCTGATATTGAAACAGTGTAAGGGAAGGAAAAGGCTAAACATCGTTAGGAGATTAGCCCATGGCCGACTGAACATCTTTCATGTTGATCCATCCCCAAAAGATTCTTCTTCTTCTTCTTCAGATGAGTCTTCCTCGGACAAGCTTGCTTCTGATGAATATCCTTGGAAGATGATATTGTCCGCATCAGTCAAGAGCCACGATATGTCAAATGTGAGGTTCTTCAACATTTTCCAAGCCTTTCTTCCTTTCTCTTCTATTCCTTTGTTTGCCACAGAGTTCATTCCCTCTCTAGCCCATACGTCGATAGACTCTATGCGCTTTGTCAGGAGTTCTTCCTTACTACGCTATTTTCCTTTTTCTTCGTTCTTTGCTTCAACCAAATTTTGCTTCTTTGCTATTTTCCTTCGTGCCCTTGCTAGTTGTTTGTGTAACCTTTTGTACTCAGATTTTAACTCAT
Source organism: Petunia x hybrida (assembly GCA_037355625.1). NCBI lineage: Eukaryota > Viridiplantae > Streptophyta > Magnoliopsida > Solanales > Solanaceae > Petunia > Petunia x hybrida. The sequence continues at coordinate 6,881,113 of JBBBVM010000484.1, forward strand.
CAGCATTTCTTTTCCTTTTTGCTGTTGCACTTGGTTTAATTGCCCTTGCTATGTCTTGCTAAGCCAGTCCGGATAGTCTTCGTCATAGCCAACGTCAAACCTGTCTCGTCCAGTAGTCTCGATTCCCATTCGTTGCCTTTCTTTCCAAAGTTCTATTATCTTGTCTTTGAACGGAATTACTCCTCCGAGGATATTTGCTTTGAAACTTCTGATGTCTGCAATTTGGGGTATAGTCTGCTTTCTCCCTGCTTGCCTCAGTTCCCTTAAAGGAGTGTATGGGTAAACTCCTCTAAAGCCCACTAAGATGAGAAATGAGTCTCTTCAGGATCGTGTGATTACCGTTGTGCTAGGAAAGTAATCAAACATTTATTGTATATTTTCAGGTGTCAGTTGACAGAACATGTGGTGCCAACCATTGGCAATTGTTGCTTGGTCCCACTTCTCGAGAGCCTTGTCCATGCGGGCGGTATGAGTCAAGATGTAGTTTGTAAAAGAAAATTTCAACCTTCGAAGAAACCAGCGCCCTTCTTGCATCTTTCTAAAGCACGTCTCATCTCTGCTACGATCATAGGTACTAACGTGTATTCCTTGTTAATGTCTTTGAGTAAGACATCAGCAATTGAAACCATGCAAACATCAACTCGTCCTTTGTGTTGTGGAAACACGACAGCCCCTAAAAAGTTGACGACAAAAGCAAGTATCCTCCGCTCTTGCCAATCCGCCTGGTTGATGCTGAAATAGTCTTCGGATTCTTGAAATGCTTCTCCGTACCCAAATTTGACGTAGAAGGAAGTCAGAGAAATTCCCGACTGTCTTATACTGTCTGTGCATAATTCAGGTTTAAACCCTATCATTTCGAAGAACTCCTCGGGTGTAATGTTCTTAGGCATCAAGACTTCTTCACTTTTGGATGGTAATTGAGTTAACCCGCCTATTTCCTCCAGTAATGGTGTCAACTCTAGACTCCCAAAGTGAAAAATTGCTCGATCTGCATCCCAATAATGTACTGCTGCTTCTATCATCCGTTCCACTGCAGTGTGCTCCATTAGTGAAATCATATTCCCCAATACCATTTTGTCTTGGTCTTTTTGATCTTTGCTTAGGTTTCCCCACCAATCTCTGAGCAACTAAGGGATTTCAGCAACTATGTCAAATGTTCTATTGGCAATGATCTTTTTGGAAAAGGTGAAGGATGATAGGAAAAAGGGAGAAGGAAAATGCCTAAGATTTGCTTTATTGTGAGCAAGATGATCAGCGTGTGGCACAAGCTTTTGAAAAATAATGCAACTGAGAATATGAAGAGATGTGTCGTTGTGGGTTGAGAACCCTTTAGACACTTTAGACGAAAATTTCTAATGGACTTTTGACATGCCAAGGATGTCAAGTCTTTATATAATGCTTAAAGGATAAATGTGCGTTATGTGTCATCCCATCTATCGAGTGGTCATTTCTGCTTCAAATTGGGCTTTTAATGCCTCTTCGGTTACCATTTAAGCCTTTGAATAGCATTGAACATAGAATGATTCCAATCATTTGAGAATAAAGTGTTATTTCTGATTCAATTTTGGGCTTTCAATGCCTCGTAGGTTACCTTCGTGCCTTTGAATGGCATTGAACACAGAATAATTCCGACTGTTTATGAATAAACAATCATTCCTGACTCAATTTGGGCTTTTGACGCCTCTTAGGTTACCTTCGTGCCTTTGAATGGCATTGAATACAGAATAATTCCGACTGTCTATGAATAAACAGTCATTTCTGATTCAATTTGGGCTTTTGACGCCTCTTAGGTAACCTTTGTGCCTTTGAATGGCATTGAATACATAATAATTTCGACTGCCTATGAATAAACAGTCGTTTCTGATTCAATTTGGGCTTTTGACGCCTGTTACGTAACCTTTGTGCCTTTGAATGGCATTGAATACAGAATAATGCAAACTGTTTTTGAATAAACAATTATTTTTTATTCGATTTGGGCTTTTAACGCTTATTAGGTAACCTTTGTGCCTTTAAATGGCATTGAATACAGAATAATTCTGTCTGTTCATGAATAAACACTCATTTCTTATTCAATTTGGGCTTTTGACACCTATTAGGTGACCTTTGTGCCTTTGAATGGCATTGAATATAGAATAATGCCAACTGTTTATGAATATACAATCATTTGTTATTCAATTTGGGCTTTTGACGCCTATTAGGTGACCTTTGTGCCTTTGAATAGCACTGAATGCAGAACAACGCCAACGAACGGTCTACATTTTGCACGTTCGATTTTTAAGCAAATGCAAATAAATCATGGTAAACACTCTTTAGGGGTTAAAAACCCGTTCGGATTGTTCGAACAAGTTGGACTATTGGACTGGAGAACAAGTCGACTATGATATGTCATGATGCATGATTCCTAGCGCCGCTACTAAGGAATGGAGTTAGCTAGACTGGGTTTTATTATCCTCCCAAGCAGACAGCTCGGGAGTGGGAACGTCTCGGACCAAATAGATTCTGAGTCGTTCCCTCTAAAGGAATTTTTTTATGTGAGGGAAGAGGTGGTTATAAACTCTGTATTTTCAACGCACGATTTAGAAAGTTGCCAGGAGTGGCGGAAGATATGCATGCACAAGTTAAAAATGTAGGAGTTTTGAAAGAAATGCACAAGTTTGAAAGAAATGCACATGTTCCCTAAAAATGCTTAAGTGTTGTAAATATGCACATACAGAAATATTTCACAAAATAAGTTTTAAAGGATAACAAAACAAACCCACATTAGTTTTGAAAAATAGAATTGATAGAAACTAGACAATATTGAATTAAGTAAAATTGTTTTAAAGAAAAGGAATTTAGCATTTTTATGGAAAGGATGCACATATTGAAATATTTCAAAAAAATGATTTTAAAAAGGAACAGTAAAAAGAAAAATAAAATAAATAAGTTAGCTTTTAAAAAATATGATAGAAACTAGCTAATAAAGAAGATACAAAAAGAATTATGACGTGGAATTATTTTAAAAGAAAAAAATTTAGTAAACATATGAAAGATTTGAAAATAGTTGAAATGTGGGACGTGTTGTATGAACCGTCCAAGAGTTGGTTTACTAGACAAGGACATGGTTCCCCTAGGCGGAAAACCAGGGGTGGGAACGTTTGGAATTGTTGACTGTACCACGGACCAACTATACCCCAACCGTTCCCCCTAGAGGTTTTTTTGAGAGTGAAATGGCCGTGAGATCCACGTAACCGTTTATGGTGTGTGCAAGTGTAAACTTTCTAGGAGTGGAGGAAGTGTGAGTGACATAAATAAAAATTAAGAAAATATAACCAAGAAATTTAAATAATAGAGCCCCAAAATTTTAAAATTCAAAAATAAACTTTAATCCTACAAAAAAGGAAAGGAAGAAAATTTAGTATCGAATTAAAATGGCAAGAAAATAAAGCAAGTAAAGAATCCCAATTTAAAGTCCGTTATGGTTTGAACCTTGATTTCTCCAGCGGAGTCGCCATTCTGTTGCATCCTATTTTTTTACCGAACCGGTTAAAGTTCGAAATAGGGCTCGACTTATTGGGTAACTCACGAGTAAAGAGTTGGAGTCGCCACCTAACATATTTTTTAACTAGGTGTATTAGGGAACCTACTTTGTTTCTAGCTAATTTTATAATTAATTAACTTCGAAACTTAGTCTCGAACCAGAAATCTAGGTAAGGGTTCAAGTTATCCCGAGAGAAAGGGGTTAGGCACTTCTCAGGCTCCACCAAATGTGGTTTACCGGTCGGACTAAACAATTGAGATTCTAAGTAAATAAGCAAATAAAATAGCTAACTAAAATAGACAAGTAATTAAATGAATACGATAATATGCATATAATTAATAATGGTTAAATAAAAAAGTTTTAAATCCACGAATTGACTTCTTCCAAAGGTATCTTGCAAAAGTAAAAATAAGTTAGTACGACAATTTAATAAAGTAAAATAATAATAATAAAGAATAATAAATACTAGTAATATTAATAAATAATAATAAATAAAGGATTTTCTTCTAGTTGTTCTCCTTCAAAAATAGGCCGTCTGTCATCCATTGTTTACCTCGCACAAAATATAGAGAAAATAAGTTAGTATTAATAAAAATAATAATAAAATATCAATAATAATAATAAAAATAAAATAAAGGGGGAAACGGATTTTATAAAAATGTAGGCTCAGGTTTGTATGAATCGGCTAGAGGTTAGGGACATCAGTACGGCTGCAAACACGCCGGCCGGTCGTGTTGTCATGCCAAGTGCCGGTCCCACCACTCCATCGCCGGCTCGTTTTGCAATTGAAGCTCATACATGTCATCATCGCCTATTTGTTTTAGAGACTCGGTGATGGGATCGTTCAAGTGTAGTATCCATTCAGTCAATAGGCTCTAAATAAATTATTTAATTATTTTCCTTGGCCGTAATTAGTATAGCGTCCGTCAATTCGTTGTATTTCCGTCAAATCATTGTGTAAGCCTCAAATTGAAATATTTTCATAGGCTATAATTCCAACCAATATCTGTTCAATATCCAGTGGGTCCAGCGATGCACAACCTGACCCCTTAGCAGTGCAAATCCTCCTGAGAATCCAAAAGCCAAACGACACCTTAACCGATTCAATTAATCAAATTCAGAGTCAATCGATCCCAAACAACAGCAACAATTCATGGACAGCGTCGTTCCTGGTGGAACCAAGTAGGCGAGGGGAGGAGCAACTGCTCAACTTGGGATTTCCGGCAGAGATTCCGGTTGATCTCGCCGGAGTCGCTGCAACTTCATCCTCCTCTTTATTTCTTTCGACCATTTTAGTAACCAATGACTGAAACAAACAAATAACAGAAATCAATCAGTCTCTGGTGGTTTTCACTACTGGTGTAACGCCTGACCCATTTTCCCGATCCCCTGTTTTCGTTGATCAGTATGTGTGTCTGTATTTCGATCTGGGTGTTTGCACGGATTGGTGAAGATATGTATGCAGTGGTGGTATCTATTGGGGGTGTTAATGTGTTATGTGTGTGTTGTGTATAAAAGAAGAAAGGACGTGTCTGGGTGTGTAATATGCGTGTGAGGAGAGGGAGGAAGATGGGTTACTGTGTTTCTGTTAGTGCAATTGGAGAAGAAGGGAGCTGGTCTGCCTGGTCCTCGATGGTGTTTCTTTCCACTGGTGGTTTTGATTTTGTGCGAGGATGGAGTGTATTGTATGTATTGGTGTGTGGGCCCCGCTGGAGTGGTACTGTTCGTGTACTGATGATGGAGAAGATGACCAGAAGTGGGTTATGCCTGGTGTGTGTGTCTGTGTATGCTCGAGTAGAGAAGATGGGGGAGTGTAATGGGGAAGGTGAAGTTGTGAGGAAGATGACGGTGTTGGGTGTGTATGTGTGTTGGTATCAGCATGTGTGGAGTGTGTGTTTTTGGGGAAGAAGATGATTTGGGAATTTGTGTGTAGACTTCGTACCGTGGGTCCCCTTCCCCGTTTCCCTTTTTGTTTGATCTCCTTATGGGTGTGTGAACAGCTAATTTTATAAGAAATAGTTGAAAAAATAGTTGTTGGGGATTTTCCAAAATAGGAGAGGAAAATGAGGGATTCTGATAGAGTGATATGGGAAGTAGATTAGGGAGTAATTTTGGGGATATCATGGTGATATTTAGGGAGGAGATTGGGGGCTGATTTTGAGAGATTTGGGGAATAAGATCAATTAGGAAGATTGGGGAGTAGGTAGGAAAGGAAAAAGTTAATTTTGGATTTTATTTAAAAGAAAAGAAATATATGGCATAGTTAAAAGATACGGGGGATGTATTAGGTTAGGGATTTGGTTTAGATTCAAAGAGGAATGCAATTTTAATAAATAAATAAATAAAAAAGAAATAAAGAATTTTGGTAGGAATTTTAAAATATGGAGGAATTAATAGAAAAAGGAATTTTGACATTTTCTTTTTAATCGGCCAATATTCAACTTGAAAGTACGAAAATAAAATATAGATATACATATGTATAAAATGAACAAATAATCATCAAATAAAATCAAATAAAATTATTTAAATATAGATAATCACAGATAATTACTAATTTGCACAAATGATCACAAATCGATACAAATTTGACATGTAGCCTAAATGATGCAATTATATGATATTATAAATGTACTAAATTGCGCAAACAGTCACAATTTTGATAAATAACCTAAATGATGTAAAATTATGTAATATAGCCACATTTAGGTATATAATATATAAATAGTGGATAACGCACGTAAATGCATGATTTCTAATACACATTTTGCACAAATAGACAACTTGCACCCTTAAGTTGAATTATAGCCAATTTTAGAAAAAGGAGGGACTGTCAACATAACTCATTATGAGTTAACCATATGGGTCACCGTGATCTTTGAGAGAAACCCTCCTACTTCAATGACTTTCATAGCCCTTGCCAATATGAACGGTTGGCGGGCAAAGGACCATGGTAAGTCACCTCTCTGAATTCCTCTTTTGATTCTTGGTTTATGTTTATGTTTAAAATTGGGCGTCTAGGTTAAACAATTAAATTTATGAGAGTGTCACAAGTAATACAATATAAACGATGGGAAAAGTAAGTAAATAGGGAGAAAAATAATGAGCAAGAAAGTAAGTAGTATTATTTCTTGAGAATAGCATGATTCAGCGTGAATCGCTTGATGTACAATACAATGTAAGGAGGAGTATTTACAGTAGAGATTACCCAGTCCTAATTATGGTAAAATACAAAGACTAGTGAGGCCAAGGGACCTATAATCTCAAGGCGGTGCAATATACGAAACCCTAACTAGGAGACTGAAAAACACTAAGATGGCGGGATGTATGCCTTGAATCTGATGCCTGGATCGCATGAACAGTCATAGCTCGTAGAGCAGGCACGTATCCTCTGTGCCAGGTAACTTGTAGGATAAGTCTTGTCTTGCCAGCTCGACTCATATCTCTGTAATAATAGGTGGCTGAGTGATGATGTAAGCAGTCAGGAAGTAAAAAAGGTATAATAGAAGACGTAATAATGCAACTCGGCTCGCGAGTAGACCATTTACAAGAAGCCAAGCAAGGGAGTTGCAGGAGTTGCAGGCTGCATTTTCAAAGCTGGAGCAGTTGGAGCAAATACTGGATGCTGCAGGACCTATTTGCAAGCTCACTGCCTCAGAGCCAGAAAAAACATTCATCGTGACCGTGGAGGACATGACGCGATCGCGCAAGGGCCTGACAGTATGCAGCGCGATCACGAAGTATCAGACACGATTGCGCAAGGAGCTGAAGAGGACTGAAGAGATTGCTCTTCGCGACCGCGTGACCTTTACCTCTATCGCGAAGTTCTGGTTGCTCATACCACGCGATCGCGCAGAAGTTGGCGCGATAGCACTGACGCGACAATCAGAGTCCTATTTTAGTTTAATGACTTTGTTGCAGCCCACTTTACGGGCAATTAAGGCATTTTATGCCATGTTTGGATTTAGCCATATTTGTTAGGGTTAGCTTTTGATGACATTGATAATTGTAAGGATTTTGACTAAGCTTGTTTGGTTAAGCACTTTTTACCTTAATTTGCAATTGAGCTTATTCAATTGAGGATCAACTAACATAGGTTCTCTTTGATTATTTTTTTAAGGGGATGATTAGGCCTCATCTCCTAATCACTTTTATTAATTTCAAATTAATCGAATTGGGTCTTGTTTCTATTTTCTTTTAAATTTCTTGTTCATTTCAATTTCATAGTGTAGATTCCTACTATTTGGTATTTGAGCTCATATTGGTGTTTGTTCCTACAAACCTAGATTTTGTTTATCAAAATCTAAAAATTACAAAAAAGGCAAAAAAAAAAAAAGATCAAAAATCCCAAAAATTGAGTCATAGATTTAGGTTTTCTTTAGATGAAATTTTTGTTACCAATTGATCGTTGATGATTCTAGAAGTTGTTTCTTGAAGAAATTGAGCAACAAACAACATTTGAGTTGTCAATTTGAAGAATAAAAAAACAAGGCTCTTCAACAAAGAATTGGGGTTTTACAATTTGGGTGTTGTTTTTGAAAAATCAATCATTGGGGTTTGTTAGCGGACTAACAAGGAGCATATATCTCAAATTTGGAACAAAAACAAGCTGGTTTGTGCAGATTCAAGTGAAGAAGATTGCTGAAAAAAAGGGGTTCTGCATAATCTCCAGAAATTTACGCGATCACGCGCCTTCAATCGTGATAGCACAGGTCTACTACATGTTTACTCTTCGTGATCGCTTCCTCTCTCACGCAATCGTGCTATACTATGAGCTCCTTCATCGCGATCGCGACACTGTTCATGTGATCACATAGATATACCAATTTTTGGAAAAACAGTTTTCTTAGGCAGATTGCTTGAAACAGCCCCTAAACAGTTTCCAATCACCCAAACTCCATTCTCATCTTCAAATACAGTGAGTTTTGTAGATCATAAAAAAAATTTCATCCAAATCCGAATTCGTTTCATGCCAATTCGATTCGTGCTTTTCTCTTTTCATCTAGTTGACTTTTTCTAATTCCCGTCTGTTAGCTTTAATTGTCTGTTCTTTGCTACATCAACTCCATTCCATCCCGAATTGGATTGAGTTTGATTGTTAAATTGGAATCGAGTGCGAAAAGCAACTTGACTTTAGCCAAGAGAGGTAAAAGGCAAGTGTAGTGAGAATATTCGAGTGAGTAAAAGCCATTCATTGAGTTTAAACATGAGCGGATTGTGTGCAATTCAAGTGTAAATACTTAGGGAGTGAATTGGTAAGGACTTTTACTACTAACCTTAATTGTTTTGATTGTTTGTAGGTACTATGTCTCAAAAGGAAGTTGAGATGAATATGGAGACCAATACCTTAATTCATGCGATCTTCGCCTGATTGGATGGATTCCAAGAGGAATTCAAGGGGATCAAGGAAACCGTTGATGACCTATACCGCAAGTCTAGGCTCCAAGAAATGGGAAAGCAAGTGGTGGAGACACCTCCAACCGTGGGGGTGCGGGGTGATGATCCTAGTAGGCTTTTTCGGGCTAGTGACCGTTATTCTCATATGATAGCCCAAGACACCTACTCTCTAAATGTCACTCTACAAGCAAAGGATCCTACTCATGATCCTCCAAAGCATAATCCTCCAAGGGATGACCCTCCAAGGTATGAACCTCCAAGGCGTGAAGGTGTGGTGCACCAACAAGTTGGTCGTCAACATGATGAAGAATCTTATCATGAACTTGATGACTATGATGGTGATCAATACTTCTATCCAGTGGGAGCACAATAAGGAGGACATAGGGGCCGAGGTGGTCGATTTGGAAGAGGTTGCCAAGGGAGAGCGGACCGTGAAGAGGACTACTATGACTACGGTGGTGAAGGAGGAAATTGAAGACATTATGTTGAGGATAGAGGATTGAATACCATCAAGATCAACCTTCCTACTTTCCAAAGAGGTAGTGACCCTGAAGAGCATCTAGAATGGGTTGTCAAAATGGAGAGAATCTTCCAAAAAAATAATGTGCAAGAAGCTACAAAAGTGAAGTATGCCATTACTCAATTTGAAGGCTATGCTTCTACTTGGTGGGAATCCAAGCATAGGCAACGGGAGACTCATAGGCTACTTGCGGAGAGTGGATGGATAGCAATAAAAACAATGATGGAAGATCAATTCTTACTAAAGAACTATGATTAAGAGTTGCTCAAGAAGTTCTACAACTTGAGGCAAGGAAGGAAAGGGGTTCCAGAATACTTCGATGAGTTTGAGAAGACAAGGATAAGGGCTAACCTTCCAGATGGGGACCGATTCCTTATTCCAAGGTTTTGTGGAGGCTTGAATAGAGATATCTCTTCTCCCATAGAATTGCACCAATTTGATTCCTTGTCTGATGCTTTTCTAGCGGCGCTTAAGGTGGAGACAGGGCTCAAGTTGGACAAGTCATACAAGTCCAAGGGCACCTCTTCCAATTGGAACAAAGGAAGGGACAATGTGAAGACCTATTCAAGCAAAGGAGCCGAGGCAAGAGTTCAAGGGCCAATTTGACAAAGCCAAGCCCAAGGAGGAGCCAAAGTAGGAGGTAATAAAGCTAAACCCCAAAGCTTGTCTAATGTTCAATGTTATAAATGCAATGACCGGGACCATATGATGAGGGATTTTCCCAACCGAAGAACCATTGTTGCTTTAGGCAATGATGATATAACGGAAGATAGTGATGTAGAGGAGATAGATTAAGACGTTCCTTGTGAAAATGACTTTGATGGTGGAGGAGAAGAAAGTGAGCATCTCGAGGAAGAAATTGTTGCAATTCTTGTTGTTAGGAGGATAATGAGGGTACAAGTGAAGGAGGACTCAGACCAAAGGGAGAATTTGTTTCATACTCATTGTAGGATCGAAGGTCTCATTTGTTGATGCCGGTCAAACTACCACAAGACTGTTCACCTGGAGTCAAGCCAAAGAGGTCCAAGATGCTCACCTATACTTGGTTTGGAAGGGCCTTAAAGATGGGAGCTTGGGAAAAAATTGGAAGAAGTATCACACGCTATCAGCTCCAGGCGCTCCGCCCAGCTTGACCACTGTCCGAGAAGTGGGGCGCACCGCCCAGGCACTAGGCGCTCCGCCCAAGAGCAGGCGCTCCTCTCAAGAGCAGGCACTCCACCTAAGCTGACCACTACCCAACGTGGCCCGGTGCTCCGTCTTACCCCAGGCGCTCCACCTCCTATGCTGACAATCTGAGTTTTTAGCCTAGTTATTTACTATCTTAGCCCAGCGTGGGTTATTGTCTTAAGATCAACTTGTGGGAAATTATGTCATTACTTGACATGAGGGAAATACTATAAATACCTCATTAGCTCTTTTAGTTCATTACCTAGCTTTGAATATTGATGAATGACTTTAAGATTTCTCTCATGAATAAAAAACCCCTTTTAAGGCTTGAATCATTTGGTGGATCCAATTGAACCTCATTCCTTACCCGATCAGACTTTTTGCAAGATCCAAGTGCGTCTTGAGGATCGTTTGCATAGTCTAGGTGCTTCTTGACAACGAACCGAGGGTGTTACGAGACTAGTTCCTCGTAAATACTTTGGTAGTATTTCGAGATACGTCTTACTTGTATCTCATTTTTGTTTACTTTATCGCTTCCGTATTTCCCCTGCATCAGTTTGGTATCAGAGCAAGGCTAGGGTTTCGTTCTTATGAATGCTCGTCCTGTTCTTCGTGCCTACGTTAGTTTGTTATTTTTTGTTGTTTTTGAAAAGAAGAAAAAGAACAAAAAATTAAAAAATTGAAAAATTGCAAAAAAATTGCTAGAACTTCTTGGTTTGGATGACCTATTGGATGATTGTTATCGGGGATTGATCTATGTTGAAAACTTGTTGATTTGGTACCCTTATTTCATGATTTGAAGTTGTGGATTGAAAATCAAAAATTTGAAAACCCAAGTTTTTGAAACTCTTTTGCTTGAAACTTGATGAACCTTGCATCTCACTTGTGATATTGTTTGGGTGTAAAAACTATTGGAGTTTGCTAGAAATCATCAAACACAACTTTGGGTACCTTTTGATTGCAACAACAAGTTGATAATCATTGGACTTTTGGGTTGGAATTGACCAAGAACACGTTATCGAAAAGCTGAAGAAATTGCTCAGGTGCTCGGCCTAAATTCCAGGCACTCCGCCTACCTGAGCTACTAGTTAAGCTTTCATGCGCTCCACCTGAGCATCTACGCGCTCTGCCTTAGGTATTGAAAGTGGGTCGGGTAGTTTTCTTCTAGATTTTCGTATTTCTTTTGATTGCATTGCTTCTGGCTAATACTATTAAAGTAAAATTCCTACTTGATTAGTACTAGTTTATTGAGTGTTTAGGATAATCGTGCTTAGAGGAGAGTAGAACTCAAAGAAGAATCATAGAACATTTTGCTTCAAGTCCGCACTAAATAGCCTAGCATCCATCGACTCTCAGTAATTCCATTCTTCCCAAAGAGCACTTGATTTGTGGATTGTTTGGTTGATTGAGGAACGTTGATTAATACGTGAAACCTTTGGTTCAAGCTTGAGTGTACAAAACCCCCACCACTAAATTGAGTATACCCGAGTTACATTCAAGTGAGGGTGTGTGTGGTTATTTTACTAACCGTTTGCTTGTTTTGTAGGTACCATGGCCGGAAAAGGTAAAAAGACCAATGTGGTCCCAGAAAGCACTTTAGCTTTTATCTTGGCCAAGGTGAAAGCCATAAGCTTAAGGCTTGAGAATCTTGAAAGGGAAAGGACCCCCAGTGTCCAAAAGGAAGTCGATGAAGGCACAAGTGAAGGCTCAATCGTGAGACCCAAACAATTTGCCGAGATGGCTAGAAAACAAAGGTTGAGAGGTGAAGCCCTTCGACGAGAAGACATGTTGGGCATTCCTTAACAAGTGGGCATTCCTCACAACTTGGGCAATCCCCCAAGTCAGTGTTCCACTCATTGGACCCCGATGAAATGTAGCACCTCTTGGGCATGATGTTGAGTCCCAAAAAGGGGAGGTTCACGGGCTTGGAGATGATGTTTATGAGTTGGATGCTCCCTATCCGAATAGGAGGGCAATGAATGGAGGCCGGAGAATGAATAGGGGAAGAGGTCAAGGTCGAGGACCTCAAGGGGGATATATTGGGAGGGACTTGAGAAGGGAATATGATGTCTATGATGACTACTAAGGGGGCCAATTGGAGCTTAACCGTGGTGGTCGTGATAACAATCTCAATAGTGTGAAAATCACTATTCGTACCTTCAAGTGAACTAGTGATCCGGAAAAGTTTCTTGAAATGGACGGTCCAAATGGAGAGGGTCTTTGATAAAAATGAGATGTCCGAAGAAAAGAAGGCCACATATGCCATTGCTTCCTTTGAAGCATATGCTTCCACTTGATGGGAGTCCATGAAGAGGTCTAGACGTGCTATTGGGTCACCTATCCGTACTTGTGAAGAATTGAAACAGGTGATGAGTGAAAAGTATGTGACACCCAAGTACCGACAAAGCAACTCAAAAGGCTCTATGAATTGAAACAAGGCTTTAAGTCAGTTGATGAATACTTCAATGACTTTGAGAGGAACTGAATGGACCTTGACATCGAAACGAAAGATGAGGTGCAAGCCATCATTCAGTTCAAGAATGGTCTCAACCGTGAGATTGCTTCTCAATTGAGGTTACATGTCTTTCATTCACTCCAAGATACATATAATGCCGCTAATGAAGCTAAAAAAGGAATCAAGGAAGATAAGGCTACTCGCTATAGAAGTACTACTTCTACTCCCGTGAGTCGACCTAAGGAATGGAAGAGTCCAAACACAAGTGGTGCTAGTGGAAGCCAAAATTTGAAGAAGACTTATGAGAAGCCAACACCAAGGAGTGACTTCAAAGATTTAGGAGGTAACTCTAAAACTCAATTGAATACTCCTAGTACTTCTACATTGTAATGCCACAAGTGTAAAGGGTATGGTCACTTTACTAGAGATTGCCCCACCTGAAAAATAATGATTGTTTTAGATGATGGGTTCGTGTATGAGCAAAAGAGTGAGCCCGAAGAAGAGGGAGTAGAGGAGGGTGAGTTAGTTGCTTCTGAAGAAGCTACGGCGGAAGGTGATAATCCTAACATGTTTCTTGTGGTTAGGAAGAGTTTGAGTGCCATGACCGTAGAGGAGGAGGAGGATGTGCAACGGGAGAATCTTTTTCATGCTAGATGTCTTGTGATGGGGTAAGTCTGCTCAATGATCGTTGATTCAGGTAGTTGTACTAATGTGGTGAGCCAATCTTTGGTTTCACAATTGATGTTGCCTACTCTAAAATATCCAAACCCCTACTGTTTGCAATGGTTGAGTAAGTGTAGGGAGTTGAAGGTGATGAAGCAAGTCTTGATCAAGTTCAAGATTGGGAACTATCAAGATGAGCACATGTTTGATGTGGTGCCAATGCAAGCTTGCCATTTCTTGTTTAGTAGGCCTTGGCAATATGATAGATGTGTGGTTCATGATGGCCGAGCCAACACTTACTTGGTCAAGCATGACGGCAAGAAGTATGTGCTCACGACCTTGATGCCTAAGAAAGTAAGTGATGAGTATAGGTGCATAAGGGAGTTGAAAGAAGTGGCTAAGGCTAAGTCCCCCGTGGAGACTAGACCTTTAGCCGAGAGCCTAGTAGCGGCTCCACCATCTTCTACCAGTGGCATTTGTACCATGATGCAACCGGGTGAGTTCTTGAGACGAAATGATGGCACCAAATTTCTCATTTTCCTATTGAGCAAATGTATGGTTTTATCTTCCGAATGTGATTATTCTACTAACCCTAACCCTTTGCCTAGTGCTATTGAGAATATTTTGAAGGTTTTTGAGGACATGTTCCCGGATGATATGCCTAGTGGTCTACCTCCTTTGAAGGGGATTGAGCACCAAATTGACTTTGTCTCGGGATCCCAAATTCCAAACAAGCCGGCCTATAGGAGCAATCCCGAAGATACAAAGGAGTTGCAAAGGCAAGTGGATGAATTGCTCGACAAAGGCTTGGTTCGTGAAAGCTTGAGTCCGTCTGCCATGCCCATGATACTTGTTACAAAGAAATATGGCACATAGAAGATGTGTGTTTATTGTCGTGCGGTCAATAAGATAACAATAAAGTATCGTCATTCCATTCCTAGACTTGATGACATGCTTGATGAGCTGAGTGGTTCTAGTGTCTTTTCCAAGATAGACCTTAGGTTTGGTTACCACCAAATCCGAATGAAATCGGGTGATGAGTGGAAAACCGCATTCAAGACCAAATTTAGTCTCTATGAATGGTTGGTTATGCCTTTCGGCCTATCCAACGCACCTAGAACTTTCATGAGGTTAATGAACAATGTTTTGAAACCGTTTATCAACAAGTTTGTGGTTGTCTATTTTGATGATATCTTGAGCTATAGTAAGTCAATAGATTATCATGTTGGCCACTTGAGGCAAGTACTTGAAGTGCTAAGAGCCGAAAAGCTCTATGCCAATTTTAAAAAGTGTGCTTTTTGTGTTGAGAAGGTTGTCTTCTTGGGCTTTGTTGTTAGTGCCCAAGGTGTGGATGTTGATGAGTCCAAAGTTAAAGCCATTAGAGATTGGCCTACTCCCACTACTATGTCTCATGTGAGGAGTTTCCATGGCCTTGCTAGTTTCTATAGGCGATTTGTGAAGGACTTTAGCTCTATTGCCCCACCACTCACCGAGTTGGTGAAGAAGGACAAACCTTTTGTGTGGGGACAGCCTCAAGAGAAGGCCTTCCAAGAATTGAAAAGTAGGTTGAGCCCGCCCCTTTGTTGCAATTGCCCGACTTTGGAAAAGCATTTGAGGTTGAATGTGATGCCTCGGGGGTGGGAATTGGAGATGTTCTCATGCAAGATGGGAAACCCATTGCCTACTTCAGTGAGAAGTTGAAGGGCGCAACCTTGAATTACTTTATGTATGACAAGGAGTTGTATGCCCTAGTTAGAGCTCTAGCTCATTGGCAACATTATCTTTGGCCTAGAGAATTTGTGATTAAGAGTGATCATGAGTCACTCAGACATCTTAGGGGCCAAGAGAAGTTGAACAAGAGGCATGCCAAATGGGTAGAGTTCATTGAGAGTTTCCCTTATGTGATCCAATACAAGAGGGGGGCCGAGAGTGTTGTGGCCGATGCACTTTTTAGGAAGTTTGCTCTAGCCACCACTCTTGCTTCCAAGCTCATGGGTTTTGAGAATATTAAGTTGATGTATGCTCATGACCCAGAGCTAAAGAGCATTCATGAAGCTCGTAAGAAGGGAGAAAGAGTTGAGAAATACCAATGGGTAGATGGATATATCTTCAAGAATGGTAGAGTTTGTGTGCCCGAGTCCTCATAGAGAGAGTTCCTTGTTCAAGAAGCACACAGTGGGGGGCTTGGTGGGTCACTTTGGGAGGGATAAGACTTTGCCCATTCTTATGGAGCAATTCCATTAACCTAAGTTGGGGATGCATGTTGAGAGACTTTGCAATGCTTGCCTTGAATGCAAGCATGCTAAGTCCATATCGAACACCCATGGTTTGTATACTCCCCTTCCTATACCTACTAGCCCGTGGATAGATATTTCTATGGATTTTGTTATGGGATTACCACGGTCTAGAGGGGGACATGATAGCATTTATGTTGTCGTTGATAGGTTTTCCAAGATGGCTCATTTCATTCCATATAAAAGGAGTAATGATGCACAACATGTTGCTTCTTTGTTCATTGATCATGTGTTAAAGTTGTATGGTGTGCCTCAAACTATTGTGAGTGATAGGGACTCCAAGTTCCTTAACCATTTTTGGAGGAGTTTGTGGGGTGCTCTTGGCACCAAGCTGTTATTTTCTACATCCCACCACCCTCAAATGGATGGGCAAACTGAGGTGGTGAACCGAACTTTGGGTGCTCTCCTTAGAGATATGACCCGAGATAAGGTCGGGGCATGAGTTGAGAAATTGCCTCTTATAGAGTTTGTATATAACTGTACCTTTCATAGAATGATTGGCATGACTCCATTTGAGTGTGTTTATGGCTTTAATCTTTTGATTCCACTTGATCTAACCCCTTTTCCCAAGGATGTGGTTGTTAGTTTTGAAGGTAAGAGCCGAGCTAGGGCTATGCTTGAGATCCATGCCAAAACAAGTAAGAACTTGGAGTAAGCTTACTAAAAGGTGGCCTTCAAGAAAAAAAAGGGAAGAAAGAAGTTGGAGCTCAAAAAAAGAGATTGGGTATGGGTGGACTTCTACAAAAAGAGGTTTCCAAACCTTAGGAAATGGAAGATGGCACCCCGAGGAGATGGACCATTCCAAGTGCTATCTAAGATCAATAACAATGCATATGTGATTGATTTGCCCGGTGAGTACAATGTCTCAAGTACTTTCAATGTTTCTGACTTGACTCCTTTTGATGTAGGTAATGACGCCGTGGAGGATGACGCCGTTGAGGATGACGCCTTGATTTCGAAGATGAAATCTTCTCAAGAAGGGGAGGATGATGCCGGCCAAACCACCACAAGACCGTTCACTCGGAGTCAAGCCAAAGAGGTCCAAGATGCTCACCTATATTTGGTTTTGAAGGGCCTTGAAGATGGGAGCTTGGGAAATAATTGGAAGAAGTATCACACACTATCAGCTCCAGGCGCTCCGCCAAAGGAGGAGGCGCTCTGCCCAGCTCGACCACTATCCGAGAAATGGGGTGCACCGCCCAGGCACTAGGCGCTACGCCCAAGAACAGGCGCTCCGCCTAAGCTGACCACTGCCCAACGTGGCCAGGTGCTCCGCCTTACCCCAGGCGCTCCGCCTCCTATTCTGATAATCCGAGTTTTTAGTTTAGTTATTTACTATCTTATCCCTGCGTGGCTTATTGTCTTAAGACCCAACTTATGGGCAATTATGTCATTACTTAGCATGAGGAAAATACTATAAATACCTCATTAGCACTTCTAGTTCATTACCTAGCTTTGAATATTGATGAATAACTTTGACACTTCTCTTATGAATGAAAAACCCCTTTTAAGGCTTGAATCATTTGGTGGATCCTATTGAACCTCATTACTTACCCGATCAGACTTTTTGCAAGACCCGAGTGCGTCTTGAGGATCATTTGCATAGTCTAGCTGTTTCTTGACAACGAACCGAGGGTATTACAAGATTAGTTCCTCGTAGCTACTTTTGTGGTAGTTCGAGATACATCTTACTTGTATCTCGTTTTTGTTTACTTTATCGCTTCCGTGTTTTCCATGTTTCATTTGTTCTCTCATCATTGATAGTGGGAATTGTGTTAATGTAGCAAGTGCTACTTTGATTGAACAACTCAACCTTCCCACTAGGAAACGCCAACAACGCTATTAGCTACAATAGTTGAATGAATATGGGGAATTGAAGGTGACCAAGCAAAATTTGATCAAATTCAAGGTGGGAAACTACCACGATGAGATCTTGTTTGATGTAGTTCCAATGCAAGTTTGTCACATTTTGCTTGGTAGATCTTGGAAATATGACTACTTAGCAAAGCATGATGGCAAGACTAACAAGTATGCTTTGGAGTTGGAGGGGCAAAAGTACATCCTTAACCCATTGACTACGGCTCAAGTGAGTGAGGGATATAGGAAGATGAGGGAGTTGATGTTGAAAAGAGAGAAAGAAAAGAAAGAGGGAGTTGAAGGGGAGAAAAGAGTGGGAGCCACTACACAAAAGAGTGAAGACACAAAAAAGGGAGTGAGTGTGTTTTTGTCAAAAAAGGAGTGTTGCGAAGTATTGAAGGAAACCGGGTGATGAGTGGAAGACGGCCTTTAAGACCAACTTTAGTCTTTATGAATGGCTTGTCATGCCCTTTGGCTTAACCAGTGCTCCTTCAACCTTCATGAGGTTGATGAATCATATGCTTAAATCTTTCATTGAGAAATTTATTGTAGTGTACTTTAATGATATTCTTGTCTCTAGCAAATCCTTTGATGAACATGGTAATCATTTGAAACAAGTATTTGATATTTTGAGAAAGGAGAAATTATTCGCTAATTTGAAAAAGTGATCCTTTTGTGTTGATAAAGTTGTGTTTCTTGGCTTTGTTGTGAGTGCAAACAGTGTGGAAGTTGATAAGGCTAAAGTGGAAGCTATTAAGAATTGGCCCACTCCTAAAAGCATTGGTGATGTAAAGAGTTTTCATGGATTGGCTAGATTTTATAGGAGGTTTGTGAGGGGTTTTAGTACCATAGCCGCACCGTTGACTGAAGTGATAAGGAAGTATAAGGCATTTGTGTGGGAGAAAGAACAAGAAGAGGCTTTTGTGAAATTGAAAGAAATGCTTAGTTCAACATCTATCCTTGAATTACCTAATTTTGATAAATCCTTTGAAGTTGAGTGTGATGCAAGTGGAGTAGGAATTGGAACCATGTTGATGCAAGATCAAAAGCCCATTGCCTATTTTAGTGAGAAACTCAAGGGGGCCACCGCCAAATACTCCACTTATGACAAAGAATTGTATGCTTTGGTGAAGGCTTTGGCCAATTGGCAACACTATCTTTGGCCAAAGGAGTTTGTCATTAGAACCGACCACCAATCCTTGAAACACCTCAAATCCCAAGAGAAGTTGAATGTGAGGCATGCCAAATGGGTGGAATTCCTTGAAATCTTTCCTTATGTTATCCAATACAAAAAGGGGAAAGAAAATATGGTGGCGAATGCTTTGTTAAGGAAATTTGTGCTTCAATCAAGAAGGCCTGTGTTGTTGAACACTTTGGGATCCAAGCTCACGGGTCTTGAAATCATGAAGGAGATGTATATCGATAATCCGAATTTTGGAGAGATTTATGCTACTTGTGAATTGGAGGAGAGAGAAAGGAGGTTCACTAGATTGTGTGGTGAGGAGAAGCGAGGTGAAGATGGGGAGAAAAAGAGGTTCCACAAATTTGAGGGGCACTTGTTTAGAAATGCGAAGTTGTGTGTGCCTAACTCTTCTTGGAAGGAGTTGTTTGTGAGAGAAGCTCATAATGGAGGTTTTATGGGGCATTTTCGAGTGAGAAAGACCACTGAGATCCTCAAGGAGTAATTTTATTGTCCTAGGATGAAGGTGGATATTACAAGGGGGTGGGGCCAATATTTGGAGTGTAAGCAAGCTAGGTCGAAACTACTTCCACATTGTTTGTACTCACTCCTTCCCACCCCTTTGGGTCCTTGGCTTGACATTTCTATGGATTTTGTGCTTGGTTTGCCTAGGACCAAGAGAGGGAAGATAGAATTTTTGTAGTAGTTGATAGATTTTAAAAAATGGCACATTTTATTCATAAAAGTGATGATGCATCCCATGTTGCTAATTTATTTGTTGAACATGTGCTTAAGTTGCACGGGGTTCCTAAAACTATTGTTAGTGATAGGGATCCCAAATTCCTTAGCCACTTTTGGAAGAAATAGTGGGGAAGGCTTGGTACTAAGTTGTTGTTCTCTACTTCATGCTACCCTCAAACCGATGGCCAAACCGAGGTTGTCAATAGAACCTTGGGAACCATGCTTAGGGCCTTGGTTAAAGGAAAACTTGCATCTTGGGAAGATCATTTTCTTTTGATTGAATTTTCATAGAATAAAACCATGCATACTTGTACTTGTATGACTCCTTTTGAGGTTGTATATGGTTTTAACCCCCTAATCCCCTTGGATCTCACTTCTTTATCTCAAGATGTGATTGTAAGCTTAGATGCCAAGACAAGGGCTCAAGAAATAAAGAAGCTTCATGAACAAGTGAGGAAGCAACTTGAGAAGACAAATCAAGAAGTCACCACGAAAGCCAACAAGGGGAGAAAGAAGATGATCTTTGAACCGTGAGATTAGGTTTGGGTTCACTTCCAGAAAGAGAGATTTCCCAACAAGAGGACCACCAAGTTGATGCCAAGAGGTGATGGCCCGTTTCAAGTCCTTGAGCACCTCAATGACAATGCGTACAAGATTGATTTGCCTAGTGACTATCAAGTGCACAATACGTTCAGTGTGTGGGACTTGTCTCCTTTCAGGATTGATGATCCAATGAATTCATGGACGAATTCTTTTCAAGAAGGGGAGAATGATGAAACCCCGCTTACGAGTAGACCATTTACAAGAAGCCAAGCAATGGAGTTGCAAGAGTGGCAGGCTGAATTTTCAAAGCTGGAGTTGTTGGGGCAAATACTGGAGGCTGCAGAACCTGTTTACAAGCTCACTACCTCAGAGCCAAAAAACACTCATCGCAATCACGGAGGACATGACACGATCACGCAAGGGGCTGTCAATGTGCAGAGTGATCGCGAGGCATCAGACGCGATAGCGCAAGGAGCTGAAAAGGACTAAAGAGATTGCTCTTCGCGACCGCGTGACCTTTACTGCTATCGCGAAGTTTTGGTTGCTCATACCACGCGATCGCGCAAATGTTGGCGCGATAGCGTTGGCGATAATCAGAGCCCTATTTTAGTTAAATGACTTTGCTGCAGCCCACTTTAGGGGCAATTAAGACATTTTATGCCATGTTTGGAAATTGCTATTTAAGCTCTTTAGCCTCATCTGTTAGGGTTAGCTTTTGATGACATTGATAATTGTAATAATTTTGGCTAAGCTTGTTTGCTTAAGCACTTTTGACCTTGATTTTCAATTGAGCTTATTCAATTGAGGTTCAATTAGCATAAGTTCTCTTTGATTATTGTTTTAAGGGGATGATTAGGCCTCGTCTCCTAATCAATTTTTTTAATTCTAAATTAATCGAATTAGGTCTTGTTTCTATTTTCTTTTAAATTTCTTGTTCATTTCAATTTCATAGTGTAGATTCCTATCACATAAAGTTGTGCCTGCACCTGATACCTATCCCCTATCTCTTTTCATGCATTGCATTGAATGCAAATACTCAATATGATGACGTGTGCTTCCATGATTGGAAGGCTTTTTATACGTATCTTCCCAATGCTACCACTGCTCTGTCATATCCCGTAATTATTGCGATACATATTACGTAAACTGCAATAATCACGATTACACATAACCGCGATCCCACGTGACCAAGATCATTCAACTTCTCATTCAACAATCCTCCTAGGCGTGTATAAATATGCCGTAACTATAGAGACTTTTATTGATCTTTAAATTATTCAAGAGCTTTCCTTTAAAAGATAAACCTTCTTCCAGCCTTAACAATTCGATCCTTCAACATGGCCCAAGGACCAAACTTCCTTCCCGCAAACTTTAGAGCTCAAGATTATCTTCCTGCAACCTTTAACTTTGAAGGTGATGGCTGAATGCAAGGTCGGACACCCAAAGAGGAAGGTGAAAAGTGCTACCCATACGCAGTTGTGAGGGATGACATAACCTGTAGCAGGCTTGATTGCGAGTGGCCTGAAATCATAGACATCATTGTTCCTACTGCTAAAGAGAGAATTTCCTCCCATCCTGATGGTTACTCATTGGTCCACACATACCGTTTCACTCTACGTCTCAACGAGCATGTTCATTTGATATTTGAAGAAATATGCCGCCAATACACATCTGTATGGGTCAAGTAGGGCTCTCCGTCAAGTGATTGGTGGCTATTTTAGATTATCTAGTGAATCATGCCAGAGTAAAATTCTCCTCAATTCATCACTTTGTATCAATTTATCTCTCAAATTACTCTCAAAGGCTATTTTCTAAATTTCTTCCAAAGTCCAAACAATTATAATGCCTGAAAATCAAGCTCCCGCTGCTCCCGTTCCTAGTTAAGGCTGTCTATTAGCCCGGTTTGGGCCGGGACGGACCGGTCCGGAACCGGCGAAAACCGGGCCAAAAGTAAAAAAAAAAATACGGTTCGTTTCCGTAGCGGCAGCACCAAAATGGACCGGACGGTCCGGACCGGAACCGGACCGGACCGGACCGGACCGGACCAGCTGATGGGCTTGTACGAAAATAGCCGTTGGGCAACGGCTATTTCACTCCAAGCCGTTGGCCCAACGGCCAAAAACGGCTAGTTTGTGCCCCCCACCCCCCTAGGCGCCCCCATACCCCCCCAACCTATTTTTTTCTATAAATACCATCATATTTCATCAATTTATTCACAATTTCTCTAATATTCTCTCTAAATCTCTATCAACATCTCTTATTTCTACAAAGGGCTATTTGCTAAATTGCATTACAAAAAAATATTTGGAGTAAAGTGGAAATATTGTTCGGTGCTGTTCCGGTCAAGTTTCAACTTTCACTTCCTAAGTTCTACATTCTAAGTTCACGATATCAAGTAAACTCGTTCTTACTTTTTATTATCTATTTTATTTTTGTGCACTATTATTGTTTGTAGCATATTTTAGTAATTTGTTTGAAGCATATTTTAGTAATTATAAAAATGTCTAGAATTTGGAGATCAATTACGGGTAGTGGTCGTAGATCACGTACTTCTAACCGAGGGGGGGATGATAGAATGGCTCGTGCTTTAGGTAAAAGACCATTTGGTACTTCTAGCGCCCCTTCTCTTCTAGATGATTTTACTCAGGAAGATGACTCGCAATTTTTTCATGATATAAATTATGATCAACCACTAGATAATGATTTGTTAGAGGCCCAATATCAAGAAAATACCGAAGGGGCTAATTTAGATGATGAAACACCCACTAGTCAATTTCAAGGTGAACCTGAAGAAACTGAATTACCACCTATGCCTCCTAGTAGAGAACCAGCGGTACGACCCGAAAGATCGGATGTGTGGAAATTTATGACTAAAAATATTCCGGATCAGACCGCTAAATGTAATATTTGTAAAAAAGTTTGGGCTTTTAAAACCGGCAGCCATAATAGTGGGACGGGAAAGTTGAGAACACACTTAGAAAACCATCATAAGGATGAATGGGATAGGAGGCCGGGTGGCCCTCGTTCAGGCCATAGAATGGCTCCATCGCAAGGTAGTGGAGTCCAACAGGAAATTAACCCAGTGACGGGGGGGCTTATGCATTATGATAAAAAGAAAGATAGGGAACAAATGGCAAAAATGATTGCGGTAGAGTGCTTACCTTTTACATTTGATTCTTGTCAAGGTTTTATTCGTTATATTCAAACTGTATATAATCCATCTTTTCAAGGTTTTCCAAAAACTACGGTTAGAAGTGATATTATAAAATTTAAAAATGAATATAGACAATATTTGCGATATATATTTTATCACTTTGATTGTAGAGTTTGTCTTACTACTGATTTGGGTAAAGGTGTTAATGGGTATGAGTATTTAACAGTTACTTGTCATTGGATAGATCTTAACTGGGTAATGCAAAAAAGAATTATAGCATATTCCGCCGTCGATGAACCACACACGGGAGCATTTATTAAGAGAGAAGTTTCTGATATTTGTAGGGCGTATTTTATTAGTGACAAAATTTTAAGTATAACTCTTGATAATGCTGCAAACAAGGATTTTGCTATTGGTAAGTTAAGACCCGCATTGCATCCCCCTTTTGAAGAATTGTTTCATGTTAGATGTGCATGTCATATATATAATTTAGTAGTAAAAGATGGCCTTAAGTTATTTGAGCCTACTATTATGAAGGTTAGACTCGCAATTAGTTATATTTTTAAATCTAAAAAACCGGATAGATGGAGGGACTTTCAAGTAGAGTGTGTGAAAGAAGGTTTAACTCCTAGAAGAGTTCCCAAGGAAGTTTCAACTAGGTGGAACACTGTATATGATTCATTGTCTGTTGCTTACACTTTACGAGCGGCTATAACTAGTTATTTTAATGGCAAAGTGTCTGAAGTGTATCACCTAGAAGAATCTGATTGGAAAAATGTTGAGCGTCTTCTTCTTTTTTTAGAAAAGTTTTTTTATGCTACTAAAGAATTTTCCGGTCAATATTATCCTACAATCACTACCATGTTGTATTTTATAGCTGGAATAGCAGAATTACTTAACGATTATAGAGTAGTGCCTGGTTATGAAGTTGCGGTAGAAGCAATGATTGAAAAATTTAAAAAATATTTTTTCCCCATTCCACCACTTTATTACATTGCATCTGTATTACATCCATGTTTTAAACGTTTTAATACGGAAATGCTAATTAGAGAAATTTATCGGACTTTGAGAATTACTGATGAAGAAACACCAAGTGTAGAAACAGTTTGTGCGCAGGTAATTGTAGATTGCCAACGGATTTATGAAAGGTATAGGAGTGCAGCTGATAATGTTGTTCCAAGTGTTCCAAGTGGAGCTGGATCAAGTTCAACGCAGGCTCCCAAAAGAGCTGCAACCGGATTGGAAAGTTTTTCCAGCCTTAATCAAAGGCTTTCTAGCAGGCAATCGAGTAGCAGCGGAGGGTTCAACGAGCTTGATGTTTATTTACTTCATGCTTACAAGGAAGTTGAGTATTTTGGAAGCCATCAACTACTGCCATTTTGGAAGGATCAACAAGCACAGTTTCCAGTTTTAGGAAAAATGGCGCGGGATATTCTAACTATTCAAGCATCATCTATTGCTTCAGAAAGCGCATTTAGCCAAGGAAGATTACAAATTGGAGATCATAGACATTCATTGAAGGAAGAAGCAATGGAGACGGCCGTATTATTCAGAGATTGGATTAGAGCGGAGCGAAGAAATTTTGGATTTGCAGAAGATGAACTAGCCGATGCAGAAGCATCATCAGAAATTTTATCAGGCGATGGAAGTTTGGACAATGAAACTGATTATGAAGAAGATGACTCTTTGCCACCGCTTCCTCCAGAGGTGCCAGAAGAAATTATTCAGAAAATGAGAAGTTTTTTTATTAATATGTAGTTTTTGCAATTTAATATCTATGTACTTTGCAAAAAAAAAAATTCAACCATTATTCAATAAAATGCGTTACGCCTTGCTATTAAGTAAATTATAATCCTTTGTTATATTCTCAATTATCCTTTGCTATTAAGTTACCTCTTTGCAATTCAATACTAAATACTAAATAATAAATATTAATACTAAATACTAAAGACTAAATAGTAAATAGTTAAATACTAAATACTAAATACTAAATACTAAAAACTAAATACTAAATACTAAATACTAAAATACTACATTATACTTGATTACTAAGTTTGAAAAAATAACAATTTACTTACATTATACTAGATTACTAACTTAGTAATACTAAGTTTGAAAAAATACTCAATTATACTTTTATAATACTAAAATACTACATTATATAATAGTTCATATTTTAATACTAGATTAGTAGTATTAAATATTAATATATAAGTTATTACATAAAACTAAAAATTTAAACAAAACAAATAACCAAAAAACAAAAAAAAATAAAGAAAACGACCAAACCGGGCCGGACCGGACCGGAACCGGACCGGACCGGCCCACTGCAAACATTGTCCAAATCCGCTCCATTTTGAAAAATAGCCGTTGGCAACGGCCATAAACGGCTATTTTTCCCACCCACACACCCATAAACACCCCTACAGCCCTCCCTTACCTATTTTTCCTATAAATACTCCCATATTTCATCAAATTAATCACAATTCAATATTTTCTATTCATTTCTCTTCAAAAATTTCTAACAAAAGGCTATTTTATTAAATTTTCTATCAACATGGCTGGAAATGCAAATAATGCTAATCAAGTTCAAGGTGCTACGACAGCAGGTCCGTCTGTTGGTCCAAAAAGAACTAAAAGATCCGAAGTTTGGGAATTTATCACAAAAAATAATGATACCGGCAAAGCTCAATGTACTCTTTGTCAGAAAGTTTGGAATTGGGATGATGAATTAAAAACTGGAGGGACAACGCGGTTTAAGACCCACTTGGAATACCATCATGCCTACGAATGGGCAACTCGTGATGGTGGCAAATATCTGCAACCACGTGATAATTGAGTGTTGAGTAGCAGAAGTTTAAAATTTAAGTATTTTTCTAATTTCTAGTCTATTTTCATATTTTTATTTTCTAATTATGCATTTCCATTTTCCAACGTAATGTACTATGTGTGTATTGTTGAATAATATGTGTGTTTTGTGTTGTTTATTTAGATTTTAGTCTACCAATATTTTTTTAACTTCTATTTTAAACAATAAAAAATATAATGTTAACAAAAAAAATTAAACGGAACCGGACCGAACCGGGCCGGACCGGACCGGGACCGGCACGATTCCGTTTGCCGGTTCCGGTTCCGATCCGGCATTGGTGCAACTGCACCGTTTGACCGGACCGGAACCGGAACCGGTTCGAGTTTTTTTTTTTTGTTTTGCACCGGACCGGACCGGACCGGCACAGGCGAACCGGAACCGGGCCGGACCGGGCTAATAGACAGCCTTAATCCTAGTGAAACACAACTTGCGGCACGAGGAGGTCGTTCTGAAGTTTGGGAATTTATTATAAAAGATACTGAAACTCAGAAAGCTACATGTAGCCTTTGTAAGAGTCTGTGGCAAATTTACGCTTGTGGAGGGACGGGAAAGTTTAGGAACCACTTAGAAAAATAACTGATGCAATATAAAATGGCATAGTTCTCAACCATCAAGAGCTAAGCTCGAGAGTACAAAGAATACGAGTCAAGGCCTCCGAAAACGTCTTGAAGATCATGCATTGGAGCGCCGAGGACGGAGGAAACAGGGCAACACAAAACAGGGCAAAACAGGGCAGCACACTGTGAGCTTACTGCATGCTGAAGGACAACTGTTCTTCGCGATCGCGACACTGTCTACGTGATCGCGAAGAGGAACTTGATACACTGCGCGAGAGCGTCCCTTTTAGCGCGATCGCGAGGAGGTGAAATAGTTTGTCCTGCGCGATCGCGAGCTTGTTGCGCGATCGCGATGCTTTGAATCATGTTCTGCGCGATCGTATATCCCCTTGCGCGATCGCGATTAAGAGGAGCTGAGCAGCGTTCCAGAATCAGTTGCAAGGGCAAGTTTTGTCCATTTATCATTGTAAATGTTTAAATAGAACATTAGCTCTTTCATTTTCAGTTAGTTAGCTTGAACATAGAATTTGAGAAGAGAGAATTAAGAGAAGGCCGAGCCTTTCTTGTTGAAGCCCGAGGCTTCATGTATCTTGTACGACTTGGAACCTATGGAGATTCATCGCTAGTGTGAATTCTTTGTAAGGTTCGAGTTTCCCTTCTCCCTTTTGAATTCAATCAACGTATGTGAGTTGAATTCAATTCTTTCTTCTAATTTCTTGCCTTCCCAATCTTTATTTCTTGTTATCCTTTATCGCTTCCGCATTGTTTGTATCGTGTTTAGCTTCCGCTCGTTTTGCATTGCATCAGTTGGTATCAGAGCACGGCTAGGCTTCGCTCTTACGAATCCTCGGTCTTGTTCTTGTCGTTGTTGTGATAGTGTTGTTTGTTCTTGAAAATTTGAAGAAAAATAAAAAAATAGAAAAACTAGAAAAGTTGAAAAAAATTGGTTGACTGGGTTGGTTTTAAATCCCCGGGTGTTAAAAAGTATTGGGGTTTGTTCCTTATTGTATTCCCGTTGTTTTGATACCCATATCTCGTGTTTTGGTGTTACGATTCAAGATTTCAAAAATCAAAATCCAAAAGTTGAAAATTTCTTGAAAACGCTTCAAACTTGAATCGAAGCTTTGTTGTTGTTTGTTAGAGGTTTAAGACCATTGGGAATTGGTTGCTATAGTTGAAAACACCATTGGGTATCGTTGGAATTGCGTAATAAGTCGAATCGGGGTGGTTTGTGTGCCAAAAACTGAAGTTGCAGTCGGATTCTGGTTCTGCAACAGCGGACCTGCGGGATCGTGCAGCTGCTCACGCAATCGCGCTGAGAAAAAAATTAACCCTTCGCGATCGCGAAGAGATAAGCCCCGATAGTGATGAGAAAAATAAAATTTGGAAATTTTTTGTTCTTCGCGATAGCGCTGTGTTGCACGCGATAGCGAAGAAGAACCAATTTTCCAGAATTCCAGTTTTGGGACAGAACGTTCGCAACGGCTTCCGAACAGTTTCCAAACATCAAGAGTCCAATTGGTTCATTAAATATGATGAGTTTCTAGATCACAAACGAAATTTCATCCAATTCCGAATCCGTTTAGTGCCAATTCGAGTCGTGTCTTTTATGTCCCGTTTACTACCATACTTCTTGGTTAGTGTTTCTAGGGTAATTGGCCTACTTGAAAGACACTAATCCTTTAGCGTAATAGGGTATTCGTGCGTAGAGGAGACTAGAACTCAAAGAAGAGTCGTAGAACTCCTTTGGGCCTCAAGTGCGCACTTTAAATAGCCGTCCGTACATCGAGTCTCATTAATTCCATCCCGAACTTTAACTTGGACATGCTAGTTGTGATTACCTTGGTTCCCAAGTTGTTAAGGCCTCGCTCTTGAGTGCTCATATATGGAGTGATACACGTGAGGGAGTGACTTTTGGGAGTATTGATCTTTTGGTGTTGCAACAATGTCGGATGATGATTGTAGGGATTATGGCTCATGTGGGGATGATGCGAGTTGCTATGGCTCGTATAGTGATGATGGAGACTATGGTTCCTACGAGGGTGATGATGGCCATTACCATGATGATGGAAACCATGGCTCCTATATTGATGAAGCGGTTCACTATGATGATCGTGAGGTTGAAGAAGACTATGAAGTTTGTGATGATGAATTTGATGAATCTAATGCTTCAAGTCAAGAATACAAAGATGGTGACGCTTCAAGGTACATAGATCCTACTTACTCTACTTGTGATGAATATGAGCATGATAGTGACATAGATAGAGTTGATGATGATGTTGATTATACAAATTGTTCATATGCATCTTCTCTTGGTATTGCTTGTGGTGTACAAGGGAGTAGTAGTGGACCTTCCATTAGTATGGGAGGCGGTAGTGGTTGTTCCATGGAAAAGAAGAAGCTTGCATCTTCTAGGTACGCTAAGCGACCTAATGCTTCTAATTCCCATGAGGAGGTTGGTTTGAGAGATGGTGTTGCTTCTGCTACAAAGGGGTTATATGCCGTGAAGGGCGTGGATAGTTGTAGTAGGAGTAGTACTATGGGCTATGAAACCAAGGCGAGAGGTACTTATGGGTTCCATGGCAAGGATCCTTCCTCGACTTCCAACAACATTTCTAATGTTGGGAGAGTGAAGGGAAGTGGAGATTGTTCTAGTGGTGTTGCCACTAGTGGAGGGATAAGGAAGACCCAAGTTGTTGGTGTTGACACTTGTGGGCGTCCAAATTCTCATTTGGATGCCAATGTACAAAACTTGGGTAGACGTAGGTTAGTTGTTGAGGTAAATGGTATTGGAGGATACTTGCTCAAGATTGGTAATACCGATGCCAATTGTATTAGCACCTCTTTGGTTGATAGGCTTAGGATACCATGCCATAAGCTAGAACATCCTTATGAGTATGATGGAGTGTGGGTTTCTAAGGAGGCTCGGGTACTCATATCTCATAGGAATTATAAATGCTATGTGTGGTGTGATGTGTATCCCATGCGTCATGTTGATGTGTGGATAGGTGAGTCGTGGTTGGAGGGGAAGAGAGTGCAATATAGTGTGGTGAAGGATGCGTATCTTGTGGGCATAGGGCAAAGAGTTTATGACTTTGTGCCTTATAGGGCAAGAGGCCGAATGCCTACTAGTGCACCTTCTTTGGCTATGCAAAGGAGCAAGGAGCAAGAACTTCATTCCATGGTTGAAAAGGTGCAAACGAGAAGTCCTACAAACACAAGCAATGGTGGGACTAGTGCTACAAAAGAGTTGACAAATGTCAACAAGGTGAGCCCGAAGCCACTTTCAAAGTCGAGTGGTTCACCAACGAAGAAGAAGGAGACATCAAGTGATGAGTCTCCAAGTCCTAGATTCCGGATTGATGTAAAAAGTCCACCTACTCTGGCTATGGGTATTCTTGGGCCTCGTCCCAATTCGCCCGAATTTGAGAGACAAAAGATAGAGAGGAGTAAAGGAACGACCGGTGACAACTCTCGAGTGGAAAAAGGAGAGGTTGTGATGAGTGATGTGAGTGGGTTGTCACCACCCAAATCTACACCCGACCTTGGAAAAAAATGAGGGAAAACAAAGAGGGAAAAAGAAAAATTGAGAGTGAGGACACCCCTTATTCTAACCTTAACCCTTTATCTTTTTCTTCTATGTGTTTGTGTTCTTGTGTAGGGATTCTTGGAGGCAAAACAATGGATCCTCAACCATGTTCCGAGATGGAAAGACAAGGTGAAGGAGATGCCGAATGTGAACTACAAGGTGGAGACATTCATGACACTTCAAAGGTATGTGATAGTTCTTCCTCCCTTGAGCATGATACTTCCTTATCTTGTGATAATGTGTGTGAAAACTCTATACTAGTTGATGATTTGCATGAATATAATGTGTTTACAACTAGTGTAGAGCCTTTGGGTCAACTTGTGTGTGCAAATGAGCCACTAGTTGAGAGGGTTGAAAAGCCACATCATGATGTGAGCTCGATTTTCATTGAACCTCTCTTTAGTGAAATGTTGAAGTTGACCTTATTTGTGGACCTTGTTATGACACCCCACCCATGTTTGATAAAGGAGAAGATGAATTGCATGATTATCATATTCTTCCCTTTGATTGCTTATTTGCTAGTGGTGGTATCTTGTGTCGTAGTGAGGAAGGTTGTAACCTTGAAGAGTCTCTTGAGAATGAGATAGATCGACTTGTGTTCGATGACTCCTCAAGTGTAGATGTTGCCTCTGGTTTGAGAACTTCACCTTTGCTTGCTAATGAGCTTGAGAAGTGTGCCTATACTAATCCTTTGTATGAGGGCAACTTCAATGGAAGTGGTGAATTGAATCAAACTAGAGTAGAGTACAAGTTTGAGCCTCCGTTGATTGGAATGCCTAACTCTATAGATAACCCGTTGTTTGAGACCTCCCTTGGGAGTTTGTCTAGTGGCGAGGGTTGTCTTGGAGGCAAACTTGGAGGTGAGGAGGAATCTCTTGGTGTGTGTAAGAGTGCTCTTAAGAAGGGGAGTGGGGTATTTGATGTTAGTTGTTGCTTGAACTATCTTACTTACTCCATTCCCTTTGCTGAGCACACCTTGAGTGTTGAGCATGCAAAAGCCGATGTGTCACTTTGTGATAAAATTGATTTGAAGGCTTGGTGTGTTGATAGTAAGCTTAGGGGTCATAGGACATTTGATTGCTACATGTTGCATGACTTTGATCTCTTTGCTTGTTTTGAATGTGAGTGCTTGTTCTTGTTGAGCCAAGAATTTATTGTCTCCTTTGGAGATATAAGCATTTTAATTGGCATTGATGCTTGGCTCTATCACAAGAGTGTGTTTTCTACAGAACTTGCACTTATTCTTGTTAAGCTAACCTACTTGTGAAGTAGGAAATTTTGGTTGTGCTTGCTTTGATTGTAGGTTTTGATGGTTCGATTTCGAGGACGAACGAAGGGGAGGATGATGCAATATAAAATGGCGTAGTTCCCAACCATCAAGAGCTAAGCTCGAGAGCACAAAGAATACAAGTCAAGGCCTCCGGAAACGTCTTGAAGATCATGCATTGGAGCGCCGAGGACGGAGAAAACAGGGCAGCACAAAATAGGGCAAAACAGGGCAGCACACTGTGAGCTTACTGCCTGCTGAAGGACAACTGTTCTTCGCGATCGCGACACTGTTTACGTGATCGCGAAGAGGAACTTGATACACTGCACGAGAGCGTCCCTTTTAGCGCGATCGCGAGGAGGTGAAATAGTTTGTCCTGCGCGATCGCAAGCTTGTTGTGCGATCGCGATGCTTTGAATCATGTTCTGCGCGATCGCATATCCCCTTGCGCGATGGCGATGAAGAGGAGCTGAGCAGCGTTCCAGAATCAGCTGCAGGGGCAAGTTTTGTCCATTTATCATTGTAAATGTTTAAATAGAACATTAGCTCTTTCATTTTCAGTTAGTTAGCTTGAACATAGAATTTGAGAAGAGAGAATTAAGAGAAGGCCGAGCCTTTCTTGTTGAAGCCCGAGGCTTCATGTATCTTGTACGACTTGGAACCTATGGAGATTCATCGCTAGTGTGAATTCCTTATAAGGTTCGAGTTTCCCTTCTCCCTTTTGAATTCAATCAACGTATGTGAGTTGAATTCAATTCTTTCTTCTAATTTCTTGCCTTCCCAATCTTGATTTCTTGTTATCCTTTATCGCTTCCGCATTTTTTGTATCGTGTTTAGCTTCCGCTCGTTTTGCATTGCATCAATAACATAAGACCGAATGGGCTGCTCGAGGAGGGGGCGTTAATCTGCGTAATTGAAGAAATGGTTAAGGGAATATCTATGTAATTTTCAATTTCCTAGTTTGTATTTTGAATTATGTATTTCTTGAATTTTCAATAAAATGCTTGTATTTCTTTTCCAATATATCAAAGTTTGTTCAGTTTTTGTCTTAATAATTTTTTATAGCACTTCTTCTTTTTTTTTTAATTTTTATTGTATTTGCTTAAAAAAAATTAAAAAAAAAATACGAAAACCGGACGTACCGGATCGGCGCAAGCTGGACAAAACCGGCCTAGCTGTCGCCGGTGCCGGTTCCATTCCGGCTCACCATTTCTTCACCGAATTCGACCGGACCGGTAACACCGGTTTGGTCCGGTTTTGCCTTTCCACTTGGCCCGGACCGGACCGGAATCGATCGCGGTCCCTGAACGACCGGGCCGGTAGCCACCCATAGTTGGAACTAAAGTCAGCACACCTTTAGCAAACAATACGTAAACAAATGCAAAGACCCTATTCCCAAAAATCCCTAATATTTACACAGGTATAAACAGTTAGACAGGGATCCATCCAAAAGTCCTAATTTTTTCTCCCAAAATATTCCAAGATGATTGTATATTCTCATAAAAAATAGATAAACAATGGAGAAACGAAGATTCTTCCGAAAAAATCAAAAACCAACAGTGATTTTGTTTTACAAAAAATACACCTAAACAAAACACAACAGACCATTGATTGAAACTAAAATACAAAAAAAAATTGAAGTATTACCTCACAAGAGTTGATGATGATCCTAACCGTCTCTATGTTTGCAATGTAATAGTAATATGTATGTTTGCGTCTAAATATTTTGTTTCTTACTCCAGCCTACTTTTTTGCTGTTTTTATAAGGTTTGATATCTTTCCAAATTCATCAATGATTGACCAAATTAACAGATTATGTCAATTCATAATAGAATGCTACCAACTTTCTCTTACATTTCACAGTCATTAACACTTGGCAATAGATACAGTGTTCACACCTTCCTGATACTTTAAAAGCAAGCTCATCTTTCTTGGCACTTGATAATGCTACTGCCCAATGCTATAATTCATCTCAATTCTCATAGTAGTTTTTAAGTGTACACATTAGATGCCTCTTATTTCTCATATATTGAGATACTTTAGAGCTCCTACCTCCTCAGAAAATATATATCTTCCTGATGAATATGTAATGATATATTTTCATTCTCATTAAGCTATAGATGAATTAACTGTTGATACAAGAAGTTTGTGTAGTTCAATTTGTGGCTTTTAGTTTAATAGTATCAGTGAGAGTTTTCTAGTCCATCCATCGATTCCCTTATAGAAAAAACAAGAAAGAATATTCTCCAAGTTAATTAAGAAGCAATGACTACAGATTCAAGCAAAATTCCAAGTCCAACTAGGCTTGAGGTTTGTTTCAGATTCTCAATCTTTCTTACCTTTACAACTGTTTATAATGCCAAAATGATGTTCCAACATGAAAATCTGATGTTGAGTGAGATTCATGTATGTGTATTTCAGGGAAAATATAGTGGAATGGTAGTATGTTGGATTCTTGGACTTGGATCACTTCTTTCTTGGAATAGTATGCTCACTAGGAGATTAATATTATGAACTGTTTCCGGTAAGTGTTCCTTAACTATCTGAATTACAACCCTTCTGTCTGCATGAAATTTGATACCATGGTTGTTGTGAGCCTATGACCTGGCCGTATGATGTTTTCTTGAATAAAAAATGGGTTAATGCTAAATATGGATATGGACTTGAAAATGGTGAGAGCAATTTCTTGAATTAATCTGAATAATCTTTTTATGTAAACCCCTCTTCAGTAAAAGTTGCAAAGAGTGAAAATTTTGTAGTTAGATGAGTGAGTTAGGAGTTGGCTACCTTAGAGTATAATCATACAAAAGTTGATTTGATTCAATCCCAAATAAGGAACTAGTGTTTCCATCAAAATGGACCCGCATTTAGATGTCTGCTAATTGGCTTTATTTTGTCATGTACAATGAAGAATTACCATCCTTCAAGGGTTCTTACACTCGTTTATCAGCCGGTTGCACTTGCAACAATGGAAATACTTGCATATAATGAGGCAAGAATTGATACAAGAAAGCGCAACCTAACCAGATTTTCTCTTTTCTTCTTAATCACATCTGCGCTCCTAGTGGTATGTGCTAACCATTTATGCAGTCTTTTGTTTTGTTTTCTATATATTTTTTTATAATGAGTTCACTTTTATTTGCACATCTTGCTAGTTGGATTTGGCCACATCAGAGAAGGGTGGTTTCAAAAATTACATTGGTATATGTGCTATCATTGCTGCTTTTAGTTGCAGATGCTTTCGTTGAAGGTGGGATGGTAGGAGATTTATCCTTCATGTGCCCTGAATTCATCCAAGTAAGAGTGAAAGTTGCATCTTTGTTCTATTGAGTTTCTATCATAATTCTTGAATCGCATAAACAAAATGTTTAATGGGCTGTTATGATCTCCAAATGTTTAATTAGGCTGTAATGAATTTTCAGTCATTCATGGCTGGTCTGACTGCCTCTGGGGCTCTCACCTCTGCTTTAAGCCCAATGACTAAAGCAGCATTTGAAAGGACTAGTAATGGTCTACACAAAGGAGTCAGCATGTGATTTGAAATCCCATTGTTAGACAGTAAAATCACATAAACAAAAGGAACTTAAAGTGTTATTCAGAATTGATCATTTTATTTGAGAAAATTGGTCAGTTTTCTTAAAATATTACGGTTGTTGATTTTGAAGTGTTGTTCCTGGCTATCTCCACATTCATTGAATTACTATCCATTCTTCGGTATACTTTCATATTCCCTAGGCTACCAACAGAGGCGGATCTAGGATTTGAACTCTGTAGATTCTAAATTTTAGTATAATGATTTCAAATACAAGTAACTGGGTTCTTGACTTAAATTTTGTACATAATTAGTAATTTTTTAAACACAAATACACTGTCCGCAAAAAACCAACTGGGTTCTGCCGAACCCGCGCTCAACCCTCTACATCCGCCACTGGCTACCAATTGTTAAATACTACCGCACAAAGGCTGCAGCAGAGGGATCAAAAACTGTTGCAGCTGACCTTGCTGCAGGAGGCGTCCAGACTGAACCAACCGAAAGTGTACATAACTTATCCTAAACCAAAAACTTATCTTACTGATTTCTTGACCTTACGGTTTGATATGCTTTTGTCAACTGAACAGGCTGAAAATAGTGCTAAATAATTGGAGCACCTGAGCAACAAACAGTTGTTCTTTCAGAACATTGACTACTTATTGGATTTGTACTTGATTTATGCCCCGACTTTGTCAATTTTCCCTGGATTCTTGTATGAGAACACTGGTTCCCACAAATTAGGCTCATGGTAGGCTCTCTTTCCTCTTCTCTGCTGGATTATTTGTTATGTCCTGTATGTAATTCTTGCTACAGAATTGTTTTCCTTCATAAAAAATGGTTTTCTAAGAAAATAGATAGAAGGATGACGAAGGATGAAGAAAAAGGTAAAATGTAAAGAACACTAAAATTTCAATCTGAAGTAGTTTTATAGTGTAAGACTTGGGAACATCATGCTTTGACCTTGAAAGCTTAAACAACATATGATTTCATGGTCTAAATTTTGATCTGCTGACTGCTAGTCAACTAGGTTCTTTGGAGTCTCACCTAAAATAGATACTATACTTTCATTTTTGAGATCAACTTAAGTTGGTCTTACTACAACTTGAATAACAATTACGGATTAGTAGAAGAAGATGCTTCCAGCAGACTACTGATACTGTCTATAAAACTCATGCATGTAATAAATTTTCAATCACTTAAGAGTGTACAAATGAGTTGATTCTTTACCTAAATCATGTCAGTAAAATGAACGGTCTGCTCTTTTCAGGGTGGATGATAATGCTTGTATCCTTCCTAGGATTGACCAATCGTTATCTCACAGTTTGTGTCCTTACAGTTGCTCCTCAAGGATACAAGGTTGGTGATTTACTTCCTGTTGCTCCCAACGCACACGCAAGTATACGTGGTCGACAAGTAATAAAGTGATAAATCGAGTATCGTTTCCACGAGGACTATGCAGACTAATACTTAATAAAAAATTTCTAAGCAAACTATTCAGGGATTTTTTTCTTTGATGGTGAGAGTTTTAGTAACTAAAAAACAGTAATTAAAGTGCTAGAAGTGTAGTCAAGCAATGGTGCAAACTTTGGTTGTTAACAATATTCAGAGGACGGTCCAGGGTCAGAGTTACGAACAATCCAGTTGAGTTTTCCAATTGATTCCACTTTTTAAATCCCGAGTTACTAACTGACAGAGTAAATGTACCCGTGAAAACCTTTCAGTTCTTCACAGTCTATGCAGGCTACTTCAATCCCTATATGTCTATGGGTTAAATCACGTGCACGCATTAACGAATTCTGTAAAGAGTTAAACTAGGCGAGCAAGTATATGTCTATCCTACTCACAAATTGGTTCCCCGATGCCCGGGTTCACAAACTAGTTCTATTCTTTCTTATTACATAATTAAATTCCCTCTTTCGAGTTCAATCTAAAAACCATGGATAATGCATAATTATCGAGCTCTAACAATTATACAAGTGAAATCAAGAAACAATAAGCAACCCACTATGGGATTTAATTAATGAGAATCAATCTTCAAACAATCAACTTTCATGTAATACTCTAACCCTAGAACGTAATATTTAGCCACGCATATTCAAATTCACAAGGCAAAGATTTAATGAAATAATGATGTAAATGATGTAATAGATGAAAGATTAGGAATAAACCCTTGTTCAATGAAGTATGGTGCTCTCAAATTGCTCCAAAGTAAGAACTCCTATCAAAAACTAAGTAAAATAGTATTTATAAGGTTTACAAAGGCCTGGTAATAAGTTAAACCTAAGCCTAGACGAAATAGGAAGTAAAAATCCGCTCCAGGGGCGCTATAACGGGCGCCCCGCGCCCACGATCGAGCTGAAACAACCAGAAGACGTCGAAACTTGCACGCCTTTGGAGCGCCGCGTGGGAAACCGCGCCAGGCACTGGGCGCTATAAGTGGCGCGCCACGTGCCCCAAAGCGCCAGGCAAAATCCAGCTCTTCCTTGCTCCGCAACTCGCCTCGTGTCGTGCCTTCGTGTGCTCAATCCAATCCTCAATCAATTTCCAATCATTCCCTGCTCAATCACGCTCCTAAAAGCTCCAAATGCACTGCGTAACAACCTACACACGCACGACATCAAATTAGTGTAAAACCACATTCATAAACTATAAAACGAGCGAATAACAAGCTCAAACATGCGGAAATATTAAGGAAACGTTGGCATAAAATGCCAAACATCACCACCCCACACTTGAACCCTTGCTCGCCCTCGAGCAAGTCACAACTATCTCCCCAACCTAGGTAAAACAGGTCTGCCTATGACTATGGTTGATACCGATCATTGAACCAATGTACACATGACTACTATGGATCCACAAACATGCCAACAATTTACCAAACTCAAAAATATGAGAACAACCACCCCGAAATAGCTCAAATGCACAAACTCAACTTATTGCAACCATGCTCCCACAAAATCACACCTATCTACTCAACCAAGAAGCCATCAACTTCACCTATTTCATGCAAACCATGTGCCCTCACCAATATGAAGCAAAAGAGTGTCCCCCAAAGATCACACACAACAATAAATATCATGAATATAACGGGGACAATAACAAACGAATTCACTCACTCTCATGAAAGTCTCACATGTCACATACAATGTACCATAGGCTTGCCCGTAGTGTAGGACTCCACTAATGTAAGCTCACTCCAATCGGGATTAACTAGGACTTTAAAAAGGTCGTAATGTAGGCTAAGGGGCGGGTAGGATACATATGGTAATAGTGACTACCTCCCTAAGCACTTTAATACATCACAACTATTTCAAACACAATTCTCATCAAAGCCACCCAATCAACACTTCCACACACACCTTCTCAACAAGTAGCATTTTTCTTTTAAGCACACACTAGCAAGGAATGGATATTCTTTTCTTTTCTCTTTATTTCTTTTTCCACAATTTTTTTCTTTTCTTTTCAACTTTGCTCTTTTTTTTTTCTTTTCCAATTTCATTATTTTCCAACCTTGCCAATGCTCATAAACAACTACTACACAATTCATTCAAGTATTCCTTTTCATTAGTTCCACTCAAAAACCTCCCAATATCCAACCACAACTCTAAAATACTATCACAATATCAACTAAAGTGCTTAAGGAGTAAAGGGCCAAAAGAGAACAATTTAGAACAAGTGGGTAGGCTCGGGGTGTGGGTGCCAATAAAAAGGGTCAAAGAAATCACAACAATTTTTTTCCAAGGAGTATATGTAAGGGTAGGCAAATCAAAAGAAGGCTTGTATCATTTCCCGACTAGAGCAAACCTAGGATTTCTCTTTGCACACACACGGGGCAAAGTTCTAGACATTAGTATGCAAACATGGAGCAAACAAGAATATGCCTCACACACACATTGCACATGATCCACACAAAAAGGTTCCATCAACAACTCTCAATCAAGCATCTAGAGTGCAACTTGTAGAAAATTAAGCACTAATGCACAAAGGTTCACAATAAAGTCAAGCAAGTGGACTCAAGCATCTCAAGGGGGTTATTCCATTTTTTTCTAGGCATGCATCACAATTTAAAACCTAAGGACACCACAAATAGCACATGCAATCAATTCAAGTCCACCGGTATCAAATAAATCAAAGGCACCTAGCATTCTACCTATTCCCTTCGTCTAGGGTCACCTATACTAACTATTCTAATCCTAAAAATAAAAAACTACCCGGTTCAAGGTCTCCCCGTGGAAAAG
Source organism: Petunia x hybrida (assembly GCA_037355625.1). NCBI lineage: Eukaryota > Viridiplantae > Streptophyta > Magnoliopsida > Solanales > Solanaceae > Petunia > Petunia x hybrida. The sequence goes on from JBBBVM010000484.1 coordinate 6,920,653, forward strand.
AACCGAGGCCATAAGAAAAACCACGGGATGGACGACATGTACCACTAATAAAACTAAAAGGAAAATCTTTTTGGAATTTTTCATTGATTTTCTAATTTTTTTTTTCAATTTTTCATATATTAAAGCAAGAAACAAATCAAAATAAAGTCAAGTGACAAAAAAAAATCCTACAGTACATGCATCCCTAACCTCAAAAATAGATAAAGGGCAGTACCCCACCCCACACTTAAACTAAGCAATGTCCTCAGTGCGACAATGAAGTAAGTGCAAAAGTAAAGAAAATTGCCCTGAAATCCAGCTGACCAACACTAGGTAGTGCGCAGGAGTGCGGACCTAGTCCTCCTCCTCATCAGAGCCACCGCCCTCAGCATCAGTCTCCACAGCCTCACTGTCCGGATCACGATCAATAATATCCGAATCAGTGTTCTCATCCTCCTCCGGGGGCATCGCTACTGCCTGAGTCATGCCCAACAGGCGTCTCGAGGTATCCAGTAAAGGCACAGTGCGATCAATAGCTGTCATATCCACGCCCGACTGCCGGGCCATCTGCTCCATCATCAAATACTGACGCGCCAACAAGTTGGCGTCTGTGTCCCGCCACTCCTCAGCCGTCAGTCTCACAGGTGCAGTAGTGGTCACACCCTTTACCGAGGCAATATCAAACGGCTTCCCGATGTCAGGGACAATACGATCCCCGATCTCATCCACTGGGACTCCAGCCTGCTCCAAATACCTGGTAAGGATGTTCCCAAAGTACAAGCGACTACATGAATCTAGCTCCCGTTGCTCCTTCATCACTCGCAACATGTAGTAGCCGATGTTGACCAGCCTCCCGGTCATAAAGAAATATACCATGCACACCCGAGTCTTGGTGACCTCGGAATAATGAGAAGATGGCAAGATGCGTGCATTTATAAATCTCATCCACACGCGAGCCGGTTTCAGAAACTGCGAGAAGAACATGTACTTGTGTCTTCCGGACACACTTCGCTGCCACTTATGAGTGGAGCTCTCACCACAGAGTGTATCCCGCAGAGCCTTATAGTCAGGCTTTCTAATGAATTGTCTCAGCACGTCATACTCAGGGTCCTCGACCCCCAAGAAGGCATTCAATGCCGTGTGGTCTAACTTCACCTTCACCCCCCTCACCGTGACCATGTCATCCTCCTTCCACGCCTCCTCCGGCTCCAAATTCGCGCAGAGTTCTTGCACTAAGTCAAGGTTGGCATGCCCCAGACTCTCAAATACCGAGTCCCAATGTAAAGCAAGTATCGCATCGGCCACCCCTCGAAATTTTTGCATCACCTTCCGCTTGTCAATTTCTTGCTCGGGGATGTACCCCGCAAGCCTCACATTTTTATACCAAGTTTGGCACTCACCTTTCTTCACAAAAGTGAGGCCATATCGTGTCTTTCCCCCGGGTCATGGTATCGGCACCGCGTCCTTAGGGATTCTTGCCTTGGCCTTTGCCTTTGGTTTGGCCTTAGGCTTGGCCGGTGCCTTGCCCTTTTGCTTGGTAGAAGAAGGCCCGGGTTGGAGTGCTCCCCGTGGGGCCGAGGCGGATGAAGAACTTGGTTTATGAGGTGTAGTCACCATGGTACCTACACAAACACAAAGATCAATGTGAGATGTCAAATTAAGCACCAAAAATTCAATTCAAGCTCAATTGGTAGGGTCCCACCCCACACTTATCACACACTCTAGGTGTCAATCAACTCAACTCCATAGCACAAGCAACCCCACACTTAAACAAAACTAGCTTTGTACAAAAGATGTCACCTTTGTGGTTATCAAGATCAAGCTAGTGTGGGTGCATCATAGCCAATTTTTATGTGTGTGAGACACTTAATGTTCATAATAAGCCTAAGGATTGCATTGCTACTCAAGAATTCACAATGCTATACAATTTTCATGATTGAGGCTTTTTCACAAACACTTGGTGTGCACACTTTGAAACTATCAAGTTCAATAATTTTTGTAATGTGCTAACCCTCCCAAATTGTTGGGAGATCTCTTTTTACAAGTCACAAGCTAACTATCAAGCACAATGAACAATTTAAGCACTTCAAGAGTAATATTTATACAAAAACTTGCAACTAGTTAAGAAACCTACCATGGAAAAAATTAGTTCATCTTACATGTAATTGAGGGAGAAAAGTAGGAATTTACTTACTTGAAAGTGTTAGAATGAATTGCAACAGTATGGGGAATGATTCCAAGAGTTAGAGATGATTTGGGGAGTGTTTAGGGAATAATTAGAGAGAAAATAGTGAAGAAAATAGAGTAGGAATCGGGTATAAGGGGGAGGGGAAAAACGGGTCACGGGTCAAAACCCGTTTGACCCGGAATTTAAAAAAACATTTTGCCGGGCGCTATGGCCTCCGCGGCGCGGGCCTAAAGCACGAGCTAGATAGGACATTCTGCCTGGCTAGGCGCGTTAGGAGGCGCGGGGCGCTCCCAAACGCGCCAAGCCTTGTGCTTCAGCTTTTGATTTTTCGCGTTGGGAGGCGCGGGGCACTCCCAAATGCGCCCGAACACGTTTTTTCGCACCAAATTTTGATTCCAAGTGCGAATCCAAGCGCGGGACATGTCTCAAGGCGTCCCGTACCCCTCAATACATTAATTTCCTTGTTTAGCTCTCCCGATACCTACAAAAACGACACACAAAAACAAAAACTACGTGACACTATAAAATAAAAAATAACTAAACTATTACAAGTACAAACTCGGGTTGCCTCCCGAGAAGCACCTTATTTAACGTCGTGGCACGACGGGTATAAATCAAGGGTCCCTCAAAGTAATGGAAGTACGGTGATTCACCGAACCTCTCCAATAATGCTTCACCCTTTGACCATTAACCAAGAATGTTTTCTCAGAATCCGGGGCTTTCAATTCAACCGCTCCATGTGCGGTAACACGAACTACTTCAAAAGGCCCCGACCATCTAGACTTCAACTTGCCCGGAAATAATTTCAACCTCGAGTTAAACAACAACACCAGCTGCCCGGGCTCAAACTGACGACGCTCAATATGCTTGTCATGCCACTTCTTTGTCCGTTCCTTATACAATTTCGCATTTTCATACGTATGGAATTGGAACTCTTCAAGCTCATGCAATTGAAGCATCCTCTTTTCACCCGCTAAGGCCATATCAAGGTTGAGCTTTTGAATTGCCCAATACGCCTTATGCTCTAGTTCAACAGGCAAGTGACAGGCCTTACTATAAACAAGCCTCTATGGAGAAGTTCCAATAGGCGTTTTGAATGCGGTTCGATAGGCCCAGAGAGCATCATCTAACTTCATACCTCAATCCTTCCTCGAGGCATTCACAGTCTTCTCGAGGATTTGCTTGATCTCTCTATTAGATACTTCCACTTGGCCACTAGTTTGGGGATGATAAGCAGTGGCCACCTTGTGGTGAACCCCATACTTGGCCAACAATTTATTGAACAACCGGTTAAAAAAATGCGTACCTTCATCACTGATTATAGCCCGCGGTGTCCCAAAACGAGTGAAAATATTTTTCTTCACGAACTTCACCACCACACTCGCATCATTTGTTGGAAGTGCAACAGCCTCCACCCATTTAGACACATAATCAACTGCTACGAGGATGTATTTATGGCCCATAGAAGGTGGGAATGGACCCATAAAATCAATCCCCCAACAATCAAACAGCTCAATCTCCAGGATATTGTTCAAAGGCATCTCGTGACGCCTAGAAATAGTACCCGTTCTTTGGCAACGATCACATTGCTTCACTAAGGCATGAGCATCTTTAAATAAAGTAGGCCAAAAGAAACCAGATTGAAGTACCTTTGCAGCTGTTCGATCACCACCAAGGTGGCCACCATAAGGAGAGGAATGGCAGCTCTGTAGAATCGGCTCTACTTCTTCTCTTGGAATGCATCTCCTAGCTAGTTGATCAAGGCCTATCTTGTACAAATAAGGCTCATCCCACACATAAAATCTGCTCTCATGAAGGAGTTTACGCTTCTGCTCCGCAGTAGCCCCAGGAGGATACACATTACTCACAATTAAGTTCACCATGTCAGCATACCATGGCACCTCAGCTGCATCTAGAGCAAAAAGTTGCTCATCAGGGAATACCTCTTTAATCTCAGGCCCCTCATCTACATGATCTCTATTTTCCAGCCTTGACATATGATCAGCTACTTGATTCTCAGTCCCCTTGCGATCTCGAATTTCAACATCAAACTCTTGCAATAGGAGAACCCATCTAATTAGTCTAGGCTTGGAGTCCTTCTTTTCAAACAAATACCGGATTGCGGCATGATTAGTGTAGACAACAACCCGAGTGCCAACCAAATAAGATCTGAATTTATCAAAAGCATAAACTACGGCTAGCAACTCCTTCTCAATGGTGGTATAATTAGACTGGGCTGCATCAAGCGTCTTGCTTGCATAATAGATGGAGTGAAAGATTCTTCCAATTCTTTGGCCTAGAACAGCCCCAATAGCATTATCACTCGCATCACACATCAGTTCAAATGGCAAAGACCAGTCAGGAGCAATGATGATTGGTGCGGTCACCAACCTTTTCTTCAACTCTTCAAATGCCTTTAGACAAGCATCATTGAACACAAATTTCACATCCTTCTCTAACAATTTGCACAAGGGAGTGGAAATTTTTGAGAAGTCCTTTATGAAACGTCTATAGAACCCTGCATGTCCCAAGAAACTACGCACCCCCTTAACAGAGATAGGTGGTGGTAATTTCTCAATAGCCTCAATCTTCGCCTTATCAACCTCGATCCCTTGCTTTGACACCTTGTGCCCAAGTACTATGCCTTCTTGAACCATAAAGTGACATTTTTTCCAATTCATCACTAGATTTGTTTCTTCACAACGGCTCAGCATAGCATCAAGATTTTTCAAACACTCATCAAAAGAATCACCAACCACTGAGAAATCATCCATGAATACCTCCACAAATTTTTCCACCATGTCGGTGAAAATAGCCATCATGCACCGCTGAAAAGTCCCCGGGGCATTACATAACCCAAATGGCATCCTCCTAAATGCATAGGTGCCATATGGACAAGTAAAAGTAGTCTTTTCTTGATCTTCAGGAGCTATCACAATTTGATTGTAGCCCGAATACCCATCCAAGAAACAGTAATACTCGTGCCCTGCAAGTCTATCCAGCATCTGATCAATAAAATTGAGTGGGAAGTGATCTTTCCTGGTGGCCTTGTTCAGCTTCCTATAATCAATGCAAATTCTCCACCCTGTAACTGTTCTTGTAGGAATCAACTCATTATGCTCATTCTTCACCACTGTCATGCCCCCTTCTTTGGAACACATTGCACTGGACTCACCCACTTGCTGTTAGAGATGGGAAAAATAATACCAGCATCCAGCCACTTGATAATTTCTTTCTTCACCACCTCCTTCATAATCGGATTTAGTCTCCTCTGCTGCTCTATGGACGGCTTGTGGTCTTCTTCCAAGAGAATTTTATGCATGCAGAAAGAAGGACTAATCCCTCTAATATCAGCAATAGTCCAGCCAATAGCTCTCTTGCGCTCTCGCAATACCCTCAACACCTTTTCAACCTGCACATCAGACAACAAAGAAGAAAGGATCACGGGCAAGGTATTACCTTCACCCAAATAAGCATAACGTAAATGCGCGGGTAAAGGTTTGAGCTTAAGAGTAGGAGCCCTCTCAATAGACGGTTTAGCAGGAGTTAAGGTCAACGGTCTATCAAGCTCCTCAAATTTCTTCCACCCTAGGATGAATCTACTCTGCATATTAAGAACCTCCAAATATTCTTCAATGTCATCATCCTTCAGGATATCATCATCATCACATAAGAGTGCCCTTTCCAAAGAATCAACATTAGAAGCCAAGAATGACCTCTCATCAGCAGTCAACTTATCATCTATCACTTTTACCATGGACAACTCTTCATAATGAGAAGGAAGCTGGATAGTTCTGAACACATTAAACACAGCTTCTTCCCCATTTACCTTCATTATCATCTTTCCAGCTCTAACTCTAATAACAGCATCAGCAGTAGCCAAAAATCCTCTTCCCAATATGAGAGGAACCTCAGGATCAGCTTCATAGTCAAGAATAATAAAATCAACAGGTAATATAAACTGACCCACTTGTACAAGCACATCCTCAATAATCCCCTCGGGGCATGTCAATGATTTATCAGCCAGCTGCAGAGTCACAGTAGTTGGCCGTGGTTCACCCAGGCCTAGCTTCCTGAAAACTGATGAAAGCATCAAATTCACACTAGCACCCAAATCACATAAAGCTCGACCAACCTCATGTTCCCCAATTTTCAAGGGAATAGTAAAACTGCCAGGATCCTTCAATTTCTGAGGAAGCTTGCTTCTAACTCTGGAACTACACTCCTCAGTGAGTGCAACTGTCTCACACTCAGTCAGTGTTCTCTTGTTAGCAACAATGTCCTTGATGTATTTAGCATATTTGGGAACATCCGCAAAAGCTCCACCAAAGGAATATTTACCTGAATCTGACTCAATATCTCCAAGAATTTCTTGCATGCTGCATCAACTTTCTGCTTCTGAAGTCTCTGAGGGAAAGGTGGTGGTGGTCTCACAATAGCAGACTCGGGCTGCTTTGCTATCGCTTTCTCTGCTTCTTTCTCCACTTCCCTATCAGCATTGGGCTCTAACTCACCAACAGGCTTCTTTGGCTTTGGAGGAACTTCTTCTAGAGCTCTTCCATTCGTCAAAGTAACTGCTTGCACAAATTCTTTAGGATTCTTCTCTGTATCACTCGGTAAAGGACCCCGAGGTCTGTTATTTTGTGCTCCAACTAGCTGCCCCAATTGTCTCTCAAGATCTTTCTGCGCATTGCTCAAATCTTTAATTGTTTGTGCCTGAGATGCTGAATCATCCATGAGCTTTTGCTGCCCTGCAAGAATTTTCCTAAGCATATCTTCAACTGCATTAGACTGCTGTGGCTGAGTCTGCGACTGTGACCCCTGCTGGGGTGCATTTTGGGATCTCTCGTTGCCTTGAGGCTGCTCACGATTATCCCTCCAAGAAAAATTTGGGTGATTACGCCAACCACTGTTATAGCTATTACCATATTGATTGCGATTCTGGCCCTGTGACCTGTTCTGATTACCCACATACTACACTGACTCTGGATTAGATGGACAGACGTCAGTAGCATGATCCTCTCCACAAACCTCACAAAAGACTTGAAGTTGTTGCACTGGAGCTGCTGGTTGTTGAGTCTGCGGCAAAGTTAGCTTGCTGATTTGATTGGAAATAGCATCCATTTTCGCCCTTAGCTCTGAAACTGCATCCAATTGAAGTATCCCAGCAGATTTCTGCGCAATAGCTCTACCAACACCCTGCCAATCAGGATTGCTCTGCGAAAACTTGTCAAGCAAATCATAAATCTGATCAAAATTTAAGGCCAGTATTTGACCTCCAGCAGCAGCATCTACCACGATCTTAGTGTGTGCATTCAACCCCTCAACAAAAGTGTGTGCAATAACCTCATTGGATTGGTTGTGGTGTGGACAATCTCTCAATAGAGCCTTAAATCTCTCCCAGGCTGAATACGACGATTCTCCTTCTATCTGTCTGAAGGACATGATTTCACTCCTCAGCCGGGCTGTCTTGGCAGACGGATAAAATTTAGCCAAGAATTTCTTAGCCAAATCCTCCCAAGTAGTGATAGACCCAGGCTTTTCAGCCTTTAACCACTTCCTTGCTGTCCCAATCAGTGAGAACGGGAACAAAGTCAAATGAACATAATCAGTAGGCACACCCGCTGGTGTATAAGTATCACTGATCTCCAGGAAATTCTGAATGTGTTGCTGTGGATCCTCATGAAGTAATCCAGCATATTGCCCCGTCACATGCAGCAACTGAATCATGCCGGGCTTGATCTCAAAGTGCCCGGTAATAGCGGGCTTCACAATACTTGACGCTACTCCTCCCAGGCTAGGAAGAGCAACATCTTGCACTGCTACTGCTCGTTCTTCTGCCATTTCAATAGGTAAAGAAGCAAGTACGATTGCTAGTGCTTTTCGATCTCTCGCCTCTCTTCTTACCCTTCTCAAGGTTCTTTCAGGCTCGGGATCAAAAGGTGCGAGTGGTTCATCCTTTCTATTCCTTTGCATGCAAAACATGTAGCCTGAAATAGCACAAGAAACTCAACAAAAAATTAAACCTGAATAGAAATTAAGTAATCATTCAAAAAGAATTTATTCAGTAATTAGTCCCCAGCAACGGCGCCAAAAACTTGTTGATCCCAACGCACACGCAAGTATACGTGGTCGACAAGTAATAACTGACAGAGTAAATGCTCCCAACGCACGCGCCAATTGATTCCACTTCTTAAATCCCGGGTTACTAACTGACAGAGTAAATGTACCCGTGAAAACCTTTCAGTTCTTCACAGTCTATGCAGGCTACTTCAATCCCTATATGTCTATGGGTTAAATCACGTGCACGCATTAACGAATTCTGTAAAGAATTAAACTAGGCGAGCAAGTATATGTCTATCCTACTCACAAATTGGTTCCCCGATGCCCGGGTTCACAAACTAGTTCTATTCTTTCTTATTACGTAATTAAATTCCCTCTTCCGAGTTCAATCTAAAAACCATAGATAATGCATAATTATCGAGCTCTAACAATTATACAAGTGAAATCAAGAAAGAATAAGCAACCCGTTATGGGATTTAATTAATGAGAATCAATCTTCAAACAATCAACTTTCATGTAATACTCTAACCCTAGAACGTAACATTTAGCCACGCATATTCAAATTCACAAGGCAAAGATTTAATGAAATAATGATGTAAATGATGTAATAGATGAAAGATTAGGAATAAACCCTTGTTCAATGAAGTATGGTGCTCTCAAATTGCTCCAAAGTAAGAACTCCTATCAAAAACTAAGTAAAATAGTATTTATAAGGTTTACAAAGGCCTGGTAATAAGTTAGACCTAAGCCTAGATGAAATAGGAAGTAAAAATCCGCTCCAGGGGCGCTATAACGGGCGCCCCGCGCCCACGATCGCGCTGAAACAACCAGAAGACGTCGAAACTTGAACGCCTTTGGGGCGCGTTGCGTGGGAAACCGCGCCAGGCACTGGGTGCTATAAGTGTTGCGCCACGTGCCCCAAAGCGCCAGGCAAAATCCAGCTCTTCCTTGCTGCGCAACTCGCCTCGTGTCGTGCCCTCGTGTGCTCAATCCAATCGTCAATCAATTTCCAATCATTCCTTGCTCAATCACGCTCCTAAAAGCTCCAAATGCATTGCGTAACAACCTACACACGCACGACATAAAATTAGTACAAAATCATATTCATAAACTATAAAACGAGCGAATAACAAGCTCAAACATGCGGAAATATTAAGGAAACGTTGGCATAAAATGCCAAACATCACTTCCACAACCTATAAAAAATGAAAACATTTCTTTTATTGCTGGTCTTGGCTTAAACTTTTTACTGGATTATGGTTTTCAGTGGCCCAAGCAAAATGCATTTGGTAACTATCTAGTGTTATGCCTACTGGCTGGACTATTCTCCGGTGTTGCACTGTATTGCTTATGTGATGCGGGGCAAATCGAGCCTAAGCACCAACTATCAAGAGCCAAGCTTGGAGAATGCAAAGGATGGAAGGTCAAGAGCTTCGGAGAAGAGTTCAGGAGCAATTTGAAGATGTGTCGCTTGGTTTCAAGCCTGGGGCGCTCCACCTAGCAATCCAGGCCCTCCTCCTCAAAGCTGAGGCGCTCCTCCTCAAGACAAGGCAATCCAAGCGCTCCGCCTGAGAGTTAGGCACTCCGCCTAAACTACCTACTGCCCAAGAATGCCAGGCGCTCCTCCTGACCTATTTTAGCATTTTGGGATTTTGACTAGTTTTTCTATTTTAGCCCTGTGTGGCCTATTATGTATAACCCAACTTGAGGACTTTTTAGACATTTCATTTAGGAGTGTGGAACATCTATAAATACCATACTTAGTCATTTCATTTCATTAGTTAACCGAGATTGAAGAATAGACATAGAAAGAGAGGCAAGGCCATCTTTGTTGAAGCTTGAAGCTTCATGTATTTCTTTGCTTGGAACCATGTGGATTTCATCCTAATATGAATCCTTGTTAGGTTCAAGTTTTCTTTTCTCTCTCTTGGATATTCATTCATGTTTTGAATCGTTTATCCGTTCTTTCTTCTATTTCTGTTCTTCATCGTCTCTGCTTTTCTTGTTATCGTGTTCTACTTACTTTCGCGTCTATTTTATTTGCTTCTGTGTATTTACCCCGTATCAGTTTGGTATCAGAGCAAGGCTAGGATTTCGTTCTTACTAATCCTCGTCTTGTTCTTTGTATCTTTACTTTCTTGTTGTTATTGTTCTTGTGAAAGAAAAATAAACAAAAAAAAAAAAGTGAAAAATTGAAAAAAAAATTACATTTTATGTTCATCAAGGAAGTACTATTAATTCTCCGATGCACCAAACCATTTTATGTTCAGCTATCTTGGTAGCTTAACTTGTAGTTATTATTTCTTTGAATTGTTGATGACATAATAATAAATGTTGTCGAACCCTTTACTCTTTGCATCAATATGATTTAAATACCACAATTTCAAATAGTTATTCTCCGAGTACGAAAATATTCTACTATTTCGAAAAGTGCAGTGAATGTTTCTTGAATCTCTCTAATTTTGTATTTTTTATTTTTGTGATGCAAAGCACAATGAACTCCATAATCACATTATCGACTTTAGGTACATTAAACTTCACCTTTATTTATTCTCATTTATTATAATTTTCACAATCCTATTATTTAATTTGCCAACGAAACTCTATTTTGTTTATATCATGATATCAGAATTTATAATCAAAATTTTTTGTTTTGCACAGGTATATGAAAGTGGAAATTAAATCAAGACTACTCGCTAGCAAAATGTTGGACAAGTTTTACTTTATTTCTTTCTTTTTATTTAAAGAGTTTGTAATGACATATTATCTCAATATAGTTCAGTTGTTCTTGATTATTGCCTTGTGATTTTTTCTTTTTTTTTTTTGATTTGTAAAACTCTTATATTAAAAATAATTTATCACCAACTGTAATTCTCAAATTATTGGAAACTAATTAAGCAAAAATTATAAATTACAGAAATACGAAGTTAAAAATGTCATCAAATGTTAGTAATAGTGAAAAAAATGTTTATCCTCAATGGCTAACTTTTTAAAGGGCGATTAAAATATATTTTTCAAGACAATCCTGCTATTATCACAGGATATATCAAATACTCCCTCCGTTCCATTTTAGTTGTTACTTTAGCAAAAGAGGTGTGTCCCAATTTAGTTGTCACTTTAGGATTTCAAGACTAAAATTATTAGTCTTTTCTTTTCCAAGTATACCCTTAATAATTAAAAGAATTCTCAATAAAATTTAATAGTCAAACCTTAAATAGGGGTAATATAGTAAAATATACACTCTATTTAATGATTTTCTTAATAGACATGAGAAAACTGAAGACGATAACTAATTTGGGACGGAGGGAGTACATTCATTCACTGAAAAAAATAACATTGTCGTATAACTACCTTAAGCAATTAAGGACATAAAGTTTAGCAATTAATGTAGCAATAAATATTTGTCCTTAATCTTTTTACCTCACTTTCCTGTAAAGAACCACCAGCAAAGAAGAGTTCCTTTACATTGGAATTTGATCTACAAGAGTACAAGAGCTCCAGTCAAGTTAACATCCAAAATTCCCATATTTTGATTATCTTTGAGGACTGTGCCTCATCGTTCGTTCTTGCATTTTTCTACCTTCAAGCAACCTCACTTTGTCGATAAGCCCTTCTATGGTAACAGAAGCATCCTAAGAAAAAGGGGAAAATAAATAAAGTGAACTAGGAAAGGTGACATTATTCTGCATAAACTTGAGCGAAAATGGTTATGACAGACAAAGCAGAAATAGCAAAAACGACATCATCTTACATTTAATCTGATCCTTAAACTTTCTTCTTCCTTATCCCGCCGTCTTCGTTCTTCTATAAGCAGTTGAACTAATTTCTCCTGTACTTTGTCCATCTCTGTTATCATTTTTTCCGCTGCCTTAAGCTGATAGAATGTACGAAAAGAAGACTTTAGTGTAATATAAGGGACAGAGACTTCTATTATTTGGAATAAGAATATACAAGCAGTTCCTAAACAAAAATATGATAATGTTCCTAACGCCAATATCACAAATATCTTATGCAGAAAATCCAGAATTGCACTTACTTTGCCTTCTAGAGTCTTTCTCATGTCTCTTTCATACTGCAAATCGCGCAAAACCTGTTGCAAACTGCTTGAAGAAGCCAGATGATCCACATGATTCTCTTCTCTCAAATTGGATACCGTCTCTTCTGTCTGTTCTCAAAAGAAATGAGAAAAAAGAGAAGTTAATGATCAATAATATGAATTCGACATATAATATAGGTCAATGATCAGCCATTATCTCCAGTGAACTGAATAAAACAAGTATGATTTTGCTATTGTCAATAGACAATATTATATGAAACTGAACAAGTTCAGAGTAAAACATGGAAAAGAAAATAAATGCTAGAAAATGAACTAGCGCGACCAAATATTGGGAGTCAAGAAATATAAAATTATTCTGATGAAAGATACACAAAGGCAATGTATATAAACAATGCTTGTTTGATGATTGAGATGGATGACAAATAAAGTTCATAAACAAGAAAAGAATGACATTAGCTTGATCTATTTATATTACCTTCACGACTGAAATTACTGGAGTTCGATCAGTTTGCCTATTTGATACACACACTTGCTCAGTTTCTCCAGACATAGTTTGATTTCTTGCTTGTATTGAAGAATGAACTGGTCCAGTCTCGTGTTCTCCTCGGACTTCAGCAGGCGAACTCTGGTTATATTTGCTAGTGGATTTCAATTTAGATTTATCTTGACAGGTTGTCTGGGCATTGGAGGTAAAAAGGGAATACTTGCTTTTAGCAGAATCGTTTGTTTTTTTCTCAGGAGATATACTGTTCTTATTATTGCGACGCTTAGCATAACCAATTAATTGACATTTTGTCGACCTATAAAAGAAAAATACTTGATGAAACTTTTGTAAATAAGCAAACTTCTAATGTTGAAGGAAATTCAATTGATCATACCAATAATTCTTCTGCATAGTTTGTAAACGTGCCTCAAGTCTTGCAAGGACAATTGTGCGCTCAAAACCCTGTTTATCATGAGCTGGTTCAACAAAATTAGCTTCTAAGACACCTGTTACACAAACGAAAAGCAGAAACTGAATTATTGAAGTTCAATAGTAGGAGGAAAAGAATATCATTCAAAAGCCCAAATAAGACATCATGTCGCTGAATTACTGATCACTCATGAAAATAATACCTATCACACCACGACCATCACTTCCAGCAGCATTCCACACCCTACAGAAAGGCTGGCAACGAAAGGAATGCATCAGGCCAGGCAGAGCCACCAAAAGTAACAATGCATGCATTAGTTAAACTTAAAACGTATTGGTCTAGCCAATTACTTCAATGAGCAGGCTTTCCTATCTCACAGTTGCTTAATGACCAAAGGAACATAGTCCTACTCTTCTGTTCAGCAATGATATAACTTCGTGCTACTACTATCAGACTGTCCTAGTCACTGGAATTTGCAAACTGTGGGACTCTCGAGGAACTTCTACGTTCTTGTAACATTAGTAGTGGTGGTTATGCTCTGTGAGATATTATGTGTTTTTGAGCCACAATTCCAAATGATACTTAAAAATGGAAAGAGGATATTAGTATATCTATCTTACTCCCAGACAGGCTGAAGCTATTCATCGACAGTGAATATCAAGACCAATGAAATGTGTCACTTAGAGATCTTACAAGTTTCCATTTTCTGCCGGAATCTCAACTTCAGGTTCAACAGAAGTTTATATTTGACAATATACTGGCGAGGACTCTAAAATAGTTAGTTTTATGGCATACTTTTGACAATCATATTGCTGGATTAATATTGAGTTCAATGGGACTTATTCAACCTGTAATATTGGAACTCTACCTACACCCTGTATAAAATCCAATTTTGATGCATCAAGTAAGAAAAGTTATGACCTTAATAAGCCGATTCTTGTGATATACATTGAAACCTTGAATATCAATGTGATGTGTTGCATCTTTCACGAAACCAATAGTTACTAGAGCTACAGCCTGTCACGAGGGGAAAAGAAGCAATGATTATTAGAAGTCAAAACTGGCAGAAGTACTTCTACAACACCGAGAATCAAGCTAATTTTTTTTTCTTCAGGACACATACATTTGGATCCTTTGATTTTTTATCACCAACAGGTTGTGGTTTGTACGGAATCACCTCAGAATGCATCATATCATCGACCAAATTATGATGCTCAACATCTTTCCCCCGCAAAATGATGCGAAATCCAGGAGCAAGCCTCAAATACAAAATTGATGCATAACTCTGAGAAAAACATCAAGACAACGATCAACTGCAAAAGACTAATATGCAAAAAACAATATGACAAAAAGGTAATTCAGATGCAAAAACACTTTTAGTTTTTGGCAATTTTTTTAATACTTTTTCCTACACTTTTTAAAGTAACCAATAAAATGAGCGTTGAGTAAATATTAGAGAAGCTATCAGTGGTCCGGTGAATGAAACTTTAACAGATTGGAATTCCTAACAAGAATACTTACCCTTAAAGAATGCTGATAAGTAAGAAAATGCCTGGAGTTAGGATATTGTTTTGCCATCTCAATCTTCTTTTCGTCTCGACTAACACCCCTGATTTGAATGTCCTGAAGAAGATAAAAGCATCGACCAGCTAAGAACCCAATGATATTATCTGGTGTTATGGTATATGCAATTCAAGAAAAACCAAATACCTGTGGATCAGTGTCAAAGTCGAGTTCTGTGGCTCCTTCTTCATCCTCCCAGAGATTGTATATGATAATTCGTGTTCCTTGATCTTTCAATAATTCAACCTACAACAAAGTAGAAATTTAACATCTGGAACGGAACTAACGAATGAAAACAAATTTTATGACAATTTAAACAAGCGGATCTTATGATGTAAAATAATGGCAGTAGCCGAAACCTTATGATGACAGTGAAACAAAAACAGAATACTATTTAGTATACATGTAACCGTAACATTTGATATGACAAAGTTTTGGTACTCGACCATCTAAAAGAATTAAGTGTCATCGTGACAGATTTCTTCACATCCATTCCGTACGACAGTGTTAATTAAAAAGAACGATAACCCCAGCTTCAACTGACAAAACTATACCAGTGCAAATATTTTCACGGCCAAATTTGATGACCGGTACACGTCTTTGGATTGGTTGACTACAATGCTATCCAAGAAGCAGATCAGAATTTATTAAGGACCGTCTATTATCGACTAGCTAAAGGAAAAAAAGGTGCTTCAAGTTTCTTGTAATTACAATCCATATAAAAGAGAATTCAGCCACCAAGAGAAGAGAGAAGGAAAAATAGTAGCAAACCTAAAACCACAAACATGCATCAGAAAAGAAAAAGAAAAAGAAAAAAAGAAAGTTCTCAACCACCAAAAATTATCTTCATCCTTTATAACTGCAAAAGAGCCAATAGGAAATACCTGCTGAAAGAGATCCTCTGCACTTTCATAAGGAGACCATTGTACTATCGTTTCAAAATTTCTTTTCCAATCATCAGCTGAAGATCGAACCAACATTTCCCAAGTTTCTTCTCTCTTCACAAAATCAATCTTCACATTGGCAAATACAAAAACCATATAAGATAATAAAAGATAGTGTAAAAAATACAGAACCAGCTATAGTAACTATTTCAAACAACAATTTGAATAAGAAAGTTTGAAGTATCAAGCAAATAGTGCTCAATATGTTCCAGTAATATAACAGACCAACAGCAATAACAAGAATATGGTCATTCCACTAGCCAAGTAGTCATACCATGGGAACAACAATATCTTCTTTTCCTGTGCTCCTTAAAAATGTATATGACAACATTCCAACACTTAGTGTTGAGCTACGATAAAAAAAGAGAGAATATATTACTTCTAGCATTGCATTAATAATCACTAGGAAGATAATGTATAATAAACTAACGAGGAACAGTCATGAGGACCATAAAAATACCTTGTTCCATCCCTTCCCTGACATTGTGAAAATACAATCACATCTGCCCCGAGCCTCATACTACTTGTTTTGAAGCCGTTCCCATCTAGCAATATCATTATAAAATAATAAGGCAAGTGTTGCATACTAAAAAATTGTTGTACTCCAAAAGATAAAAATTAGCCACTCCCGATAAAAATTAGCCACACCCGAAAAACAGAACAAAGATGGTTTAAGTGTTGCAACAGATGAACTCACATTGGCCAATAGTATTTGCTAATTTGCTTTTTGCAGAATATCCGAGAGACATGCATTGACGCATTTTATCAGGAGTCATTCCACCACCATTATCTGCAATTGCATTTGTGAGAGAATTAAACTCGAGATTCAAACAACCTACAAACTATATAAGGAGATTGAGTGGATCAATATACTACCTTCAACTAATAACATTTTACCCTTCACTTTCGTGTTGTCCAGAACATCTACGCTGACATAAGTAGCCCCATTGCAAACTTCATCCATAGCATTGTCAAGAAGCTCAGCAAAGGCTGGTGCAGACAAAGGGAGAACGAATTCATCAACAAAGAGAAATCTTTCACTAAAATTGGAGAAATGGAGTTAAGCAGGAAAGTAACGAAGTATAAAGAGTGAGAAATTTTTTTACCTCCCAAAGCCCATTTATGACTGGTGGCATTTGAATGCAAGAATTTTGGGTGAACTCTCACATGATCCATTCCAACTGCACGTATATGAAATCAAAATAAATGAGGCTGCAATTTTTAATCTTTTGGGGACAGGAAGTAGGTAATTAATTTATTAAACTAGTACAATATCACACACAAAGAGAACAGAGAAGGAAACGACACAATGATTTTACGAGGTTTGGCCAATATGCATAGTCCTAGGAGAAAAACATGGAGAGTTTTCCACTATAAAAGAAAAAAAGATACTTCAACTAAAAGAAGAATAAGGATGGCAAACAAAACACATAATGTCAAATAGATGCACGATAACTTAGTATATGAATCGTTGCTTCGATCATATATGAATAGCTAGAATAAATATTTTCAGTTCAGAATTGATTCCCATATATCAATTCTGAGTGGCAAACCTAGAAATTTCACTAAAGGTGTTCGGTTTACCATAAGTTGTCAATGGGGCCGAGTAGACCCCCTAATAGGACACCAAGACCCTTAACCTGGACCTGTCCAGGCACCCTAACCCGTCCCCCCAAGCCCCCATGCCCTATACCCGGCCTCCTTTCTTTTAGGCAGTCGAGCATGTCTTTGTTTGCTGGCCAGTTCTAAAGCATTCTGTGATATAAAAGTAACATTGATCACCCTTCACGGAAGTAGTTCCGCCCTTGCTATTGGGGTATCGGTTCTCTATCAATTCACTTTTTGACACTAAGCAGCATCACTAGACAGGATCCATGTTGTTACATTGCTACCATTAATCTATATTCCATCCCAAATTCAAGTAACTCTTGCTGTTACATTGCTACCAGTAAGCAATGGCTTCAAAAACTAATAAAGCAAGACAAGATCACACCCGTACGACACGAGCCCTTCGTATGACCTAAGACTAAAGTACTTGATAAGGTAATCCAGTAAAAATAAGTCAATGATTTTGTCATGCATTACCAGTATGACCAGCAGAAAAACCACCATCAATGCCTTCATAATCTCCAGCTTTCCAGAACTGTTTACAACTTGGAATAATAGCAGGAGAAGCAACCTGTTTTTCTGCAGCCACCACCAATTCATTCCTTGAAAAAGGTACATAAGAATTATTTATAATCTCAACGTTTGGACGTCGAACGGATAATGAAGCAACAATTCGAGACTGCAATGCAGCACGTTCTTGTGGGGGAAGAGGATCAAGAAACCCTACTGGCAAAGCAGCCTCAACTCTCATCTTCTTTAAAGGACTTCCTTCTATGTCCTCATCATCATCATCACTACTATCATCAAAACAAGAACCAAAACTATTGTTTTCTCCACTGCTTATTATAGGAATCATAGTTGTTGTGTTTGTGGGGATGTTTGTAGTGCTTTCATCAGTTGGCTCCATAATTTCTTCCTTAATATGGAGAGTCATGGTGGTGTCAAAAAATTTCCAAGGACTAGGGCTTTACTTTTGGGTGCTCATTAACCGTCTTATACCCATAAATAAGTTGTGCTTACGGTTTTCCTTATTTATTTATATTGAAATATTAACTGTCTCCTACGTGGTTTAGGAGTTATAAAAGTGGCGCCAATTTGGTTTCCCAGCCCATGACGTGGCTAGGAAAAGTTTGGAAAATGGCAATTCTTGCACATATATATCAAGAATCAGCAGCTAATTCAAAATTAATTTAACATTCAACCACTTTGTTACTGGACCAATATAACATACCCCTTCTTCTCGTAAAACTTTCTATTGCTGGTTGTTTCAAAATTCAGAACTGATTCTCAATCCATTACCAAACTACTAAATTTGTGCCACTACTAAAGACATTAGTGAATTTTTTAATAACATTTCTCTTAGCAAAATTTAGTGGATAGAGAAGAGATAAAAAATTTCATGAAGTAACTCTATATGTGGATGAAATAACAAATAAAAATATGGAAAAAGGAATAAGGAAACTTTAAGGAAAAGAGAAAAGAATGTTAGTAGGTGTTTGCCATAAAAACAAATAAATTTTGAAAAAGAGTTTTGGAGATTGAGCTGAAAAATTATATTTGAAAGTTAATGTTGTATTTGGACATACACTTCACTGTGAAGATTTTGTGATAGAGAAAAACTTTTTTATGGAAAAAACTCAAAAAAATTAAATTTTCGAAGAATGTTCAAAAACTTTCAATTTTTTATGAACAAACAAGTATTTTTCGAAAATGTTTTGACAGAAGGACTAATATCATCTATGGCAAAACGGATATAGTAAAAATCATAGGGATAAAAAGACTCATATGTTTCCGCACCGCTCCCTCTCCGTCTACTTGTTAACCCAATACTAATTACTAATGGTTCCACAATTTTCACACATATTTCATTTTTTAAGGGGTAATCATAAACTACATTGTTATACACTCTGATGAACGACACATCCTAACTTTTTATGCTATGCCTAGTGTCATAGGAGCGATTTTCAACACCTTCAACGTAGTCGAGATTTGCCCCGTACGGTAGCCAAGCATCAAGCAAAATTCAGCCTTCAACACTTAAAATAATTTAGGATCGTCCAACACTTACAAAAATTTAGGCGGCAACGTAGTAAGTTTTAAAGTTGGGCAGATTTGTGAATATTTATAAAGATCAACACACACATGAACGAATAGTAACAAAATAAAGAGACAAGCATATATGGAAAAACCCTTTCAAACCTTTATATTAATCACAAAATTCAAAAGATCTCAATTCAAACACTTAGGCAATATTACAATACCACCAAGGCTGTTTCTCACGTTTTTTTCCCTAGAAAAACTTATTAAAATGTTGTCTAAGGTTAAACTAAGGCTGGCCAAGGCTTATATATTGCCTAGGCGGCTAGGCCACCATTTAGGCATGTTAGCCTTAAGACCATGCAATGGATATCCCCCACTTTTTAGGAGTTCTGGAAATAATACAAACACGTAACAAAAAATAAGCCCCACGTTCGAAATGGGCGAGATCATGGGCCGTTTGGGCACTCAATTGCCTGCCCATGTACCGCACACACTTGTGTGAGCTCATGCCATATGCGTGCTAAGGCTTCATTTTAGTGCCAAGTCTTACCGCGCGCCGCTTTGGCAAGCCATGCCACTGTACCATACTTTTGCCTATATCAAGTGCCCACTGTCTTTGTCAATGTGTATGCTTATGCGCACATGTCCACGCCATCACTGCCCACACTCGGCCAATTCCATGCCATTGTATCATGACACCAAGTCATGAGACCCCATTGCCTTGCTAAGTTATTTGCCCACAGCTCGATAGACTTGCTGATGTGTGGGAATTTTTCCTACATAAGACTCTTTAACTTTTGTTTCTGAATCCAAAAGCAACAATTAAAAGAATGAAGTAGAGGAAATGAATCCATAAGAAGAAAAGAACCAAAGTTGGGTGAATATTTAAGAAATGGCTGGACAATCTTGAAAAAGTATGGCATCCCTACTTAGGTGCAGCTACACAATCTCAGAAGGAGAAATAAGCCAAGTCAAGGAGATCTCAGTGTGCTATTGCCCAAGCCTTATGCCAAAACAAAATCACAGAGAAGATGATTCCCCATAACCAAGAGGTGGCCGCCCAATGACAAATCCTTGGGATTAACTTAACTCGGAACAACTCCAAAAGCAGCTGACCAAGGGAGAGGAGCCCCAACACAATCAATGCAGTGTATGATTGTGAGACTGCAAACTCTTGTGCAGACCGCATGATTAAAGTAACTGAAGAGAAGGAGCCAGCATAATATTGTGCATCCCAATATCCAAATTGAAGACAAAACACAGATGTGCCGTGTCCCAATTCATGTGTTGGGAGCATAACTTGCAAACTGACATTTTTGTAATTAATTTTGGTGAAGGTTGTGAATAGTTAGACTTAGTTTATTTCACATATTCTTGACCTCGAAGAGAAAGTTAGAGAGTTGGCAAAGGTTGTAAATAGTTAGACTTAGTTTATTTCACATATTCTTTACCTCGGAGAGAAAGTTAGAGAGAAGCTTTGGCCTTTTTTCATCTATTTGTGAAGAACCTACCATACTTTGTATGGATTTCTTTTTGTTATAGCTTTTAGTGCATTTATCGTCCATTACATACTTGATTCCATTACAAAGCATGAGTAGCTAAGTCCAGACTAGGGTTATAGTCTAAACCTATATTGCTAACCTAATAATACTAACTAACTAAGCCTATATCTAGTTGGGAATAACTACTTTTCACAATTTTCATACTCAAATCCTCATGGGCATGTGGTGATCAAAACAAAACTAACCTTACTAGTACCCAACTTACATCAAAATAATAGATTAAAAAAAGGGTAAAATAGTAATGGAGAATCCAAGGTAGGTGGTGTGCTATTGGTTACCTTCGATTAACAAATCGAAACACCGAAAAGGGGAGATCCACCTGTTGCACTTGTTGTACTTGCACGTGTTCCTATTTTTAAACTTAGGAGCAGAAAGTTCAGCATCTTTACGACTAAAATCACCCAATGCATCAGCAGTCGCAATAGCAATAGGGAGGTCTTCAATATTTCTCCTCCTTAGTTCCATGTAAGCCCACCCTTGCAGCCCAAACATAAAATTATGTAACTTGTCTTCCTCTAATATGTTACTTATGGTCAAGATCAAAGAAGAAAATATTTTGATATAACCAAACCCATTTGCCTCAAACATTTCAGTTTGTCCTTAGCAATCCAAGAATAATTGCTAGGCAAGAACTGATCCTTCAATTCCTTTTTAAACCTCTCCCACGAATCAATCTTTGTCCTGTCTGCGCTCATATAATCAGCAATACGAGTATGCCACCATAACTTCGTATCTCCTGACACATTGTTGTCATGGACACTTTGTCCTCATCTTTCACCCATGCAGTCTCAAAGTACTGCTCCATGTCCAATAGAAAGTTTTCAAGTTCCATGGCATTCTATTTTCCCTCAAAAGCCTTAGGTTTAGGGATCTTTACCTTAGGTTTGTCATTAATTTGTTGAGAGTTAGTCACGACCGCTCTTCGAAGCATAACGACCTCCAAGTTTAGATTCTCATTTTCGTTGGCTAATTTCTCCATTTTAACCATGACAACAACTTTGAATGCTCAATTCTCCACTTCAAGTCATTCACAATGGGACATATTAGGTGAGAATTGGGTCAACACATCAATCAAATCAAACCCATATTCAGTCACCCCCACAAGTGCTTCAAGTTTAGCTAGTCGCTCCATAAAATTCGCATTGCTACCCCTACCAGCAATAACTCTAAGCCATGAAACTGCACAATAAAACTTTGATATCAGTTGTCACGGAGGCAGTTTTCAGTACTTGAACGCAGTCGAGATTTGCCCCGTGCGACAGCCAAGCACCAAACAAGGCTCAGCTTTAATCACTTAAAATAATCTAGTGTCGTCCAATATTTAGAAAAATTTAAGTAGAAATATAGTAAGTTTTTGACTTGGGCAGATTTATGAATATTTGTAAAGATCAACACACAAATGAATGAAAGGCAACAATATAAAGAGACATGCATATACGAAAAAACCCTTCCAAACATTTATATTAATAAAAAATAAAATGGACCCCAATGCCAACACTTAAGCAATTTTACAATTCCACCACGGTTGTTTCTCATGTTTTTCTTCCTGGAAAAACCTATCAAATGATGTCTAAGGCTAAAAAAAAGGTCGACCAAGGCTTATATACTGCCTAGGCCTCATTTACACGTGTCATCCTTAAGGCCATGCAGTGGACATCCCCCACTTGCTTGAAATTCTAAAAAAATAATGCAAACACTTAGCCAAAATACTGCCCACATATGAAACGTGTGAGATCATGGGCGATATGGACAGTTATTGACGCTCAAATGCCTGCCCTTGTGCGCCGCACACCTGACTGCCCATGTGTCACGTACACTTGTGCATGCTCATGCCATAGGCATGCCAAAGCTTCATTTTGGTGCCAATCCTTGCCACTAAATCCCTTCATCATAACATGCAATTGTGCCACGCCTTTGCTTTTGTCAAGTGCCCAGTGTCTTTGCCAATGTGCATGCCTATGAGCATATGCCATGACATCATTGCCCACACATGATTAATTTCGTGTCATTGCTTGCGTTGGCATCATGACATTAAGTCATGACACTCCTTTTCCTTGGTAACTGATTTACCCACGGCTCGACAAACTTGCCTCCCACAAGCTACCCTCGTTCCACTCTTGACACTAGGCTGAGATGCCTTTGTGCCACACCCATTTGTAAGACGGTCCACTCATGTGTTGCCTCTCTCAAGGCAGTTTTAGCATTCCCTTGCACAAGCTGATTGCTATCACGTTGGTTCCGAACCTGCACAGACCCTTGACAAGGAGCAACATATTGAACCTGTGCCACAGTCATCATATCCATAAACTGACCTGTCTATGGGGCTAACACCTAGCATCCTTGCTAGCATTGGACACTTTTCTATTACCCAGCCTAAAAGATGTCAATTACCTAGCAAGTATAACTAAAGTAACATTGTGATAACAATCATGATACCTCTCGACAATGCTCACCATATAGATCCAAGAACTTGATAAAGAAATTTAAATAAACTTACGAAAGCTAAAGAAATTAACTTAAAAATAAAAAAAAGAACTGAAAATAAAGATAGAATGAATTCGAGAAAGAGTTTCTTGAATTCAAGAATGGATCAAGAACTTCAAGAATGAATCTAAAAATTCAAGACAAGTCTAAATCTTGGGAAGGAACTCCTAACAACAACAACTAGACTAGCTAAATGCCTTTTGATGCGGGATAAAAACGGAAACGATAAAACAAGATAGGAGCAAGATGAGTCTTGAACTCCCTTCGAGGTAGCTACGAGGAACGGATCTCGTAACACACCCGAATCGTGTCAAGAATAGCCTATACTATGCGGACAGTCCTCAAGACGTACTCGGGTCTTGCAAATAGCCCGGTTGGGTTTGGAATGAGATTTAATTAGTGCAACCAATTGATTGAAGCCAAAGGTAAAAGGTTTCATTCAACCAAGAGACCAAGTCTCAATTTGTTCTTCATTGTTCAAAATCTAGCTAATGATAAAATAAGCCTAAGTAAAGTATTTATAGGCTTCACCTAAATATAATAAAAGGCCTAAAGTACCCCCAAAGTGGGTTAGAAAGACATCAGCCACGTAGGGCCAAAATAGGAATTACATAACAACTTAAGTAAAATTCCCGTCAAACAATAACAGAAGTGGGCGGTCCCCCCTAGGGCCTACGCGCTCCGCCTCTTGTCAAGTTGATGGAGATACACAGTATAGTGGGCGGTCCGCCTCTGTGAAAGGGGCGGTCCGCCTGGTCCAGATCCAGAGAGCATGCAATTCTACACTTAGCCAAATTTCGCCAGTTTTCAACTAGGCGGTCCGCCCCTTCTAGTAGGCGGTCCGCCTCATCCTGGGAGGTCTTGAGATGGCTCAAAATGGTCTTGTGATGCTCTTCCTTGGCCTTGGACGTTGCTTGATTTTCCCAGCATCATCCTCCCCTTCTTAAGAAGATTTCGTCCTCGAAATCAAGGCGTTCTCTTTCATGGCATCATCATCTCCTCGGGGTACCCAATGCTCTCCTTCTTTGACCTTCTTGAACGTCATTTTGACGTAGGCTTCTTCCAAAGTAGGTTAGTGCAAATAGTGTGAAAAACACACTCTTATGGTATAACCAAGCATCAATAGCAATAACAAAGATCAAGTCTCCAAAGAGAACAACAAGTACTTGGTTTATCGAAACCATGCACTCAACACAAGAATGAGCAAATAGGTCATGGTATGGGAAATGTAAGATCAAGCTATCAAATCCCCTTTGATCCTTAAGCTCACGATTAACACACCAATCCATCCTCAAAGTGTGAACAACATATGGAATGGAGTAAGTCAAATAGCCCAACCTACAACTAATATAAATTACTCCACTCCCCTTCTTTAGAGCATACTTACACACACCAAGGGTTTCCTTTTCACCTCCAAATCCATCACCTAAGCAACACTTCTCATAAGACAAACTCTCAAGGAAGGTATTGATAATGGGTTCTTCTTCATCATAACCCCAATAATCAATAGTAGGGTCACTCGAAGAGTCATCGACCTCACTCAAGCTCTCAAATAATGGGTTGCCTAAGGAGTCAAACCCTTCACACCATGGAGGTTCTATTTTACTGCCAACCCTAGTCCGATACAATTCATTACCACAAATGAAAATGCCTTCAAACAATGGATTAGTAAAAGCATGCATCTCAATTTCATGATCAAATAAAGGCAAGGTATTAAGACTAGGTTCATCAATCTCACTTGAGGAGTCATCATAGACAACCTTGTCCAATTCATGCAATTTGGACTCCTCAAGATCACTACCATCCTTACCATAACACATATGTCTACCAAATAGAAGCATATCAATAAGGGTATGATCAACTATCTCTTCTTCCCCTTTGTCAAAGATTGGTGGTGTGTTGTAGCAAAGGTCACAATCAAGGTCAACTATCAAATCTACACTAGGGAGAGGTTCATTGAACAATGAGCTCACATCATGATGTGGCTTATCATCTCTCTCAACTAGTGATACACAAGCACACACAAGTTGACGACTAGACTCTTCACTAGTGGCATATTCACTTGATGCATCACAAACACCAACTAGTATTGAGTCATCACAAGACAAGTAACTAGTAGGCTCATGAGAAGGTGAAGAAACACTGACACTTGAGTTACTTTCTTGAGCACTCACATCATTTGAAGTGGCATGTTTAACTCCTCCTCCATAAAGCTCACATTGAAGATTTTCCTCCTCTTGTCTTTCCTTCCAAGCATATGGTTGAGGCTCCAATGGCTTGTCTTCAAATGTACCTACACAAGAGCTAACACAAGAAAAGGTAGAAGATGAAGAATAGTTAGAACAATGGGTGCTCTCACTCTCACTTTTTCTTTCCTCACCCCTCCTTTCTCTCAATTTTCCCTCAAGGTCAAGTGTAGTTTGTGGTGACAATCCACTCACATCACTCTTCACATCCTCTCCTTTTTCCTCTCTAGGATTGTCACCGGTCACTCCCTCACTTCTCTCTTTCTTTTGTCTCTCTTGTTCAAGTACAATGGAATGAGACTCAAGATGGTCTTCATTTGAAGTGGAGTGGCTCTCACTTTCAACTTGTAATGGCAAGACAATAAGATTGTTAGCTTCGGGCTCAAGTACTATCGGTGACTTAGCTTTAGCCGCTTCCCTCAACTCCCTCATGCGTTTATAGTCCTCTCTTACTTGCCTTGGTATCAAAGGCACCACACACCTATCATATTGCCATGGTCTCCCAAATAGAAGATGGCAAGCTTGCATCGGGACCACATCAAACATGATTTTGTCTCTATAGTTACCAATTTTGAATTCTATCAACACTTGTTTCACCACTTTCAACTCCCCACACTCACTTAACCATTGTAAGCGGTATGGGCTTGGATGCTTTAAAGTGGGTAATTTCAATTGGAAAATCAAGGTTTGACTCACTATGTTAGCACAACTTCCCGAATCAATAACCATTGAGCATACTTGGCCCATAACACGACATCTAGCATGGAAAAGGTTTTCTCTTTGCTCATTTTCTACCTCCTCTTCCATGAATATGGTACTCAAACTCCTCCTAACCACTAAGAACAAGTTAGGATCATCCTCTTCCACCGTAGCTTCTTCATAAGTAACTACATCACTCTCCTCATTTTCGGGCTCACTTTCTTGCTCATATACCAACCCATCATCCATAACAATTATGGTCTTTCGGGTAGGGCAATCTCTTGCAAAGTGGCCATACCCTTTACACTTATAGCATTGAGTAGAAGTAGAAGTAGGGGTATTCAAAGAAGCTTTAGAGTTACCTCCCACATTTGGTGTTGACTTCTCATAAGTCTTCTTCACATCTCGACTTGCACTTGCACCATTTGTGTTTGGGCTCTTCTATTCCTTTGGCTTACTCACGGGAGTAGAAGTAGTACTCTTGTAGCGGTTGGACTTCTCTTCTTTGAGCCACTTCTCGGCTTCAACCGCGTCTTCAAATAGATCATGATGAGAACCATACTTTTGAAACCTCAATTGAGAGACTATCTCTCGGTTCAAACCATTCTTGAATCGCATCACGACTTGTTTATCTTCCTCTACATCCATGTCTAAGGCCATACGGATTTGCTCAAATTCATTGTAGTATTCTTCAACCGTGCTGGAACCTTACTTCAACTCATAAAGCCGTTTGAGTTGATCATGATGATACTTTTGGGTCACATACTTTTCATCCATCACATGTTTCAATTCATCCTAAGTAAGGTTCACACACAAAGCATTCATTCTCCTATACCTTTTGGCTGACTCCCATTAAGTAGAAGCAAAGGATTCAAAGGAAGATATAGCATATTTGGCTTTCTTCTCCTCGGCCATGTCATTCGTATCAAACACTCTTTCCATGGCCAACTTCCACTCAAGATACTCAACCGGGTCACTACCCCCCTTGAATGTAGGAATAAGGAGCTTCACACTATTGAGATTATTGTTGTCACGACCCCCTCGGTAAGGCTCCAGTTGGCCCCCAAAGTTGTCGCCATAAGCATCATAATTCCTTCTCGCATTCTCTCCAACATACCCCATGGGTGGCCCTCGACCTCGGCCTCTACCCCTATTCATTCCCCGGCCTCCATTCATAGCCCCCTATTCGGATAGGGAGCTCCAAAGTCATCATCATCAAGCTCGGGTTCCTCCCTTTCTTGAGCTTCATCAACTTGCTCAAGGGGTGCAACATTTCTACGGGGTCTAGGGAGTGGAACATCTCCTTGGGGATTGCCCAAGTTGTGGGGATTGCCCACTTATTGAGCCATGTCCAACACATGCTCCCTACGAGCAAGATCATCATTTAGCTTTTGTTGTTTAGCCAATTCGGCAAATTGTCCCGGGGTAATGGTTGAGCCACTTGTACCCTCACAGGCTTCAAGTTGGACACTCGGGGTCCTTCTTTCAAGATTTTCAAGCCTTAAGCTCATGTCTTCCAACTTGGCCATTATAGTAGCCAAGGCACCCTTTATGGGATCATCACCTTCACTAGCCCTGGTACCTACAAAATAAGCAAACGGTTAGTGAAATAACCTTACACACACACCTCACTTTTATGTCACTCAGGTATACTCGTTTAGTGGTGGGGGATTTATCACTCAAGCTTGAACCAAAGGTATCACGTAGTTGAACCACATTCCTAATCAACAACCAAACAATCCGTAAGTCAAGCACTCTTCGGGATGAGTGGAATTAACGGGACTCGATGGACGCTAAGCTCTTTAAATGCTGACTTGAAACAAATGATTCTACGAGTTTTCTTTGAGCTCTACTCTCCACTAAGCACGATAATCCTAAAGGCTCAAATAATTAGTACTAATCGAGTAGGAATGTTACTCTAATAGTACTAACCGGAAGCAATGCAATCAAATAAAATACGAAAACCTAGAAGAAAACTACCCAAAATAACCTTCAGGTATCAGGCGCCCGCCCAGACACAGGGGCGCTCTGCCCATCCAATGGGGCGCTCCGCCCAGACCTGTGGGCGCTTCACCTGGAGCAAAGTCCAGAGAGCTGAACTCTGGGTAGGCGCTCCGCCCAACACAGAGGCGGTCTGCCTGGCACTATTCTTCAGCTTCTTCAACAACGTGTTTTAGCAATTTCCAACCCAAAATTTTCGATGATTTCACCTTGTTTCTCAAAATCAAAGGTACCCAAAGTTGTTTTTCACTAACCCCAACAAACCCCAATGATTTTTAACATCAAACAACCAATAACGAGATCCCAATCCTGATTCAAAGTCTTTCAAGCTAGGGTTTCAAAAGAAGGGTTTTGATTCTTCAAATTTTGTTTCACAACTCCAAATCACAAGATATTGGTACCAAATCAATGAGTAAACATCAAGGAACAAACCCCAATACGAACCATTGAATGGTTCATCATAATCACAAAGTTTTACCAATTTTTTTGTATTTTTCAACTTTTTAATTTTTTTTGTATTTTCTTCTTTTTCCACAACAACAATAAGAAACTAAAATAGAAAATAACTTAGGCACGATAAAAAAGGATCGAGGGTTTGTAGAAATAAATTCCGAGCGTTGCACTGATAACGAGATGATACGGGATAAAAACGGAAGCGATAAAACAAGATAGGAGCAAGACTAGTCTGGAACTCCCTTCGAAGGTAACTACGAGGAACGGGTCTCGTAACACCCCCGAATTGTGTCATGAATAGCCTATACTATGTGGACAGTTCTCAAGACACACTTGGGTCTTGCAAATAGCCCGGTCGGGTTTAGAATGAGATTCAATTACTGCAACCAATTGATTCAAGCCAAAGGTAAAAGGTTTCATTCAACCAAGAGACCAAGTCTCAATTTGTTCTTCATTGTTCAAAATCTAGCGAATGATAAAATAAGCCTAAGTGAAGTATTTATAGGCTTCATCTAAACATAATAAAAGGTCTAAAGTAACCCCAAAGTGGTTTAGAAAGACATAAGCCACGTAGGGCCAAAATAGGAATTACATAGCAACTTAAGTAAAATTCCCGTCAATTTATAACAGAAGTGGGTGGTTCGCCATAGGGCCTAGGCACTCTGCCTCTTGTCAAGTTGATAGAGATGCATAGTTTAGTGGGCAGTCCGCCTCTGTGAAAGGGGCGGTCCGCCTGGTCCAGATCCAGAGAGCATGCAATTCTACATATAGCCGAATCTCGCCAATTTTCAACTAGAAGGTCCGCCCCTTCTAGTAGGCGGTCCGCCTCATCCTGGGAGGTCTTGAGATGGCTCAAAATAGTCTTGTGATGCTCTTCCTTGGCCTTGGACGTAGCTCGATTTGCCCCGCATCACCTTTGGTAGAGAATAACTCAAGAATCAGATTATGGAATCTCGACCCCTTTTAGAGTAGCAAAGAGCAACAGTAAAATAAATTTACCACCTTTCTTGAATACCTAAAAGTAATCCAAAGATTTAAGAAGATATACCTCATCACCTAAAAGTGTAGACTTGAAGGTTGAAAGATAAATCCAAGAGTAGCCACACACACAAAAGTTCAAGAGAAAACCTCTCAATTTTTATTCATCACAAATAATCTGTATTGTATCTAAAAATAAAGAAAGTAACCCCTTTATATAGGAGTAGGGGCTGACCAAGGGCCTTACAAAATTCTACTCAAATTTAGTTTCTAAGTAATAATAACATAGAAAAAGAAACCAATTAGGAAAGAAAATCCTAATAGAATATGAAAAGGAAGTAAATCCTTACTAAAATAGTAAAAGTAAATTATATCCTAAATAAACTTGATAAACTAATCCTAACTAATATTGGAATCAAATCCTAATTAATCTAGGAAAATAAATCCTAGTTAATTTAGGAAACAAATCCCACTTGAACTAGGAAACCTTGATAGCAACTTGGAGTACACTTCTTGAAAATCTTTTGACCATCCATTACACTCTTTGTGGGCAGAAAATAAGCTCATCTTTGGGCCAAAAATGTGACACCATATGGCTCTTTCTTGGACTGCAAGTTTGGCACATTTAGGCTCTTAAATTGATCCTAAAGTGGACTGATTTGAACCTCAACTTATCCACTTCAAATTGCATTAATTTTGACTTGAATCTTCATTATCCTGTACCTCAATTTGGACCGTAAAATTATTATAACACTTCATCAAAAGATCCCCTTTGACTTGACCTCTTCCTCCAAAACTAGACACTTCTTCTTTGCAATTGACTCCAACTAGCCTATTTTGAAGTTCCTTTGTTTGAGATCTCATCATTACCTTTCCAAGAGTTTCCAAAGCTTCATCCAAGTCATTTAATTGAGTTTTGCTTCCGTGGGTGCTATCATTCCCCTTTTCTTGAAGGAATTCATCCTCGAATTCAAACCTGCATAAAAGAGAAAGTAATAGAAGTACAAAAGAAACAATAATCAAGTCCACACCAAATTTCTTTGGTTGGAACAACATTAAGTAGTACCCATAAACCTTACTCTTATTCTTAAACTTAGATATTATCGTTAATGACTTTAGATATATCATGACATCGTCATCTTCCAAAATAACAAAGTCACCAACATAAGAAATAAGAATATTGTTTATCACCTCCAAAAATACCTTAGGTGTTCTAGGAAGTCCAATAATTTGAATTAACCACTTATTCATACCATACTTGGACTTGTTAATCAATGGAAAAACATCACCTTATATTCTTTTGTGGTAAGCCTCGAACATAGCTATGACTTTAGGAAACTTCATGTCATAAACCTTTAAATAAGGATCAACATAATCAATAGGTCCAATAACACAAAATTTAGCCACTAAGCTTTCGTCTTCCAATATCTAACAAGAATTGAATTCTCCATATTCATCTTGGAATCCGTGTGTATCCTTTGTCACGTTGACTTGCATGACACTTCCTCTATCAAAAGGCTTTTCATCACTTTTCTGTATGAAAACACAAAAATTAGTGCAAGATAGATTTAATTTGTTAGGACATAAACATGAGTTATCCTTATGGTCATCTTGTCCATCATCAAGTAGTGTAGATTTAAAAGTCAATATGTCACAACTGCTCTCCACTTGACTCAACCCTTCACCAAAATCATTAATCTCATCGTAAGATACAGTAGGTGAAAAACAAAATTCAAGTTCCTCCTCGTCAAAAAAGGGTAGAGTGTCATAATAAGAATGTTTATCAAAATCAACACTTGATCGAGGCTAACACAAATAAGATAGAAAATCACAATCTTCCCCAACTAGTGAATTATTAAGACAAGTAGAATGTGTATTTTTCTTATCATCACCGACACTTATAAGAGAAATATCATTATCAAATTCATCCAAATAAGATAGAGTGCTAAGGTTGGCGGTTTTACCTTGAAGCACACCTAAACCTTCTTCCTTACCTTTTCCTTTCTTATTAAGGTTGACTTGTAGAGAAGGATTAGATGATTTGAACTCAATAAGATTTTTTAAAGATTGGAACTCCTCCAATGTTGTCTTTTCCATGCAAACATCTCAAGATCCATCTAGAGAAGAATCAAAACAACTAGAAGAAAAAAAAAACTATGAATGTTTGAGTTAGAATAAGAAATTATCTCACCAAAACTCTCTTATTTTTCATTGCTCTCAACTTCTTCTTTTTCACTCTTATTTTTATCATGCTCTCATCTCCTTTCTTGTAGCAACTTACTAACTTCTCTCAACTTGAGCTCTCCTTTTTCCACTCTTAAGTTGCTACTTTGCTCTCCCTTACTCCTCTCGATCTTTTCTCTCACATCCACACATTTTCTCTCACCATCATACACAATAAGATCAACTACACTCCCAATTATATGATCGTAAACTGTAGGCACAATCTAATCACTATCATCGTGAATAAGATCTTTAATCAATTCACATGTTGCACTAGCTTCTCTACACATGCGCTTATGTTTTTCACAAGAAGATTTGACATGACTCATTTTATGGCACTTAGAACATTTAAGTTCTTTATAACGAAAGTAGTTTAACCATGAAACCTTTTCCTTTACTTGCAAACATCTTCAAAAGAATGAACAAACAAATAAGTTAGTGTGAAAAAGATTCCTCACAAAATAATCACTCACACTTGTATTTTTTTCCCTCATTAAACTGGATTTACTCTTTAATAATCTCATATCTATTGCCTTTATCCACTCAAAGAAACTTTTGGTTGGTTCTTGTTTATGCCTAAATTTGTACGTCTAGGTTAAACAATTAATTATGAATAAGGTCACAAGGAATACGGTAAATTATGGTGGAAAAAGTAAGTAAATATGATGAAAGTAAAGATAAGTAATTAAGCAAGAAATAATAGACAAAGCAAAGTAATTCTTATTCCTTGAGAGTAGCCGACTTCGGTGGCAAATTATGTCTTGTGTACAATACAATATAAGGATGGGTATTTATAGTAGTGATACTCAATCCTAAATAAGGTAAATACAAATACTAATAAGTCCATGGGCCTACAATTCAAGGCGGTGGAATACTAAACTCTAGCTAGGAGACTGTAAATCCTAGGCGGTGAGATGTATGCCCTACGCCTGTGACCAAATCTCCTAAACAGTCGTTGGCTCTAGGAGCAGGCGTATATCCTCAATGCCCGATGACTTGTAGGATAAGTCTAGTCTTGCCACACAGTCAGTCCCCCTACTTCATGAGTGCTGGCGCAAGTAGTCAGGAAGTGAAAGCGGCGAGGATATGAAAAGATATCTCACTGACTCCTTGATGCTCGCAGTCTCTTTGACCAAGAATGATATTGATCTCTTCGAGAACATCGCATGCTTGCTTCTAATTGGCTGATACTGATCTCACGCACCTTTTCGGGAACTTCAATTAACTGTTCCGAATCATTTCATATTTCTAGTAATAATGACGCTTGACCATTTCGTGCTCCATCCTTATCCCTTTTCTGCCTAGAAATAGTGACTTCATGATAGTGAAAAAATCATAAACTCATCTTTAGAAAATAATTCACTTCTTCAGTAATTTCTCATGATAACGAGAAGCTTTTCTTCCCTTAAAACTGTTTGCCTTTGATCCTGGTTTGATATTTCCAGAAAACATTCTTCGTTCCGAATAAATGTTTCGTGAGAGAACTATAGGAGGAAATTCGCCTTCAGTTACCTCCTTTTCTTTCTTCGTCCATGAGGAAACAGATGAAGTCCCCCGAATCATGAAGTTTGATCGGGATTAGAACGACTTCCTTTAGGATGTCTTCATTGCATCATGTGCACTGATTACGGTGCGCTCATCTTCTAACACAACGGTTTATGTGATATTCTTCTTCTCATGCAGAGTTAGGACGCTTAGCCCTTTCAGCTTCCGTGCGACTTCTCCTTCAGGATACCTCGTGTGTCCAGGTCGCTCTTTCAATGGTACCGGACTGGTGATCCACTGCTTGGCTCCACTTCATGGCATGCAAGAGGATTTAGCTTCACAGCAGCAGGTAGCTAAGGTGTTACTGAGCTTCATATCCCCCGAGGTTCATGGTTTTCACCTTGGTTATCTGCTTCAGCTGAATCACTATTGCAATGCTTCATCGGCCATTGGCTGTGGGATACGTAAGGGAAGAGGCTGCCTTGTGGTAGGTTCCTAGCTCAAGCCTTTCTGCTCTCGGCTAACTTCTGTTTGTGCTTGAAAATCTGCGAGGCTGTGCACTTCGGTTTGACCAGTTGAGGTTGACTCAAATGGTCAAACTTTGTGGCAAGTCTCCAATTTTCTCTTTAAGTTCAGCGATCGAGATGGGGGAAGGTCAGAACTGTACTTAGACGCCTCCGAGGTCCCTTGCTTTGATCAAGGAGATGGGCTCGGCTGTGTGCCTTGAAGAAATGCTCAGGCCGACATATCTCAGGCTATCAGAAGAATATAAGAACTCCAGACTGTTTACGGCTTGTAGCTACAATCTAGATGAAGCATCTTCAGCCATGTTAATCCTAAGGAGCTCTTTGTTTTTAGTCTTTTCGTTTTTTTTCTACAATTGTTATAAACAAATGTTGTATTCAGGAAGAACTATATGTATATTATGAGCCTACGGGCTGTTTGTTATTAATGAAATGAATGTTCACTAATATTTCATACGTACTTGTTTTATTACGCGTTTCATAATATGTAACCAAGCAGTATGTTTGTGCACCTTGATATTAGATGGCTTCCGGTCGTTCTGACTGTTCTAGTTGTTTAAGAATGTGTGTCAGTGTGCCTGCCTTGAGCAATTACATCTGTTGTGCACTGATAGACGGGGACTAGGTTGCATCCTTAGCAGATGGTTGTTTGCGCCCAGAATGGGACGACTTTAGCTCGTGTGGTAACGGGCAATTTTGTGCTCTAAGACATAATGTCTTCACTTAGTTACTCGAGTATTTAAGACTTTTTGGCACTACGCGGACAGGCATCCCCATCGGCGTGTAGGTGCAATTGTTGATTTAACGAGATCAACGCTCAATTAATGCCTGGTGGCTGAGCGAAGTAAATGCTTTCTCAAGAAAAAATACTTCACGTTTGATCCTTGAAAGATTTGGGGGAATTTAGGTGGGGTTCCAAGTTTAAGGGTGCTGAGCCTTGAAAGTTATCTCCCGAGTCGTTGACGACCCTGTGGTACAATCCCTCGCCGATCAAGCAATAGTGAGCTGCCTGTTTCCGCAAGTGGATGTTTTATGACTTGTCTTCAAGAATATCTCCTTTGCTCAGATAGGTTACCGGTGGATCATGCTACCCTGCGAAAGATCCTGTATCTGGAACTTCAAGGTTCATCAGGCTTGCGGGGGTTAGCTCAACTATCGTCTGCCAATCGTACGAATCCTCGGATGCTTTGGCGTCTCCTGAGATCTCTTCTTGGTGGATGAATTGCTATGCATGAAAATTTTTCAGGATTGCCCTGATTTTCTTCTTTCGGTCTGGCTTGTAGATGTCCTCAGTTATGAAGATTTCCCTTAGTTGATTAACCATCAGCTGAGATTTATTGTACAGGCTGATCTCCCTGGTTCCCACTGTGTAGGCTAAGTCAATAGCTTGAATTATGGCTTCACACTCGGCTTCATTGTCATCAGTTTTTGTGGTCTGATGGTAGACCATTCCAGACGGTGTTCTGATCCACAGATCAACCTCTTCCCCATTAGGGTTCATTCCCGTGCGAACCTATCAATGACAGTACGCGATCACTGCTTCATTCCTGAGTGATTCTTCATCCTTCCATTCCAGTTCTTCTGCAAAATCTGAGGTAAAACCTTCCAACGCCTGCGACTTGACATCTATACAGGGTTGATAGATGGCGTCATACTCTCTCAACTCTTCAGCCCACTTTGCCATATCTTTGAGCAGACCGGGCTTAGACAAAATGGCTTACACCGGTGTCGAAGAGACTAAACCGACTGAGTGTTCCTGAAAGTATGAGCGTGACTCTCGTGTGGCCATTACCATGGTTGCTATGAACTGGAGCGGCAAGGGCAAGACCTTGTCTATGCGCTGCGGCATCGTACTGGTGTATTTCACGGGAAATCGATGTCCGTTCTTTTCTCGTTCAAGGACCGGATTCCAGGCTATCTCAAATATTGAAATGTATAATAGTAGGTGCTCACCTATCTCTGGTTAGGTTTTCACTGGAATCCGTAGGAGTTGAATGTTCGTCCGAGCCATTGTTAAATAACTTTGTATCAGCCACAGGGGTCCGCCTTTCTTCCGCAACACCTCAGAAAGACGACATACCAACTCAATCGCTCTCGGGACTAGTTGATCCATTGCTGCTAGTTGATCTCGCAGTTAGCTGAGTTTCTCTCTAACTTCTCGCTCTATGGCCTCAATAGCTTCCAACTCGGCAGATGTAATCCTGCCTGAAGTAAGGCGACATTCCTCAAGGAGAGGCCGCTCACCTCGTAGGTCGGTGACCCCGTGCAGGGTCGGGTACTTGAAAACCTGATGAAGTGTTGAGGGTTGATGACGGCCAAACTACCACGAGACCTTTCACTCGGAGTCAAGCCAAAGACGTCCAAGATGATCACCTATACTCTGTTTGGAAGGGCCTCGAAGATGGGAGGCTTGGAAACAACTTGAAGAAGTATCACATACTATCAGCTTCAAGAGCTCCGCCCAAGGAGGAGGCACTCCACCCAAATTACTCACTGGTTGAAGATCCAGGCGCTCCGCCCAAGATGCTGAGGAATCAGGCGCTCGGCCTAATTTTGCTACTGCCTAACTTGGCAGGCGCTCCGCCTCCTATGCTGCCAATTCGAGTTTTTAGCATAGTCATTTACTATCTTAGCCCTGCGTGGCTTAATGTCTTAAGACCCAACTTGTGTGCATTTATGTCATTACTTAGTATGAGGAAAACACTATAAATACCTCATTAGCTCTTCTAGCTCATTAACCTAGCTTTTGAATATTGATGGATGGCTTTGAGATTGCTCTCATGAATGAAAAACCCCTTTTAAGTGCATCTTGAGGATCGTTTGCATAGTCTAGGTGTTTCTTGACGCAAACCGAGGGTGTTACGAGACTAGTTCTTTGTAGCTAGCTTGGTGGTAGTTCGAGATACGTCTTACTTGTATCTCATTTTATCGTTTACTTTTTTGCTTCTGTGTTTTCCCTGCATCAAGGGCACTCCCCTGACGTCGTGTATCCATGGTCATCCCAGGATTACATCGTGCGGGAGATTGAAATTCATCACCTGGAAAGTGGTTGTGCTCGTCATGCCCGGTATGTGAACCGGTAGAGCTAGTTCTCCAGTGGATGCATCCCAGAATCTGTTGAAACCCATTATGTTTCGAGTACTCGAGGATATTTGAGGACAATGGCTGAATTTGTACAACACCTCTCCCCAGATAATATTAGCACTACTCTCCGGATCGATAAGAGCCCACTGGATATATACGCCGGATACTTCCACAGGTACAACGAGGTCAGCTTGTTGGTCTGCTCGCTTCTCCAAGTCGAATTGGATGGACCCGAATGTTATCCCGGTCATTGCAGTCCCCCAAGCAATGCCCGGCTGTTCGTCCACGAAGATTGCATTGATGGTCTTCAGGTTCTCAGACTCCGAACCTTTAAAATGGCGAGGCCCTTCTCCTAGCAGCTCTTTGAGATGTCCTTCTTTTAGTAAGTGCTCAATCTCGATCATCAAGGATTTACAATTGACCGTTGTATGGCCCCGCTGGAATGAAAATCTTAATAGGGCGTTGTGTTTCTTCCTGTAGATCCTTTCACGTTAGGTGGCTATCAGACCCTGGGGCCCAGTTTACTAAAGTGATTGGCGACTACAGCATTGACACAAAGACTAAAGTCCCTAAAATTTTGCGGTTCAGTCCGCTTTCCCTAGGATTCGGATGCTCGAGAATTATTCTGCCACTCGACGTCCGCTTGATTTTGAAACTTTGGCTTCACCCTTCTACCATCCCCCCCACCTTCTAGGGACGGGCTTCTTGGTCTTTTCCTTCGCTCATCCTCAGGGTTATGAGAATGATCCGTTTCCACACAAAGTTTCATAGTATACCTCTGATATAACGCACTCCAGGTGGACCCTGGGTGTTGAGTCAAACTCTACTGCAACTCTCGGGTAGCTAAAGATCCCTTTGAATTCAAACTTTTTCCGAAGGCTACCACAACGATGTTATCAGGGACTTGTGGGAGCTCCATGTGTTCCTTCTGAAATCTATCGAGGTAATCCTTCAGGAACTCATTATCACATTGTCGTATCTCGAAGATGACTTCCATGCGCTTCTCCCGCTTGCGGGCACCAGAATGTGCTTTCTTGAATAGGTCTTGCATCTGAGTGAACGATTCGATGGATCCCATTCGTAGCTGAGTGTATCAAGCAAGGGCTCATTTGGTCAAAGCTGAGCCAAATCTCTTCACCAGAGCAGACTGGATTTCTTCGTCAGTAATCTCATTACTCTTCACAGCTGTATAATAAGCAGTGATGTGCTCGTCTGGATTGGTCGTTCCATCATACTTCAAGTTATCCGGCAAACAGAAGTGCTTTGGTATGCGAAGCGGTGTAGCATTTGCTTTGTAAGCATATTTGTAGAACTTCGTCTCAACTACTGTGGTAACTTGGGGTGGAACACCCGGGACGTTACCGATCCGGTCGTGGATGGCCTTCATCTCCTTTATGAGATCCTGAATGGCAGGGGCTTCCTTGAGGTCTTTATTGTGGATCGCTGCTGAACTTCTAGGGGCAGCATCTATGTTGAGCCTACGATTAGGAACTGATGCTGGCGAGTTGTTCGTGGGCATCGGTCCTTCCAGGGATAATGGCCTCTTGGACGAACCAGCAAACATTGCTCCCAATATTTGGGATATCCCTTCAACTATGATGTTCGAGTTCCGCTTGGACGCAGTTTTGATGATGTCCAAGAGGAAGCCTCTGAGAAGGATTACCTCCTGGCGGTTAATCGCCTTCACCATCGCCAGCAATAGGGATTGGTTCATGAGAAGAATCCTTTGGCTGCTCGATAGGATCCTTTTGTTGGACGCTGGGATCGCTAAGATCCTTTATAGACTCGTCTACTGTATCTGCAGTGTTCTTTGGAACGCTGCTACCATCGTCTGACATGATTGCGCCTTTTCCTTCGTAGGATACCTACAATTGCCTGGGCCCCACGGTGGGCGCTAAACTGTTTATGCCTAAATTTGTACGAGTAGGTTAAACAATTAATTATGAATGAGGTCACAAGAAATATGGTAAATTATGATGGAAAAAGTAAGTAAATACGATGAAAGTAAAGACAAGTAATTAAGCAAGAAATAGTAGAGAAAGAAAAGTAATTCTTATTCCTTGAGAGTACTCGACTTCGGTGGCAAATTGTGTCTTGTGTACAATACAATGTATGGAGGGGGTATTTATAGTAGTGATATCCACTCCTAAATAAGGTAAAATATAAATACTAATAAGGCCATGGGCCTACAACTCAAGGTGGTGGTTTTTACACTATATACCCATGAAATTCAAAGTATTTACAAGTTCTACCCATTAAAAATTACACTACCTATGAAATTAAAAATATTTACCCAACCTACCCATTTATTATTATATACCTTTGTTATACATTATGGGTGTATACCTTTAAGGTATACTGCATAAATAATAGTATACAAGTCTAGACATGGGTGTACATCTTTAAGGGATACTGCGTAAATAATAGTATACAAGTCTAGATGGATAGGGCATGTAAATAGTTTATGGGTAGGGCATGTAAATATGAAACGTATGGGTAGAGGTAAGTAAATATTTTGATTTTGATGGGTATTTTCTTAAACCTCCCTATACTAAACCCTAACTAGAAGACTGTAAACCCTAGGCAGCGGGATGTGTGCCCTAAGCCCTATAACCAAACCGCCTAAATGGTCATTGGCTCTAGGAGCAGGCGTATATCCTCAGTGCCCGGTAACTTGTAGGATAAGTCTAATTTCGCCAGCTGGACTTGTATCCCCAAAATGATAGGTGGCATATTTTTGCCTACACAGTCCTCTTTGGATTTATAAATAAACCCTACTAGTCAATACCCTTGGTGATAAGATATAGGAGTTAGAAAAATAATAAAAAAAGTAAAAGACCAAAACTTAGAAAGAGTATGATTTGGCAAGTAGGAATAAAACCAAATAAGGAAAAGGATCTTCTCTAATGAGAACCAAAACAAAGAAAGAATGGGATTCGGAATAAAACAAAACTAGAAAAGAATTGAAATCCAAACCAAAAGGGATAAGGAAAGATATTATCTTATTCTTGTTTCCTTTGTTGACTAGGAAACCCAAAAATACTAGAATTCCCCAAATAATGAGCGATAAACAATATATTTTTTAGAATTTTCATTTTTTTTTTGATTTTTTTTTTGATTTTTTTTCTGTTACTGTTCAAGAGCTACATTAGCAATTTTTTTTTAGCTCAAAAATCCACAAAGATAATCAAGAAAAGAATCTTGATTGAACCTCGCTCTGATACCACTTGATAACAATATCGCTCACGATATGGATCCAAGAACTTGATAAAGAAATTTAAATAAATGTGCGAAATCTAAAGAAATTAACCTAAAAACAAAAAAAAAAAGGAACTAAAAATAAAGATAGAATGAATGCAAGAAAGAGTTTCTTGAATTCAAGAACGGATCAAGAACTTAAAGAATGAATCTAGAAATTTAAGACAAGTCTAAATCTTGGAAAGGAACTTCTAACAACAACAACTAGACTAGCTGATCGCCTTTGGTAGAGAATAACTCAAAAAGTAGATTATGGAATCCCAATCCCCTTCAGAGTAACAAAGAACAAACGTAAAATAAATTCACCACATTTCTTCAATACCTAAAAGTAATCCAAAGATTTAAGAAGATATACCTCAACACCTAAAAGTGTAGACTTGAAAGTTGAAGGATAAATTCAAGAGTAGCCACACACAAAAGTGCAAGAGAAAACCTCTCAATTTTTGTTCATCATAAATAATCTCTATTGTATCTAAAATAAAAAAAATAACTCCTTTATATAGGAGTAGGGGCTGACCAAGGGCCTTACAAAATCATACTCAAATTTGGTTTCTAAGTAATAATAATATAGGAAAAGAAACCAACTGGGAAAGAAAATCCTAATAGAATAAGAAAAGGAAGTAAATAATTACTAAACTGAACTTAATCAACTAATCCTAACTAATATTGGAATCAAGTCCTAATTAATCTAGTAAAATAAATTCTAGTTAATTTAGGAATAAAATCCCACTTGAACTAGGAAACCTTGATAGCAACTTGCAAGCAACTTGGAGTACACTTCTTGGACATCTTTTGACCATCCATTACACTCTTTTTGGGTAGAAAATAAGCTCATCTTTAGACCAAAAACGTGACACCATATGGCTCTTTTTTGGACGGCAAGTTTGGCACATTAAGGCTCTTAAATTGATCCAAAAGTGGACTGATTTTAACCCCAACTTATCCACTTCAAATTGCATTAATTTTGACTTGAATCTTCATCATCTTGTACCTCAATTTGGACCATAAAATTATTATAACACTTCATCAAAAGATCCCCTTTGACTTGAGCCAGGGGCGGATTTAAGTAGGAGCTAGGGGGTGCCACGACACCCGCTAGCTTCGGTCCCGACATTGTGTGTGTATGTATGTGTGCGTGTCTGTGTCTGTGTGTGTGTATGTGTGTGTGTGTGTGTGTGTGTGTGTGTCTATATCATATATTTGAGACTTTAGAAAACTGCAAATAGTAAACTGAAACTATCAATCATATTAATATTACTATGCCTCGCTGCGGGTCAGCACCTCCGAAAGAAACGGTCCGTGACGAGGTCCAAAGTGCATAGAAATTGTCTGCTCGTTCTTGTCAAATTCTAATATAGTTTAAGATATCGTCCCATAGAGATTGGGTATTCACTTATAGTATTTTAAATACTATTTGAGAGAATCAAATTGATGAAAAGTGAGTTTTTAATTTAAATTTACTTAAACTGAAACAAACTTCTTCCAAAAGATTTCAAATTTAA
This sequence comes from Petunia x hybrida, assembly GCA_037355625.1. Taxonomy (NCBI): domain Eukaryota; kingdom Viridiplantae; phylum Streptophyta; class Magnoliopsida; order Solanales; family Solanaceae; genus Petunia; species Petunia x hybrida. The sequence goes on from JBBBVM010000484.1 coordinate 6,962,508, forward strand.
AAAGAGTTGGGAATCGTTGAATTCACTTGGTAATACTTATAACAAATATCTCAATTTTGACATGTATTTCTCTTAAGAATAATTGCTTATTTCTAATTCAATTATATTTTGCTCACTAAGAAATAATCAATTAATAACACTCCGTGAGGTTATGCATATTAACTGAATAATAACTAGTGACGACTTAACCGAAATAATTCTCTTGCCTGAATTGTGCTTAGAAGTAGTAAAAACTTCGTGAGAATATTTTTACGGAAAATCAATTATCTTACCTACAACAATTCCTCCGTGAGAATTAAAACTGAGGTAAACAAGATTACAGACTTGAAAAAATAGTTTTTACTCTACTTTTTTATTCATCAGTTATCATACATCAATTTTGCTCCGTGACAATTACAAAATTAATATAACAATAATCTAGAGATAAAATAGACGGATGTGAAAATAAAGATTTTTAAAAACTATCATTCCAGCATAGTGTTAAAATGTGCTTAAAAAGCTTCAAGCCAAGCATGTATTAAAACTGAGATTACTATTATAAATAGTACCAAGTTTCATCAACTATCCCAACAAAAGAGATTACTCCATTATGGAGTAAGAAAAACTATTTTAAAATATGAAAACTTATAAAGAAATGTTATTCTTCGAAAAGGAAAATTACTACAAGACTTTAGAAAAAGAAAGAGAGCAACGTTGTTAGTTGTCTGCAAATGGTAATTGGTGACTTTTCATACAAAGTTTATTACCTATTTATAGATAAATTCCGAGGCCAAAGTTCTTTCTAAGGTGCCATATCTTAAGGTGGTGAGAACTATTTCAAAATGGCCAAGGTGAGTTGAGATTGATGACTTTATCAAAGATGCATACGTAACTTCATTTGATGAATTTTCTTCCTTTTGCACTTTTGTTCTTCAGCGTATCGCACTATGAATAATGTAATCATCAATGGTCATTCCCTTAGTTTGTCTTCACTTTGAATATCTTCTTCTTCCTGCAAAATATGTTAGAAAATATGCAAGAGATGGATATATTTATTCACGTTTTATTTAAAATACTTAATATTTAACTATGAAAATATATGAATAAATTATATCCATCAAATTCCCCCATACTTAAATCTTTGCTCGTCCTCGAGAAAAAAGATTTTTTTTTTAATCTTTTCTTTAAAAGTCATGATCTTTGTAGGATAGAAAATTTATTCAAGATAAACTCCCTTCATCATGTTCAATGCAATTATTCTTGAGGCTCTCCCCACACGAAAGGCTGGTCTTTCTTCACCAATTCGGTGAGTGGAGCGGCAATAGCACTGAAGTCCCTCACAAATCTCCTATAGAAGCTAGCAAGACCATGAAAGCTTCTAATTTGAGACACGGTAGTTGGAGTAGGCCAATCACGAATGGCCTCTACCTTGGACTCATCCACTTCCACTCCTTGGGCACTCACAACAAACCCAAGAAAGACTACCCTTTCAACACCAAAGGCACATTTCTTAAAATTAGCATAGAGCTTTTCGGCTCTCAACACTTCAAGCACTTGCCTTAAATGATCAACATGGTCGTCTAATGACTTGCTATAAATCAAAATATCATCAAAGTAGACGACCACAAATTTATTGATGAATGGCATCAACACATGATTCATTAGCCTCATGAAAGTACTAGGTGTGTTGGAGAGGCCAAAGGGCATTACCAACCATTCATATAGACCAAACTTGGTCTTGAATGAATCACATGTCGATCAAATTGCCAAGGCCTACCAAACAATAGATGGCAAGCTTGCATAGGCACCACGTAAAATATGTGTTCATCCGCATAGTTCCCTATCTTGAACTTAATCATTACTTGCTTTACCACCTTCAATTCACCACACTCACTAAGCCATTGCAAACGATAAGGATTGGGGTGTTTCAAAGTGGGCAATTTCAATTGGGAAACTAGTGTTTGGCTAATAACGTTAGCACAACTCCCTGAGTCAATAATCATAGAACAAAAAACACCCATGACTCGGCATCTAGCATGGAAGAGGTTTTTCCTTTGCAAGTTCTCACTATCCTCCACAAACATGGCACCTAAACTCCTCCTCACAAAAAGGAAGGCATGAGGGTCATCATCCACAATTGCATCCTCCTCCACACCAACCTCTTCATCTCCCTCTACTCCCTCATCTTCGAGTTCACTATCTTGCTCATACACCAATTCACCTACCACCACCATGGTCTTTCTAGTAGGGCAATGTTTAGAAATGTGACCATACCCCTTACACTTATAGCATTGTGTAGAAGTAGAAGTAGGATTGCTCAAGTGAGTTTTAGAATTACCTCCCACATGTGGTGTAGACTTTTCATATGGCTTCTTCTCATCTTTGCTAGCACTTGCACCACTTGCATTTGGAAATCTTGCATTTGGAGGCTTCCACTCCTTTGGTTTGCTCATGGGAGTAGGAGTTCTACTCTTGTAGCGAGTGGATTTCTCTTCCTTGAGCCATTTCTCCGCTTCAACCGCATCATCATATAGATCATAGTGGTTGTCATACTTGTGAAACTTCAATTGAGAGGCTATGTCTCGGTTCAAACCACTTCTAAATCTAATCACGGCCGGTTCATTTTCTTCCCCATCTATGTCTAGGGTCATCCGGATTTGTTCAAACTCATTAAAGTATTCCCCAACCATCTTGCAACCTTGCTTCAACTCATAAAGACGTTTGTATTGGTCTTGACGATATTGTAGAGTCAAGTACTTCTCATCCATCACACGAATCAATTCACCCCAAGTCACATTGATGGCCAAAGCATTTCTTCTTCGATTCGTCTTGACCGATTCCCACCAAGTAGAAGCAAAAGATTCAATGGAAGATATAGCATACTTGGTTTTCTTCTCCTCGGTCATGTCATTGGTGTCAAACACCCTCTCCATATACAACTTCCATTCAATGTACTCAACCGGGTCACTACTCCCTTTGAAGGTAGGAATAGTGAGCTTCACACTATTGAGATTATTGTTATCACGACCCCCTTGGTAAGGCTCTGGTTGGCCTCCAAAGTTGTCTCCATAACCGCCATAATCCCTCCTAGCATCCCCTCCAACATGCCCCATGGGTGGCCCTCGACCTCGGCCTCTACCCCTATCCACATTTCGACCCCAATTCATGGCTCTCCCATTCGGATTAGAAGCCCCATAGTCACCACCACCATACTCTTCCTCCTCCCCTTTTTGAGCTTCATCAACTTGCTCAAGAGGTTTAACATTTCGAATGGGTCTGGAAAGTGGAATGTTTCTTTGGGGATTGCCCAAAAGGTGGGGAATGCCCATTCGTTGGGGATTGTCCAACACTTGTTCATTTCTATCACGATCTTCCTTTACCAGTTGTTGTCTAAGCAATTCAACAACTTGTTCCGGGGTAAAGGTGGAACTACTTGTGCCTTCAACGGCTTCAACTTGGACACTCGGTGTCCCTTTCTCAACTTGGACACTAGAGGTCCCTTTCTCAACTTGGACACTCGGGGTCCCTTGCTCAACTTGGGTACTTGAGGTCACCCTTTCAAGAGTTTCAATCCTTTGGCTCATGATATCCATTTTAGCGAGGATACTAGCCAAGGCATTCTTTACGAAATCCTCTCCTTCGTTGGCCATCGTACCTACAAAATGAGCAAATGTTAGTGAAATCACCTCACTCACTCCCTCACTTGTGTTTCACTCGGTTTACTCGTTTAATGGTGGGGGATATTTCACTAAAGCTTGAAAACTAGAAGCTTCACTAAGTTGATCAACAAACCTTAACTCAATCACTCAATCCACAAGTCAAGTGTACTCCGGGGTGAGTGGAGTTTAGGTGACTCTATTGGATGATAAGCACTTTAAAGTGAGGACTTGAGTCAAAAGATACTACGAGTCTTCTTCGAATTCTACTCTCCTAACTAGGCTTGAGTTTCCTAAAAGCTTCAAAGAACTAGAACCAATTAAGTAGAAAGGTTACTCAAAGAAGTATTAGCTAGATGTTATATAAACAAAGAAACAAGAGATCCTACGAAAAACTACCCAAACACACAATTCAGCAAAACAGGCGCCCCACCTGTTTCAGAGTGGGCGGTCCGCCTGGTGCTCTGCAGAGGGAAGAGGGCGGTCCGCCTGGTGCTCTGCAGAGGGAAGAGGGCGGTCCGCCTTAAAAACAGGCGGCCCAAAATCAAGAGAGCTCACTCCAAGTGGGCGGTCCGCCTCCTATACTAGGCGCTCCGCCTACTGCAAGTTTCAGCACAGTCCAAAGTCATGTTTCTTGGTTCAAACACCCAAAAATCCAACAATTTTCAAGATGTTTTGGCAATCCGAAGGTACCCAAATGTGTTTTCAATCACAATAATCAAACCCCAATAATTTTTATCAAACCCCAATCAAAAACAACCAATTCACCATGTTCATCAAGTTCATAGCTAGGGTTTCAAATTTTCAAATCTTCAAAGGGTTTTAAATTTTCAACTCTTGTAATACAACTTCAATCCAAGAGTTCTAGGTACCAAAATGACGGGTTTCCAACAAGGAACAAACCCCAATATAAATCTAACAACGGGTCATCAAATCCAATAACATATGATCAAATTTTTGGTATTTTTTAACTTTTTCTATTTTTTTTTTTTTTTGTGTTTTTCTTCTTTTCAACAATAACAAACAAGAAACTAAGATAGAAACCAACCTAGGCATGAGGAATCAAGGGTCGAAGGTTTGTAGAAATAAAACCCGAGCCTTGCTCTGATACCAAGATGATAAGGATCGAAATAGAAAACAAGAAAAGACAATAGAGGAACGAGACTTGTCTCGAACTCCCTACGGGGTATCCACGAAGAACTCGTTCCGTGAAACTCCCGTATCGTGTCAACATTCGCCTATGCGAAGCAACTACCCTCGAATCGTACTCGGGACCTGTAAGTAGAATGATCGGGTGTTGGTTCGACAATCAACTAGGATCCGCTAGAAGAATTCAAGCTAACAAAAGAGTTCTTTCCATAACTCAAGAGTTCAACTCTTTACAATATTCATCAATCATCAAAATTAGCTAAGTTAAAATAAAGACTAAGTGGAGTATTTATAGGCTTCATCTAGACATAATCAAAGCCCTAAAGTACCCTCAAGTGGGTTTTAAAGTTATAGGCCACGCAGGGCTAGAATAGGAATTACATAGCATTAAAATTGGAATTCCCGCAATGCTCCCAGTAAGTAGGTGCCCTGCCCCCTTTACTAGGCGCCCCGCCTAGTTGCCTGTAGGCTGAGTTTTCAATGAGGCGGCCAGAGTGGGCGGTCCGCCTGAAAAAGAGGCGGTTGGAGATCCAGAGAGCTGATTTTAAGTGGGCGGTCCGCCTAGTGGAGTAGGCGGTCCGCCCCTTCCTGGGAGCTCTTGAAATTCATCAAAGTGTGTCCCGGATGCCTCTCCAAGTAGCCTAGGCGGTCCTCCTTCCATAGCACTCCAATGCATGATCTTCAAGTCGTTCCCGGAGTCTTCTTCCATGTCCTTCCAAGTCAAGTGAAGATGAATGTCTTGAATCAATTTGGATTGACTTCTAGTGAAAGGCCTTGAGGTAGTATGCACCGCATCAGCTTCACCCTCAATGGCTACAGGGAAAAGAACCATAGTTCTGAGTTTAACATCGTCTGCTCGACGAAGTAACTGTGGCTTTTATTAGACAATCATGGTTACTGATGGTTGTTGCTCAAACTGTCCTCCAAAGTACAGTTTTAACCAGTGACCATTGACCTTAAATTTCTCTCCTCCATTGCTTTATTGAATTTCAATTGCTCTGTATGGAGTAATATCTGTAACATTTTAAGGACCCGTCCACCTGGATTTCAAGTTTCTTGGAAATAGCCTGAGACAACTATTGTAAAGAAGTACCTGATTTCCAATTTTAAAATTTTTTTGGTCGGATCAAATTTTCATGGAATTTTTTGTTTTTTCTTTGTAAATCTTTGCATTTTCATAGGCTTCCTTTCTCAGTTCATCCAACTCATTAACCTGCAAAAATATATTTTTACCAACAGAGGTTAAGTCAAAGTTCAGTGTTTTCAATGCCCAAAAGGCTTTGTATTCCAGTTCAACAGGAAAATGGCAAGCTTTTCCAAAGACTAATTTATATGGAGATGTTCCAATCGGCATTTTGAACGCCGTTCGGTATTCCCATAATGCATCATCTAATTTTAAAGCCCAGTCTTTTCTTGAGATTCCAACAGTTTTTTCAAGAATTCTTTTTAGTTCACGGTTGGAAACCTCAACTTGCCCTTGAGGTTGAGCATGATACGGTGTTCCAGTTTTATGAGTCACAATATATTTTGACAATAAAGTAGAAAACTGCTTATTCATGAAATGAGTCCCTTGATCACTAATGATAACTCGTGGTGAGCCAAATCTGGTAAAAATATTTTTTCTGAGAAAATTGCACACAGTTCGAGCATCATTCTTTCTTGTGGGAATGACTTCAACCCATCGTGAAACATAGTCAACAGCCACAAGGATATATTCAAATGAATGAGATGAAAGAAAAGGTCCCATAAAATCTATACCCTAGACATCAAATATTTCACATACCTGAATAGATTGCAATGGAATCTCATTTCTCTTTTGGATATTACCTATTCTTTGACACCTGTCACATTGTGCAACATACACACGGGCATCCTTAAAAAGTGTTCGCCAGAAGAATCCAGCTTCCAAAACCTTGAAAGCAGTTCGGTTTGCAGCATAATGTCCTCCAATTGCTCCATCATGACAATGAAACAAAATCTTTGGCATTTCATCTTCAGGTACACATCTTCTAATTATATTATCTGCACAAATTCTAAACAAGTAAGGGTCATCCCACAGATAATATTTAGCATCAGATATAAGTTTTTTCCTCTGTTGGTAAGAGAGATGTCGGGGTGTCCATTTTCCAACCAAGTAATTTGCAATGTCTGCAAACCAAGGTGGTTGAGTTACTACTGAGCTGACAGAAAAAATGTGTTCATCAGGAAACTCTTCTTTTATATCACTAGACTCAAGAGGAGGGTTCTCTAATCTAGACAAATGGTCAGCTGCCTGATTTTCTATTCCTTTTTTATCTTTTATCTCAAGGTCAAACTCTTGGAGAAGTAAAATCCATCTTAACAATCTAGGTCGTGCATCTTTCTTTGCTAAGAGATATTTTAAAGCTGCATGATCAGTAAAAATAGTGACCTTGGTTCCTATCAAATAGGAACGAAACTTATCAAAAGCAAATACTACTGCCAGTAGTTCTTTTTCTGTTGTGGCATTGTTGAGCTGAGCTTCATTCAATGTTCTACTAGCATAGTAAATGGGACGGAAAATTTTATCTTTCCTCTGGCCTAAAACAGCTCCAACGGCTGTATCACTAGCATCACATATGACCTCAAAAGGTTGGTTCCAATCAGGGGACACAACTACAGGGGCAGTTGATAATTTCTCCTTAAGAGTGTCTAAAGCTTTCATACAATCACCTGAAAAATTAAACTTAACATCTTTCATCAAAAGGTTAGTCAACGATTTTGAAATCTTTAAAAACTCTTTTATGAACCGTCTGTAAAAACCTGCATGACCTAGAAAACTTCTAATATCTTTAACAGTTTTGGGAGGGGGTAATCCTGCTATAAGATCAATTTTTACCTTATCAACTTCTATCCCTTTAGCAGTGATTTGATGTCCGAAAACAATTCCCTCAGTAACCATAAAATGACATTTCTCCCAATTAAGAATCAAGTTTGTCTCTTCACATCTCTTAAGAACTAAGGTCAAGTGATTAAGACAATCTTCAAATATTTTACCAAAAAGGGTGAAATCATCCATAAAAATTTCCAAAAACTTTTCAGTCATGTCTGAGAAAATTGATGACATGCAACGCTGAAATGTAGCAGGTGCATTACACAAACCAAAGGTCATTCTCCTATTTGCATAGGTTCCATGAGGACATGTGAAAGTTGTCTTATCCTGATCTTCAGGTGCAATTGATATCTGGTTATACCCTGAATATCAATCAAGAAAACAGTAAAAACCATATCCGGCTACTCTTTCCAACATTTGATCAATAAATGGTAAAGGAAAATGGTCTTTTCTTGTGGCATCATTGAGACTCTTGTAATCAATACAGACTCCATCTTGTTACTGTTCTGGTAGGTATGAGTTCATTATTTTTATTTTTAATAACTGTTATACCTCCTTTCTTTGGTACCACTTGAACAGGACTTACCCAAGGGCTATAAAAAATGGGATAAATGATACCTGCAGCCAAAAGTTTAATTATTTTATTTTTCACAACTTCCTGCATTGTTGGGTACAATCTCCTTTGGGGTTGGACTATTGGCTTGTAGCTATCCTCCATGAGAATTCTGTGTGTGCAAATAGCTAGACTAATGCCTTTGATGTCTGCTATAGTCTACCCTAAGGCTCCTTTGTATGCTCTCAGTACTTCAATCAATTTATGTTCCTGTTCTGCAGTCAGAGAAGATGAAATTATCACAGGAAATAATTCAGGCTCAAGATGAACATACTTCAAATGGGAAGGGAGAATTTTTGAGTTCAATTTTTGGTTGAACGTTTTCTGATAGCATTTCTCTCTCTTCTTCAGAATACTTTTCTAATATTTCAGCTTCACTTCTAATTGTCAGATCATCATCCCGTCTTGTGCCAGATCGAGCCAAGCTTCTTTCTATTGAGTCTGAAATCAATTGATCATCTTTGAATTCATCTGCAAGATCACTAATTATGTCAATTGAAAAGCAAGAAGATGATGTCTCATCTCCGGAAAATTTTAGAATCTTGTGCATATCAAAAATGACTTTTTCTTCATCGACTCTCAAAATTAGTTGTCCTTGATGGACATCTATGATTGCTCTGTCTGTAGCGAGAAAATGTCTTCCCAAAATTATTGGCTCATCAGGACATTCTTCTATTTCAAGTACTATGAAATCTACATGGAAAACAAATTTATCTACTCTCACAAGCACATTTTCAATAATTCCCTTAGGTTTCTTAGTACTTTGATCAGTAAATTGAAGAGAAACAACAGTGTTTTTCATGTCACCAAGATCCAATTTTCTAAAAATAGAAAATGGCATCAGATTTATTGAAGCTCTGCTTTTTCAAAATATACTTCTCCCAAAGTGCATGGAATCGTAAAACTGCCTGGATCGCCCAGCTTTTGTGGTAGCTTATTTTGAAGTATAGTACTGCATTTTTTAGTGAGCATTACCACAGAAACTTCTTCTAATTTCCTTTTGCTTGAAAAAATTTCTTTCAAAAATTTAGCATATGAAGGCATTTGCAATAAAGCATCAGTAAAAGAAATATGAATGTGAATCAGTTTCAAAATTTCCAAAAACTTTGCAAATTGACTGACAAGCTTTTCTCTTTTTATTTTTTATGGAAAAGGGATTGTCACAGGGAGAGGAGTAATTATTTTTAAAATTATTTTCTTCTTTTTCCTAGGGCTCATTCTTTTCTGATGGATTAAATGGTGTTTCAACATTCTTACTATTTTCTGCCTGGTGTTCAGAATATTCTCTCTATCTTCATATGGATCATCAAGATTCTTACCTGACCGTAAGGCGATGGCCTTAAGGTGTTTCTTTAGATTTTTCTCTGTGTTGCTTGGTAAGGGACCTTGAATCTTTTCTGAAACAAGAGTTGCCAATTAGCTTACCTGAATTTCCAAATTTTTGAGAGTTGAGTTTTGGCTTTCCATCTTTTTATCAGTGGCCTTAATGTACTTGAACAAAAGGTCATCAAGACTTGAATGAGCTTGTTGAGGCCTTTGCTGATATGGAGCTGCTTGTTGATATGACTTGAAATTCGGTTGCCCGTGATTTTGATTTTGTTATCCAGGCGGACCCTGTGTTGGTTGCTTCTGGAAGCTTTGAGAGTTCTCAGCACCATTTAGATTGCTCCACTGAAATCCTGGATGTTTTTGTGCCATTGGACTTCCAAAAGGTATCATTTTGATTGTTTGCTCGACATTCGTGATTCAAATAGTTTCCTCCACACATGTCACAAGCCTCAGACTGGATTGGTTGCTATGCATTCACCTGAAAAGATTTAAAATTTTGTGCCAAGGAGGCTATCTGTTGTGCTAGTGTATTACAAGCATTTGCCTGATTTACCATGGCAGCCTTCTTGATGGTTACACGATTAGATGGCCATTGGATGGAATTCTCAAAAATTTCATTCAGCAATTGCAATGCTACTTCTGTGGTCTTTCCCATAATAGAACCTCCTGCAGCTGCATCAATCACATTTCTAGAAGAACGTGTTAATTCGTAAAAGAAAATATACAATTGCATATGTTCGGAAATGTCATGATGTGGACATTTTCTTAACATTGATTTTAATCTTTTCCATACTTGATAAACTGACTCAATGTCAGTCTGCAAGAAATTAGAAATATCTAAGAAAGGTGCTTGTTGAGTAAGGCCGGCTTTCGAGCCCAATCCCCTTGTATAGGTTGGGTGCTTGAGCGCATCTTTCTCATATCGATCAAGGCTTTCCTTGAGTTTGAAATAAGGGGCAAGAAGCAAGGGCGTAGCAGCTGCGCGAAAGCCCTTGCGCCTTAGCGCATCCGTTTTCTTGCAAAAGTGCTAACGCGCGACCTTACGTTTCTTCAAACGCGGCTTCCAGTATCGGGACAGGACAAAATGGATCAGTTTCTTCACATCTAGTTAGTCGACTCGCGACCTACTTTGATTCAAAAGAAAGATTTGTTCAAAAATTTTTGTGTCATCTGGCCCCATGTGGTTATGGAACCCTGAGGCAAACTTCACAACCAAGTCTTAGCATCTCCTTTTAAAGAAAAAGGAAATAGCCTTAACTTAATTGCTTCAGGAGGCACTCCATTATATTTAGCAGTTTCGACTAGTTCCAAGAAATCAATTAAACGACTATGCGGATCTTCACTTGGATCACCAGTAAAGGTGCAAGACTGTTGAATTGTTTGAATTATGTCGGCCCTAATTTCAAAATTATTGGCTGCTACAGGTGGGTTCCTAACACTAGATTCACAATTGAAGCGATCTGGTCTAGCATAATCCCTTAGGATTCTATTTGATGGTCTTGGTGCAACTTCATCAAACTGATCTTCTACTTTTGGTGCGACTCCCAATGGGTTGTTGTCATCTCCTAGTTGGTGTTCCATTTTTTCACAAACTACGCTTTGAGAAGATTTTGATTGTCCTTTCCTGTGGAATCTCAAAAATCTTTCAATTTCAGGATCGTAAATGACTAACTCTTTATTAGAAGAGCGGATCATAAACTACTTAAAATTCTTTAAAGTAAAAAAAAAAATCAAAATGAACTCTTTAACAGTTGAAATGGTAGCACTACAAGAAAATATTAGGAATAATAATAATAATAATAATAATAATAATAATAATAATAATAATAATAATAATAATAATAATAATAATAATAATAATAATAATAATAATAATAATAATACTAATAATAATAATAATAATAATAAAAACAACAGTACTAGTTGAAAGGAAATATTAAAAAAAAATATAAAAATATTAGTGATAATTAGTATTAGTTGAAGAAGTAGTAAAAAATAGTAAAAGAAAATATTACACTATAATATAAGAGCTAACATAGACAGGCTTATCCGCCTCCTCTGTGATGATCGTAGGAGGCAGGAGATGAACATCCGTCGTACTGCTAGGATGTTGAGGGTGCTCATGGAACGAGCAGGGGAGGATCTGGACAACTACATCACCCCTCCCCCCTCCCCTCGTAATAATTAGTTTTTTTTTTAATTTTTAAATGTAAAAAGAAAAGAATTTTCATTATGATTGCTCTTTTCTTAAAAATTATTATAAATGAAAAGCCCCCTGGGCATTATTATTATTATTATTGGCAATGGTTCTTTTGATTTCTCGTTCAATTTTCCGCTCCCCCATTTTTTTGCGTATTCTTGATGAACTGTCCATACTCCATTTTGGTGTATAATCAACCAACACCAAGTAGATAAATCGATAGATAGGTTCACAAAAATGGAAATAATCAGAAAATGAGCAAAAATAAAAATATAAATAGAAAAAGATAAAAGCAAAATAATAAATAACGATAATATTTAATTAATAGGAAAAGTGAAATTTACTGGAAAACGTAAATAAAATAAATATTAAGTAATAAGAAAAATATTTAAGTAATGGGAGAATTTTCTAAAAAAGGGAAACATATCAGAAAAGTGAAAAGTCGGGACTTGACTGAACAAAGGTAATCGACTATTAACCAAATCAACTAATCGACTATTAACCAACTCAACCACGAAAGGATTTTTTTTAATTAAATCATGGGGTTTGGCATTGACCCCTACCTCGTGAATTAATTACCAAAAGATTAACACATAAAGGAGGGGGACTTAAAGCCTTACCTCCTGCCATCAAGTTAGAGTTAATACACATCAACTCTATATAACATGTTAGCTTGCAAAAAGTATTTACAAAGATCCTATTTGATTCCTTCCATGAACCTGCCCTTTTCATCCCCATATTCTCGATATCCCTGTCTTGCTTACTCTTACTCTAAAATTGTGGATACCTGTTCTATCCATTCTATATGCTCCAACAGCCTCCCGTGGCATTTGGCGACACTTTTCAAATATCTGATCATTTTTCTCTGAGCTTCCATTTTTAGCTAATACGTCAGCCACTATATTCGCTTCCCTGAAGTTATGAACTACTATTCTGTATTGTTTTTCATTAATAATCTCCTTCATTTCATCTGTCATTTCCTGCATCTCCCAGCAAACTTTGATCTTGCCTAGTATCATGTTCACTATCAGTAAAGAATCCATTTCCAGGCACACTCTTTCTGAAGTGTTTTGTGCGCACCATTTCAGACCAAATAAAGCTGCTTGCGCCTCTGCTTTGTTATTTGAGCAGAACTGAAGAGGTCCATAAAATGCCATGATAAAACTCCCCTCCTTGTTCCTGAGAATCCCTCCTATCCCTGCTTTTCTGACTCCACTGTTGCTGCTCCCATCTGTATTCATCTTCAACCAGCCTGCTTCTGGATGTGTCCATTTCACTGGATTGCAACTTAGCCTTGGCCTGATCTCTTCCATCTCTTTACATATCTGGCTCCATTTTCCTTTTTGCTTCATTACTATCTTATTTTTGCAAAACAGCAACTTCAAATGAAAATTAATTTCCTTGATCATCAGGAAGCTCGATGACTTTCCTTTTCCATATCTTGCTCCGCACCTAGACTTCCACACCTCCTAGTAAATAAAAATTGGAATAGCTTGACTTGCTATCCTCTTTGCTTTGTTGGTTGTTCCCAGCTCCTACCAAGAGTGCAACATAGAGAGCAAGGACTGAAAATTCATCTTTATTCCCAGAGGAAGTCCAAATTCATTCCACATCTGAGATGCCAATTGGCTATGCACAAACAAGTGATCAATGGTCTCTTGTTGAGGAGCATTGCAACATGAGCAACTAGACACGATTGTTTGACCAAACCTTTCCGCAATCTCATCCACTGGTATCTTCCTTCTAATAGCCCTCCACAACATGAATGACATCTTAAAAGGAACCCCTTTCATCCAAATCTTATGCCAGCTAACTCTTTGTTCTCTTCTTTGCCTCAATATTTGAAAAGCTGATGCACATGAAAAGATTCCATCAGAAGTAGGTTTCCAAATGATCTCATCTTTCCTTGACCTATCACCAATCTTCACAGGTTTCACCTTCTCCACAGTGCTCTCTGAGACCAATCCCCTAATCAAGTCTAGGTCCCATTGATCTTCATTGATACAGACTTCTAAGGGAAGCCTCCCAAATCTCATTCCGGGATATTCTTCAGCAAGAGGTCTGGTATCTAGCCAAATATCCCACCAAAAGTCAATCTTAGCTTCATTGACTTTCCAGCAGATACTAGGCTCCACCAAAGTTCTTGTTTTCATCAACTCAGCCCAAATACTTGATTGCTTTCCTGCTGGCTTTCTATACACACAGTGAGCTCTTTGACAGTACTTGGCTTTCATGAATTGAGCCCACAAGTTGTCATTAGCTCGAAACCTCCACCATCTTTTAGCTGCAAAAGCTCTGCTTATATCAGCAAGCCTCTTGAAACCTGTTCCCCCTTCCTCTGTAGTAAAACACATTTTAGACCATTTGCACCAATGAAATCTCTTTTTGGATTCTGACTGCCCCCAGAAAAAATCAGCAAAGTACATTTCTATTTATTTGAAAACTGTCTTTGGGGGAGTTAGTGCTGCAAGAGTATGCCGTGCTTGGGACTGCAGAACATGCTTTATCATGTTCAAAAACTAACCAAAAAATAAGGTCAGCCATCATACACTTGTCTATGACTAACCATAATATTTTCAAAAATAACAAGTTCAAAGTTAACTGGGGCTGTAAACTACTATCATCAATAGACCTTAAACAAGCAACTACTGTCATTAACTACCAGTTCAACTTTCTCAACTTTCAACTTATACAAAACCACAAAACCAATCATTAATACTGGAGTCAAATATGTTCTGCTCCACTATTCTCTTAAGGAAATTGAACATTCAAACTCGCAAGCACTTCATTCACAGACACGTTAGCCTCATCCACCTGCACTGCTGCTTATGTCTCTCGATTTTCTTCAACAATCACATCCTTTACAACCTCTACACCTTCATTCATCTCTGCAACTGCTCCATCAATTGGAGCTTCATCAACAACCCCTTTTTTGCATCTCTGCATTGTCTCCATCCAATGCTTCATTTTTTCCTTCTTCAACTGCATCATCTTTCTCATTCAGCTCTCCAGTCATCTCTTCATCCACTCCATCAACTTGAGCTTCATTTCTGGCTTCTTGTTCAACTGCAGCATCTCCAGTCATCTCTTCATCTGCTCCATCAACTTGAGCATCATGGAAAACCTCTTCTTCTTCTTCGACTGCAGCATATTTTTCTCTCACCTCTTCATCCTTCTCTTCATCATTATTCCCTTCATTCACTACAACTAAAAGAAAATACTTAGAAACAGACAAAATTAATCAAATTATCATTAAAATGAATATAGATACCTTTCTTTTTTCTCTTGACAATCTTTCTTTACTTGAACAGCTTCCTCTTCATCAAGTTCCTGGACTTTGTTTTCCTTTCCCTCTTCACCTTTTTCTCTTTCAACAACTTCAAAATCTCCTCACTCACCTCCAGCATTCTTGACAGCGCACCTTGCACATGCCCACAGTGCCTGCAAGTTCCCCTGCTACCACCATCCACACCATCACCAGCACCAGCATCATCACCATCATCAACATCATCACCCCTATCTTCCTGGCTTTCACTTCTGTGCATTTCATCAGCATACTCCTCCACAATGTACTTAATGCCAGTGACCCCCTCCAGCATAGTCCTTACCCTGTCCAGTGCAGGATCCTCGACCTCATCAGCATGAGGACAGATAAATTTTTTGCAACTCTCCACTTCTTGCACTATTGGGATCAAGAAAGGGTGCATAACCTGTCATCAAATGATAAAATAATTAATAAATTAATTAATCATTAAATGAAAAATAATTAATAAATTGAATTGGCACATACATGTCTAGCTCCTTGATGGCCTGCATCAATATCTCCCAAATTTCTTCTTGTCTGCTGCCACCTCAGCATCCTTGGGATTGGCAAGGGAGACTATTCAGATTTGCCAGCACTACGGCCAACCAAGGGCACAACCTCATATATCCATGCCTGTCATGAATGCCACAGTCACATTACTTAAGTTTTAACACAATCATTCTTAAGAAAACTGGAAAATAATATAACAATACTTACAAGGAAGGCCTAGGGGAATCCAAACAGTGCATAACCGGCAGTTTTTCCCTCTACATGCTATCGATGGGTCTTTGCAAAATCCACGTTGTTGTAGAGGTAGTCCACTGTCAAGTCATAGCAAAGCCTACCCCAGGGGTACTTGCTGAAAAAGTCTAGGTTATCCACACATTGGATCCACCATTTCTCAACATTTTTTGTTTTGTCCCTGGCCATCAGAACAGTATGGAGGAACCACAGAAGAGCCAACTTTAGCTTCTCTTCCTTAGACAACTGTTTCTGCTCCATCAAGTACTGCAGATTTTCTGCCCTCACTTCCCCACCTCCACACACCTTCTCCCGAAATCCTTCACCACTTGCCAAGAACTTGGCCTTCACTTTGGTATCTGGCTCTTGACAATAGTTTAAGCCAGTCATCAAATAGAACTCCCTCAAGCCAAAACAAACTGGCTTACCATCTATCAAGAACCACATCTCATGTTTTTTCTTGGACTGCCTAATAGTCCTCAAAAGCACCGAGTGCACCAACTGACCATTGAAGGTCCAACTCTCAGATAGGCTTAAGAAATCCCCAAAAACTGATCTCCTAAACATCTTTTCAAGCCCCAATTTTGCCAACTTTGTCTTGAAGTCATAAAACTTTTTCACTGAAGATCTCACAGAGATCTTTGCATTAAATGATTCAAACCTTGACAACCAGGTTTTGAACCTAAAGCTACTGACATCAATGTCAATCACCTTCTTTGGAATACTCAATCTGTCAAGAGGATGCACATCCTCTTCATCATCTTCATCCCCTTCTTCCTCATCTCCCTCTTTGTTTTTTCCCCAGCACTAGCATTATCCCTATCAACCCCTTTATCAACTCCATCATCCCTTGCACCAGCCTGATCCTCCTCTCCATCCCCTGCACCAGCACTCTTCCTACTTACCTCCCCAGAATCTTCCTCATCCTCATCATCATCAATAACAAAAGTCTATCCTTTTCTTTTTGCTGCAGCAGCACCACTACCAACTCCATCTTCAGCCTCAAACTCATCTTAAAACCTATCTATCTGATCAAAGGTATCAGCAGATGCTCCTTTTGAACCCAGGTACTCTGAGTTGTCACCCACCTCTGTTTGACCTCCACCAACATCTTTATCGGTGGCTGTCTCATCAATATCATCATTTTCTCCACCCTTCTTCTTTTACATTTGACAAATTCTTTGGGGATGTTGGCAGACTCCCAAGCATCTTGTGTTGATTGACGCAGGGACCACCTACACGTACGTACATTTTTTTTCTTGTTTTCTAGAAGCTCCGCTCTACGCTCTTCCCAAGTTCGTGGACCTTTTCCTTTCGGAACGACGTGCTTTACCCTAGGCATTTAAACACCTACATAAACCACATTTTTACTACGAAAGTTAAAGAAAAAACTCCCAAAAATTAAACCTAAATCCTAAATCGAAAATTGCGTATAAAACGGTAAAATAACAAAAACCATTACCCGAAAGCTCTATGTAAAGATGCAAAATAGCCATTAATCAAAGAAAATACAGTAGTTAAATTTCAAATTAAAACCCTAACAAAATCGAGTGCGTACCTGTTTATGCTCTTGGTCGATAATTTGCGATGAACCCACATAGATCCTTTAAATAACTGAAACAAGACACTCACAACAGTTACGAAGTCGTGCAGGCGGTTGAGGGAGAGAAAATAGGAGAAGTTGAGAGAGAAAATTGGAACGACACAATGTAGTGTATGATCAACCTAATAGAGTAGATGAAGTATCCGTTATGTTTTAAATTACCCGGGTACTTTTTTTTATTTCAAAAGAGTTCACAAGTTTTTTATGTTTTGCACCCAAAAGATTTATTATTTCGCACCCACAAATTTCTAAGAATACTAATCCAGCCCTTGGTCCCCACTTAAACCCACTTAAGTTTTTCTCTCTCCAAAAATAAGTCAAAAAGAAATGAAAAGGTTAAACTTTTTATTCAACACTTTGAGCGGTCTTTTAGCTAATTCTTCTCAAGTCTGTATCTCATACAGACGTCAAAAATTACAGGTTTACTTCTTCACTCAAAGTCACCCTTCTTTTCCTTTCCGAAAACAACTTGACGGCTTCTTTATGTCTCCCAACTATCCAACATTAGCTAATTCTTCTCAAGTCTGTATCTCATACAGACTTCAAAAATTACAGGTTTACTTCTTCACTCAAAGTCACCCTTTTTTTCCTTTCCGAAAACAGCTTGACGGCTTCTTTATCTCTCCCAACTATCCAACATTAACAAAATCTTCTTACACTGAAATTAAGATTTTGTCTTGCTTACATTTATTAATGGTAATTTTGAGTTTACAGAATAGAGTTTTTGGAAATACCTTATTTAAGTGAGATTTGAGAACAACTCCGGCTGCGGTTAACAATCAAAATTTGCAATTATAGGCAGTAAGAAATTTTTGTGCAAGAGATCCGCCGATTGTGGTTAATTCAAGTTTGGCCAACTCACAACAGTACCAAGGATTACCCCACGAATGCATATTAACCATATAAATATAAAATCATGTGCGAAGATATGAGATTGGGCGTACATTGAGTTTGAGATGACGATTTTGCATTAATTGTTCCTTTTGTCTCCTTGTATTTTTGTTTAGATGAGATTTTTTAATATATTATTGATATAATATTTTATTTGAATTATAAATTTATTATATTTAAATATATATAATTTATACTCACTCAGATGTTGAATAAATAAACAGTATTAATAATTCAGTATTCAGATTCAGAAATAACATCTTACTCCCTCCGTTTCAAAAAGGATGAACCTATTTCCTTTTTAGTCTGTTTAAAAAAGAATGACTTCTTTCTAAATTTGGAAAGAAATATTTACTTTTACTCATCCCTAGATGATTTGTAACCACACAAATATCTATAACTTATTTTAGACCACAAGTTTCAAAAGTCTTCTCTCTTTATTAAACTCCGTGCAAAGTCAAATGGGTTCATCTAAAGTGGAACGGAGGGAGTACTATTCAGTTGTGTATTCAAATTCAGACATCTTAATCTATATTATTCTAAAAGCACGAAGGCCTTAGTGAAATGTCGTTCATCTTTTTTACCCTTCGTAAATAGATTCACATTGGATAAAATAGTCATTTACTTATTATTCTAATATTTGTGACTTAGAGAAATTAAACAAACTATTTAATACTAAATATTATCTTATTTGAATAATATTTAAGAATTTGTACTACTTGGTACCTTTAATATATAAAAAATTAATTATAAGAGAAGAAACCTAATTGGATCGGTGGTGATACAGCTCAATTTACGAGCTAAGATAATTGGGAAAGAACTCAAAAACCTAAGGAACCACAGTTCCTGAACAAAATTTGATCAAGCCAAGAGAGAGAGTAATGTGCAAGAGAGAGAGAAAGATTCCACACATTTCATTAACCAATTTCTGGATATCCAATACACAAGATTTTCCCCCAATTTAACCCTACAATTTGGGAGTAACTAACTTGTAACTAACTGCTTCGTCAGCTTAATAGAAAATGATCCTAACGACTCAGCCCACGCAGCTCAAACGACGTCGTGTAGCTGTTTTATTTTGTTAACTAATTAATTTAATGAAACGACGACGTTTTTCTCCCTTATTTGTTTTAACAGTTTTAACAGCTAATCCTAACTAACTTTCAAATTTAACCTACAATTAATAGCAACTGATTCAACTAGCAACTAATCAGCTCATAACAACTACTCCCCGCTCGAAATAATCCTTGTCCTCAAGGAGTGAAGTCTAGAAACTGGGCTCGAAAGACAGCATAATCCATCCAAGTGTTACCATCAGGAGAAGCATTAAACCACTTGACCAAAACCTGAGGTACACCTACCCCATTTCTGGGCAGCAGACGCCTGTCAGCAATAGCTTCAGGTACCAGTAATGTAGCTCCTTGATCTGCAGTATGCACTGGTAGGATAGGTGATGCAAGAGCTGACCCAATCTTCTTTTTAAGCTCTGAGACATGGAAGGTAGGATGGATTTTGGAGCCTGCTGGGAGCTGAATCTTGTAAGCTACAGAGCCGATCCTCTCATCACTTGAAAGGGGCCAAAATATTTGGGAAGCAATTTATGATGATTGTGAGCTTTAAGAGAAGTCTGCCTATAGGGATGTAGCCATACATACACCCAATCACCAACTTCAAGTATCCTTTCAGACCTGTGTTTGTCAGCCTGCACCTTCATTCTACTTTGAGCTTGTGCCAAATGAAACTTGATTGCTCTTAGAGTTGCTTCCCTAGCCTGTAAGCTTCTGTCCACGACATCTAGCTGTAGCTCAAAGGGATGGTAGGGAATGAGTGGGGGAGGGGCTTGCCCATACAACACTTCATAAGGGGACATGTGCAGTGCTGAGTGTTAAGTAGTGTTGTACTGCCACTCAGCCAGTGGAAGCCATTTACACCATTCTTTTGGTCTGTCAGCAATCATACATCGCAGATGACATTCCAGACATCTGTTGAGCACCTCTGTTTGGCCATCACTCTGAGGGTAATAAGCTGTGGACATGTGTAAATTCACCCCTGTAATGTGAAGAATTCTTTCCAGAATTTGCTTAAGAAAACAGCATCCCTGTCAGACACAATGGTTTGTGGCCAACTATGCAGTATGAAAACTTGATCCAAGAAAAGCTGAGCCACATCCAGGGCAGTGTATGGGTGTATCAAGCTCAGGAAGTGGGCATATTTGCTCAGCCTGTCTACAACCACCAGAATAGCAGTTTTCCCCCCTGAGTTGGGTAAGCATTCCACAAAATCCATCGATATATGTTGCCAAACTCTCTGAGGAATCTCAAGAGGTTGCAACAAACCAGGAGATGCTACTTTCTCGGACTTGCACCTTTGACAGACATCACAAGATTTAATGTACTTGTAAACATCAGGTTTCATTCTCTTCCAGTAGAAGTATTGCTTCAGCCTCATAAGTGTAGCCTATATTCCAGAATGGCCACCTAAAGTGCAACTGTGGTGCAACTATAATAGCTCCTTTCTTAGTTCAGCATCTTTACCCACTACAACCTTACCTTTCCTTGTCAGCACCCCACCTCTCAGTTGGTAGTGGGGTTTTGCAGAAGGATCATGCTGTAAAGCTGCTACAATTTTTTCCAATTTAACATCTCCTAGATAAGAAGCATGAATTCTAGACCATAGTGTTGTGTTAACACCAGTCAAGCTATAACATTGGACTGTATCATTAAGTTTGTCATGTACCCTTCTGGAGAGGGCATTAGCTGCAGTATTGTCTTTTCCCCTTTTGTACTGGATAGTATAGTCATACCCCATGAGTTTGACAAGCCACTTTTGTTGGCTTGGGGTGGTGATCCTCTGCTCCAATAAGTATTTGAGGCTGTGATGGTCAGTGAGGATGACAAAGTGTCTGCCTATCAAATAAGGCCTCCATTTTTGCACAGCAGTTATAATGGCCAGCAGTTCCCTTTCATAAACTGATAGAGCTTGATTCCTAGGGCATAAGCCTTTACTGAAGTAGGCTATAAGTTTGCCTTTCTGCATCAATACAGCTCCTATTCCCCTACCTAAAGCATCAGATTCAATCACAAAATCCTGTGAAAAATAAGCAAGTCCCAAAACTGGAGCTGAGGTTAGAGCCTCTTTCAAGTTTTGAAATGCTTGTTTGCCTGCATCAGTCCATGTAAAAGCATTCTTCTTGAGCATATCAGTCAATGGTCTGGCTATCAACCCATAGTTCTTGATAAACCTTCTGTAGTGTCCTGTTAATCCCAGAAAACCTCTTAAAGACTTCAGGTTCTGAGGTAATGGCCACTTCACTACAGCTGAGACCTTGTTAGGATCCATGGACACCCCCTGTTGTGAGACGACATGCACCAAATATTTAACTTCCTGCACACCAAAACTACATTTACTCTTCTTTACAAACAGCTGGTATCGCCTGAGCAGCTCAAATGCAGTAGTTAGGTGTTGCAGATGTTGTTCCCAATCTGAGCTATAGATTAAAATGTCATCAAAGAAGACCAGAATGAACTTCCACAAGTGTTGAGCAAATACTGAATTCATTAGGCTCTGGAAGGTTAATGGAGCATTGGTGAGACCAAAGGGCATCACTAAGAACTCAAAGTGGCCATGATGAGTTCTGAAAGCTGTTTTGCATATATCTTCTTTAGCCATTCTTATTTGGTGATAACCAGCTCTCAGATCCAACTTAGAGAAGTACTTAACACCTTGTAATTCATCTAGCAGTTCTTCTATAACAGGAATAGGAAACTTATCCTTGATTGTGCTCTTATTCAACTCTCTATATTCCACACACATCCTCCAGGACCCATCTTTCTTCTTGACCAACACAATAGGAGAGGAGTAGGGGCTAGTGTTGTGCCTGACTACTCCTGAATCTAATAGCTCTTGAACAATTTTCTCTATTTCTCCTTTTTGAACAGCTGGATATCTGTAGGGTCTTACACTGATAGGTGAGGTTCCTTCCTTCAGTATAATCCTGTGGTCATGACTTCTTTGAGGAGGTAAGGTGGTTGACTCTTCAAACAAGTTAGCAACTTGTCAAGTAGTTGCTGCATCTCCAGTTGCTAGTTCTGCAAACCCCCTTGCTGGAATTTCTGTATGTTACACAGCTAAACTCCACCTTGCTGAGCAATAATATCTATGCTCCTCAACATACCAACAGTCATCATGGACAATGATGTTGTTTGAGATGACAGTTTGTTCATCTGATCCTGATCAAACATCTTTACATTAGCAGGTAGCATTCCTCTTAGAGACACCCTCTTTTTCTTCACCCCAATTTCCATCCTAAGCTGCCTGAAGTTCCACTTAATATCTCATAAGGTCACAAGCCACTGGATTCCTAACACCAAGTTACATCCCCCAAGGGTAATAACAACATATCAGAAGTGAAGGTCACTCTTTGCATTATCCAGGAAAAATTCTCAGCCACAACTACTGAAAAATGAGGTATTGTCTTTAGCTCACATCCTAACCTCATTGCAGTGTTCAGATCTAAAAAATTATGTGTGCTACCTGAATCAACTAAATCAACTAAAATATGAACAGCCTTACCCCCAACTGAACCAGTTACCTTCATAGTGCTGTAATCAAATAGCCCAGTCATAGCATGTACAGACACTCTTGGGATGATCAATGGCTCCTCTCTAATTTCCTCTTGTGACAGTTCTTCTTCTACTACATTCTCCAACTCCCATTCCCCAAGGCATTCCTCTGCATTCTCCACTTCCATACAGAACAACTGCCTCTTCTTTGTACAATTATGTGTTGGTGTGTATTTCTCATCATAGTGGAAGCATAGATTCTTGCTTCTTTTGTCCTCTAATTCTGCAGGTGATAGGAATCTGGTGTTTCTGGTGGTTGGTCTAACTGAGGGAGGATTATATGATGAAGTTGATCTCTGACTAAAGCCAGATCTTGGGTTATAAAAACTGGTTGAAATATGGGTTGAAGGTACTGATGATGGTTGTTTGTTCAAAGCATTGGTTCTTTCTTGAATCTTGGCTAAACTGATAGCATCTTGCAATGTTTTTGGGTCATGCATTTTAACTGGAAGGCCTATGTTAGATTTCAACCCCCTTACAAAGCAGCTAATCACATATTCCTCAGCTAATTCTACCCTGGTTAACAATTCATCGAACTCATCTACATATTCTTTCACATATCCAGTTTGTCTTAACTCCTTAATGTCACCCACAGGATCATCATACAATGTAGTACTGCATCTAGAAAATAATGCACTAATATACTCACCCCAAGAAGGCCATTCACGTGTGATTCTTCCCTTCATGAATACTTGATGCCATTGTAGGGCCTTGCCTTCTAAATGCAGAGAAGCTAACTTCACTTTAGATCTGTCTGGGGGTTCCGATCACATCAAAGTACTGTTCACTTTTGTATACCCAATCTTTCAACCTGGTTCCATCAAATTTTAGAAATTCAACCTGATGATTCTTCTCAGTTATCAAATAATCATCCTTGCCTTGAACTTCTTTAACCTGGTGTATTCCATTTTCACTTGCAGTTGGAACTTCTATTCCTCCTCCTGACAAGAATGTAGCCAACAACTTCTTCATTTCCTCCATGATTTGAACTTGCTTTTCTTCCATGACTTTTTGTTGATCTTCCAGAACCCTTTCCATGGTTGATTTGAAATCATCAAGGGACCCTTTTAATCCATCTACTTCACGTCTGAATTCAGAGTATCTAGTGCTATCCGCCATTACTACCGCCAGGGAACGACCGGCTCTGATACCAAATGATACAGCTCAATTTACGAGCTAAGATAACTGGGAAAGAACTCAAAAACCTAAGGAACCACAGTTCCTGAACAGAATTTGATCAAGCCAAGAGAGAGGGAGAGTAATGTGCAAGAGAGAGAAAAAGATTCTACACTTTTCATTAACCAATTTCTGTATATCCAATACACAAGATTTTCCCCCAATCTAACCCTACAATTTGGGAGTAACTAATTGCCTCGTCAGCTTAATAGAAACTTATCCTAACGACCCAGCCCGCGCAGCTCAAACGACGTCGTGTAGCTGTTTTATTTTGTTAACTAATTCATTTAATGAAACGACGACATTTTGCTCCCTTATTTGTTTTAACAGCTAATCCTAACTAACATTCAAATTTAACCTACAATTAATAGCAACTGATTCAGCTAGCAACTAATCAGCTCATAACATGTGGCCACCAGATTCTATCATTAAAACACTATAGAACTAAATGAATTTGGGTGGACTTCAAATTACAATTCTTCAGGTTGATCAATGATACACATTAAGCTACTTTTGAATTTCAGTAGACTTCAAATTCTAACACGAGTGGAATAAGAACATTTTTCATAGTTGAATTTTATTACTTCAAAAAATAATTAAATATTGAATATTTTATATAGCTAAGAATGGAAATATTCTGTTGGTTCTTTTGAAATTCTAAAGCCATAGAAATTGTACCCATATAAAACACTTTAAACCGCCTCACCTTTCTATGCATAAAATATTTACTGGCATATTGCAATAGCACTGCCTCAGGTAAGTTAAGATTTCTTCCCTTTTTTTCCTTTTTTGCTTCAATGTTTTTTTTTTATTTGCATGCTAAAATTATATATGCATGCAGTATATTGATGGAATTAGGTATAACTTGCCGTTCAGTTCTTTGAAATTTTGAGTTAGTATGTTAGTCCTTGTAATTGTTCATTTTAGAGAAAATCCAGATAAATCTGATATGTTGCATATGGTTGCTATTCACAATTTTTTAATATTTGTTTGATAAACAATGATCTCAGGTAATTTTTAAATTTCTCTTGCAGTTTTATATATTTTCAAGGTAAGTATGAATAGAATTAGAGTTACATGAAAGTTATGAGTAGTTTTTGTTATTCCTGCGTGCAAAAATATCAGAAAATACGACAAACAGAAATATGTAAACAGTATGCCGGACAATCCCGAGCCCACAAGTTTCTTGTGTCTCCTTAAGGAATCTAACCCCTTCACTGTTGCCAAAGGTTAACGGGTTAATTCCTCCCAGGATGGAACGGGATTACAGTTCTACGGTAGTGGTACTTCAAATTGTAGAACTCGGCGAATTAAAAAGAAGCGGAGCAAATCACACGATAATTACTGTTTGTATGCAGAAGAAAGGGAGGAGATGGTAAGATATTTTGTGAGGAAAAAGTCTGAAGAAGGGCACGTACTTATAGCCAAATGATAGGCTGGAATGAAGAGACACAACCTTTCAACTTGTGGCTGTTTCAGAAAATGTCCACACTTAATGGTTGTATCAAAACATAACGGGAAAATTTTAAAATAGAGGAATGAATTCAGATTGAATTCAGATTCCCGTTACAAAAACGGAATACCAAATATTAATTATAAAATATTAATATAATTAAAAATATTAATATAAAATATTAATATTATTTAATACTTTTAGTTTTTTGTTGGTCCAAAAAATTAAGTCAATCAATCGACCGAATTCGAATCAGAAGCCGAAGCCGAGACGAGTGAGCGACGACGACGGCGTTAGGCTCCCCTTCTTCTCAACCCTTTTAAGAGTTAGAAGAAACCATTCCCTATTTAAACCCAACAAAAGCCTTTTCCTCTACCATTATGGTAGAAAGTGCATTTACCTTATAAAAGGAATCTTTTCACCTTTCCACCAATTTTTCATTCACACTCTTCATATTCCAAAAAACTCATCAACCCCCCACATGAATGGGGAATGGCTATGTTATGCAAATATGCATGACAAACTTGTATGATTTGCAAGAAAGAATTAGTTGCATCGGGATAAGTAGATTTCCCTTTGAACTTTCCGTAATGAACATACATCGAATATACTCGGTCAATCGGTAGATTTGATATCTTTGAACCGTTGAGCTTTGGTGTATACCTAGACAACGTAAGTCACACAACTAACCCTTAGCTGTATTTGGTTCTTACTGTTG
The DNA here is from genome assembly GCA_037355625.1 of Petunia x hybrida. NCBI lineage: Eukaryota > Viridiplantae > Streptophyta > Magnoliopsida > Solanales > Solanaceae > Petunia > Petunia x hybrida. The sequence continues at coordinate 6,988,793 of JBBBVM010000484.1, forward strand.
TGTTCATTTCAGCCATGAACACCGCCTGGTTTTAGAAGTGCGTAGATAATTGGCCCTACAGAATTCTCCTTGAAACGGCTTCCACTTCATACTTACATAGATGATTTCTGAACGTGTAATCCTGTAGATGTAAACTATTTGATAATTACAATATCAAACTTAGATAACCATTAAAAAATGCCTCAAGCATTTTATCCTTGGTACTTGAACATTGTCTCATCACGAGAATGGACCAAAAGTTTAATTTGACAATGTTGAACCGTCATAATAACTTTGTATTCTCCTTGAACCTAGTTCTTGGGATCTCCAGTATTCTAGGTAGAGTTGTCACTGTGATGACTTGTCCTTGGTCATATTCCCATTCCCTTCGATGAACACTCAACCGCCTCTCTAGTTATGCCTTTTGTAAGCGGATTCGACACATTATCCCTTGACTTCACGTAATCAATAGTGATAATTCCTCTAGAGAGTAGGTCCCTAACGGTTTTATGTCTTCGTCGTATATGAAGATTCTTACCGTTATACATGACATTCCTAGCTCGTCCTATAGCCAATTGACTATCACAATGTATACAAATTGGTGTCAACGGCTTAGGCCAGAACGGAATATCTTCAAAAAAATATAGAGCTTCTATTGTAGAGCGGAATATCTTCCAAAAAATTTCGAAGCCATTCAGCTTCTTCACCGGCCTTATCTAAAGCTATGAATTCAACTTCTATTGTAGAACGGGCAATACACGTTTGTTTGGACGATTTCCAAGATACCGCTCCTCCACCAAGTGTGAAAATATACCCACTTGTGGACTTAGAATCAGTTGTGCCGGTGATCCAATTGGCATCACAATATCCTTCAATGACCGCCGGATACTTGTTATAATGCAATGCAAAGTCTTGGGTGTATTTTAAATATCCCAAAACACGTTTCATTGCCATCCAATGAGTTTGATTGGGATTACTCGTGTATCGACTTAGTTTACTTATAGCACAAGCTATATCTGGATGAGTACAATTCATGATGTACATCAAACTTCCCAAAACACGAGCGTAATCCCGTTGCGATGTGCTTTGACCTTTGTTCTTTTTAAGAGCAAGGTTTACATCAATAGGAGTCCTTAAAACTTTAAAATTCAAATACTTAAATTTTTTAAGCACACTATTGATGTAATGAGATTGAGATAAAGCAAGACCTTGAGGAGTCTTTTGGATCTTAACACCCAGAATTAAGTCGGCAACTCCTAAGTCTTTCATATCAAATTTGCTAGTTCACATGCGTTTTGTAGCATTTATATTGGCAATGTCATTACTCATTATCAACATGTCATCCACATATAAGCAAACAATGACTACATAATTAAGAGTGTTTTTAATGTAAACACATTTATCACACTCGTTAATTTTAAAGCCATTTGACAACATTGTATGATCAAATTTTGTATCCCATTGTTTAGGTGCTTGTTTTAGTCCATAAAGCGACTTTACAGGTTTACACACCTTCTTTTCTTTTCCTGGGACCACAAACCCTTCAGGTTGTTCCATTTAAATTTTTTCCTCCAAATCCCCGTTTAAGAATGTTGTTTTAACATACATTTGATGGATTTCAAGACCATACACGGCGGCTAATGCTATTAACATACGTATGGATGTAATTCTGGTTACCGAAGAGTATGTGTCAAAGTAGTGAAGACCTTCTTATTGTCTATAGCCTTTGACAACAAGCCTTGCCTTGTACTTGTCAATAGTGCCATCAGCTTTCATTTTCTTTTTGAAAATCCACTTAGAACCTAATGGTTTGTTTCCAGGAGCAAGATCAACCAACTCCAAGGTATGGTTGTTCAAAATAGATTCTATTTGACTATTGACTGCCTCTTTCCAAAATGGTGAGTCTGAAGAAGACATGGCTTCTTTAAACGTCCGAGACTCATTTTCCAAAAGAAAAGTGACAAAGTCATCTCCAAATAAAGTAGAAGTTTTTTTTTACGCTTGCTACGTCTTGATTCTTCCTCATTTGGTGTACTTTCTTTAGTTCCTTCCCAAGGGCGTTTGGATCATTCACCAACTGACTCACGTTCCTTCTTATATGGATATATATTTTAAAAGAATTCAGCACTATCAGATTCCATCACCGTATTAACATGAATGTCGGGATTTTCTGATTTATAAACCAGAAATCGATATGATTTACTATTTGTAGCATATCCAATGAAAACACAATCAACTGTTTTCGGTCCTATCTTAACCCTTTTAGGTTTTGGAACTTGAACTTTTTCCAAACACCCCCACACTTCAAAATAATTCAAGTTGGGCTTCCTTCCTTTCCAGTTTTCATATGGAATGGAAAGTGTTTTGCTATGGGGAACTCGATTGAGTATTTGATTAGCTGTGAATATAGCTTCCCCCCCACAGGTTTTAGGGTAAACCCGATCTTATTAACAAGGCATTCACTATCTCCTTTAATGTTCGATTTTTCCTTTCCGCAATCCCATTAGATTGAGGCGTGTAAGGGGCAGATTGATGAATAATGCCATATTCCAAACATACTTGTTCAAAAGGAGATTCATATTCGCCGCCCCTATCACTTCTTATCATTTTGATCTTTTTTTAAGTTGCGCTTCAACTTCATTTTTGTATTGCTTGAATGCGTCAATTGCCTCATCTTTACTACTAAGTAAATAAACATAGCAGTAACGAGTGCTATCGTCAATAAAAGTTATGAAATACTTCTTTCCACCGCGAGATGGTATTGACTTCATGTCACAAATGTGCGTATGAATTAAGTCTAATGGTTCAAAATCCCTTTTAATTGACTTGTAAGGGTGTTTAGTATATTTAGACTGAATACATATTTGACATTATGACTTTTTGCAATCAAATTTAGGCAATACTTCCAAATTGATTATTTTCCGCAAGGTTTTATAATTGACATGTCCCAAACGAGAATGCCATAAATTATTTGACACAAGTAAGTAAGAAGAAGCTGAAATTTTATTCATAGTGTCAACGACCATTACATTGAGTTTGAAAAGGCCCTCAGTCAGGTAACCTTTAACTACATACAACTCATTCTTAGTTATTACAACTTTATCAGAAAAAAACACACTTAAACCCATTTTTAACGAGAAGTGCAGTAGACACATAGTTCTTCCGTATTTCAGGAACGTGAAGAATATTGTTAAGAGTAACAACCTTGCCAGATGTCATCTTGAGGCAAATCTTTCCATATCCTTCAATTTTTGCCGTTGCAGAGTTGCCCATAGAGAGTGTCTCATCAGGTCCCGCGGGAGCATATGAAGCAAAGGCTTCCTTCACAGCACAAACATGGCGGTGGCTCCAGAATCAATCCACCATTCTTTAGGATTTCCAACCAAGTTGCATTCAGAAATCATAGCACACAAATTAATGTCTTGCACTCCTTGGGCCAATTTACTCTCTTCAACCATGTTGGCTTGACCTTTTTCCTTTTTCTTGTCCTTGTCCTTCTTTGTAACACGACAGTCTGCGGACTTATGCTCACTCTTGCCACAGTTGTAGCAATTTCCCTTGAACTTTTTCTTGCTAGGATTGGTCTTCCCTCAAGAAGGCTTCTTTCTCTTATTCTAATTTGGATTATGCTCAACAATATTTGCTCCCGCTATTGTAGCATTTCCACGAGCCTTCTTTTCAGCAGATTTATTGTCTTCTTCAATCCTTAAGCGTACAATCAAATCGTCAAGGGACATCTCCTTGCGCTTATATTTCAAGTAATTCTTATAGTCCTTCCATAACAGAGGCAACTTTTCAATCATAGCCGCAACTTGAAACGCCTCATTAATCATCAAACCTTCAAAGAAAAATTTGTTAGCAACAATATAATTAACATTCTTAACATAAGGATTAATCAGGAGCATACCTTCAGCAAGGAGATCATGGATAATGACTTGAAGTTCTTGGACTTGGGATACAACAGATTTGTTATCCACCATCTTATAATCTAGAAATTTGGCAACCACAAATTTCTTCAGTCCATCGTCTTCAGTCTTATATTTCTTTTCCAGTGCATTCCACAGCTCCTTTGACGTTTCAACGTTACTATAAACGTTGTACAAGTCATCTTCCAAGCCACTTAGAATATAATTCTTGCATAGGAAGTCAGAATGCTTCCAAGCCTCAATCACAAGAAAGCGCTCGTTTTCAGGTGTTTCATCAGACAGGACCGGAGCATCCTCCTTAATAAACCTTTGCAGGCTTAAAGTGGTCAGATAAAAGAACATCTTTTGCTGCCATCTTTTAAAGTCCACACCAGAAAATTTCCCCGGCTTTTCTGCATTTGGCATAACCGTTGCAGTAGCAGTACGGCTAGACCTTGCAGCACCAGAAACTGTGGTAGCAGTAGCACTCACAATAGGGACATTTTGTTCCACTCCATTTGTCATCTCTGCCAAAATGACACAAGCAGAAACTATATAACCAACCGGTGAAGTATTTAAATCTTCAAACCGAATATAAACAAACTGTTTAAACAGTCGGAGTAGAAAAACCACGAAGGCTTTTAGTCTCCACAAACAGATTAATTAACTGTAAATAGGAGTAGAAAACCACGAATGTTTTACTCTCCTTAATCAGTCTCCTTAAACGATATATTATATAAAAGCAGAAAATAAATAACGTAAGATTTCTTAAGCTTGTTATTTTTGCATTAAAAAATATCAGAAAATACGACAAACAGAAATATGTAAACAGTATATATCGGACAATCCTGAGCCCACAAGTCTCTTGTGTCTTCTTAAGGAATCTAACCCCCTCACTGTTGCCCAAGGTTAACGGGTTAATTCCTCCCAGGATGTAATGGGATTACAGTTCTACGGTAGTGGCACTTCAAACTATAGAACTCGGCAAACTCAAAGAAACAGAGCAAATCAAACGACACTTACTGTTTGTATGCAGAAGAATGGGAGGAGATAGTCAGATTTTTGGTGAGGAAAAAGTCTGAAGAAGGGCACGTATTTATAGCCAAAGGATACGCTGGAATGAAGAGATAGAACCTTTCAACTTGTGGCTATTTCAAAAATCGTCCACACTTAATGGCTGTATTAAAACATAACTTGAAAAAATTAAAATAGAGGAATGAATTCAGATTGAATTCAGATTCCCGTTACAAAAACGGAATACCAAATATTAATTATAAAATATTAATATTATTTAATACTTTTATTTTTTTGTTGGTCCAAAAAATTAAGTCAATCAATCATATCAATTGACCGAATCCGAATCCGAAGCCGAAGCCGAAGCCGAGACGAGCGAGCGACGACGACGGCACGAGGCTCCTCTTCTTCTCAATCCTTTTAAGAGTTAGAAGAAACACTTCTCTATTTAAACCCAACAAAAGTCTTTTCCTCTACCATTATGGGAGAAAGTTCATTTCCATTATAAAAGGAACCTTTTTACCTTTCCACCCATTTTTCATTCACACTCTTCATATTCCAAAAAACCCAACAATCCCCCACATGAATGGGGAATGGCTATATTATGGAAATATACATGACAGGCTTGTATGATTTGCAAGAAAGAATTAGTTGCACCGGGACAAGTAGGTTTCCTTTTGAACTTTCCGTAGTGAACATACATCGGATATACTCGGTCAATCGGTAGATTTGATATCTTTGAACCGTTGAGCTTTGGTGTATACCTAGACAACGTAAGTCACACAACTAACCCTTAGTCGTCTTTGGTTTTCACTGTTGTGTTCGTTTAAACCATGAACGCCGCCTGGTTTCATAAGTGCGTAGAGAATTGGCCCTACAGAATTCTCCTTGAAGCGGCTTCCACTTCACACTTATATAGGTGATTTCTGAATGTGTAATCCCATAGATGTACACTATTTGATAATTACAATATCAAACTTAGATAATCATTAAAAAATGCCTCTAGCATTTTATCCTTGGTACTTCAACATTGTCTCATCACGGGAATGGACCAAAAATTTAATTTGACAATGTTGAACTGTCACACACAACTTTGTATTCTCCTTGAACCTAGTTCTTGGGATCTCCAGTCTTCTAGGTAGAGTTGCTGCCGTGATGACTTGTCCTCGGCCATAGTCCCATTCCCTTCGATGAACACTCAACTGCCTCTCTAGTTAGGCCTTTTGTAAGCGGATCCGACACATTATCCCTTGACTTAACATAATCAATAGTTATAATTCCTCTAAAGAGTAGGTCCCTAACAGTTTTATGTCTTCGTCGTATATGATGATTCTTACCATTATACATGACATTCCTAGCTCGTCCTATAGCCGATTGACTATCACAATGTATACAAATTGGTGTCAACGGCTTAGGCCAGAACGAAATATCTTCCAAAAAATTTCGAAGCCATTCAGCTTTTTCACCGGCCTTATCTAAAGCTATGAATTCAGCTTCCATTGTAGAGCGGGCAATACACGTGTGTTTGGAAGATTTCTAAGATACCACTCCTCCACCAAGTGTGAAAGTATACCTACTTGTGGACTTAGAATCAGTTGTTCCGGTGATCCAATTGGCATCACAATATCCTTCAATGACCGCAGGATACTTGTTATAATGCAATGCAAAGTCTTGGGTGTATTTTAAATATCCCAAAACACGTTTCATTGCCATCCAATAAGTTTGATTTGGATTACTCGTGTATCGACTTTGTTTACTTATAGCACAAGCTATATCTTGACGAGTACAATTCATGATGTACATCAAACTTCCCAAAACACGAGCGTAATCCCACTGCGACGTGCTTTGACCTTTGTTCTTTTTAAGAGCATGGTTTAAATCAATAGGAGTCCCTGAAACTTTAAAATTCAAATACTTAAATTTTTCAAGCACACTATTGATGTAATGAGATTGAGACAAAGCAAGACCTTGAGGAGTCTTTTGGATCTAAAAACCTAGAATTAAGTCGGCAACTCCTAAGTCTTTTATATCAAATTTGCTAGTTAGCATGCGTTTTGTAGTATTTATATTGGCAATGTCATTACTCATTATCAACATGTCATTCACATATAAGCAAACAATGACTACATAATTAGGAGTGTTTTTAATGTAAACACATTTATCACACTCGTTAATTTTAAAGCCATTTGACAACATTGTATGATCAAATTTTGCATGCCATTGTTAAGGTGCTTGTTTTAGTCCATAAAGCGACTTAACAAGTTTACACACCTTCTTTTCTTTTCCTGGGACCACAAACCCTTCAGGTTGTTCCATGTAAATTTCTTCCTCCAAATCCCCGTTTAAGAACGCTATCTTAACATCCATTTGATGGATTTCAAGACCATACACGGCGACTAACGCAATTAACATACGTATGGATGTAATTCTGGTTACCGGAGAGTATGTGTCAAAGTAATGAAGACCTTTTTGTTGTCTATAGCCTTTGACAACAAGCCTTGCCTTGTACTTGTCAATAGTGCCATCAGCTTTCATTTTCCTTTTGAAAATCCACTTAGAACCTAATGGTTTGTTTCCAGGAGGAAGATCAACCAACTCCCAAGTATGGTTGTTCAAAATAGATTCTATTTCACTATTGGCTGCGTCTTTCCAAAATATTGAGTCTGAAGAAGATATGGCTTCTTTAAATGGCTGAGGCTCATTTTCTAAAAGAAAAGTGACAAAGTCATCTCCAAATGAAGTAGAAGTTTTTTGACGCTTGCTACGTCATGGTTCTTCCTCATTTGGTGTACTTTCTTTAGTTCCTTCCCAAGGGCGTTTGGATCATTCACCAACTGACTCACGTTCCTTCTTATACAGATACATATATTTTCAAAAAATTCAGCACTATCGGATTCCATCACTGTATTAACATGAATGTCGGGATTTTTTGATTTATAAACCAGAAATCGATATGCTTTACTATTTGTAGCATATCCAATGAAAACACAATCAACTGTTTTCGGTCATATCTTAACCCTTTTGAGTTTTGGAACTTGCACTTTTTCCAAACACCCCCACACACTTTGAAATAATTCAAGTTGGGCTTCCTTCCTTTCCACTTTTCATATGGAATGGAAAGTGTTTTGCTATGGGGAACTCGATTGAGTATTTGATTAGCCGTGAATATAGCTTCCCCCCACAAGTTCTGGGGTAAACCCAAATTTATTAACAAGGTAATCATCGTCTCCTTTAATGTTCAATTTTTCCTTTCCGCAATCCCATTAGATTGAGGCATGTAAGGGGCAGTTGTTTGATGAATAATGCCATATTCCAAATATATTTGTTCAAAAAGAGATCATATTCGCCACCCCTATCACTTCTGATGCGGGGCAAATTGGATCCAAAGCGCCAACCATCAAGATCCAAGCTCAAGAGCACAAGAGTACACGTCAAGGGCTCCGGAGGAAGATTCGAGAGTGATTTGAAGTCATAAACTTGATCGCCATCGAGGGAGGACCAACTACGGACCAAGGAGGAACACTTATAGTCCATTTTTGAGGCATCTCAAGACCGCCCAGGATGAGGTGGAGCGCCTACACAAAGAGGCGGACCGCCTATGTAAGTTCAAGTCTCAGGATTCAAGGAGGCGGACCGCCTAAAGGCACTAGGTGGACCGCCTACTGTGCAGTCACCCTTAGAGAAGCTGAAGACAGGCGGAGCTCCTAGAGGGGGAAGTGGACCGCCTACCCCTGTGTTAGCATCATGGGATTTCATTTATTTTGATGTGTAATTCCTACTTTAGCCCTACGTGGCTTATATTGTTTTAACCCACTTTGGGGGTATTTAGGACCTTTCATTATGCATAGAAGGAAGCTATAAAAGCCTCCCTTAGGTATTTAATTTCACTCACCCTACATTTGAATGAAAAACATGAAACTTGAAAGCTTGAGAGCATTTCAATGAAAACCCTTTGTGCGGGCTTGATTTCACTTGGTGGATTCCAAGTTGAACTTTAATCCTTTATTGATCATTCTATTTGCGAGAGCCGAGTGTCTCTCGAGGATAGTTGCTTAGTATAGGTGTTCCTTGATAATCACCCGAGGTGTATCCAAATAAGTTCTTCGGTGCTACTTAGGTAATTCGTTCTAGCCACGTCTCGCTTTTATCTTTACTCTATTGCTTCCGCTACTTTTATTGCTTCCGCTTGTTTACCCCGTATCATCTTGGTATTAGAGCACGGATAGGTTTTGTTCTTACAAACCCTCGATCGTGACTCTCTATCGTGTTATTATTTGTTGTTGTTCTTGAAAGAAGAAAAACCAAAAAATTGAAAAGTTGAAAAAAATACAAAAATTGGTGAAACTTGTTGGATTCGAACACCCAGACATTGAAAATCATTGGGGTTTGATATATGTTTGATTCCCATTGTTTTGGTACCAAAATATCTTGATTTGGTGTTGTGATTTGAAATTTGAAGAATCAAATCTCAAAGTTTTCAAAAACCCAACAAATTCTTGCTTGAAGATCAAAATCGATTTGTTGTTGTTTGTTGGGGTTAGAAACTATTGGGGTTTGTTTGTAATCATCCTATAAACCTTTGGGTATCATTAGATTGGAAAAACAACGTGTTTTTGTTGGAAATTTAGGTGCTAAAGAATAAAAAATGCGGAGTATATTGCTGCAGGAAAACTCAGTAGGCGGACCGCCTAAATTTTGAGGCAGACCGCCTCCCTCTAATAAGCTCTCTGTATTTCACAGGGCGGACCGCCCACCTGTTGAGGCGGAGCGCCTCTTTCTGGAACGCATCCGGGTAGTTGTTTTTCGTAGGCTTTCGTTTTTTGTTGGCTTGTATCACTTTCGGCTAGTACTTTTCAAGTAACACTCCTACTTTACTAGTACTAGTTCATTGAGCAATTAGGACCTTCGTGCTTAGAGGAGAGTAGAAATCAAAGAAGACTCGTAGTATATTGTTTGCTTCAAGTGCTCACTTAAATAGCCTAGCGTTCATCGAGTCCCATCAATTTCACTCTTCCCGGAGGGTATTTGGTTCTTGTGAACTTGAATGGTTATTGAGGAGGTTGTTCAACTATGAGTAAACCTTTGGAATCAAGCTTGAATGAAAAATCCTCCACCACTAAACGAGTGTACCCGAGTGACATTCAAAGTGAGGGAGCAGGTGAGGTTTTTACCCTAACCTTTTTCTTGTCTTTGATTTATGTAGGTACATGGCCGGAGATGTTGACGAGACCATTAAGGTCCCGGTAAGCACTTTGGCCTACCTCTTGGCTGAGGTGAGATCTATAAACCAAAGGCCTGAGAGCCTTGAAGGAGAATGGACCCCGAGTGTCCAAAAATGTGCCGGAGAAGGTACAAGTGATGGAATGTTGGGCATTCCCCAACCATTGGACGTTCCCCAACAAGTGGGCATTCCCCACTACTTGGGCATCCCCCAAGGTGATGGTGAACAAGATGATGAGCTTAAAATGACACTTGTGGTGCGGAGGAGTTTAGGTGCCATGAGTCTTGAGGAGGAGGATGATGTACAAAGGGAGAATCTCTTCCATGCTAGGTGCCGTGTGATGGGGCAACTGTGCTCAATGATCATTGATTCAGGAAGTTGTGCTAACATAGTGAGCGAAACCTTGATTTCCCAAATGAAATTGCCTACTATAAAGCATCCACATCCCTACCGTTTACAATGGTTGAGTGAATGTGGAGAGTTGAGAGTGGTGAAGCGAGTCTTGATTGAGTTTAGCATTGGGAATTATCGAGATAAGATGATGTTCGATGTAGTACCTATGCAAGCTTGCCATCTCTTGTTTGGAAGGCCATTGCAATATGATCGGAGCATAGTGCATGATAGTAGATCCAACTCTTACACGGTTTTTCATGGATCTAGAAAGTATGTACTCAAGCCTTTGACACCGAGGCAAGTAAGTAATGACTATATGATTATGAGGGAGTTGAGGGAAGCGGCTAAAGCCAAGTCACCTATGGTACTTGAGCTCGAAACCAACAATCTTATGGTCATGCCCTTGCAAGTTGAAAGTGAAAGTCACTCTACTCCAAATGAAGACAATCTTGAGTCTCATTCCTTTGTACTTGAACATGAGAGAAAAAAGAAACAGAGGAGTGAGGGAGTGACTGGTGACAATCCTAGAGAGGAAAAAGGAGAGGAAGTGAGGAGTGATGTGAGTGGATTGTCACCCGAATCTACACTTGGCCTTGAGAAAAAAATGAGAGAAAGGAGAGAAGAGGAAATACAAAATGAGAGTGAGGACACCCTTTGTTCTAACCATGTTTTATCTTCTTCTTCTTCTATTTTTTTTGGCTTATGTGTAGGTGCTCTTGGAGGCAAGTTAGTGGAGCCTCAACCGAATGCTAAGGAAGGAAGGCAAGGTGATGAAGATCCTCATTGCGAGTTTCATGAAGAGGAAGTTGGACTTGATACTTCACGTGCTATGAGTGCTCAAGGAAGCAATTCGTCACCTTTTTATGAACATGTTTATTCCTTGTCTTGTGAAGACTCAATGCTAGTTGGTACTTGTGTTGCATCTAATGAATTTGCAACTAGCATAGAGTCGACTAGTCAACTTGTGAGTACTTGTGTATCACTAGTGGAGAGAAATTCTAAGCCACATCATGATGTGAGCTCATTGTTCAATGAACCTCTCCCTAGTGTAGATTTAATAGTTGACTTTGATTATGACCTTTGCTATGACACACCACCACTCTTTGACAAAGGGAAAGGTGAGATAGTTGATCATACCCTTATTGATATGCTTCTATTTGGTGGACCAATGTGACCTTGAGGAGTCCAAATTGCATGAATTGGAAGAGGTTGTCTATGATGACTCCTCAAGTGAGAGTAAAGAACCTAATCTTGATACTATGCCTTTGTTTGACTATGAAATTGAGGTGCATGCTTTTACATTTCCGTTGTTTGAAGACAATTTCATTGGTATTAGTGATTTGTATCGGACTAGAGTTGAGAATGAGTCAAAACCTCCGTGGTGTGAAGGGTTTGAACCCATATCCGTCAATTTTGGCCGTTGCAGAGTTGCCCATAAAGAGTGTCTCATCTGGTTCCACAGGCGCATAATCTTGTATTAATTTCTTCAACTTAATTGTTAAGTTTTATAGCAATTCTTTGCATAACAATAATTTTAAATTGAGATTTCATTCCAAATATAAATTAATCAAGCCACTTAATTTTTCAAAAGTCAATAATAAATATTACTCACCTTATTCTTCAGATTAAAAAAGAGAAACTATAGATTAATTGAAACTAATTTAAGTTATTTACGAATAAAAATTAGTCATAAAATAAAATATTATAATAGAAAAAATTAAAGAAAACAACAACAAAAAGAAATAAAGAAGAAAGAAGAAGAAGAAGAAGAAGAAGAAGAAGAAGAAGAAGAAGAAGAGGAGAAAGAGAGAGAAAGAAGATAAAGGACAAAAAGAAAATAAAGAAAATAGCTGCCTACCACCTAGCCCTATGGTGGGAATAGTACTTTTATGTAACTGTGCAATACAAGAATAATTAATTCATAATTCATTCATTCAAAGAACTAAAAGTGTGCATTAAAGGGGTTTTGAACACGCATCTTCTGGCTCAAAGCATGACAACTTTGCCACTGGCCCAAGCACCTTTTTGTTCAATGGGTTCCAATTATTATATTTGTATAGATTTGTAGTAATTTTTATATAAATATAAACACACACACACGCACACGCACATGTGTCTGTGTGTGTATATATATATATATATATATATATATATATATAAGAGTGGATCTGCAGGGTCCCAAATGAATTGGCTTATTCAAAAAAAGTAGCTGTGAGGAATAAAGAGCGTATTCTGTGGCATTTGATTCCATTCTTGCTAACAGGACCTTCCTACATGAAGGGCTATAATACTAGGAAAGCGGACTGATGGATATAATTTATTCATATATTTTCATAGTTAAATACTAAGTATTTTAAATAAAACGTGAATAAATAAATCCATCTCTCGCATATTTTCTAACATATTTTGCAGGAAGAAGAAGATAATCAAAGTGAAGAAAAATAAGGGAATGACCATTGATGATTACATTATTCATAGTGCGAGTATAACACTGATAGCCATGTCCGTAAATTTTTTACGCTGAAGAACAAAAGCGCAAACGGAAGAAAATTCATAAAATGAAGTTACCTATGCATCTTTGATAAAGTCATCAATCTCAACTCACCTTGGCCATTTTGAATTAGTTCTCACCACCTTAAGATATGGCTTCTTAGAAAGAACTTTGGCCTTGGAATTTATCTATAAATAGGTAGTAAACTTTGTATGAAAAGTCACCATTACCATTTGCAGACAACTAACAACGTTGCTCTCTTTTTTTTTCTAAAGCCTTGTAGTAATTTTCCTTTTTAGAAGAATAACATTTCTTCATAAGTTTTCATATTTTAAAATAGTTTTTCTTACTCCATAATGGAGTAATCTCTTTTATTGGGATAGTTGATGAAACTTGATACTATTTATAATACTTATCTCAGTTTTAATACATGCTTACTTGAAGCTTTTTAATCACATTTTAATACTGTACTAGAATGATAGTTTTTACTAAATCTTTATTTTCACATCTGTCTATTTTATCTCTAGATTATTTTTATATTAATTTTGTAATTTTCACGGAGCAAAATTAATGTATGATAACTGATGAAATAAAATAGTAGAGTAAAAACTAGTTTTCCAAGTCTGTAATCTTGTTTACCTCAGTTTTAATTCTCACGGAGGAATTGTTGTAGGTAAGATTATTGATTTTCTGTAAAAATATTCTCACGAAGTTTTTACTACTTTTAAGCACAATTCAGGCAAGAGAATTATTTCGGTTTAATCGTCACTAGTTATTATTCAATTAATATGCATAACCTCACGGAGTGTTATTAATTGATTATTTCTTAGTGAGCAAAATATTATTGAATTAGAAATAAGAAATTATTCCTACATGTCAAAATTGAGATATTTGTTATAAGTATTACCAAGTGAATTCAACGATTCCCAACTCTTTTTAAATTTGAAATTTTTTGGAAGTTGTTTGTTTCAGTTTAAGTAAATTTAAATTTAAAACTCGCATTTAATCAATTTGATTCTCTCAAATAGTAATTAAAATATTATAAGTCCGTAGCATAGAATACCCTATTTCTGTGGGACGAAATCTTAAACTATATTAGAATTTGACAAGAACGAGCAGACAATTTCTATGCACTTTGGACCTCGTCAAATTTTTGGCGCCGTTGCCGGGGATTGGCGTTTATCTACTTCGGACAAAATATTTGATTACTAATTTGAGGACTTAATAATATAATATAAATTAACAAAATCAACTAAATATTATTTTAACTATAACTACTGATTACTAACATCTAACCGTATTATATTTGCTTCTAACATTTTTATTTTTATTCTTTTTTTAGTATATCTATTATTATCATTAACTTTCTTTACTGTCACCATTTACTATTTCCTAATAGTGTTATATCCTACTTTATCTATATATACTAATTTATTATCTTTTTATTGTTGTTCATTCTACTTACATGATTTTGTCACTTACGTCTTTTCCATAATAACTATCATTGTTGTTACTTTCTGTTTTTTTTAGTATTACCACCTTCTGTTATTATTAGTAATATTTACTCTTTATTGTACTACTATTATTTACTATTATAATTTAGTAACAATATCATATAATTTATTTTTTATTAAATTATCTTCAATTTTTTATTGCGATTGTGGTTTTCTTTATTATTGTCATTGTTACTATAACTATAATTTTTAGTACTACTAATAGTTTTATCTATATCATATTAGTAGTATGTTAATTTTCTTTTTCTTCTACCTACTGCTTCTTCCAAATTTAAATTTATTCTTATATTAGTATATCTACCCATAGTATAACTCTTACGGTAAGAACTACCACCTATAGAGCCACATCATTCTTCCTATCACCATCTTGTCTTCCATCACTTTAACTACCTTAACACTACTATTACATCTTACTACTTTATCTAGTTAACTACTTACTACTCTTCTCTTTTTATTATTACTATTTTTTTTTTATTCACCTAGTATTAGTCATCGTTCTCTGGGTCGTTGTTCCTGAGAGTGAGAATTCCTCCATTGCCATTGTTGTTGTTGTTTCTGGTGGCACTTCCACTTCTACTTGCAGCGCCTGGAGCTCTTGCCATTATAAGATGAGAGTGATTCTTGAGTTGTGTTGTGGATTATTGGTTCTAATGCCTCTATTTATAGGCTCCAAATCGATGCAACCTTTGGTGTTCCTAGAAAAGTCTCATCGTTTCCAGTGGCAATTATGAACAGCCACTTCGTTTAACCCAATTCCGGCTGTTTCCAATGACGGGGCGCATGCGTGTATTAAATGCGTTCAATCACTTTATCAACTGCATTGGGTCAATTAATCTACGTTATTTTTTTTTCAATAATCAACCCATATAGTGTCTATTAATCGAAAATGTAAATACTCAACTGATTGTAAACATGTCCAGCATTTGGTGAACTAAATAATAGTCATTTTTATAAAAGACACTTAAAATAGAAATAAAATATATTAACGAAACAATTACAATCAGTTCAAATTGTTCCAACAAATAACAAAGTACCAAATTAAGACAGCCACATCTAACACTACTTAAACAAACCAAATTATTACAACTTAAGCTAATACACCAAATCAGAATTGCAAGGTTGATTATCAACCTCGTACCAAAGCAGGGCAGGTTGTCCTCTTATGGCCACTTCTCTTGCAGTTTGAACATATATTTTGCCTCTTCCTTGAGAAAAATGTTTAACCAACTGAGGGAAAATGATTAATTCTCCTTCTACCCTTTTTGGGATCGACCATCGGCGGAAGAATTCTTCTTATGAACTACCTCTGGAGGAACCATCCATTCTTGCTCTGGTGGCATTGGATAAACATTTTCTTCATACGCACACATGTAAGTCTGAAGCCTATAAAATGGACAAGTGTAATGGTACGCACTAGCACCATATTCATCTTCATACCTTATCCTTAACACTGCAAACGCATTCTTGCATGGTATCTTGTCCAGGTCAAACTCCCGGCATGTACACGTTCTGAAATGAAGATTGACAGTGTGGGATAGGCCATCTCCAACCACAGTGTACTTCAGTACTTCCACGTTCCCGCCTGCATGATAAGCAATCAATTTGTTTCCTTCAAGCATATTCTGATTCAATTTTGTTTCAGCACTGGGCACCAAAATGGTGTTGTGTTTCTTCATCTCCTCATGCCTCTCATTGAACTTGTCGGTAAACCTTCGAGTAATAGCATTGCACAATCCCAGGATGGGGTATTCTCTCTCGTCCTTGAACATTGCGTTGAGAGACTCGGAAAGGTTTGTGGTCATTACATCGTACCTGTTTCCTGGAAAAAATGCTCTCGTGTCCACCTATGAAAGCCCACTTCATCCTTAAGACAAGCAGCTGCAGCAGGGCATTTTGACGCGAGCTGGTTAAAAGCATTGCTGAACACTTCAAAACGGTACGCCTTCGCAGCGGTATAATAATCCTTCAAAAATGATCCACACTTGAACCTTACGCGCATGTTCTCAGCAAGGTGCTTGGTGCAACAGCCATGAGATGCTAAGGTATACACCCTTCTAATCCCATTTGCTATGGCCTTGGCGCGATCGAAAATTATGCACAGGTCCGGTGTATTGGAGACTACGTGAGCCAGCTGTTCAAAAAAGAATTGCCATGAGCTATCGCACTCCTTGTCTACCACACAGAAAGCCAATGGATAAATGTGGTTCTCCGTGTCCTATGCGACAGCCGTCAACAAAATACCATCGTAGGTGGACGATAAATGTGTCCCATCGACTGATATCACCTTCCTCATATATGTAAACCCTCTAACCCAAGCTCCGTAAGCTACAAAAAAATACTTGAACCTCCCCTGTTTATCAACCCTTAACCCAGTCTTGCTGCCATGATTTAGGCTTTCCAACACAAAACTGTACGCATCTAAAACTGCGTAACTGTGCTCCGGACTGCCGCTAACTAAAGCCTTTGCAATTTCTCTTCCTTTCCAGCACTTCCAATAACTTACCTTACTATTCAGTTGTTGATCCAAAGCGCTCTTGATATCTTTTGTCGTCAACCCTTTGCCTTCAATAAACCTGTTCTTGAAATATTCTCCGATGACATCCGCTAAAGCATGTGGATGATGGCTTGGTAGATGTTGCACCCCACATGTGTGCTCTTTAAAGTATTTGGTGATCACAAACCTGTTGGAATTAACATACTTCATGGCACGCACCATCCACCTGCAGCGCGCTTCTACACACGCCACGACATACAGGGATTTAGTACTCTTCTTTGTTTTGAATGTAAATGGCTTCTTCATTGAACCCATCTTCAAAGCCACAACCAGGCTCTTCTTGGTATCGAAGGTTTTCCCAGTATGAAAACATGTGCAATCATCAACCACATCACCCAAGTTGCTGCCTTGAGTGGGAGAAGATTCGGCAACACAGTTGCTCCCATTTGCAGCGAGATCTCCAACCTCTGGATCTTCAATAGCATTTTCTTCTTCACTATCCATATCACCAGCAGTATCACTAACTCCAGCATCACTGCCATAATCACCCGTACTCTCATTGAATAGTGGTGGTCGTGGTGGTCTTACAGAAGCAGCTGCAGCATTAGTGGCAGCATTTGAGCCTGCTTGAGAGCTCTCGGCAACAAATATCTTTAAAATAGGCCTGCTACCATTATTTCCAACATCGAGCATATAGATATGAAAATCATTATCATTCCTTATAAAAGAAGGAGCCACCTTACCCCTCGTAGGAGCAGCACTAAAAAAATAGCTAATTGAAACCTCGCTGCGATGGCACGTTAAGTTGCCGCGATCGATTAATTGGTCAATTAACTGATCATAGGTACATTCTAAATTTAATGCAATAGGTATTGTTGTCTTTGTCTTAGATTGCCAATTCCAGCATTTTTGGATCTCAATCTATTCACCCATAAAGTCAGCACCTACTACTACGAAATCCCCCATCTACTTCAACGAAGTCGATGATCAACCAAATGTGATCGATGGTCGATGAAATAATGCAGTAGTTCTGCAACAATGGCGAACAAATAAAAAACAGCTTGAACTTCTTACCAGTTGAAGAAATGAAAGGATGTATGTGCAAAGACGGAAGTCCAGACCAATTCACCTTAGATTTCCATCCACATTACTCGCATCGAGATGTTACAGCCGCAACAAGAAATTTCTAGAAAAACGGGTTCCAAAAGAGAAAACAGTTATAGATCGAGATGACACAGTTCTTGATGAGTGAAATGGAGCAAAAAATGGAGCTCAAACAGCCATTGAAGGCGCAGGTGGTGCTGGGCGGCAAAGCTTGGAGGGAAGAAGAAGAGGTAACTGGAGTCTAGGGGTTTTGGTGGGAAGATTTAATTATTTTTTTCTATTTTAGGTAAATAATAATTGTTTATATAGTAGACCAAAGTGTAGTTTTTATAACTTGGGTAAGATCATTAGTGTTAAATGGTCATTAAGCAATTAAAGGGTTATACTTCCAATTTTTAAGACTTGAGGGTTATTCCCTCTATTTCCTTCATTGCAGGGGTCTTTTAGCCAAGTCACCCTACAGACTTTGTTGGACATCTAATTTGGACAGAGACATTAAGTTCAATTGAGAGGTTTCAAAAATAAAAAAATAAATACACTTAATGACCTGAAATTTGATTTATTCAGATTCAGAGCCTCATTAACTGCAAACAAATGAGGCCTTACTTGATCGAGGATAATAGTTCTCATTCGTTGTGCTCTTCTTGATTTAATGTTTAAGGGGCTAAAGTTCCTAACCTTTTTTAGTATCACTGGATTTGTAGAAAATATCGAAGCTTCACTCACTTAAAAATTAAAAAATAAAAAATAAAAACTACAAGAAGGTAAGTACACTATCTGAAAGAAGTTGTTTTTCAACGGCCGATGACGTTGAATACTTATCGAAATATCGACCTTTGTTACACAATTCATATGGAAAAGAATTCGTCCAAAAAGTCATCATTAAAGAAAACTTCTGACGAATGTCGTTGAATTGATGAAAAATGTCATCGAAGTGACAACAGACTTCAAACTGGAACGATACGAAACATACAATTCATGAATGGCTAGAAAATTTATATTTTGTCGGTGTTCCCCTTGAAATAGTTTAAAAGATAGTTCAAGTTTTTAAACAATCAACAGACGCAATCGGGATTGTATAATAAAACATAATAATTTAACATTATCAACAGACATCATCGGAATAGTAAAAAAGATAATTAATTTTTATACTTTTGACAATTGCCGTAAGAATTGCAGATTTTTGTTAATATTTTTTTGGCAAAACACAACTTCTCCACTTTGGTGGGGGTAAGCTCTGCGTACAACTCATCCTCTCCAGACCCCACTTGTGGGATAACACTGGGCATGTTGTTGTATTTTTTGGCAAAACACATAGACAGCCCCTTAAAGTTGTCCATACTTTTCACGTAGACACTTCATCTTAAGTTGTTCCATTTGAACACTACAACTACATCTCAAGTCGTAACCTTCTTCTCTCTCCCTCCTTACTCTATTGGAATGGCTGCAATTTCTACAGGAATAATTATAACTTGTAACATCCGTTTTTTCATATTTCCTCCAAAAAAATAAAACCATTTTTTTATCCATTTTTTCACATTTAAAAGGAAACCAATTTCTTAAAAAGCTTAAAAGCTCGTCTTTACTAGTAAATTTTGTTAATTTACAAAAAAAAAAAAAAATCAGTTCTAATCATATACTTCAAAAACCCTAAATTTTAGCCCAAAAAGTTCAACAAGATCATAGTTTTTGACAATTCAATGAAAATTATTTTGTGACAAGCTTAAAAGATCATTCTTTAACTGCTGATTCTCAAAAAATCTTAATTGAGTTTTTCTCAAATTCACCAATTCAAACTTAGCAAAATGACGAAATGTTAAAAAATCAAACTTAACAAAGTGACGAAATGGTAAAAGATTGTGACTTTTTGATTGAAAAAGATTTTAGAAAATTAAAAATGAAAAAGAAGTGGAATTGAAATTGGATTTGGATTTATCACCTGTTCAGACTCATTGAGATGGAAAATATGACCTTCAGTGTGCTATTTTTGGTAAAAAAAAATAATAAGTTGGGTATGTTGATGATGGAGGCGAGCTAAGGACGATAGGTGAAGATTGTGTTTTGTGGTACCCTTGTGGTTTACGGTGGTGATTGAGATATTTGTGATGTTTGGCTGCAGAGTTGTTGATGGGAAAATCTTACTGGTGGATGGGATGGTGGTGGGAAGAAAGAGGAAGATAGATGTGTGGCTAATGAAGAAAGGGATTTTCTTAGAGCTTTATTTTATTTTATTTTATTTTTAAATTTATTGAAGTTAATTCTACGTGTCCTTGCCTTATTGGTTACTCTAATGAGTGAATTACACACATCTCTTATGTTTGGCTGCCTATTAATTTTGTGTCTAAATGACATACTTAAGATATGATTGAAGTGTTCAAATGGAACAGACTCAAGATGAAGTGTCTAAGTGAAAAGTGTTGACAACTTTAAGGGGTTGCCGATGTGTTTTGCCATATTTTTTCTGTTATGGAATGCCCTTGTCAGAAAAAATTAGTAGACAAAAAATCGTATTTGTAGTTAATGCTATGTTTGCTATGTTTGGACATGTATTTTATCTGAAAAAATTTAAAATTCTGTGAGTGAGGCCCAAAACCACTTTTCGATTTTTGAAAAAGTTGTTAAAAAAAATCCAAAACCTGCAAATTTTCATGGACAAATATTTTTTTGAAAAAAGAAGAGAAAAAAGAGAGAAATTTTTGTATGGCCAAACAGATTCTTAATAATTCCAAAAAAGTATGTGGTCATTTTTTGATAGATTCTATTGAAAACTACTGTAAACCTGTTAAATTAAATAACTTACTTAAAAGATACACCACCTGCCATATGTGAGAATAGCTACCATTAAATAAAACCCTACATAAAATCAATCTACCAACTTCTATAACGAGCCAATCTATCGATGCCAACAATTAAACATTCAAAACAAGTCTAACATTAAAAAAATAAGTCTAAAAATTCCAAAACAAGTTTAAACATCCAAATACAAGTCAAGAACATCCAAACACAAGTAAGTCTAAACATCTAAACACACAAAAAAAAAAGTCTAAATATTCAAACACAAGTTTAAACATCATATCACAAGACTATTTTGTTCCCTTGGAGTCAGAGCCAAATTGTTGATCATAGTGATGTTTGGCGAAGAATTTTTTCATCTTTCTCTCCAACTTTGAAAATTTCAATTTGCGACCTTTACGATCTGCTTCGCCCTCTTCTTTCAGTCTTTCTATTTCTTGTCGCAATGAGTTTATTATGCTCACAATTTTGATATTTAGTCTAAAAAAAATATTGACAATAAGTGTTATATGCATGTTATAGAAAAATGAAATAAACTTGAAGTTAGGATCGTACATATGTTCTTTGACCATATTCCTTGACCTGCCCAATTTCTTGACCTTGCTTATTCTTTAACATATATAAGTCCTTCGAGACGTCAACATTAGTCATAGGTTCTGTGTCAATTTCCTACAAAAAGGTTAGATAAAATAGCAGTCCCATAGGATTAAAATTACGAAAATATGTAATAACAACTTATCAAATTCAAATGGTATGTAAGATACTAACTTTATCGGCAATATGTAACGAGCCAACCATTTTAGAGGATTGAGTTGTCTTTCCTTTGACGCTCCTCTTATGATGTCCGGGAGTTTCCCACTACTCATTATGTTTTGCCCATGCATCATCATACATCCGGGTTGACTTCTTCTTTTTAGCTTGAGAGGTATACAAAGAAGTTTTATGCCTATCATCTACTTTCCTCTCGAAATTACTAGAAATTTTTTGAAAACTAACATTACCAGCACTAGCATCAACCTCTCCATGTTGAGTCCACACAAAATAATTTTTCATAAATCCCTTTTTATAAAGATGAAGTTCAACTTCTAACAGTGCAACCACCTTTATACCCTTGCATTTCTCACAAGGACATTTAATATTTCCCTCCCTTATGAATTCCTTGAGTGTTTTTGCCTTAGCAAGAAATTCTCCAACCCCATTTACAAATTCCTCCCTCAGCCCTCGACGTCCAGGATTATTTCTATTATAAATCCAATTACGATTTTCGCGTTCCATCTACACAATAATTAAAATAAAGATATTAGAACATTTTGTTTTATTCAAACTAATTTACAATGTTCTCGGTGAATTGATTTTCAATCACTTTAATACTTCAACAATTTTAATTATAAATTTAACTATCAACTATTTTAATTATTAGTTCTAGTATAATACAAAGTAAATTAGCTAAATTCAATCCCAAATAGTTCCAAATTCAGTGAAAACATGAATTTTCAATTCGATATGCTTCAAGTTACATATCTTTCTAATCATTCAGGTTACCACTATCTATAAAAGGATTCAAGTAACCATTTCTTCTAATGTTGTAAACTAAATTAGCCTTTTAGCTTAAACTATTTGATCCGATTGCGAAATATGATTTATTCTAAAACAACTGCAGTTTAATATGAATCGATTATAAATATAAGCAGTTTATAGAAATAAATGGCTTATACTGAATAGGCAACCAATAGGCCTTACAGAATGATATGTAGACATGAATCTTATAAACATGTACTAATTCAAAACAAAGGCAGCTATTAACACTATCTTCAGAAATATATTACTACTAGCTAGTACTCTTGCTATCAAGCGAGGACTTGCTTAAAAATCCTCTAGTAAAAAGGTACGTGTACATAACCAAGAAAAAAGTTCATATGCTAAGCTATGCATCCACATAGACCATGAAATAAAAAAGTGGAGGGTGGAAGCAATTGAAGTTGAGGAAAACGCATTAATAAGAAGCTGAGGTGTGTAAAATCTGATTGAAATAAAATAAAGAGAAGAATACCGTGAAAGTAGTGCCGGCGGCAGGACGCTGAATACCCTAGAGAGAGAGAGTGTGTGCGCGTGTGTGGAGAGAAAAGAGAAAAAAGAAATGTGTTTCACTAATATATATATATATATATAATAAGATTTTCGACGGCCTCGGTCGGCAGTCGGATTTGTTCCTTGGTGGTATATGAGATGGTTTATTAAAAAACTAGTCTCAGGATTTCCTCCCATGGTTAAAGGAGGCAACTCTACAAGGTGTGTTTGGTTTTTCTTTTTCAAAGTCCTCTATTCGGAAATCACTCTATCTAATACCTGTTATACTGCTGATCACCCCAAGGAAACTCAACTATATTAATCAAACCATTATTATCTTTTCAAAGTTTGCTATTTTGAAAAATGTTCTCCTAATTTGTTCTCTACTTTCCTATGCTTCTTTCTCAAATAGTTGCAACATCTTCTATGATTTATGAATAAGCTTGTATCATTGTTGGATGAACCTGAATCTTGATACTTGTACACGGTTGTATCATACGACTCGTATATATTCCCAAAATCTGAATAACTTGGAGGGTGTTTGGATAAGCTTATTTCAAACTATGTTGCTCGGATCCTCCAAAAATGCTCGCGGGTGTAGGTTGGATCCTCCAAAAGTAGTCCATATTTGGAGGATCCGACACGGGTGCGGCGTCATTTTGAACGATCCGAGCGTCTTAGATTTTAAATGTTTTTTCCCCAAAATGATTTTTAAGCTCTTTTTAAGTTTTTGGGTGTTTGGCAAAAGAAAAAAGTGCTTCAAAGCACCTACTTTTAAGTCAAAAAAATGCCAAAAAAAAGCTAAAAGTTAGGTGTCTCCAACTTTTGGCTTTTAGCTTTTACTTAAAAGCACTTTTTGAAAAGTCAATCCAAACATCCTCTTGTTATTATCTCCTCTTGAAGATTATGAAATATGCTATCTGATTCATATGCATTTTGCTACCACACATCATATGTGCATAGTGTTTTGTACCTGGCATCTTCACAAATTTTCTGACTGTTGCATGTTTACTCAACCTTGTTAGTTGTCTCGGTGGTAACTCAAAGAAGTGGAATTTGTAATTATGTCATGATGCAATCTAAAATACGCGGAAACGAAAAGACGATACAAAATGCGGAAACGAAAACAAGATAGGCGATATCGATGAAGATATCGAGATAAAGAGCAAGACGAGGCTTGAACGTTTACCTAAGTAGCACCGAGGAACTCGTCTCGATACACCCCGGGTGAAGTCAAGGATCACCTATACTAAGCAACTACCCTCAAGAGGCACCCGGCTCTTGCAAATAGAATGATCGGAGAGGTTTCGATGTTCAACTTGGAATCCACCAAGTGAAATCATGCCCGTTCACGGGTTCATCATTGAGATTCACTCAAAGAAAATGTCATTCTACATTCAAGGTTTGTTAAAAAGCAATAAATGAACAAATGGGGGTATTTATAGTTTCCCCTTACAACATTTGCCAAGTTTCTGGTCCGCACTGTCAAAGTCTTCATCGCGATCGCGCACAAGGATATGCGATCGCGCAGGGTGCTGAATTTCAGAGGCTCGCGATCGCGTCTGGCTGAGCGCTATCGCGCAGGGCATTTAACATCTCTTCGCGATCGCGTGAGTAGTGGCGCGATCGCGCAGAGCAAAGGTCCGGCGCCAGGCAGTAGCTCAGAAAATGCTGCCCTGTTTTGCCCTGCTTTGGCTCCCCTGTTTCCTGCACTGGTTTCAGCCCTGTTTCCACTTTGATTGAGCTTCAATGCATGGTCTTCAAGTCGTCTCCCGCGCTCATATCATCCATGCCTTGACTCCCAGACCAAGTGTAGGTGTTGATGCAATTTGGGCTGCATCATCCTCCCCTTCTTGAGAAAATTTCGTCCTCGAAATTAAGGCGTCCTCCTCCAAGGGATCATCACCTACATCAAAAGGGCAAACAAAAACAAAAACTCCTACTACAAGAGTAGGTTAGTGCACTAAATGTGGGAAAACACACTCTTGTGGTACAACCAAGTATCAATAGCAACAAAGAAGCTCACGCTCCCAAAGGAGCTAGCAAGTACTTGGTTTGACAACAAAGTGCTCCCAACACAAGAACAAATAAAGAGATCAATAGGGTATGGCACACGCAAGATTAAGCTATCAAAATCCCTACAATCCCTACGTTCAAGAGTAGTGCACCAAGGCTTCCCACGATGCGAGTAGGCAAGCCCGACAAGAGTGAAGGTAAGTGATGTGGAAAATTCACTCTTGTGATAGAGCCAAGTATCAATGCAAATCAAAAAGCTTACGTCTCCAAAGGAGACAACAAGTTCTTGGCTCCATGGTGACAAGCACTCACCAACACGACAAGCAAAGAGATCAATAGAACATGGAGCATTCAAGATTAAACAATCAAAGTTCCTATGATCCCTAAGCTCATGATCAACACACCAAACCTTCGATGCAATATTTTGACAATGCGGCACAACGGTTTCGGCATGCTCAAGTCTCAAAGTGTGGTTAACATAGGGGAGGGAATAGGCAAAGTAGTGCAATACACAATTAGCATCAAATACCCCACTCCCCTTCTTAAAAGCCCTCATACTCACACTAAGAGGTACCTCCTCACCTCCAATTTCATCCTCGAGACAACCCCCCTCACAAGGTAAGCTCTCAAGGAAGGCATTGTTAATGGCCTCTTCATCCTCATAACCCGAACCAACAAAAGTAGGGTCACTAGAAGAGTCATCTACCTCACTCGAAGCTTCAAACAAAGAGTTGCCTATGGGATCAAGTCCCTCACACCTCGGAGGTTCCATTTCATCCTCAACTCTAGCCCGATACAAATCACCTTCACAATTAAAGATGCCCCCTTGCAATGGGAACGTAAAAACATGCATCTCAATTTCATAGTCAAACAACGGCATCGTATCAAGACTAGGGTCTTCAATCTCGCTTGAGGAGTCATCATAGACAACCTTGTCCAATTCATGCAATTTGGACTCCTCAAGTTCACTCTCATCCTCACTATGACACACAAATCCACCAAAATCACTTATATCAACAAGGGCGGAGTCACATAACTCATCTTCCCCTTTCTCAAACATGGGTGGGGTGTCATAACAAGGGTCGCAAGCAAGGTCAACTATCATAATTTCACTAGAGAGAGGTCCTCTGAATTCCGGGCCCACATCATGATGTGGCTTCTCACCCCTCTCTACTAGCGGTTCACAAGCAACCACAAGTTGACCATTCGACTCTACACTAGTTGCAATTTCATCAAATGCACTACAAGCGCCAACTAGTATCGAGTCTTCGCAAGATAAGGAAGAATCATGTTCATGGGAAGGTGACGAAACACTTACCTTTGAGTAGCTCCCGTGAGTACTCACATCGCTTGAAGTGTCTTGTTCAAGTCCTTCTTCATGAAACTCACAATGGAGAGTTCCATTCTCTTGCCTTTCCTTCTTACCAACCGGTTGAGGCTCCACAAGCTCGCCTCCAAGAGTACCTACACATAAGCCCACACAAATAGAAAGAGAAGAAGATAAATCATGGTTATAACAAAGTGCGTCCTCACTCCCACTCGAGATTTCCTCTCCCCTCACTTCTTTCATTTTTCGCTCAAGGCCAATTGTAGGTCCGGGTGGTGCTTGACTCTCATCTCGCAAGGGCATGACCATAAGATTGTTGGTTCCGGGCTCAAGCACCATAGGTGACTTGGCTTTAGCCGCTTCCCTCAACTCCCTCATAATCCTGTAGTCATTACTTACTTGCTTCGGTGTCAAGGGCTTGAGTATATACTTTCTAGAGCCGTGCAAGACCGTGTAAGAGTTGGTCCTACCATCATGTACCACACTCCGATCATATTGCCACGGCCTCCCAAACAAGAGATGACAAGCTTGCATAGGGACTACTGTTGAACCCCAAAAAAATTACCCTTTCTTTAAAGAAAAGATAGGTTTCGGGTATAATGTTCAACAATATGGGATTCCAAAGGGCTTTCTTTGGAGTCGCCACCTAATTTAGGAGAATTAGGAACCAATTAATTAAATAGTGCGTGCAAGCACTCCGTTTTAAGGAAGTGGTCTATTTCAGAGATTCTAAGTAAGAGGTTCAACTATTTTCGAAAGAAGGTTTCAATTTGAAAGCACTTTCGAAAATCCACGAAATGTGGTTAATCCTTCGGTTTTCACAAAATAGCTTAAATAAAGGAAACTTTCAATTTTGTTAGAAAATCTAATTAATTGGAAAGAAGTTGCAATTTATTGAATTTAAAATCAAGTTATTTGCTTAATCATAACTGACTAAATAAAATGGCAATTCTAAAGAAATAAAATATTCACAAAATAACTCAATAACTGACTAATCATTCATTCATAAACAATCAAACAAATTATTCAATAACAATTAATTATCTACGGGGAATTCCTAAAGACATGCAATTTCTAAGGATGGGAAAAGAGGAGGTTTAGAAGAAGAACCCGAAAATTGGCAAACTCGCGGGAGCCTTGAATTTATTTTTTATACATTATGCCCATGAGTCTAAACATCACATGACTCAACAAAGCATTTTTTTTAAAATTTTCCTAGATCTTCGCTTTCTTGAAAGCTTGAGCCCCGACTTGAACCCAAACGGCTCCAATGCAATGTAAGCAATCCCCAATTGAGTTTTACCAACTCGATCCCGTGGAGTTCATGCCAAAATATACCTCGCAAAACAAACAAATAAAATTGGATTAGTACGATAATAAAGTATAATAACTAATGGAAATAAAATAATAATACTAAGGTAATAAAGTAATAATAATAAAATATATAATAATAATACTAAAGTAATAAAGTAATAATAATAAAATATATAATAATAATAATAATAATAATAATAATAATAATAATAATAATAATAATAATAATAATAATAATGATAGTAAGGGGTTTGTGTTTTGCAAAATTTAGGCTCAGATTTGTATGACGTATCATGTAGAGGCTCGGGATATTGATACGGTTGCAAACACGCCGGCCGGACGTGTTGCCATGCCAGGTACCAATTCCGTTACTCTATTCAACTTGCTTTGCGTTAAAGTGCATACATTCATCATCGCCTTTTGCTTTAGGGACACGGGAACGGGACGGATCAAGTGTAGTATCATGTTCAAAATCCGTCAATTCATTATCCGTCAATTCCTTGTGTCGGCCTCAATACGTGCATGTGTATTTTTCATCGGCCAGGTGTAGTATCCGTTCGAATCAGTCCGTAAGCCTCAAACTAAATATTTTCATAGGCCAATAGCGCAATATCTGTTCAAAATTCTCAGTGTAATGTCTGTCCCATAATCTGCACTTCAAAAACTGGTCAATCCAAAGAGTTAAAGAATAAATGTATTGCAGAAACCAAATAACAAGTTATAGTCAAGGATCAACACAAAGGCCAGTCAAGCAAATGAACATTTGTTGGTCAAACAAACAGCTTAGCCAAGTCACGATGACGACAATAACAATAGAGATTGGATGAAGACAGCTTTCACCAAACTAACAACTACAATAGTCTCAAACGAGCCCCAGAGCCACATCGATCGAAACCAACATCGTTGACTTTTCCGTCAAAAATGGCAGTGACGACAACAGAAACGGAGGAGCGACAGCCATCAAACGACCAACGGCGTCACTCCGACTCCTACCTCGATGTTCCCTTTTATTTCAACAACAGGTCGCCGGGAACAAAAAAAAGTCGTGAAACGAACAGGAAACAACCAAACATCGGTTCAATCGAGATTCCGGTGGGACAAACAAATAGAGCAGCAGTTAAACGGGAACGAGGAGCGACCGCCGGCGAGGTTTCTGGTGAGCCTCGCGGCATCGCTGCGACTCATCTCCACCATTTACCCTTTTACTTCATCCCTTTCTCATTATCAGATCGGAAAAAGCAAAGGACGCCAACAACAATGGTTTTCCGGTTAAAATCAAACACCGGTGATGATTCTCCACGAACCCCGATGTCCCCGTTTCAGACCTGTGCGTGTGTTAAAGCGAGTTGTGGGTGTTGTTATTGCCCTATTTTTTTCCGTCCCTTTTTGTGTATGTGTGTATAAAGGAGATGAGTTAAAGAGGGATGTAGGGAAGATGAAGTGCCGCGGCTCATTATCATTCAAAAACCATTTTAGTGTAGGGTTTTTTGGTGTGAATAAAAAGAAGATAGATAATAGTTGCGTGGGGTTTTTTGTTATATGGGCTTTGCGGGAATAAGCTGGATTTTAAATGAAGGAATGATTTTGACCCAAATTTAGGATTCAAATAAGATAATCGGGCGATTGCACGGGTAGGGTAGAAACTAGGCTATGCATTGCAAAATTTGACCCTTTTACTCAGAAATTAACCAATTATATTTAATTTTCAAAATTATCCTCAATTATAAAATATTGCCATAATTTATTAAATTTGAAAAAAATTCGGGACAAAATTGGGTGTCAACAGCTACATCGAACATTACCTTGTCTCGGTAGTTTCCAATGCTAAACTCAATCAAAACTTGCTTCTCCACCCTCAACTCTCCACACTCACTCAACCATTGTAAACGGTAAGGATGCGGATGTGCTCTAGTAGGCAATTGCACTTGGGAAAGCAAGGTCTCACTCACTATGTTAGCACAACTTCCCGAATCAATGATCATTGAGCACACTAGACCCATCACTCGACACCTAGCATGGAAGAGGTTCTCCCTTTGCACATGCTCCGGATCTTCATGACTCATGGCACCCAAACTCCTCCGTACCACAAGTGTCGTTTTAAGCTCATCATCACCTTGGGGAATGCCCAAGTTGTGGGGAGTGCCCACTTGTTGGGGAATGCCCAACATTTCATCATTAGTACCTCTTTCGGTACCTTTTTGGACACTCGGGGTCCATTTCCTTTCAAGGCGTTCAAGCCTTTGGTCCAAAGACCTTACCTCGGCCAAGATGTAGGCCAAAGTACTCAACGGGTCCTCAACGGTATCATACACGTCTCCGGCCATGTACCTACACAAATCAAAAACAAGAAAGAGGTTAGAGTAAAAGTCCTCACTCGCTCCCTTACCTTTGAAGTGTCACTCGGGTACACTCAATTTAGTGGCGGGGGATTTATCACTCAAGCTTGATCTCAAAGGTTTCCTCGTAGTGGAACAACCACCTCAATAATCACTCAAGTCACAAGAACCAAACGCTCTTCGGGGTGAGTGGAATTGATGGGACTCGATGGGCGAACGGATTTATAAGTGAGCACTTGAGCCAAAAATTTACTACGAGTCTTCTTTGAGCTCTACTCTCCTTCTAGGCACGAAGATCCTAAACGCACAAAGAATTAGCACTAATTGGGTAGAAGTGTTACCCTCAAAGTACTAACCGGAAGTGACGCGTTCAAATAGCAAAAGATCGAATCGCCACTAAACGGGTTCGGAATTGGATGATTTTTGGTTGGTGATCTACAAACTCACCATATTTGATGATACAATTGAAGTTTTGGTGAGCGGAAACTGTTACGAACGCTTTGCGAACAATCTGTCCCAACTCAGGATTTTCTGGAATTGATTACCCTTCGCTGTCGCGTGAAAGGGCACGCGATCGCGATGACTGAATTTGGAAATTGGTCGCGATCGCGTGAGGATGTGCGCGGTCGCGCAGGCTTGCAGTCCAGAACCAGAACCCCGACTGTAAACACAGTTTTTGGCACACAAATCACACCAATTCAACTTGTTGTTCAGTTCTAAAGCTTCCAAAGGGTGTTTTCAACTAAGGTAAACAATCCCCAATGGTTTTTCCAATCAAACAACTCGTTTTCAAGAATTCGGAGTATGTTCATCAAATTTTCAAGAACTTCAAAATTTTCAAAGTTCGATTTTCATTCCGCTACTCCGAATGATGATATGGGGATATCAAAATGACGGGAAAACTACATAGAACAATCCCCGATACCAAACAACCAAGAATTCACAACACAAAACAAGTTCTATCAAATTTTGTGAATTCTCAACTTTTGAGATTTGGTTTTCAAGATTTTGATTCACGACTTCAAATCGTGTTTCGAGGGTACCAAATCAACGGGAATATGATAACAAACAATCCCCAGTAACAAACAACAACAAAATCGCTACAACAAACGATTTCTAGCAATTTTTTTGTGATTTTCAAATTTTTGGATTTTTTTGTTTTTCTTCAAATCAAGAACAAACAACACAAGGATAACAACAACAAGAACAAGACCGAGGATTCGTAAGAACGAAGCCTAGCCGTGCTCTGATACCAACTGATGCAATCTAAAATACGCGGAAACGAAAAGACGATACAAAATGCGGAAACGAAAACAAGATAGGCGATATCGATGAAGATATCGAGATAAAGAGCAAGACGAGGCTTGAACGTTTACCTAAGTAGCACCGAGGAACTCGTCTCGATACACCCCGGGTGAAGTCAAGGATCACCTATACTAAGCAACTACCCTCAAGAGGCACCCGGCTCTTGCAAATAGAATGATCAGAGAGGTTTCGATGTTCAACTTGGAATCCACCAAGTGAAATCATGCCCGTTCACGGGTTCATCATTGAGATTCACTCAAAGAAAATGTCATTCTACATTCAAGGTTTGTTAAAAAGCAATAAATGAACAAATGGGGTATTTATAGTTTCCCCTTACAACATTTGCCAAGTTTCTGGTCCGCACTGTCAAAGTCTTCATCGCGATCGCGCACAAGGATATGCGATCGCGCAGGGTGCTGAATTTCAGAGGCTCGCGATCGCGTCTGGCTGAGCGCTATCGCGCAGGGCATTTAACATCTCTTCGCGATCGCGTGAGTAGTGGCGCGATCGCGCAGAGCAAAGGTCCGGCGCCAGGCAGTAGCTCAGAAAATGCTGCCCTGTTTTGCCCTGCTTTGGCTCCCCTGTTTCTTGCACTGGTTTCAGCCCTGTTTCCACTTTGATTGAGCTTCAATGCATGGTCTTCAAGTCGTCTCCCGCGCTCATATCATCCATGCCTTGACTCCCAGACCAAGTGTAGGTGTTGATGCAATTTGGGCTGCATCATGTCACGAGATCCTTCTTCTGTAGATGAATCGCTGTGTTCTCTCCCTATTTGCAGCATGAGGTAGTGCATGTGAGATTAGGACGCCAAGGCCTCAAACCAGCACAGGTCCGTATGATTCTTGCTGAAGCATGGCTAATTTTTAACAACTCCTATTCTGACTCTCGAACTCATGTTGTTTGTAACTTTTACTATATGGAACTTACTTTTAACTAACTACACCTCTAACAGCATGACCTGTAATTTGTATAGTGGAGAGAATACTGCCTCTGTAGAGTCTGCACTAGTAATAGCACGGGGCTGTTACTTTCAACCATTTTATCTGGTATTTACCATGCTTTCTACCGTATTAGTTGATACTTTATTCTTTCGAGAAACTGTACTTGTTTGCTTTATCACTAGTTTACCTTAAATGTTAAACCTTCTTGATGCTTCAACTTTTTTGTTTAGTTCCCATAGTTTGCAAGTATCTTCAGTTATCTTCGTTTTTTTTTTTTAATTATATATCTTTGACATGTTCTGCGGTAAGATGGGAAGCCATTGAAATTCCAACGAAGTGTCCATTAAATCCATACCGAACGTTCCAAAATTTTCTAAAGAGCATTTGTCTTGCTGTACGATAATACTACTTCCATATGCTTCATTGATTGGGGAATCTCAGAATGACAAACAGAATCCAAATGTGTAGTTTATGCCATTCTGTCCATGACTTCTTGTAGAATGGTAGTTGTTTCTTGATAGCAAGATTGTGTTTGAGGCAGGTTCTTTTTCTTCACTGCATCTTCGAGCTGCATTAAAATTGGGCAAAAGCATCAGGGTTACAGAAAGCTGCTACTGCTACATGCTTCAGGCAAATGAAATCAACAGGCAAATTGAATCTACCTTTTCAACGTTGTCAAATAATCGATTGGCAAGGTCAGTGAGAGGTTGCTTATCATTGACTTGAGCAGCTGAGATTACTTCATTAAAATCAAAGTACATGAATGTAGACTTAATGCGCAAATACTTCCGCACATAGTTCCAGGCATCCCAAAAACTGCCTGGTAAAGGGAACCAATCAGAAGTGCAAATCGCGTAAGTGAAGCTGGGGAAGAAGCAAGGGCATAGCAGCTGCGCCAAAGCCGTTGCCCCATAGTGCATCCGTTCCCTTGCAGGAATTCTAAAGTGCGGCCTTACGTTTTCTTCCGCTTGCTCTGCAGTACGAACCTCATACAGAGCCGCGCTCCTTTAATATGATGAGAAGAAGGGGGCCAGCCTCTTTTCCGTACCAATCCTATTTACTACTACATCTTTTTTTCAAGTGTATAGCTCAGTTGGTAGAGAGTTACAGTGGAGAAGTGATCAACTTACTCATAAGCTTCCTCACATAAAAGCATCTACTGCAAATAAAACCCTTTCTCTGCACGATAACCTTAGTAAGGCAAGCACCATGGGTTGCAATCCAAGTAAACTATAGCTTTACAGATTATCATCCATGCAGTTTCAGGATTTCCTCCCATGGTTGCAACCCAAGTAAAGGAGGCAACTCTACAAGGTGTGCTCAGTTCGATTTTTCTTTTCCAAATGTTCGATTTAATTGACTTTGCCCGAAACGAGTCTGTCTAATAGTTGTTATACTACTGATCAGATGAAGGAAACCAAGTATATTAACGATACCATTATCATTTATTCAAAAAGCTTGCTGTTTCGAAAAAATTTCTCCTAATTTGTTCTCAACTTTCCCGTGTTTTTTTTTTCAGGCCATCAAATAGTCTCTGTCATCTTTATGCGATGCCATACTTGCTCTAACTCGTACAGAGTACTTTTGACGGCTGTGATGTGATAGATTTATATACCTTGTGCATTTGTGAAAACATTAGTCTTCTCTATCAAAAGAAAAGAGGAATTACTAGTACTCTTTATACATTTATCAAAGAGTACTAGTGTTGCTTATGTGTAAAAAAATAAAGCATGAGCAAATAAGAATTGATATATTGCCTCGCGTAGTTGTTTAAGTTTTGTTCAGGTTTGCACATGGACAAACTGATTCTAGAGAGACTAACAAAATTGGAAAAGAGCTGGGCATTCCAATTTCCACATCAGGATGGGCTAATACTACACCAAGGATGTTGTAGGTGTCTAGGTGAGCAGTATAACTTTTCTCTATCTATTTGCTTAATCTTATTAGTTTCTATTCCGTAAAATCATTTTTGCCATTATTTTGCAGTTCTCGCTGTTTGAAATATACTATCTTTTATCACCACATAACGGAGGAAGCAATACAGACATAGCTCTGTCTCTGGCCTGGTAACTGTTGATATTTGTAACAGTGAAAAGATTTCTCCTCTTCTATAATAGGCAGCCAAAATCAGGCGAAATACATGAATTTTTTAATTAA
Source organism: Petunia x hybrida (assembly GCA_037355625.1). NCBI lineage: Eukaryota > Viridiplantae > Streptophyta > Magnoliopsida > Solanales > Solanaceae > Petunia > Petunia x hybrida. Next base: position 7,023,164 of record JBBBVM010000484.1, read on the forward strand.
TTTAGCTTTCAACTTAGCTTTTAGAAGTTTCAGTTTTGTTGCAAGAATGTAATCAGGTCTGCCTGTAGCTTCAAAAGATTCCCACCTCTTTCCTTAAAGCCAACAGTTTCCAACCACCAGTTCTCAAATTTGAAATAAGATTTCCTAGAATCCAATCCCCGCATTGTAATTGGATAGGACTGATCGGATACCATTCTAGGTAAGGTGGACTGTTTAATGTTCCTGAATTTTTCATCCCAATCTACAGAAAACAAGAATCTATCAATTCCTGAAGCATTTCTGTTTTGCCAGAACTTCTTAGAACGCTTTTGAATGCGCTCGGGATGAACATATGCACCCACTTGTGTTAGGCCATTTGCTCCTTTTATGCTTGCGCGCAGCCTGCTCTGGTGAACATTTTGATATTTTGTGCAGCATAATATATGATTCTTCAAGATATTCTTGTGATTAGGAACATAGATTTTCTCGAATGGATCATTAATCTAATAGGAGTAGGGATCCTTATTTCAGTTTAAGACATTGCCGAAAGTCAACAGTTCAGTAGATCTAGCTTCTGAAGTGTTGGAAATACAAAATGTCCTCTTCCATTGTAGTTATAGCCTGGAATTGTACCACATATGATTACTCAAATACCATTATATGTATGTTGTACAGAATTTGGTTTATCTTACTTGTAAATTTATTATCAGTTTATTATAGTAGTGAGGTACATCTAGCTTAGCGCCTAAAGTAGGAGAATTTTGTTTCAGAGGAAATTGCATTTTAGGTACTTCTCTCCCTAGCTCTAATTTACTTAACTTCTCATCTCGAGCTATTTTACATCCTCATAGGGTCATCGAGGAGATTACCTATCCTAAGTAAAGAAAGTTATCATAGTACTCCCTCCGTCCCAATTTGTTTGTCGTAGTTTGACTTGGCACAAAGTTTAATAAAGTAAGGAAGACTTTTGAAATTTGTGGTCTAAAATAAGTCATGAATATTTGTGTGGCTATAAATGAGTCAAAAAGTAACTTTAGAGTTGAATTATTGCTAAATTTAGAAATATAACAATCTTTTTGGGACAGACAAATAAGGAAAGTATGACAAACAATATGGGACAGAGGGAGTAGTTATTATTGAACAGTAATATTAAAGCAGAAATTGAAGTCATCTTCATATATCATCCTGCTAAAATGGTGGAATAGCGCACGCAAAATATTATTCCTAGACTTTTAATGCTCTTGACTTTTGTCTGTTATTGAAGAATACCCAAGTGAACAATCTTCTTTTACATTTGAAATTGTTCCAGAAATAAGGTAAAAGTAGTGACTGTTGTAGCAAGTTTTTTGTCACTCTGTGTGAATTTTGGAACCCAACTAACAAGAAATAGATTAAGAGATGTGAGAACAAGGTCTTGGCCAGAATATAATTGGTGTTTCATTTTCTTACAGGTTTTTCCATCTCTCTTTTCGAGTGATTGCAGGGAAATCTAGAGATCAACCTTCTATTGGTTGACCTCTGTTACAATATCATCTTTCACGCATGCAGATGCCCTTTGGTAATGAATATTGTTTCAGTGATCGTGCTCAATTTCTCTATAAGGATGACAAGAATGATTTGCTTATTAGAGATAAGTGCTAAATTTAAAAAAAAAAAAAAAACAAGATGATAAGGACGGAGCATCCAAAGAGCATTAAATATACTATAAAGATGATTATATTTGGTGTGGATACAAAAATGGAGCCAGCCAAAATACAAGATTGAGAACGATGTTTGGGGCAAAGGCGGAGGCTACATGCCGGAGTGCAAGACGAAGACATTCTCATACATTAAAGTATTGAGAGAATTGAGTTGATTCTTTAGCTTTTGCCTATTCTGTGTTCTTTTACCACTAAAGAGCCTAAGGTATTTCTTGAAAGATGGACTCTTGAGCCCGTGCTAAAAGAACGAGCAATCCCATTTAGTTTAATGTTTAAGGGGCTGAAGTTCCTAATCTTTTTTATTATCTATGTGCTTAAAATAGATTTTTACTACGAGCAACACACAAAAATTACCAAAAAATGGCCCTTATTTGCGAATCTTACCCAAAATATCACACTTTTCTCGAGATAACAGCCTGTCGCAATTTTATACAATTTTATGCAAGTTTATACAATTTTATACAAGTTTATACACGTGTACAAAATTGTATAAATTTGTATAAATATGTATATGCGAGTAAATAAACCTGTATAAATTTTCAGATTTCTTTAGTATTAAGTATGTTTATATGAATTTTTACTTTTTTGTGTATATTTTGTATTTCTCTCATTGCCTACATATTTATCTATATATATTCGTGTATAATTTATTTATTTTTTTGGGGGGAGGGGGGGATTTGTGAGTAGAGGTGTCAAAATGGGTTGGCCCAACCCAGCCCAACCTTTGCGGGCTGGAGAATTAAATGGGCTAGGACGGGCTGACCCTTTTTATCGAAGGGCCTTTAATATGTCGACCCAATCCAGTCCTAAGCGGGCCGCGGGCTAGGACGGGCTGACCCTTCAATAAAAATTGATAATAAAAGAGAACATAATAAATAAAAGAAATAAGGTCTCTAGTTTGAATTAGTGATAAATTGAAGCATATTTAGTCAAGATATGTATGATTCAATAACTTTTAAATATCTCAAAATAATTGAGTAGTTTTCAACCATTTAAGTAATCTATAAGACAATAACTTTAGTTATATTTTATCATACTATACTAATAAACTCAAAAAGAAATATACTTTAGTGATAAAGGAGGATGGTATCAAGCTTTATAAAAAAACTGACAATTATTTATAATTTAAGAATGAATATTAATCAATATAATTTTATTTTTTTAGCCTCATTGGCCGGCCTCAGCCCAGCCCTTGAGGCTGAAGGGCCAAGTGAGGAAATCTTAGCCCAACCCTACTTAAATAAAGGGCTGGGTTGGGCTGGCCTCAAGAGCCAATCTCATTTTGACGGCTCTATTTGTGAGTATAAACTTGTCCAAAATATTGATATAGACAAAATCAACAACATAACTTCAGTGAAATACGAAAAAGTAACGACATCGTCGGCGGGAGAGGGTGTCTGCCGGTGGCAGGGGAGGGGGAGATTTGGTAGCTAGGATTTTTATTTTGAAGGAGTGCTAAAATTTATAATTTAGGGATGGGTGCTATACATGAAAAAAAAATATGGCATGCTGTTTGTAATTTTGGATAGTGGGCTGCCTACTTTTAAAAAAATTTCCTTAAAATAAGCCAAAAGTGAGAAGTTAGAAAACTTCTCAAAAGTGGCTTTAAGCAATTTATAGTTTATAAGCTACTTATAATAAACTCACCTAAACGGGCTCTAAGATAAATACAGTTGCGTATAATAATTCAGAAAAAGAAAAAATAGAATTACAGGCATGCCCTCACTTAGAGATATCCTTCTGGTGGTCAGTAGTCTCCAACACTCTTCAAACGGATATAACTGAAAAAGTGCAACGGCACGCCATTTCTCTTATTGGTTTGTCACCAGTTATGGCTAACACAAGAAATTTGAACTGCATATTTGAAGCTCTTTCAGTCATTCCCAAGCTTCATGGTGTTGAGAAGTTTCAGAGGAAGGCAAAAGCAGTTAGCTCTCTGAGCAAAAAGCAAGAAGAAATTCAAGAAAGCTTACCTGCCCAGAGTTCAAGAAGACTAGCATTAGGCCTTGCCTCAATTGCTTTATTTGGAAATTCATGCATTGGAAACTCTCTAGCTGAAGATAATGGATTTTGGCTCACCGGTCCACTACCAGTCCCCTCAGCGTCCAACAGTAAGCATTCTTTCCACTTCTCCAACACAATTTTTCTTCTCTGATGTTGATAACTTGAGCCTTTTTTGTTGCATATAATAAGAGGTCAAGAATCGAGTTGTTTGTTCATTCTTTCACTTTAATACTTAGAGGTATTACTTTCCTATGTTTAAAAAAGTTTAACCTTTGATATAGACATTATAAACAAGGAGACAGGTACTCGATCATTTCTTAAGAAAGGGATCTACATTGCTGATATTGGAACAAAAGGGAGAATGCATAGGCTGAAAAGATATGTTTTTGATCTCTTGGCTTTGGGGGATTTGATAGGATCAGATGCCTGGAACTATGTGCGGAAGTATTTGCGCATTAAGTCTACATTCATGTACTTTGATTTTGATGAAGTAATCTCAGCTGCTCAAGTCAATGATAAGCAACCTCTCACTGACCTTGCCAATCGATTATTTGACAACGTTGAAAAGGTAGATTCAACTTGCCTGTTGATTTCATTTGCCTGAAGCATGTAGCAGTAGCAGCTTTCTGTAACCCTGATGCTTTTGCCCAATTTTAATGCAGCTCGAAGATGCAGTGAAGAAAAAGAACCTGCCTCAAACACAATCTTGCTATCAAGAAACAACTACCATTCTACAAGAAGTCATGGACAGAATGGCATAAACTACACATTTGGATTCTGTTTGTCATTCTGAGATTCCCCAATCAATGAAGCATATGGAAGTAGTATTATTGTACAGCAAGACAAACACTCTTTAGTAAATTTTGGAACATTCGGTATGGATTCAATTGACACTTTATTGGAGTTTCTATTTATTTCCATTTTATCGCAGAACATGTCAAAGATACAACAAGACCAAAGCAGCATAACTGAAGATTTAACTTGCAAACATGGGAACTAAACAAAAAAGTTGAAGCATCAGGAAGTTTTAACATTTAAGGTAAACTTGTAATAAAGCAAACAAGTACAGTTTCTTGAAAGAAACCAAGTATCAACTGATACGGGAGACAGCATGGTAAACTAAGTTGCTCGGACTCGGGTGCGGGTATTCGATACGGGTGCGGATCCAGAGGTCGGATCCGTCATGATCTAAAGTTTAAAATTCGGGGGTATGGATCCATGTACGGATACAAGCGCGGGGATTCGGGTAAAAATATATAAAGTATCTAAAAATAGAGCAATAAAAATATGCCAAAACTATGATTAAGTGGAAAATTTACATATATTTTGTTAGAGTGTAGAAAGTTTCTCTTTATTCACAAGTTACTAGACGGACATCTAGACTCTCCCCTAGGTGGCATGATCTTAGACTTCAGAAACAAAATATAGTAGGCTTTTGTAGATTTTGTCTCAAATTTCTCAAATATTGTGGTCAAAGTATCTGATTTGATTTGACCAAATCCAGTACGGATCCTACACCCACACCCATGCCGTGTCGATATGGATGCGACATCAAAAGTGAAGAGTCCGCGCTAAATACAAAATAAAATGGTTGAAAGTAACGGGGGTGCTATTACTGGTACAGAGGCAGTATTCTCTCCACTATACAAATTACAAGTCATGCTGTTAGAGGTGTAGTTAGTTAAAAGTAAATTACACATAATAGAAGTTACAAACCATATGAATTCTAAAAGCTAGAATAGGAGCTCTAAAATGTTAGGCATGCTTCAGCAAGAATCATATGGACGCGTGATGGTTTGAGGCCTTGACATCCCAATCTCACATGCACTACCTCATGCTGAAAATAGAGAGAGAACACAGTGATTCAACTACAGAAGAAGGATCTTGTGAAACATTGACAATTATAAATATGAAATTCTTTGAGATGCCACCTTGACAAGGTTGAGTAAACATGCTACCGTCAGAAACTGTGAAGATGCCAGGTACCAACCACTATGCATATATGATTAGTGGTTGCAAAATATATACAAATCAGATAGCATATTTCATAATCTTAAAGAAGACATAACACAAGTTATTTAGCTTTTGGGAAAATATAGGACGTCCACAAGTATCAACATTCAAGATTCAGGTTCTTCCAACAACGATACATGCTTATACTAGCTTATTCATAAATCATAGAAGACCTTACAACTCAAGCAAATCAGACTATTTGAGAGAGAACCATATTATTGTCCTTTAAGTCGGAGCAGAAGCAATTTTACCAGAAGAAGGTATGTAAGCTTTGAGTTTCTAAATGGCACATTCTCCTCTTTCTTTGCTAGAGCAAGTATGGCATCACATAAAGATGATAGAAACTATTTGTACTTTATGAAATTCTTCCTTATGTGTGTTTGAGGCACCAAGAATTATTATTTTTAAGATTTTGAATCCCACTAAGCATATTGTCTAGCAGGTATTCTATTAATAAAAGATGCCATCCTCAAATTGAGGAGAATACAACATAAGGAGAATAAATATATATATATATATACGTATCTTAAGACTGTATTAATGAGGATATGCAATTCTGAAGATACAATTGCTGCCTATATTTTGAATTAGACATGTTTATAGATTCATGTCTAAATATCCTTGGGTGGTCAGGTAGGGGTCTTAATTCCAAATTCAGTCATGTATAAAGTTGTTACAGTTATATACATAACTCATATTAATCTGCAGTTTATTTAGAACATTACAAGAAATCATATTTGACAATCAGATTAAATAGTTTAAGCTAAAAGGCTAATTTAGTGTACAACATTAGAAAAACTTGGATTCTTAGAAAAAATGGTAACTTGAATGATTAATGGAAAAAGTAGGGACAGGAAAGAACAAATATAGATGAAAGAACGAATCAAACTAACACAAGTAGATTGATTCAAAGGGGAAAAAGAAACTTGAACCACTCACTGGGTCACACTAGGATGATCCACCATGGATTCCAAATAAGAGATACATGAAGCTCAAGCTTCAACAAGAATGGCCAAGCCTATTCTATCTTCTATTCTCTCAATTCCAAGTTAGCTAATGAATTATAAAGGCTAAGGATCTATTTATAGTATTTCCCTAATGCTAACTAATGCCGAAAATACCCCACATGTTGGGTAAAATAATAAAGACCACGTAGGGTCAAACTATTAATTAATACTAGGCTAAACTAGAAGTCCCGTCTTGGTTTTGCTGGGAAAGAGGCAGAGCGCCTAGTGTAGGGCGGAGCGCCTGCCAAGTTGGGCAGTGGCCAACTTAGGTCGAGCGCCTGGGCTGCTCTATGCTTAGGCGGAGCGCCTGCTTGCCTGGGCGGAGCGCCTGGCCTGGAATGCTCTTGATTCTTGTTCAATTCACTCCTGAACTCTCCTCCAATGCTCTTGACATCTCGTCATTTGCATCCTCCAATTCCGGCTCTTGATGGTAAGTGCTTAGGCTTGATTTGCCCCGCATCATCCTCCCCTTCTTGAAAAGATTTTGTCCTCGAAATCAAACCAGCAAGACCTACAACCAAAGACAAGCACAACCAAAATCTCCTACTACAAGAGTAGGTTAGTGCAAGTAGTGCGGAAAACACACTCTTATGGTATAACCAAGTATCAATAACAATAATAAAGCGCATGTTTCCAACGAAAACAACAAGTACTTGGCTTCCCCATTGGGTGCACTCAACACAAGAATAAACAAAGAGATCAATAATATATGGAATATGTAAGATCAAGCTATCAAAATTCCTATGATTCCTAAGTTCAACATTAACACACCCAAACTTCCCACTACAACAGTAGGTAAGCTCAACAAAAGTGAGTGCAAGTGATGTGGAAAATACACTTTTGTGGTAGAGCCAAGTATCAATACCAATCAAAAAGTATAGGTCTCCAAAGGAAACAACATGTTCGTGGCTCAACAAGGACAAGCACTCACTACCATAACAAGCAAAGAGATTAATAGGGCATGGAACATGCAAGATGTAGCAACTAAGTTCCCTACGACCTCCAAGCTTATAGTCAACACACCAAACCTTCAATGCATTACTATCACAATGTGACTCATTAGCTTTGGCATGCTCAACACCCAAGGTGTGATCAACATATGGGATGGAGTAAGCAACATGATTCAAGCGACAACTAACATCAAATACTCCACTCCCCTTCTTAAAAGCACTCTTACACACACCAAGAGTTACCTTCTCACCTCTAAATTTACCTCCAAGATAATCCTCTTAACTAGACAAACTCCCAAGAAAGGTCTCCATAATAGGTTCTTCATCATTATAGTCCACACAATGAAAGTTAGGACTAATAGAAGATGGTCCAACACAATCAATACCAAGACCACTCATCTCAATTGGAGTTCCAAACAATGGATTATCTATAGAGTTAAGCTTTCCAATCCATGAAGGTTTAAATCCAAACTCTTCTCTAGTTTGATACACATCACTACCTCCTTTAAAATTCCCTTCAAACAAAGGGTTAGTGAAAACAAGCCCACTACCCATCAAAGGTGAGGCATCCAAACTAGAGTCATCATCCATACTTGAGGAGTCATCGAATACAATCTGATCCATCTCATCCACTAGGAACTCCTCAAGGTCACTACCATCCTCACTACAACACATAGGTCCACCATTATCAAGCAAACCATCAAGGGAAAGAATAGGATATTTATTCAAATCATCTTCCCATTTATCAAATATAGGTGGTGTGTCATAACAAGGTTCACAAACAAGGTCAACTACAACTTCTTCACTAAAGAGAGGTTCATTGAATATCGGGCTCACATCATGATGTGGCTTACCAACCCTCTCAACTAGTGGTTCACGTTCAAACACATATTGACCAACCGACTCTACACTAGTTGCAAACACATTGTAATCATACAAATCATCAACTAGCATGGAGTTTTCACTAGCACCATCACAAGACAAAGAAGTAACATGCTCATGGGAAGGAGAACTAACACATACCTTTAAGTGGCCATCTTGCTCACTCAATGCACTTGAAATGTCATGGATAGTTCCTCCACCTTGAAGCTCACATTGAAGATATTTTTCACCTTGCCCTTCCATCTTGGAACATGATTGAGGCTCCATCGGTTTGCCTCCAAGAATACCTACACAAGTACTCACACAAGTAGAAGAAGAAGATAAAGAGTTAGTGTTAGAATAAGGGGTTCCCTCACTCTCAATGATTCTTTTTCCCTCTCTCTTCTCCCTCATTTTCTTTTCAAGGTCGGGTGTAGATTCGGGTGGTGACATCCCACTCACATCACTCAACACATCCTCTCCTTTTTCCACTCGAGAAATGTCACCGGTCACTCCCTTACTCCTCTCAATCTTTTATCTCTCATATTCGGGTGAGTTGGGACGAGGCCCAAGAATACCCATAGCCGGAGTAGGTGGACTCTTAACGTCAACACGGAATCTAGGACTTGGAGACTCATCACTTGATGTCTCCCTCTTCTTTGTTGATGAACCACTTGGCTTTGAAGCTTATGGTTTCGGGTTCACCTTTTTGACATTTGTCAACTCTTTTCTTGCACTTGTCCCACCATTTCTTGTGTTTGTAGGACTTCTTGGTTGCACCATATCAACTATGGAATGAAGTTCTCGCTCCTTTTTCGTTTGAATAGCCAAGGAAAGTGCACTAGCAAGCAATTGATCCCTTACCCGCCAAGGTTTAAATTCATAAGTCCTTCGACCCATGCTCACAAGATACATATTCTTCCCAACACTATATTGCACACTCTTGTTTTGCAACCATGGCTCACTTAAACATACATCAATATCCTGCATGGGATACACGTCACACCAAACATACCCCTTATAACTCCTATGAGATATGAGAACCCGAGCTTCCTTAGAAACCCAAATTCCATTATACTCATAAGGATTCTCTAGAGCATGGCATGGTATCCCTAGCCTATTAACCAAAGAAGTGCTAATACAATTTCCATCGGTCTCACCAATTTTGAGCAAGTTGTCTTCATGTACATTTACCTCAACAACGAACCTACGCCTACCCAAGTATTGTAGACTTACATCCAAGTAAGGACTTGAATGCTCAAGAGTAGCATCACCATCAACTTGGGTCTTCCTTATTCCTCCTCTAGTGACAACACCACTAGTATAACTTCCACTTCCCGTCACTCTTCCAATATTTGAAATGTTGTTGAAAGTCGAGGAAGAAGTCTCACCATGGAACCCATAAAATCCTCTGTCTTGGTTACATAGCCAATAGCACCACTCCTACTACTACTACTACTACCCATACCACTCACGGCATTGATAGAATGCAATTCAAGCCTTTTGTAGCAAGAGCAACGCCACTTTTCAAGTTACCCTTCACATGGAAATTAGGAGCATTAAGTCGTTTAGCACAACTACAAGATGCAAGCCTCCCTTTTCCCATGGAACAACCACCACCTCCTCCCAAACTAATAGAAGGACCTCTACTATTCCCTTTTATAACATGAGAAACACCAAGAGAAGATACAAATGAATAATTCGTATAATCAACCTCATCATCAATTCTCTCTATGTCACTATCAACATTCTCAAATTCATCACAAGAAGAGTTAGGAACATTGTACCTTGAAGCGTCACTATCTTCGAATTCTTGACTAGAAGCATAAGAATCTTCACATTCATGTCCATAAGCCTCATAGTCTTCATAAGTCTCATGAGCTTCATAGTAACCCGCTTCATCACCATATGAGCCTTGGTTCCCCAAATCATCATAGCAATACCCATCATCATCATTGTAGGAACCATAGTCTCCATCATCCCCACACGAGTTATACCATCCACAATCATCCCGAAGCCATAGTTGTAACAATAAAGAATAAAGGACCTTACAAACTCACTCCCTCACGTGTATCACTCAAAAGATGAACACTCAATTTTCTTTTCACTCATGTATACACTCAAGCTCGTTGGCTTTTGTGACCACACTCTATTGTTCTCACCACTCAAGCCTTTTTCCATTCAAAGACTTTCTTGATCTCTTAGGAACCACAATGGTAAGATCAACAACTAGTACACCCAAGTGACGGTTCGGAATGGAGTTTATGTGACTCTATGTATGGATGCTATTTAAAGTGCGCACTTGAGGCCAAATAAAGTTCTATGACTTTAAGTAAAGCTTCAAGACACACAAGACCTTAAAATCTCAAGAGTTAGTGCTAATAAGTAGGACAATTACCTTAGAAACACTAACCAAGAAATACGAAAGCAAACAGAACACGAAAAACCACGAAACAAAGTTGCCCAGACCCAACACAGGGGTAGGCGGTCCGCTTGGGTGGGTGGGCGGTCCGCCTGGCCTATGACCAGTGAGCAAATTGGGTTCCGTCTAGTTTCTTGTTTCCAGCCTTCACAAAAACATATTTTTGATGGTTTTGCACCCAAATTTTCAACGATTTCAACCTGTTTCTTAAATTCAAAGGTAACCAAAGTTGTGTTTAGTGTTTTCCAACAATCCTCGGTGAATTTCAAGTTCAAACAACCAATAACAAGATCACAATCAAGATTCAAAGCTTTTTAAGTTGGATTTCAATTTTTCGATCTTTCGGTCCACAACTCCAAATCATGAAAAATGGTACCAAATCAACGGATAAATGAACAATTCCCAATACTTTTCATTGATAGGGGAATTAAATCTAATCCACAATATGAATTTATTTTTGTATTTTTCAACTTTTTTCAATTTTTTTGTTTCTTTTTCTTTCTTTTCTCAAAAACAATAACAACAACAATAAAGTAAAGATACGAGATAGATGAAAAAGGAACAAGGGTTTGTAAGAACAAATCCCGAATCTTGCTCTGATACCAAACTGATGCGGGATAAATACGCGGAAGTAATAAAAAGTAGCAGAAGCAATAAAGTAAACACGATAAAGGGAAAAGTAGGGACAGGGAAGAACAAAAATAGAAGAAAGAACGAATCAAACTAACACAAGTAGATTGATTCAAAGGGGAAAAAGAGACTTGAACCACTCACGGGGTCACACTAAGATGATCCACCATGGTTTCCAAATAAGAGATACATGAAGCTCAAGCTTCAACAAGAATGGCCAAGCCTATTCTATCTTCTATTCTCTCAATTCCAAGTTAGCTAAAGAATTATAAAGGCTAAGGGTCTATTTATAGTATTTCTCTAATGCTAACTAATGACGAAAATACCCACAAGTTGGGTAAAATAATAAAGACCACGTAAGGTCAAACTAGTAATTAATACTAGGCTAAACTAGAAGTCTCGTCTTAGTTTTGATGGGAAAGAGGCGGAGCACCTAGTGTAGAGATGAGCGCCTGCCAAGTTGGGCAGTGGCCAACTTAGGCCGAGCGCCTCTCCTTCAGGCGGAGCGCCTGGGCTGCTCCATGCTTGGACGGAGCGCCTGCTTGTCTGGGCGGAGTGCCTGGCCTGGAATGCTCTTGATTCTTGTTCAATTCACTCCTGAACTCTCCTCCAATGCTTTTGACCTCTCGTCCCTTGCATCCTCCAATCCGGCTCTTGATGGTAAGTGCTTAGGCTCGATTTGCCCCGCATCAATGATTAGAAAAATGTTACTTGAAGCATTCATAAGAATAAATGGTAACTTGAATGATTTGAATTATATGTAACTTGAAGCATGTGGAATTGAAAATTTTCGATTTCAATGAATTAGAATTATTTATGGTTGGTTTTTTTTTTTAAAATATTATGTTGGAACTTATAAATAAATAGTTGATGTATTAAAGTAGTTTATAACTTATAACTAAAATATTTGAAGTATAAATTGGTTGGAAATTAAGTTAGTTTGAATAAAATAAAATGTTCTAATATCTCAATTTTATTTTTTAATAGTACGCAGATGGAACGAGAACACTGTGGTTGGATGTATAATAGGAATTATCTTGGTAGTTTCTAGAGTAAAGTTGATGATAGGCATAAAGATTCCTTGAATACTTCTTGACCTAAAACGAAGAAGCCAATCTGGATGTATGATGATGCATTGACGAATCTTAATAAGCGGAGAGGCACTCCAGAATATCAGAAGAGGAGCGCCCAAGGAAATGCAGCCCAATCCTCCAAGAGGGGTAGCTCTTTGCATATCGGCGATTCAGTTAGTATAAGAACCTACATGATTAGATTGATATTTTGTTTATTACACTTTTGATATTTTAACTAAATGAAATTTATATTTTGTCTAACTTTTTTTTGTAGGAAAAAGATAGGAGACCTATGACTAATGCTAATGTCTTTAAGGAGTTGTATATGTTAAAGAATAAGGAAGGTCAAAATATTGAGCGGCCGAGGAGTATGATCAAAGAACATATGTATGATCTTAATTTCAAGTTTGTTTCATTTTTCTATAACATGTATATAACATTTATAATCAATTCTGTTTCAGACTAGCTATAAAAATTGTAAGCAAGAATGGCGTGAAAGGCAGGCTTCCGACGAGTAGCTCAACCCAACCACAACTGATACCAAATGAACTTCAATGCGGATGGAGGTGATTGGTGGAGTAAAGAAATGTAGAACTTATGGCCTTGGATCACAACATTGCTCTAATCATCCTAGATCAGCTTTTGGCTAATGCTTATCAGGAAGAGATAAACTTATTGCTACAAGATATAGAAAGACTGAGAGAAGAGCGTGAAGCAGAACGTATAGAACGCGAAGCAGACCATAAAGATCGCAAAATAAAATTGTCACAATTAGAGATTATGGTGAAAGAATTCTTGGCCAACTCCTACTCCAAGGGAACAAAATAGTCTTGAATTTGGATTTTTAGACTTGTGTTTGAATATTTTTTTTTTTTGGATGTTTAGACTTACTTGTGTTTGAATATTTAATTTTTTGTTTGGATGTTTAGACTTACTTGTGTTTTAATGTTTAAATTTATTTTTGGATACTCAGACTTATTTTAAATATTAAACTTATTTTTGAATGTTTAATTGTTTGAATTGGTAGATTGACTCGTTATGAAGTTGGTAGATTGATTTTCTGATTGGATTTCATTGAATGGTAGCTATTTTTACATTTGCCAGCTGATGTATATTCTAATTAAGCTATTTAATTTTCTAAGTTTGCTTTAGTTCCTAATGGAATCCGTCAACAAATGACCGCATATTTTTTTAATTAAATTATCAAGTTTTCTGACAAAGTCAGTCCAAAAAAGAAAAATTATTAACAAAAGAAATAAGAAATAAAATTCTGACGGCTGGCGTCAGAGGCATTAAAAAATTAATTATTTTTTTCTTACTATTTCGAGGACGTCCGTAATGTTAAATTGTTTATTTTTTATCATACAATCTTGACTACGAATGTCAACGGTTTTAAAAATATTAATTATTCGTTATACTATCCCGAAGGGAATCGTCAAAAACATTAAGAATTTTCAATCATTCTTTGTTATCGATAGTACTTGTCGGAAGTCCGCCGTCACTTTCTACGACGTCCATCGCTAATTCGATGACATTCGTCAGAAGTTAATTCCATTAATGATTATTCAAATTAATTTCTTTTCATATTAAGAGTATACACTACTAGAAAAACTCAATTTAGGGACGGACGATACGGACAGGTAGCCGTCCCTAAATGGGATTTTCGAACGGGCTATGTGACGACATCGTCTGTCCGTAAATCGCTCGACGCTAAAGTCATAGGGAAGAGTAGCCGTCCGAGATACAGACGGCTAGCCGTCCCTACGCAGTGAAATTTGGAATATAATTTTTTGTTTAGGGAGGGGCGGTTGTCCCTATTTTTACGTTTTTCACTGACTAGCCGTCCCTACACATTGAAATCTGGATTTTGTTTTTAGGGAGGGGTGTCCGTCCCTATTTTTGCATTTTTATTTGGTAGAGATGGCTAGCCGTCGCTACTTGTGATAAACATGCACAATAAAATATCAAAAAATAAATATATGTATGCCAACAACCAATGCATATCCATGTATAACACAGCTAGCCGAACAGATAATTAAACTAGAATACACAAATATTTTAATAATAAGTCTACTAAATCTTCCATACATTTACTTTAAATTCTAAACATAAGGCACATAACAACAACTAGACTACACACTATACAATTTGAAGAAAATAAAATATGATAAAATGAAAACCACATAAAAATGAAAAAAAAATACCACAAGAAGAAAAATTGGGGGTTAGGTATGCAGCTGTTAGATCTGAAAGAAAAAAAAGGAGAAGAAAAATTTGGGGTTAGGGTTCACCATTATTTGAAGTAAAAAAATTAACAAAAATTGGGGGTTAGGGTTTACCAATTTAGATGGAGGTGCTAATGGAGAGTTGGGAATGTGGGTGGACGGATTTGTGGAAGTATTGGGGATGTGGGTCGGGTTTAGAGTTTGAAGGAAGATAGGGAAAAATGGGTTTTGGTTAGAGTGAAAACGGGAGAGAGAGTGTGTTTGAAGAAGAGAGTGTTGTGTTTGTAAAAAAAAGGGAGAGAAATACTGATATTTTGTTTTGTGTTTAGACGGCTAGCCGTATCTAACCAAATAGGGACGGCTGACCGTCTCTAGCTTTTGTATTTTTTTTACTTTGACAGATTGTGTTAGGGATGGCTAGCCGTCTTTAAGAAAATAGGGAGGGCTGGCCGTCTCTAGCTTTTATATTTTTAAAATTGTCAGAAGCTTAGGGACGGCTACCCGTCTCTACGCAAATACGGACGGCTAGTCGTCTCTACCCTTCCGTCCCTAAATCAAGTTTTTGTAGTAGTGATAAGAGAGGTCAATAATCCGACCAATTTTCGGCATCGTTGACTATCGAAAAACTTCTCAGGGAGTATACTTACCATCTTGTACAAATCTAATGATAATAAAAAAGGTTATGAACTTTGGCACCTTAAACATTAAGCTAGATGGGAGCACGATCTCTATCTTTGAAGAGATACCAGGCTCTTTAGTATGGTAAAAGAACAAAGAATAGGAAAAAGCTAAAGAATCAACACAAAGTTATATCTATACTTTAATGTGTGAGAATATGTCTTCGTCTTGCACTCCGGCATGTGGCCTTTGCCCTAAATATTGGTTATCAATCTTGTATTTTGGCGGCTCAATTTCTTTATCCACAACAAATATAATCATCTTTTTATTATCTTTAATGCTCTTTGGAAGCTCTGTCCTTGTCATCATCGTATTTTTTTCCATTTTATCACTTATTTCTAATAAGCAAATCATTTTTGTCATCCTTGTAGAGAAATTGAGCACGATCATTGAAACAAGATTCATTACCAAAGGGCATCTGCATGCATGAAAGATGATATTGTAACAGGTCAGCCAATCTTAAGACACTATAGAGTTTTCATGAAGCTACCTAATTTTCACATAGTAAAATATAAGAAATTGTGTTACCAAAGCCTGCCAACACCTTTTAACTTACTATGACAAAATTTTCAGGACAATAGACAATTGATCTTTAGATATCCCTGTAATCACTCGAAAAGAGATGGAAAAACCTGTAAGAAAATATAACCACAATTACAATCTAGCCAAGACCTTATTCTCACAGTGTTCCACAATTCACACACAGGGCGACAAAAAACTTGCCACAACAGTTGCTACTTTTACCTTATTTCTGGAATAACTTCAAATGTAATAGAAGATTGTTCACTTGGGTATTCTTCAATAACAGACAAAACTCATAGCACTAAAAGTCTAGGAGTAATATTTTGTGCGCGCTATTCCACCATTTTAACAGGATGATATATGAAGAGAACTTCAATTTCTGCTCTAATATCACTGATCAATAGCAACTACTATGATAACTTTCTTTACTTAAGATAACTTTCTTTACTATAATAACTTTCTTTACTTAGGATAGGTAATCTCCTCGATGATCCTATGAGGATGTAAAACAGCTGGAAATGATAAGTACCTAAAATGCAATTTCCTTTTAAACAAATTTCTCCTATTTTAGGTGCTAAACTAGATGTACCTCACTACTATAATAAAGTGATACTGTAATAAATCTACAAGAAAGATAAACCAAATTCTGTAAGACATTCAGATAGTGGTACTTGAGTAATAATATGTGGTATAATTCCAAGCTGCAACTACGGTGGACGAGGATATTTGTATTCCACCACTTTAGAAGCTAGATCTACCGAGCTGTTAACGAATTATCGGTAATGTCTTAAACTGAAATAAGGATCCCTACTCTATTAGATTAATGTTCCATTTTAGAAAACCTATATTCCTAATCACAAGAATATTTTGAGGAATCATACACTATGTTGCACCAAATATCAAAATGTTAACCAAAGCAGGCTGGCCGCAAGCATAAAAGGAGCAAATGGCCTAATGCAAGTGGGTGCATATGCTCATCCCAAGCATTCAAAAGCGTTCTAGGAAGTTCTTCCAAAAACAACATATATGCTATAGGAAAGACTACTTTCTATTGATCCTTCAGCATTTCCATTTTAGCCATCCATTTAATAAAGTTCCACCAAACATATTGCCGAAAACATGTCAAAAACCATTCCAAGCTAGCTGTATCTGTTTGGTGTTTCTCCACCACGTATAACTCTTCCCACATGCATTCCGACTTCCGTAAAAGTTTACATACTGTTTTCCTCGACATTTTGACCTCTCAGGATATCAAGATAGAGGAAAACAGTTCAAATTGTTTGAACTATCTCAATTTCCTTGTCATAACATCAATTTTTCAGAACATCAAATCACAAACTACCCTCGATTAAAAATACCTCAAAAACTCTATATTCTTTCCAAAGCTTAGTCGTGTCTCAACGAACTTTCCATGTTGAATTATAACCACCAACTAAGAAGCATAGAAGTTGCCCCCAATAATTACCAAAAAAAAAAAAAAAAACAAAAGCCTTCCATTGTTGGACATCAAGTGCATACACATAAACCTTGACAAACAGTAACAACCATACAAAGTTACCACAAAAATCACCGTAAGAAGTTCATATGTATATGTAACGCCATGAAAAGTTACTAAAAAGAAAAAAAAGTGTAAGAGTTATCAATTTTATGTTTCCAAAGGGTACCTTGATATGTTGAACTATTGAAGCGAAGAGCAAAGAATAGTTGCAAGTCCTCCTCATAAAAATTAAGTTTATTGAATGCCTCAGTGGAGCTCCACGAGTTGCAAAGATTAAAAATATTTGTGGATAATGATTTCCGTTTTTGCTATTTTCTGTTCAGAAACTGAAACTTTTCTATTGCATGATTTCGAAAATCATCTGCCAATTCTCCCTATAGAGTTCAAATCAGAAAAAAATTGCACTATATCTAGGATAATTTTTTCTGAATAAACAATCTTCACAAAAATTAAAAGTAAGATTAAGCAAAGCCATACAACACCTATAAACTTCGAAATCACAAATGAATAGAATTTCTTCAGGTTGTATGAGAGAAAAAGATCAGTAATGACAACAACCAACAGGTTTAAAATCCTGTACATGCAACACAAGACCACATCTTGATACCAAACAAAACAGCAAAATTGAAATAATATCAAACCGATCAGACAGAAAAAAAGGATGAATTTACCGAAGTATAATCCATAAGCGCAAACCAAATTGGAGAAGATAGGATGTAGCAGAATATGTCCATCAACCTCAAAAGGCTTAACTAATGCAAGAAACAAGAAAATAGAGTCCAAATTAGTACCGAAATTCACGCCAACCTCCTATTGCAGGGATCAAAATCAGAAATAGCACCAAATTAGTAGGCTAGGAAATGGAAGTGAAATGGAACTAAGATTTTTTGCACAAATAAAGAGATACATACGTGCCAGCCAAGAGAAAAATTGAAGAGTAGCAATTGAAGTGCAATACACATGGTCAAAGGAGAAGGCAAAGAAATAAGGTAGGCCCACAGTTATGGTACAATCAAAGATTAGTACAACGGTTTACCGCCACTCTTCTCGGCTTATATATAGTAGAGAACCACGATTATCCTCGACCAAGGATCGAACGCGTGGAATTATGTGAAGAAGTATTTGCGCATCATATCTACATTCATGTATAAGTAACCTCTTACTGACCTTGCGAATCAATTGTTTGACAACGTTGAAAAAGTAGGTTCAATTCGCCTGTTGATTTCATTTGCCTCATGTACGTAGCAATAGCAGCACTCTGAGACCCTAATGTTACTGCCCCACTTTTTATGCAGCTCGAAGATGCAGTGAAGAAAAAGAACCTGCCTCTATCAAATCTTGCTACCAAGAAACAACTACCATTATCCAACAAGTCATGGAAAGAATGGCATAAATTACAAGTATCTGGATCTGTTGGTACTTCTGAGATTCCCAAACAAATGAAGCATCATATGGAAATAGTTTTTTTGCTTGCAGCAACACAACCGTTCCTAGTAAATTTTTGGAACTGTCAGATGGATTGCACAGGAGACTTGAGTTTAAATTTCAATTGATTTCATTTTTACTGCAGAACATGTAAAAGATAACAAGAAAAGCAGCATCACTGAAGATTTATCTTACAGAAGTAAACAAAACATTGCAGCTTCAAGAAGAATTAATAAGATAAACAAAATATGAAGCATTGGCTAATTCAAGAGATAGCCTTGCAAATACAGATAAAACAGTTGAAAGTAACAGCCCCGTGCTATGAACATTGATAAATATTAAATTCCTCAAGCTAGCACTTAGACAAGGCTGACTAAACATGCAACTGTCAGAAAATGTATAGATGCCGGGTACACAACACTATGCATATATGACGTGGTGCGGTAGCAAAATATACATGAATCAGTCGGCATATATCAAAATCTTAAAGATGACATAATAATAAGTTTTCAGCTTTTATGAATATATATGACCGTCCACAAGTATCCAAATTCAAGCAGGTTGTTCCCACAATGATACTAGATTTTACTAGAACACCTTACAACTCAACCAAATCAGAGAGAACCATATTGTCTTTTAACTGGAAGCATAAGCAATTTTACCTGAAGAAAGAATGTAAGCTTTGAATTCCTTTATGGTACTACATTCTCCTTTTTTTTTGCTTGAGCAAAGAATACATCACCTAAAGATGACAGAGACTTGTTGATGCCAAAGAGAAACACGGAGAAAGTAGAGAATAACTTAGAAGAAATTTCTATCAGAATTGCAAGCTCTTGAAAAGAAAATAATGGTTTCATTCAAGTGAGTTTATTTCTTCAGACCCACTACAAGATAGACTGACTCCCTGCCAGCTCATTACGATCAAGATGAGTATTTGAAAAAAAGAAAATCAAACTGAGCACATCTTTTAGTTGGTTCTTTACTCTAGACAGAAGAAGATATATATAGTTGCATAGAAAGTTCTTATACTAGAGGCAATCAAAATGGTATGCAATACATAGTAGCTGTCCAGTGTGTCTTCACCCCAGTAATACCCAAAATTCTCATAGTGAAGATAAAATGGCTCCACGAAGACTGTTCGTTCATATGAATCTTGACAAAAGATCATAAAAAATAAACCTAGTAAAACACAGATCTAACAAATTTGAATGCCTTTTAAGACCAAAATGCAGGAAATTTTAAGCACCGTTTTCCTTTGAAATATGCAATCATTTGAATGACACATGTATAAGGTTCCAAACTACCAATAAACTAACAATGACAAAAACTGGTTTTTTCTACAAAACATCAGAGACCAACGAAGTACTAAAACACGCTATGGAAGGATTGATGAGAACAAATACAATGCTTTGGTTGACAAATTAATTAAAAGGATCATGTATTTCGCCTGATTTGGGCTGCCTATTATTGAAGAGAAGAAACCTTTTCACGGTTACAAATAGTTATCGGGCTAGTGAGATTGGTATTTCCATTTATATCAATGTCTTATTCTGTATTGCTTTCCTGCATTATCTGGTGATAAAAAATCCATAATATTTTTGTTGTACATTTCAAGCACCGGGACCTGCAAAATAATGGCAAAAACACTTCTACAGAATAGAAACTAATAAGATTAAAATAACAGATCAAGAAAAGTTCATACTGCTCACTTAGACACCTACAGCATCCTTGGGGCAGTATTAGCCCTTACTGATGTGGAATGCTCAGCTCTTTTCCATTATTGTTAGTCTTTCCAAAATCAGTTTGTCCATAAGCAAATATGCAAACCTGAACAGACGATAACTTAAACAACTGAACGAGGCAATTTATAAATTTCTTAATTGCTCATATTTGTTTTTTATCGCAAAACATGTCAAAGATAACAAAAGAAAACAACGGTTGATAGTTAATAATAGGAGTAATATCTTTTCCTTATTTGTAATTAATTATGTTTCCTTGTTTAGTCCTAGGAATCATTGTATAAATATACCTCCTCATAGGTTGTAATATTCATTCAGAAATAATAGAAGAATTTTTCTTCTCTGAAAATCTTCATGGTATCAGAGCCCGCTGCCTTTTTGTAGCTTTAGGATTTCTGTGTCACTCTAAGAGGTTGAGTTTTTCCTCCCTCTGGTGGCTGTCCGCGTAAGATATTTTTTCGGTTGGGTTTGTCTTAAAACTAAAACCACCACGGTCTTCTGCTCACACCGGCGACCAAACCCCAACAACTCTCTGTCGGAAATACCCTCCCATGCGCCGCCATGTGCCGCTTGAAGTTTTAGCTCCGGTGACCACGCGCCAACGCGTGAGCCCAGATCCGGCTGATTTTTTTTGCAGTTTTTTTCTGGTTACATTCATGGGCTTTTTCTGAGCTACCCATCCAAGTCTTTTTATTTTCCAACGAGGCAGACAATTTTCCAGTGAGAATTTCCACTTTCTGGCCACTGTTTTTTCAGATCTAGTCCCAGACAGTTTTTTGTGCAAATTTGCTTGGTTGATTCCTGACTTATGGGAGACACAAAGGTTGTAGACACAAAGATGGTTGATAATACCCCTATTTCACAAATTAGTGTAGTGAAATTGGACGGGGCTGCTACGTATCTTGCTTGGTCAAGAACTTGTTTGCTTTTTATCAAGTCTAGAAAGCTACTTGGCTATATTATCGGAGAGAAGAAAGCCCCTGCTATAACTGATGCTAGCTATAGTCAATGGAACTGTGATAATTCCTTGGTAATGACATGGCTTTTGAATACTATGAATCCTAGAATTTCTAAATAGTATTTATTACTTGATACAGCGGAAAAAATTTAGAATTCAACTAGGCGTACCTACTCTCGCAAGGGGAATGATGCTCAGTTTCATGCTACAAAGCAAGGTGAGTTGACTATCACTGATTATTATTCTGAGTTGAGTGGCTTATGGTAAGAAATTGACCACTATCAGGATATCCAAGCAAAGTGTATTGAGGATGCAGTTCTATTCCAAAAATTGGTTGAAAAATACAGGGTTTATGATTTATTGGCTAGTTTGAATCAAGAATATGATCAGATCAGGGCTCAGGTTCTTAGTAGAGATCATTTTCCTTCTCTTGAGGATGCATATTCTTATGTCCAACAAGAAGAGAGTCAGCGAGGGGTGATGCTTTACTCTGCACCAATCGAGAAATTTAGGTTAGCTGTCTCTCAGGAGCAACCAAGGGTAGTTACTTCTAATAAGGATCACCTGTATTGTGATCATTATGGCATTTACAGGCATACTAGGGAGACGTGTTGGAAGCTGAAACGTAAATCAGGTAGAGGTCGTGGAGGAAAACAGGCAGGTCCACCAATGGGTCAAGCTAATGTTTGTGAAAATATGGAGACATCTAAGGACACGAATTCTGGAGAATCATTGTCCTCGGCTGAAATTCTACACCTTCGTCGACTTTTGTCCAAACTTGACTCTCCATCTGTGGCAACATCCAATTATGTGAAATCAGGTACTGCCTTTACTGCTTACCTAAATTCTTGGATTATTGATTCTGGAGTGAATAGACACATGACAGGCTCCTCTAAAAGCTTTCAAAACTACTCTCCATGTCTCAAAAGGGATTATGTCAGAATAGCCAATGGGTCTTTAACTCCTATATCTGGAACAGGTTCTATTGACTGTACACCCAATATTATATTATCATCCGTTCTCCATGTACCTGAGTTTCCTATTAATTTGTTATCTATTAGTTCCATTACCAAAGACCTAAACTGTAAAATCGAGTTCTTCCCTGATCATTGTATTTTTCAGGATCTTCAAAATGGGAAGAGGATTGACAGTGGTAGATTGCATGATGGCTTATACATAATTGACGGAAGTAGAGACTCTGAAAAAATATTTTTTGGAGGAAATAAGGCTGTCAACCAAGAAATAGTTCAGTGGCATAGGTGGTTGGGGCTAAGGGTGTCTATTAGCCCGGCCCGGCCCGGTGCCGGTCCACCTGTGCCGGTCCGGTGCTAACAAAAAAAAAATTTTGCAATTGGTCCGGTCTCGGTCCGGTCGGCCGGTGCAGTTGCACCAATGCCGGATCGGAACCGGAACCGGCAGACGGAGTCGTGCCGGTCCCGGCCCGGTCCGGACCGGTTCGGTTCGGTTCCGTTTAATTTTTTTTTTTCACATTATATTATTTATTGTTTAAAAAAATATTGGTAGACTAAAATCTAAATAAACAACACAAAACACACATATTATTCAACAATACACACATAGTACATTAAGTTGGAAAAAGGAAATGCATAAATAGAAAATAAAAACATAAAAATAGACTAGAAATTAGAAAAATACATAAATTTTAAACTTCTGCGACTCAATTATCAAGTGGTTGCAGATATTTGCCACCATCACGAGCTGCCCATTCAGAGGCATGATGGTATTCCAAGTGTTTCTTAAACTTCATTGTCCCTCCATTAGTATTTGATCCATCTTCCCAATTCCAAAATCTCTGACAAAGAGTACATTGTGCTTTGCCGGTATCATTATTTTTTGTGATAAATTCCCAAACTTCGGATCGTTTAGTTCTTGTTGGACCACCAGACGGACCTGCTACATTAGCACCCTCAACTTGGTTAGCATTATTTGCATTTGCAGCCATGTTGATAGAAAATTTAATAAAATAGCCTTTTGGTAGAAATTTTTGAAGAGAAATGAATAGAAAATATTGAATTGTGATTAATTTGTTGAAATATGGGAGTATTTATAGGAAAATAGGTCAGGGAGGGGTGTAGGGGTGTTTATGGGTGTGTGGGTGGGAAAAATAGTCGTTTATGGCCGTTGCCAACGGCTATTTTTCAAAATGGAGCGGATTTGGGAAATGTTGGCAGTGGGCCGGTCCGGACCGGTCCGGTTCCGGCCCGGTCCGGCCCGGTTTTGGCGCTTTCTTTATTTTTTTTTTGTTTTTTGGTTATTTGTTTTGTTTAAATTTTAGTTTTATGTAATAATAACTTATATATTAATACTAGTAATCTAATAAACTAGTATTGCACTAAGAACTATTATGTAATGTAGTTTTTTAGTTTTATAAAAGTATAATTGAGTATTTTTCCAAACTTAGTAATCTAGCATAATGTAAGTAAATTATTATTTTTTCAAACTTAATACTAAGTTAGTAGTATTTAGTATTTAGTAATGTAGTATTTTAATATTTAGTATTTAGTTTTTAGTATTTTAGTAGTTAGTAATGCAGTATTTTAGTATTTAGTTTTTAGTATTTTAGTAGTTTAGTATTTAGTATTTTAGTATTTAGTATTTTAGTATTTAGTTTTTACTATTTAGTATTGAATTGCAAAGAGCCAAAGACTAAAGAGGTAACTTAATAGCAAAGGATAATTAAGAATATAACAAAGGATTTACTTAATTGCAAGGCGTAACGCATTTTATTAAATAATGATTGATTTTTTTTTTTTGCAAAGTACATAGATATTAAATTGCAAAAACTACATATTAATAAAAAAGCTTCTCATTTTCTGAATAATTTCGTCTGGCACCTCTGGAGGAACCGGTGGCAAAGAGTCATCTTCTTCATACTCAGTTTCATTGTCCAAACTTCCATCACCTGATAAAATTTCGGATGCTGCTTCTCCATCGGCTAGTTCATCTTCTGCAAAGCCAAAATTTCTTCTCTCCGATCTAATCCAATCTCTGAATAATACGGCTGTCTCCATTGCTTCTTCCTTCAATGAATGTCTATGATCTCCAATTTGCAATCTTCCTTGGCTAAACGCGCTTTCTGAAGCAACAGATGATGCTTGAATAGTTAGAATATCCCGCGCCATTTTTGCTAAAATTGGAAACTGTGCTTGTTGATCCTTCCAAAATGGCAGTAGTTGCTCGCTTCCAAAATAATCAACATCCTTGCAAGCATGAAGTAGATAAACATCAAGCTCGTTGAACCCTCCGCTGCTACTCGAATGCCTGCTAGAAAGCCTTTGATTAAGGCTGGAAAAACTTCCCAATCCGGTTGCAGCTCTTTTGGGAGCCTGCGTTGAACTTGATCCAGCTCCACTTGGAACACTTGGAACAACATTATCAGCTGCACTCCTATACCTTTCATAAATCCGTTGGCAATCTGCAATTACCTGCACACAGACTGTTTCTACACTTGGTGTTTCTTCGTCAGTAATTCTCAAAGTCCGATAAATTTCTCTAATTAGCATTTCCGTATTAAAACGTTTAAAACATGGATGTAATACAGATGCAATGTAATAAAGTGGTGGAATGGGGAAAAAATATTTTTTAAATTTTTCAATCATTGCTTCTACCGCAACTTCATAACCAGACACTACTCTATAATCGTTAAGTAATTCTGATATTCCAGCTATAAAATACAACATGGTAGTGATTGTAGGATAATATTGCCCGAAAATTCTTTAGTAGCATAAAAAAACTTTGCCTAAAAAAGGAGAAGACGCTCAACATTTTGCCAATCAGATTCTTCTAGGTGATACACTTCCGCCACTTTGCGATTAAAATAACTAGTAATAGGCACTCGTAAAGTGTAAGCAACATTCAAAGAATCATATACAGTGTTCCACCTAGTTGCAACTTCCTTGGGAACTTTTCTAGGACCTATACCTTCTTTCACACACTCTACTTGAAAGTCCCTCCATCTATCCGGTTTTTTAGATTTAAAAATATAACTAATTGCGAGTCTAACCTTCATAATAGTAGGATCAAATAACTTAAGGCCATCTTTTACAACTAAATTATATATATGACATGCACATCTAACATGAAACAATTCTTCAAAAGGGGGATGCAATCCGGGTCTTAACTTACCAATAGCATAATCATTGTTTGCAGCATTATCAAGAGTTATACTTAAAATTTTATCACTAAGATAATACGCCTTACAAATATCAGAAACTTCTCTCTTAATAAATGCTCCCGTGTGTGGTTCATCGACAGCGGAATATGCTAAAATTCTTTTTTGCATTACCTAGTTAAGATCTATCCAATGACAAGTAACTGTTAAATACTCATACCCATTAACACCACGACCCAAATCAGTAGTAAGACAAACTCTACAATCAAAGTGATAAAATATATATCGTAAATATTGTTTATATTCATTTTTAAATTTTATAATATCACTTCTAACCGTAGTTTTTGGAAAACCTTGAAAAGATGGATTATATACGGTTTGAATATAACGAATAAAACCTTGACAAGAAGCAAATGTAAAAGGTAAGCACTCTACTGCAATCATTTTTGCCATTTGTTCCCTATCTTTCTTTTTATCATAATGCATAAGCCCCCCCGTCACTGGGTTAATTTCCTGTTGGACTCCACTACCTTGCGATGGACCCATTCCGTTCCCTGACCGAGGGCCACCCGGCCTCCTATCCCATTCATCCTTATGATGGTTTTCTAAGTGTGTTCTCAACTTTCCCGTCCCACTATTATGGCTGCCGGTTTTAAAAAGCCCAAACTTTTCTACAAATATTACATTTAGCGGTCTGCTCCAGAATATTTTTAGTCATAAATCTCCACACATCCGATCTTTCGACTCGTCCCGCTGGTTCTCTACTAGGAGGCATAGGTGGTAATTCAGTTTCTTCAGGTTCACCTTGAAATTGACTAGTGGGTGTTTCATCATCTAAATTAGCCCCTTCGGTATTTTCTTGATATTGGGCCTCTAACAAATCATTATCTAGTGGTTGATCATAATTTATATCATGCAAAAATTGCGAGTCATCTTCCTGAGTAAAATCATCTAGAAGAGAAGGGGCGCTAGAAGTACCAACTGGTCTTTTACCTAAAGCACGAGCCATTCTATCATCCCCCCCTCGGTTAGAAGCACGTAATCTACGACCACTACCCGTAATTGATCTCCAAATTCTAGACATTTTTATAATTACTAAAATATGCTTCAAACAAATTACTAAAATATGCTACAAACAATAATAGTGCACAAAAATAAAATAGATAATAAAAAGTAAGAACGAGTTTACTTGATATCGTGAACTTAGAATGTAGAACTTAGGAAGTGAAAGTTGAAACTTGACCGGAACCGCACCGAACAATATTTCCACTTTACTCCAAATAGTTTTTTGTAATGCAATTTAGCAAATAGCCTTTGTAGAAATAAGAGAGATTGATAGAGATTTAGAGAGAATATTAGAGAAATTGTGAATAAATTGGTGAAATATGATGGTATTTATAGAAAAAAATAGGTTGGGGGGGGGGGTATGGGGGCGCCTAGGGGGTCGGGGGGCTAAAATAGCCGTTGGGCCAACGGCTAAGCTTGAAATAGCCGTTGCCCAACGGCTATTTTTCGCTAAGCCCATCAGCCTTCCAGTCCGGTCCGGTCCGGTCCGGACCGGTCCGGTTCCGGTCCATTTTGGTCCGGTTCGTCCGGTCCAATTTGGTGCTGCCGAGACGGGAACGAGCCGGGTTTTTTTTTTTACTATTGGCCCGATTTGAGCCGGTTCAGTTCCGGTCCGGTCCGTCCCGGCCCAAACCGGGCTATTAGACAGCCTTAGTTGGGGCACCCATCCTTTTTTGTGTTAAAAAAATTATATCCTAGTTTGTTTTCAAAGACTAAGTTTGAATCTTTGGTTTGTGATGCTTGTGAATTTGCTAAGCATACAACAAACTCTTATCCTTTGAGTGATAATAAAAGTACAATTCCTTTTACGACTATTCATTCTGATGTATGGGGTCCTACTCAAACAACTTCTTTATATGGAAGCCGATGGTTTGTTACTTTTATTGATTGTTGTACTAGGATGACCTGGGTGTATTTATTAAAGGCCAAAAGTGAAGTATTTTCTTGCTTTCAGTTGTTTCATAAAATGATTTTTACTCAATTTGAGGGTAAGATAAAAATCTTGCGAACTGATAATGGCACAGAATATATTGGTAAAAGGTTTAGGTCTTATTTAGAGTCTTATGTGATAATCCATCAAACTAGTTGTCCTTACACTAGTGCGCAAAATGGGGTTGCTGAAAGAAAGAATAGGCATTTGTTAGAAGTGGCACGATCTCTTATGTTTACAGTGAATCTTCTAAAACCTTACTGGGGGGATGCTGTACTTGTAGCTGCCTATCTTATCAATAGAATGCCACTTGAAACCCTGAAGTTTCAAAGTCCTTTAGAAGCTCTAAAGTGAAAAAATGAATATATTATTTCTCCAAAGGTGTTTGGGTGTGTTTGCTTTGTTCACACTAGAAATTCTGGGAAACTTGACCCTAAAGCTCTTAAATGTGTGTTTATTGGGTATTCCCCAACCCAAAAAGGGTACAAATGCTATCATCCTCCCACTAGGAGAACCTTTGTTAGTATGGATGTTACCTTTCGGGAATGGGAGCCTAATTTCAGTTCTACACAATCACCTCTTCAAGGGGAGAGTAATAAGGAAGAAGAGATGATTCTCCCAAGTTCTGTTTCCATTCAACCTCTTAAGGTTGATACCGCAAATAGAGTTCACGGGGAGACTGTTGATGGGGAGACTGTTGGGCGTT
The DNA here is from genome assembly GCA_037355625.1 of Petunia x hybrida. Classification (NCBI taxonomy): domain Eukaryota; kingdom Viridiplantae; phylum Streptophyta; class Magnoliopsida; order Solanales; family Solanaceae; genus Petunia; species Petunia x hybrida. The sequence goes on from JBBBVM010000484.1 coordinate 7,051,682, forward strand.
TACATGGGCTTTTGGATGTACCGGGTTTGAAAACTTACTCGAGGAAAAAGAAAGCAGTCGAAGAAGCAGAAGAAGCCATCATGCAATCTGCTGAAGCTGAATCCTCTTCGACTGGTGAGTTACCTATTTATCCTAATGAGTTAGATTTGCCTGTTGCTCACTGAAAAGGTGTCAGAACTTGCACTGCCAAACATCCCTTATCTAATTTTGTCTCCTTTGGATTCCTTATCTCCCTCCTATAGAGCCTTTGTCTTGTCTATTTGTTATGTGTCTATTCCCCAGAATTGGAGGTAAGCTTTTGCAGATCCTAAATGGAAGCAGGCTATGATTGAAGAAATGAAGGCTTTGTCAAAAAATAACACTTGGGAACTTGTCACTAAACCACCCGCCAAGAAGCTGGTTGGCTGCATATGGGTCTTTACTGTGAAGCATAAAGCTGGTGGCTCGATTGAGAGATTCAAGGCAAGATTGGTGGCTAAGGGATTCACTCAAACTTATGGAGTAGATTATCAGGAGACATTTGCTCCAATTGCAAAAATGAACACCATAAGAATCCTTTTATCTTGTGCAGCTAATCTGGATTGGGACTTATAGCAGTTTGATGTAAAGAATGCATTTCTTCATGGAAATTTAAAAAGAATAAGTATATATGGAGATCCCTCCCAGATTTAATACTGAACAGAGTCAAGGAAAGGTGTGCAAACTGACGAAAGCCTTGTACGTGTTGAAGCAATCGCCTAGAGCGTGGTTTGAAAGATTCCGCAAAGCTATGATCTCCTTTGGCTACAGACAAAGTAATGATGATCATACCCTCTTCATAAGGCATAAAAAGGGTAAACTCACTCTTCTCATAGTTTATGTTGATGACAGGAGATGACAAAGAGGAGATGACCCAATTGAAGAAGCTATTGGCAAAGGAATTTGAAATCAAGGATCATGGAAAACTCCAGTACTTCTTGGAAATCGAGGTAGCTAGATCAAATAAAGGGATCTTTATTTCTCAAAGAAAGTATATTCTGGATCTCTTGAAAAAAACTGGTATGCTAGGTTGCAAGCCAGCTGAATCGCCCACTGAAAGTAATCACAAGTTACAAGCAGGGATTGGAGAGTCAGTTGACAAAGAGAGATATAAGAGGTTGGTTAGAAGACTCATTTATCTCTCTCACACTAGACCATACATAGCCTATCTAGTTAGTTTGGTTAGTCAGTACATCCATGATCCCCGAGATCCTCATATGCAAGCGGTCTTTCACATCTTACGTTATATGAAGTCTGCTCCAGGGAGAGGTCTGCATTTCTCTAAGCATGGTCACCTCCTAATAGAAGCCTTTACAGATGCGAATTGGGCTGGATCTTTAGATTACAGAAGATCTACCACTGGCTACTGTACTTTCGTAGGAGGGAACTTAGTTACTTGGAGAAGCAAGAAGCAAAATGTTATTGCTAGATCCAGTGCTGAAGCTGAGTATAGAGCTATGGCCCGTGGGTTTGTGAACTTCTTTGGCTACGAAGGTTACTGAAGGAATTGAGAATGTTTGGAAAAAGGAAACTTTCCTTGTATTGTGATAATAAGGGCTGCAATCAGTATTGCTCAAAATCATGTCCAGCATAATCGAATAAAATATGTTGAGATTGATCGACACTTCATTAAAGAAAAGGTTACTAATGGTACCTTAAATTTGTTGTATGTTCCATCAGAACAACAACTGGCAGATGTGCTCACAAAAGGTCTCAGCAAAAAGGATTTTCATACTTTGATTTGCAAGTTGGGCATGCGCAACATCTTTGCACCAACTTGAGGGGGAGTATTGATTGTTAATAATAGGAGTAATATCTTTTCCTTATTTGTAATTAATTATGTTTTCTTGTTTAGTCCTAGGACTCATTGTATAAATATACCTCCTAATAGGTTGTAATATTCATTCATAAATAATAGATGAATTTTCCTTCTCTGAAAATCTTCAACAGCATATCTGAAGATTTAACTTGCAACCGCGGGAACTAAACAAAAAAGTTGAAGCATCAAGAAGGTTTAATTTTTACGGTAAACTTGTGATAAAGCAAGCAAGTGCAGTCTCTTGAAATAATACCAAGTAGCAACCGATACTGGACGCTACTAGAGGTAAGTTCCACATAATAAAAGTTACAAACCACATGTCTAAAAGCTAGAATAGGAGTTCTAAAAAATTAGCCATGCTTCAAAGGAATTAGGGACGCTTGCTTGTGCGCCTAAGAGGTTCGTTTGCGCTGCGCGTTCCCGCTGGACTGGACACAAGAATCATATGGACGTATGCTGGTTTGAGGCCTTGGCATCCCAATCTCACATTCACTAATTCATGCTGCAAATAGAGAGAGAACATAGCAATTCACCTACAGAAGAAGGATCTTGTGAAACATTGACAAATATAAATATCAAATTATTTGAGTTAGCACAAGACAAGGTTGAGTAAACATGCAACCATCAGAAAATGTGAAGATGCCAGGTACAAAACGATATGCATATATGATGTGTGGCAGCAAAATATATATGAATCAGATAGCATATTTCATAATCTTCAAGAGGACATAAAAACAAGTTATTCAGCTTTTGGGAATATATTCGACTGTCCATAAGTATCAAGATTCAGATTTTTCCAACAACGATACAAGCTTATACTAGTTTATTCATAAATCATAGAAGACCTTACAACTCAAGCAAATCAGACTATTTGAGAGGGAACCATATTATTGTCTTTTAAGTCAGAGCAGAAGCAATTTTACCTAGAGAAGGTATGTAAGCTTTGAGATTCTAAATGGCACATGCTTCTCTTTCTTTGTTATAGTGATACAGGGTAAAATAGTGGAAGCAAATAAAATGGACGCGGAACCAAGTAAAACACGATAACAAAAAAGTCGAGACTAGAAAGAACAGAAATAGAAGAAAGAATGGATAAAACGATTCAAATCATGAATTGGTTATCCAAAGGGAGAGGTGAAACTCGAACCTTACACAGATTTCATACTAGGATGAAATCCACATGATTACAAGTCAAGAGATAAACGAAGCTTCAAGCTTCAAACACGAGAGGCCAAGCCACTTCTATGTTCTATTCTTCAATGTGAAATTCTAACTAATAAAATGAAATGACTAAGTGTGGTATTTATAGGTTTCCCACACTTCTAAATGAAATGTCTAAAAGGCCCTCAAGTTGGGCCAATACATAAAAGGCCACTTATGGCTAGAATAGAAAATACACTCAAAACTAGTAGAATTTTTGTCTTTCCAAAATAGTAGTAGGCGCTCCGCCTAGATTAGTGGGCGGTCCGCCCAAATCAGGGTGTCACAGAGTGGGCGGTCTGCCCCTTTCTCCGAGGCACTCTGCCTCAATCAAAGTCCAGAGAGGTGATCTTCAAGTAGGCGATCCGCCTAGTGCATTGGGCGGTCCGCCCAGTGCTGGGATAGTCGATGCACTCAAGTGCATGGCCTTGTTTCCTTTTCCGAAGCTCTCAATCTTTCATCCTATGTACCCTTCAAGCTTGGCTCTTGATGGTTGGCGCTTTAGCTCAATTTGCCCCGCATCATCCTCCTCTTCTTGAAAAGATTTTGTCCTCAAAATCACACCATCAAGACCTACAAGAATTGAGAAAGACAAACCAAACTTCCCACTACAAAAGTAGGTTAGTGCAAATAGTATGGAAAACACACTCTTATGATAGAGCCAAGCATCAATAACCATAAGGAAGCTCATGTCTCCAAAGGAAACAACAAGTACTTGATTAAAAAAGAAAGTGATTTCAACACAAGAACAAGCAAAGAGATCAATAGGACATGGAACATGCAAAATGTAGCAATCAAATTCCCTATGACCCCTAAGCTCATGACCAACATATCAAGCCTTCAATACATTTCTATCACTAGGTGACACATTGGCCTTGGCATGCTCGACACCCAAGGTGTGATCAACATATGGGGTGGAGTAAACAAAATAGTTCATTCGACAATTAACATCAAATACTTCACTCCCCTTCTTGGAAGAACTTTTACACAAACCAAGAGGTACCTCCTCACCTCCACATTGTTCTCCAAGACAATCCTCCTCACTAGATAAACTCCCAAGGAAGGTCCCTATACTAGCTTCTTCATCATTATAGCCCACACAATCAAGATTAGGACTACTAGAAGATGGACCATCATAATCAAGACCAAGGTCTCTCATCTCACTTGGAGTTCCAAACAATGGATTGTCAATAGAGTTAAGCTTTCCAATCCATGGAGGTTATAATTCTTCCTCTACTCTAGCTTGATTCAAGTCACCATCACCATTGAAGATGCCTCCATATAAAAGATTAGTATAGGCATACTTCTTAAGTTCACTGCCTAACAAAGGTGAGGTATCAAAGCTAGAGCCAACATCTATGCTCGAGGAGTCATCAAACACAATCCTATCCATCTCATATACTAGAGACTCGTCGAGGTCATGTCTATCCTTACTATGACACATGAGACCACTATTATCAAATAGACCATCAAAGGGAAGAATAGGATATTCATTCAACTTATCTTCTCATTTATCAAATATGGGTGGGGTGTCATAACAAGGTTCACAAACAAAGTCAACTACAATTTCTTTTCTAAAAAGAGGTTTATTGAATATGGGACTCACATCATGATGTGGCTTATCAACCCTCTGAACTAGTGGTTCACATGCAGTCACAAGTTGACTAATAGACTCTACACTAGTTGCAAACATATTGTAATCATAAAAATCATCAACTAGCATGGAGTTTTCACAAACACTATCACATGACAAGGAAGTAACATGCTCATGGGAAGAAGACCTAACACTTACACTTGGGTTGCTATCTTGCTTACTCAAAGCACTTGAAGTGTCATGAGTAGTCCCTTCACCTTGAATCTCACATTGAAGATCTTCTTCACCTTGTCCTTCCATTTTGGAATATGATTGAGGCTCCATCGGTTTGCCTCCAAGAATACCTACACAATAACTCACACAAGTAGAAGAAGAAGATAAAGAGTTAGTGTTAGAATAAGGGGTGCCCTCACTGTCTATGATTCTTTTTCCCTCTTTCTTCTCCCTCATTTTTCTTTCAAGGTCGGGACTACATTTCGGTGGTGACAACTCACTCACATCACTCAACACAACCTCTCCTTTTTCCACTCGAGAGTTGTCATTGGTCACTCCCTTACTCCTCTCAATCTTTTGTCTCTCATATTCAGGTAAGTTGGGACGAGGCCCAAGAACCCCCATAGCCGGAATAGGTGGACTCTTTACATCAGCCCGAAATCTAGGACTTAGAGAATCATCACTTGATGCCTCCTTCTTCTTTGTTGGTGAACCACTTAGCTTTGGAGCTTGTGGTTTCAGGCTCACTTTTTTGACACTTGTCAACCCTTCACTTGTATTTGTCCCACTATTTCTTATGTTTGTAGGACTTCTCGAATGCATTCTCTCATTCATAGGACTTCTCCTCAACGGTGTCCCACTATTTCTCATGTTTGTGGGTATCTTGCTTGTACTTCTTCTTTCCTAGGAAGGAGGAATTGTAACTTCCCTTGTGCTTTAACATGATAACCGCCAAGGCCTTTGTTCAACTTGAAGTATCTATGGAGAAGCCAAGGCTTTCCCAACATAACATGACATCCCTCCAAAGGACCCACTTTGTACTCAACTTCTTCTTCATAGTTTCTTTGCGACACAAGGAACTGGGCCACTCCATCAACACAAGGTATTCCCAACCTTCTCACCACAAGAGGACTAATCCAACTTGCTTTACCTTCATCCACTTGAAGCACATACCCACGATTCTCATTAAAGCTCACTATGAATTGACACCACTCTCTTTTTCTTAAGAGCTCATCGTATAGTGTCCCTTAAACTTCCAATCAATAGTAGTCTCACTTGAGGCACTATCACAAGATGGGTACTTCCTTATTTCTCCACTACTAGCAACACCACAAGAGTAGTGTCCACTTCCCGTCACTCTTCCAATATTAGGTGCGTTATTGAAAGTCGAGGAAGGAGTCTCATCATGGAACCTATAGGAACTTCTCATTGAGATAGGAGTGCGGTAGAAACTTTCTCCACCCACCTTGGTTCCACAACCACTAGAATTGCTCATACCATCCCTTCCCTCTGTCTCCTTTTCACCTATAGAACTCTCTCCTTGTGTCAAGCATTGAACTCAAGCACTCATTGATTTTATCTCAGTCCAAAGGAGTTGAAGATAGGCTTGAGATAACTCGGTCTCGCTTACACTCTTCTCACCATCTCCAATTCCATCCAAACCTCCCTTATGGCTCTACCTGCAAGAGACATCTTAAGAAAGCAAACGGTTAGTGCAAAACAACGGCACTTGCTCTCCCTCACTTTTGGTGGTGGCGCTCAACACTCTTTTAGGATTCACACTCCCAAACCCCCACCCTAAGATGCCTGTTATCTCTTAGGAACCACGGTGGCAAGATCACCAACTAATACGTCCAAGTATTGGTTCGGAATGGAGTTTATGTGACTCGATGGACGGACGGCTATTTTAAGTACGTACTTGAAGTCAAGAAAGTTCTACGAGTATAGGGAAGCTCCAAAATGCACGAGGTCCTAAAAGCTCAAGAGTTAGTGTCAATGGAGTAGGACAAATACCCAAGAAACACTAACCAAGAAGTTCGGAAGCAAAAGAACAAGCAAAAACCTAGAAGAAAACTACCCGGAACCCTTTACAAAAACAGGCCCCCCGCCTCTGTAGAGTAGGCGGTCCGCCTGGTATAGTGGGCAGTCCGCCTACTGCAACTTCCTGCAGCTTTCAAGAACGGTTTTTGGTCCGTTTTGCACCCAAATTTTCAATGTTTTCAACTTGTTTATCGAATCCAAAGGTGTTTTCAATAAATCTAAATAATTCCCAATAGTTTTTACACCCAATCAAACAACAACAAGTTGGATTTTTTATTTAGAAGCAAATTTTTCTAGGGTTTTCAAAAATTGGGATTTTGAATCTTAAAATTTTGATTCACAACACCAAATCACGTAACAAGGGTACCAAATCAACGGGTAAATGATATAGAACGATCTCCAATATCTTTTAACACTTGGGGAATCAAATCCAATCTAATCTATGAATTTTTTTGTGATTTTTTAATTGTTCACTTTTTTGTTTCTTTTTCTTTTACCAAGAACAACAACACTAAAGTAAAGGATACGAAGAACAGGTCGAGGATTTGTAAGAACAAATCTGAGTCGTACTCTGATACCAACTGATGCAGGATAAAATAGCGGAAGTAAATAAAATGGACGCGGAAGCAAGTAAAACACGATAACAAGAAAGCCGAGACTAGGAAGAACAGAAATAGAAGAAAGAATGGATAAAACGATTCAAATCATGAATTGATTATTCAAAGGGAGAAGTGAAACTCGAACCTTACAAGGATTTCATACTAGGATGAAATCCACATGATTCCAAGTTAAGAGATAAACGAAGCTTCAAGCTTCAAACACGAGAGGCCAAGCCACTTCTATGTTCTATTCTTCAGTGTGAAATTCTAACTAATGAAATGAAATGACTAAGTGTGGTATTTATAGATTTCCCACACTTCTAAATGAAATATCTAAAAGGCCCTCAAGTTGGGCCAGTACATAAAAGGCCACTTACAACTAGAATAGGAAATACACTCAAAACTAGTAGAATTCCCGTCTTGCCAAAACAGTAGTAGGCGCCCCGCCTAGCTTAGTGGGCGGTCTGCCCAAATCAGGGTCTCACAGAGTGGGCGGTCCGCCCCTTTCTCAGAGGCGCTCCGCCTCAATCAAAGTCCAGAGAGGTGATTTTGAAGTAGGCGATCCACCTAGTGATCTTCTCCGAAGCTCTTGAAGCTCTCGATCTTGCATCCTATGAACCCTTCAAGCTTGGCTCTTGATGGTTGGCGCTTTGGCTCAATTTGCCCTGCATCATCGCAAGTATGGAATCATATAAAGATGATGGAGACTATTTGATGGCCCGAAATGAAAGAAACACGGGAAAGTAGAAAACAAATTAGGAGAATTTTTTTTCCAAAACAACAAGCTTTTTGAAAAGATAATATTGGTTTCATTAATACACTTGAGTTTCCTTCAACTGATCAGCAGCATAACAACTATTAGACAAACTCATTTCCTGCTAGGTCAATCAAATTGAGCACTTGGAAAAAGAAAACTCAAACTGAGCGCACCTTGTAGAGCTACCTTCTTTATTTGGGTTGCAACCATTGGAGGAAATCCTGAAACTGGCATGGTTGATCATGTGGAAGGTTATTGCTCTCCCTCAAGGTTTTCTCGAATTGCAATCCATTTTGCTTGCCTTACTTAGGATAACATGCAAAGAGGGGATTTTATTATTTGCAGTAGATACTTTTATGTGAGAAAGATTATGAGTAAGTTGATTACTGCTCCACTGTGACTCTCTACCAACTGACCTATAAACCAAAAAAAAAAAATTCAAGATTCAATAGTAAATAAGGATTGGTATGAAAAAGAGGCTGGCCCCCCCTCTTCTCATCATATTAAAGGAGCGCAGCTATGTATAAGTCTCGTACTGCAGAGCCTGCGGAAGAAAACATAAGGTCATGTTAGCACTCATGCAAGAGAACGGATGCGCGAGGGCTTTCGCGCATCTGTTACGCTCTTGCGCTCTTGCCTGGCATCGCTTACGCAAATTGCACTTCTGATTGGTTCCATTTACCAGGCAGTTATGGTATATATTTCTTGTTATTTTTGGATTCAATGGTCATACCAGGAAGTATTAAACAAGCCTTAAACAATTCGCATGATCAGTCATCAATAGCTGGAAGTAGTCGCTATCAGAATGCAGTACCCGGTTGCATTTTCTGGATCATCTGGCTAGAGAAACAACAGATATTTTTCTAGAGAAAAGGAGCATATCTCGTACGTGAAATTTAGATGTCTGAAGAGTCTTCCCGTGGTGTAGGAAAATGTGATATCTAATGTAGTTTCTCTCCTAGATCTATCGCATTCCTTCAACATGTAGAAGGAAGAAATCTTATCAGTTGTACTCTCTTAGTACCTTCTTTGGACTCATTAATAAATTCCCTATCTTTTCAGGAATTAAAAACTAACTACACCTTATAATACTTGTAGCTCTGTCTCTACACAGAAAAAAAAATATCTAGTCACATAAAAAAATGTTTCTTATAAAAGAGGCAATCAAAATGGTATTCGATACACAGTACACAGGAGACGTTGACTTGACATCTCATATTACCAAAAAGTGAAATGTGAATGACGCACATGTATAACAGTATAAGGTAACAAACTGTCAAATAAACCAACAATGAGTGCAAACAACAAATATATTATCCAAAGAATGATGAGAACAAATATATTGCTTTTCTGGAGTAATTCCCCAAAAACTCATGTAGTTTGGTACCTTAATTATGCTGCCTATCGTAGAAGAGAAGAAACCTTTTCACTGTTACAAACATCAAGAGTTACCAGGCCAGAGACATTGGTAATGCCATTTGCATCATATTCTATTGTGATTGCTTTCCTGCATTATGTGGTGATCAGTATATTTGTATTTTAAAATTCAAAAAAGAAACGGCAAAAACGCTTTTACATAAAAGAAACTAATAAGATTAACCAAATATTTAGTGCTCAGCTAGACACCTACAGCATCCTTGGTGTAGTTAGTATTAGCCCTTCCATATGTGGAAAGTTCAGCTCCATAATCAGTTTGTCCATAAGCAAATATGCAAACCAGAACAAACAATTCTTATTTGCTCATGACTTGAATTTTTATCACATCCTTAAAGAGCACTAGTAATACATTTTTCTATTTTGATAGAGTTAAGACTACTAAACATAGATGTACCCCTACACTTTGGGATAATATAGCGATGGATTTCCCTCGAAAATATCACAAAAAACAAGGCCAGATCTAGTTAATGATTTGCAACGGACACCCCTCGGAAATCTTATTATATATATATATATGTTAGTGAAACACACCTTATTTCTCTCATTTCCATTTTCTCCTTTCCTCACCACTCTCTCTTTCTTGGCGATTTTAGCCTCTTTCAGCGTCCACTTTCACGGCGGCACCACTTTCACGGTATTCTTTTCTCTTATATTTCTATGCGATTTTGGATACACACCACCTTCTTTATTCTTCATTTCAACTTCTAACACCTCAACTTCTTAATGGGTTTTGCTCAACTTGTTGTATTTTCAATTTGGTAGCTTATTATATGAAATTTTCACCTTAGCTATGTGTTTGAGGCAGCATGTCATTCAACATTCATAGACTTCTTTTTAAGGATTCATCACTTGATAAGGACAGTCCAAATTTTATATTCTGATGATAGTATTAATTGCTGACTTTTATTTTGAATTGATACATGTTTATAACATTCCTCTCTAAATATTCTGTAGGGCCTATATGAATCTGCCTAATTGAGTATTGGCCTTTTATTTATATAAAGTTGTTATATATAAATGATGATTCAAAATAATTTGCAGTTGTTTAGAACATTGGAAGAAATCATATTTCACAATCGGATCAAATAGTTTAAGCTAAAGGCTAATCTAATTTTAGAACATTAGAAGAATGGTAACTTGAATCCTTATAGATAGTGGTAACCTGAATAATTAGAAAAATATATAACTTGAAACATGTAGAATTGAAGATATCTGTTTTGACTGAATTTGGAACTATTTGTGGATGAATTTAGCTAATATACTTTGTATTATACTAAATTTAATAATTAAAAAAATAGTTGACAGTTAAACTTATAATTAAAATAGTTGAAGTATTAAATTGATTGAAAATTAGTTTATGTAGAAAATTATAAATTAGTTTGAATAAAACAAAATGTTGTAATATCTGAATATTTTATTTTAATCTTTGTGCAGATGGAACGTAGAAATCGTAGTTGGATGTATAATAGGAATAATCGTGAATGTCGGAGGCTGAGGGAGGAATTTGTAAAGGGGGTTGGAGAATTTCTTGCTAAGGCAAAAACACTCAAAGAATTTATAAGGGAGTGAAATATTAAATGTCCTTGTGAGAAATGCAAGGGTATAAAGGTGGTTGTACTATCAGAAGTTGAACTTTGTCTTTATAAAAAGGGATTTATGAAAAATAATTTTGTGTGGACTCAACATGGAGAGGTTGATGCTAGTACTGGGCATATTAATTTTTTTTCAGAGTTTCCTAGCATTCTTCTCTGGAAATACCTTGTGATGATCACTATCAAATCTAAGAACCAGCAGCAAAAGCCCAAAGCAGATGATAGGCTTAAAGATTCCTTGTATACCTCTCGAGCCAAAAAGGAAAAAGTTAATGTTGATGTATGATGATGCATGGGCGAAACACAATGAGCAGTGGGATACTCCAGAACATCATAAAAGGAATGTCAAAGGAAAGGCAACTCGATCCTCCAAGATGGTTGTCTCATACATATTGCTCATAAAGTTAGTATCTTACTTACCATATGAATTTAATAAGTTGTTTATGTTGAGAAAATGTTTTGAAGAATGACAAATGAAAAGGACCCAGTGGTTCTGGAGGAGAACCTGGTCCTTGTAAAGAAGGGCACGACTGATCGAAAAGATTGTGGGTTGTAAATTCCTGCAGAACTAGGAGAAGTGGTGTGTGTACGAGTATGCATCCTAGTCAGACTAAAAGAAGTTGTGCCGTGGCTATGTCTTCGAAGTGCGAATATGAGTTGGACCTAAACAAGGAAAGAGTCACAGGAAATCTTGTCTTGCCATAATTACAAGGTTTCCTTGTGGAACTCAACTAGGGTTCTGAAGCCCATATAAAAGCAAGTAGTTGGCACAGCCGAAATTTAATTATTCACAAACAGAGAGTTGAGAGCATACACAGACGATTCAGATCCTTTCAACGTGAGATAACTGAAGAAGACAACTGGTGGAGTCAAGTAGGTGGAGTCTAGATATTCTGTCTAGGTTCTTGATTTGTAAGTTGTCTTGTTTGATGTTGTCACTGTGGTTACCTATCTGCTTATCTTAGAAGCAATCGTATTAGGTGAAATTTTGAGAGATTACTTTGTAAAGCTAGAGTTTAGCTTTGATTGAGTGGTTAGGGTCTAGAGTGTAGCCCCTTGGTTACAGAGTTTTGTAATCTAAAACTTGCTCTTTGTGTTAGTAGATTGGTTCGAAAATCCCAGAGTGTGGGTCGTGGTTTTTCTCCCTTGAGCAAGGAGTTTTCCACGTAAAAACACTGTGTTCCTTGTGTCTGTTATTTGTTTGTGTTGTGGTGTCGAAGTGCAAATCTGTTAAGTCAAAAACAAGGTTCTTGACGCAAAGAATCTGGTTCTCAAAGAAAAATTGGGAGACACTATTCAACCCCCCCCCCCCCACAATTCTTCTAGTGTCCTTAGGAGGTGCCTAGTTTATAACAAGTGGTATCAAAGCAGGTCTTCTCGTGTTAGGTTAACACCTTAAGAATGATCAAAATCATGAGTGCACCACCTACCATCACTGAAGGACAGTCAGTTCTGAGGCCTCCACAGTTCAATGGGCAGTATTATGCTTGGTGGAAGAACAGAATGGAAAATTACATATGTGCTGAGGATTACCAACTCTGGCTTATAGTATCTAAAGGGAATCTAATTCCTACCAAAATAGTTGGTGAAGGAGCTTCCGCTAAAGAAGAACCCAAGTCAAAAGAGGAGTTCAATGAGGCTGATTATAAGATGATTGAAAAGAATCACAAAGCCAAACGTTTTGTAATTTGTGGTCTTGGTCCTGAGGAGTTTAATAGAGTATCATCTTATAAGACTGCTAAAGAAATCTGCGATGCGCTGGAAGTTGCACATGAAGGAACCACTGAAGTGAAGGACTCCAAGAGGAGAATGCTGAAAAGATAATTTGAGTTGTTCACTATGGGAGAGAAGGAATCAATCCAGGATATGATGACCAAGTTGACCATTATCACAAATGAGATAAGATCCCTGGATATGGAGTTACCTAAAGTAGAGATGGTGGACAAGGTTCTGAATGTACTACCTGAGGCTTGAGAACCCAAGATGACTGCTATCATTGAGTCCAAACCTCTCAGATCTATTAAACTTGAGGAACTAGTTGGAGGTTTGAAAACATATGAGATGATGAAGGATTCAAAAACCAAACCAGCACTCAAGAAGGACAAGACCCTTGCACTCGAAGCAACTGATGAAACTGAGGATTATGTTGACTTGCAATCAGTTAAAGCTGCAATGGTTAGTGCTCTGAGACAGAAGTTCAACTTGGGAAAGTTCAAAGGATTCAAACGAAATAACAAGGAGAGCTCTGGAAGAAAGAACATAGTTGACAATCCAGATTACTCAGGATGCTTCAAGTGTTTCAAGAAGGACCATACTGTCGTGGATTGTCCAATGTGGGAAGTTGAATGGATGAAGAATAGAGCTACAAAGGAGAAGGAAAGGGAAGCATCAAAAGAGAATGACAAAGACAAGAAGAAGGTCAGACGACCTCCAAACTTCAGAGCAGAAAAAGGAAGCCTTCTATGCTACATGTGGACCTACTGACAGTGAATCTGACAAAAAAAAGGAATCTGAGGATGAATCTCCACTAGCACTGATGGGATTGTTAAGTGAAAGTTCAGACGAAGAGGATCCTCGAGAGTTCAGAGGAGGACGAGATCCGTCAAAACCACATGTGTTTAATGGGACAAGTTACAAATGGTGGAAGAAACAAATGAAAATCTTTCTTCAAGCGATGGATTACAGTCTCTGGTTGATTGTAAAAAGAGGACCTCATGTTCCTGTCAAGAGAGCAGCAAATGGAGTTCTAGTTCCAAAGTTGGTAGAAGAACTCGACCCTCAAGACCTAGACTGGTCAGCATCATACTTGAGAAGAGGGCTGACAGATGATGTACTAGCAAAGGTACTCGAATACAAGCCTGCCAAAGAAATTTGGGAAAAGCTGAAAGAGATGTACTCTGAAGATGACCAAAGGAAGGACTCAGCCCTTATGGCAACTGATGGAGAAGAAGCTGCTCATTCAGCAGAGGTATGTCTTTCTGAGCTTAAAGAAAATCTGCACACATACTCTACTGAAAATTTGATTTTAATCACTGCCACTTTAATTGAGGGTTATGAAAAAGAAAAAATTGAGAAAGCTAAATTAAATGAAGATATAAATGATCTTAGAACTAAACACAAGAGTCTTCAAGAACAAAACATTGAGCTGGTAGAAATCAATGTCGTTTTGAAAGGGCAGAACCTTGTGTCAAACTCTAAGATCACAGATATGGAATTGGAATTGAATCAGTTGAAGGAGAGTATTAATGGTAAGCAAGTAATAAGTGAAGTTCAAACCTTTCTTGAAAATGAACTTAAAATAACAAATGAGATTATGTACCATGAAACTGAGAAAAACAGGATTCTAAAACAAAAGGCTGAAAAATATGACTATGAGCTTACCAGATTAACAAAATGGAATAAATCCTCTGAGGCAATGAATTGGGTCCTTGAAAATCAGAACAAAGGAAAACAAGGGCTAGGATTCAAGAAACCACTGCCTCCATATAATCCTAAAAGCAAATATGTGGGTTTCCCTTGTAACATGTTGTGTACCTTTTGTGGTGAAACTGGACATTACAGACAAAGGTGTATGAATGCAAGCAAGGCAAAGATCAAAAATAAAAGAAGTGTTTTACCTGAATGGGCTAAGAAAGATTTGATTTATCCATTTTCTCATAAGAAGGGACCCAAGCTTGTCTGGGTTCCTAAAGCTAACCTTTGATTTGATTTGTTTTGCAGGCTGGAGTGAGAGAGAACAACCCAAGTTGGATTCTTGATAGTGGTTGTTCAAGATACATGACAGGAGACAGAAGAAACTTTCTCTCACTCGTAGCTTTTCAAGGAGGCAGTGTAGCCTTCGGAGGAGGAAAAAGTGGTCAGATAGTGGGAATTGGAAAAGTTGGGAAACTCTGGATCATGCCATTGAAAATGTATACTGTGTTGATGGTCTCAGACACAAATTGCTGAGTATCTCTCAACTGTGTGATAGAGGGAATGAAGTGAGGTTCTCCTCTGTAGGGTGTATTGTGAAGAACTTACAGAGTGGAGAAATTGTTATGGAAGGAAAAAGGGTGAACAATGTATACAAAGCATCACTGAAATCATTGCCTGAAAACAACTTAACATGCCTGAATGTTCAAGAAAGTGATTCTCAATTGTGGCACAAAAGAATGGGACATGCTAGTCTGTCACAGCTCAACAAGCTAGTATCAAAGGAGCTAGTGCGTGGATTGCCTAGTAAGAAATTTGAAAACATAAAAATGTGTGATGCTAGTGATGTTCGGCATTTTATGCCTACTTTTCCTTAATATTTCCGCACATTGGAGCTTGTTTTGCACTTGTTTGGTAGCTTGTGAATGTGGTTTTACGCTGATGTTGTGTTGTTCGTGTGTAGGTCGTTACGCGATACATTTGGAGCGTTTCGGAGCTTGATCGAGCATGAACTGGTTGAAGGATGTTTGGAGATTGGATCGAGCACATAAAGGCACAACACGAGCCGTGTTTTGGAGCGAAAGAAGAACATTTTGGCTTGGCGCTCTAGGGCCCGCGCCGCGCAGCCTGTAGCGCGCAGTGGCCTGGCGCTTTTGGCATGCGACGCAGGGCTAAGGCACGAAGCCTGGAGGCGTGGTCTGGTCGTTTGCACGCTTTTCGGGGCGCGGGGAGCCAGTTATAGCGCCCCTTATGCGCGTTTTTACTCCCTATTCCTTCTAGCATCGGGTCTAACTTATTACCAAGGGTTTGGAAACATTATAAATAGTTTATTACTTAGTTTTTGTAAAGAGTTCTTGACTTTGGGCAATATTGAGAGCTACATACTTCATTGAACAAGGGTGATTCTTAATCTTTCATCTATTACATCAATTATTTCATTATTACATCAAATCTTTGCCTTGTGATTATGAATATGTGTGGCTAATTTCATTACGTTCTGGGGTTAGAGTTTTACATGAAGGTTGATTGTTGAAGATTGATTCCCATTAATTGAATCCCATAACGGGTTACTTATTCTTTCTTGATTTCACTTGTATAATTGTTAGAGCTCGATAATTATGCATCATCTATGGTTTTTGGGTTGAACTCGAAAGAGAGAATCTAATTTCGTAATAAGAAAGAATAGAACTAGTTTGTGAACCCGGGCATCGGGGAACCAATTCGCGAGTAGGATAGACATATACTTGCTTGCCTAGTTTAACTCATTACAGGATCGTTAATGCGTGCATGTGATTTAACCCATAGACATATAGGGATTGAAGTAGCTTGCATAGATTGTGAATAACTGAAAGGTTTTCATAATTACAATTACTCTGTCAGTTAGTAACCCGGGATTTAAGAAGTGGAATCAATTGAATACATCAACTGGATTGTTCGTAACTCTGACCCTGGACCGTCCTCTTAATATTGATAACACCCAAAGTTTGCACCATTGCTTGACTACACATCTGGCACTTTAATTACTGCTTTTTGGTTACAAAAACTCTCACCATTAAAGAACAAGACCCCTGGATAGTTTGTTAGAAATTGTTTACTAAGTATTAGTCTGCACAGTCCTCGTGGGATCGACACTCGACTTTGTCACTTTATTACTTGGCGACCGCGTATACTTGCGTGTGCGTTTGGGAGCAACAAGTTTTTTGGCGCCGTTGCCGGGGAACTAATTTTTGACTGATTTCTTTTTGAACAGTTTATTAATTTCTATTCAGGTTTAATTTTTGTTTTGAGTTTTCTGCTGTTTCAGGTATTAGGTCCTGCTTGATCTTTACCTACAGGAATGGCAGAAGAACAAGCTTTAGCTGTGCGAGATGTTGCTCTCCCCAGTCTGGAGGGAGTAGCCTCGAGCATAGTTAAGCCTGGAATTACTGGAAATTTTGAGATTAAGTCCGGTATGATACAACTGTTACATACGACTGGACAATTTGGTGGATTACTTCATGAAGATCCGCAACAACATATCCAGAATTTCTTTGAGATCAGTGATACTTATACACCATCGGGAGTTCCTACTGATTATGTGCGCTTGACTTTATTCCCGTTTTCACTGATTGGGGCAGCAAAGAGGTGGTTAAAGGCTGAAAAGTCTGGGTCTATCACCACTTGGAATGATTTGGCTAAGAAGTTCTTGGCTAAGTTTTACCCATCTGCCAAGACAGCCCGGGTGAGGAGTGAAATTATGTCCTTCAGACAGTTAGAAGGAGAATCTTTATATTCAGCCTGGGAGCGGTTCAAAGCTTTACTGAGAGATTGTCCACACCACAACCAATCCAATGAGGTTCTTGCACATACTTTTGTTGAGGGGTTGACTGCACATACTAAGATCGTGGTAGATGCTGCTGCTGGAGGCCAAGTATTGGCTTTAAATTTTGACCAGATCTATAATTTACTAGATAAGTTTTCGCAGAGCAATCCCGACTGGCAGGGTGATGGTAGAGCTACTACGCAGAAAGCTGCAGGGGTACTTCAATTAGATGCAGTTTCAGAACTAAGGGCGAGGATGGATGCTATTTCCAATCAAATTAGCAAGTTAGCTCTGCCAAAGACTCAGCAACCAGTGGCCCCAGTGCAACAACTCCAGAGCTTTTGTGAGGTTTGTGGTCAAGACCATGCTACAGAGGTTTGCCCCTCTAATCCAGAGTCAGTTTATTACGTGGGTAATCAAAACAGGCTGCAGGGTCAAAATCAGTTTGGTAATGGTTATTATCATGGTAATACGAGAGCCCCGAATAATTACCACCCACTTCCAGCTCCACCACAGCAGGCTAGCAGTTCAGTTGAAGATATGCTAAAGCAGATAATGGCAGGGCAGCAGAGAATGATAGCTGACACTGCAGCCCATGCACAGGCCATACAAGATCTTGCCAATGCTCAAAAGAACTTGGAGCACCAGTTGGGGCAGTTGGTTGGAGAAATAAGCACTGTGAAAAAAGAGCCTGAACAATGTCTTGCAGTGACTTTGATTGGAGGTGGAGAGCTGATGGCCAAGCCTGAGGAGAAAGCTGAAATTGAAAAAATTGAAAAAGTGGAGAAGGTAAAAAAGAGGAGGCACCTCGGCCACCTCCACCATTCCCGCAGAGGCTTATACCATCGAAGGATTTGGCTCAGTATCAAAAATTTGTGAGTATGCTGAAAGAACTTCATGTTAATATTCCTTTGACTGATGTGTTTGAATTGATGCCATCCTTTGTGAAGTTTTTAAAAGAGATTCTAGTCAAGAGGAAAAAGCTTCAAGAAATAGATTCAGTTGAGTTAGTTGAGGAGTGTAGCACAATCTTGAGCAAGCTACCTCCAAAACTTCAAGATCCTGGGAAGTTTACTATTCCTTGTACCATTGGAGGACATAGTATCACTGGTGCCTTGTGTGATCTGGGTGCGAGCATAAATCTCATGCCTCTGTCTGTTTGCAAAAGGTTAGGGCTAGGAGCAATCAAGCCCGCTTCAGTTACTCTTAAGATGGCGGATGGATCACTCACTCACCCTGATGGTAAGTTGGAGGATGTGTTGTTAAAAGTTGGGAAGTTTACATTCTTTGTTGATTTTGTAGTCCTAGATTATGAAGAGGACCTAGAAGCTCCAATTATTTTGGGGAGACCATTCTTGGTCACCTCGAAGGCAATTATTGACATGGAGCTGGGTGAGATGACTGTTAGAGCGCATGGAGAAAAGGTTACTTTCAAGGTGTATAATGAGAAGGAGCACATAGCTAAAATTGAAGAGTGCTCTATGATCGAATGTGTTAGTCAAGACCATGGAAGTATACCACATGTGAAGTTGGAGAGGGGTTCTCTCAAAGAAAGGAAGAAAGCAAAGGTTCGGCGTAAGAAGAGAAGACGTAAATGCTGGAAGTGAGCTAAAAGTGACGTCGTGCCACGACGTTAACTAAGGCGCTTCTCGGGAGGCAACCCGAGTTTGTACTTGTATTATTTATTTTATAGTGTCACGTAGTTTTTTGTTTTTCCTTGGATTGCAGGTTCATGTAATGTCGAGGCTAAGTGTGGGGTGTCCTCACCCTTGCCTAATGTTGATGACCTGATGGGGGAAGTCTGAGTACCTCATACTATATGGAAGCTTGGAGGATGCTAGCACCAAGGACTAGAATCTTCAGGGAAGTTTTCTTTACCCTTGCACTTTCTTATTTTTAGCACTGAGGACATTGCTTAGTTTAAGTGTGGGGTGGGGAACTCTCCCTTATTTTTGAGGTTAGGGATGCATGTACCGTAGGATTTTCTTTTGTCACTTGACTTTATTTTGATTTATTTCTTGCTTTAATATATGAAAAAAAATTAGAAAACCAATGAAAAATTCCAAAAAGATTTTCCTTTTAGTTTTTATTAGTGGTACATGGCATCCACCCCGTGGTTTTTCTTATGACCTCGGTTCTTTTCCACGGGTAGACCTTTGAACCGGGTAGTTTTTATTTTTAGGATTAGGATAGTTAGTTGTAGATGACCCTAGACGAAGGAAATAGGTAGAATGCTAGGTGCCTTTGATTTGTTTGATACCGGTGGACTTGAACTTGATTGCATGTGCTATTTGTGGTGTCCTTGGTTTTAATTTGATGCATGCCTAGAGGAAAAAAATGGAACAACCCCCTTGAGATGCTTGAGTCCGCTTGCTTGACGTGATTGTGAACCTTTGTGCATGAGTGCTTAAATTTCCACAAGTTGCATTCTAGAAGCTTGGTTGAGAGTTGTTGATGGAACCTTTTTGTGTGGATCATGTGCAATGTGTTTGTGAGGCATATACTTGTTTGCTCCATGTTGCATATTAATGTCTAGAACTTGCCCCGTGTGTGTGCAAAGCGAAATCCTAGGTTTGCTCTAGTCGGGAAATGATACAAGGCCTTCTTTTGATTTGCCTACCCTCACATATATACCTTGGAAAAAATTGTTGTTGTGATTTCTTTGACCCTTTTTGTTGGCACCCACACCCCGAGCCTACCCATTTGTTCTAAATTGACTCTTTTAGCCCTTTACTCCTTAAGCACTTTATTGATATTGTGTTGTTATGTTGGAGTTGTGGTTGGATTTTGGGAGGTTTTTGAGTGGAACTAATGAAGGGGAATACTTGTGAAAAATTGTGAAGTAGTGAAAAACATTGGCAAGGTTGGATGAAATTGAAAAAGAAAAGAAAAAATAGCAAAGTTGGAAAAAATTTGTGGAAAAGAGAAAAAAAAGAGAAAAAGATATCCCTTCCTTGCTAGTGTGTGATTGAAAAAGAAAATATGCTACTTGTTGAGAAGGTGTATGTGTGATAGTTGTTGATTGGGTGGCTTGTTGAGACTTGTGGTTGGAATAAATGTGATGTATTAAAAGTGCTTAGGGAGGTAGTCACTATTACCCATATGTATCCTACCCGCACCTTAGCCTACATTACGACCCTTCTAAAGTCCTAGTTAATCCCGATTGGAGTGAGCCTACATTAGTGGAGTCCTACACTACGGGAAAGCCTATGGTACGTTGTGTGTGACATGTGAGCTTTTCATGAGAGTGAGAGAATTCATTTGTTATTGCCCCGTTCTATTCATGATATTTGTTTTGTGTGTGATCTTTGGGGGCACTCTCTTTCATATTGGTGAGGGCACGTGGTTTGCATGAAATAGGTAAAGTTGATGGTTCTTGGTTGAGTAGATAGGTGTGATTTTGTGGGAGCATGGTTGCATTGGGTTGAGTTTGTGCATTTGAGCTATTTTGGGGTGGTTGTTCGCATGTTTTTGGTTTTGGAAATTTATTGGCATGTTGTGGATCCATGGTAGTTATGTGCGCATTGGTTCAATAGTCGGTATCAACCATAGTCATAGGCAGACCTGTTTTACCTAGGTTGGGGAGTTAGTTGTGACTTGCTCGAGGGCGAGCATTGGTTCAAGTGTGGGGTGGTGATGTTCGGCATTTTATGCCTACTTTTCCTTAATATTTCCGCATATTGGAGCTTGTTTTGCACTTGTTTGGTAGCTTGTGAATGTGGTTTTACGCTGATGTTGTGTTGTTCGTGTGTAGGTCGTTACGCGATACATTTGGAGCGTTTCGGAGCTTGATCGAGCATGAACTGGTTGAAGGATGTTTGGAAATTGGATCGAGCACACAAAGGCACGACACGAGCCGAGTTTTGGAGCGAAAGAAGAACATTTTGGCTTGGCGCTCTAGGGCCCGCGCCGCGCAGCCTGTAGCGCGCAGTGGCCTGGCGCTTTTGGCATGCGACGCAGGGCTAAGGCACGAAGCCTGGAGGCGTGGTCTGGTCGTTTGCACACTTTTCGGGGCGCGGGGCGCCAGTTATAGCGCCCCTTATGCGCGTTTTTACTCCCTATTCCTTCTAGCATCGGGTCTAACTTATTACCAAGGGTTTGGAAACATTATAAATAGTTTATTACTTAGTTTTTGTAAAGAGTTCTTGACTTTGGGCAATATTGAGAGCTACATACTTCATTGAACAAGGGTGATTCTTAATCTTTCATCTATTACATCAATTATTTCATTATTACATCAAATCTTTGCCTTGTGATTATGAATATGTGTGGCTAATTTCATTACGTTCTGGGGTTAGAGTTTTACATGAAGGTTGATTGTTGAAGATTGATTCCCATTAATTGAATCCCATAACGGGTTACTTATTCTTTCTTGATTTCACTTGTATAATTGTTAGAGCTCGATAATTATGCATCATCTATGGTTTTTGGGTTGAACTCGAAAGAGAGAATCTAATTTCGTAATAAGAAAGAATAGAACTAGTTTGTGAACCCGGGCATCGGGGAACCAATTCGCGAGTAGGATAGACATATACTTGCTTGCCTAGTTTAACTCATTACAGGATCGTTAATGCGTGCATGTGATTTAACCCATAGACATATAGGGATTGAAGTAGCTTGCATAGATTGTGAATAACTGAAAGGTTTTCATAATTACAATTACTCTGTCAGTTAGTAACCCGGGATTTAAGAAGTGGAATCAATTGAATACATCAACTGGATTGTTCGTAACTCTGACCCTGGACCGTCCTCTTAATATTGATAACACCCAAAGTTTGCACCATTTCTTGACTACACATCTGGCACTTTAATTACTGCTTTTTGGTTACAAAAACTCTCACCATTAAAGAACAAGACCCCTGGATAGTTTGTTAGAAATTGTTTACTAAGTATTAGTCTGCACAGTCCTCGTGGGATCGACACTCGACTTTGTCACTTTATTACTTGGCGACCGCGTATACTTGCGTGTGCGTTTGGGAGCAACAGCTTGTGTTAAAGAAAAACATGTGAGATCATCCTTTAAATCAAAGAAGGTGGTGAGCACATCAAACCACTGGAATTGATACATATGGATCTGTGTGGACCTATGAGAGTCAGGAGCAGAGGAGGAAAGAGGTTCGTGTTTGTAATTGTTGATGACTATTCAAGGTATACATGGACCCTATTCTTGGCATCCAAAGATGAAGCCTTTGATAGCTTCAAAGATTGGGCTGGTGTTGTGCAAAAAAGGTTGAGCATAGAACTGGTCAGCATCAGATCTGACCATGGCACAGAGTTTGAAAACTCAAAATTTTCTGAGTATTGTGCAAAATACTGCATTGATCATAATTTCACTGCACCAAGAACTCCACAGCAGAATGGAGTAGTTGAAAGGAAGAACAGGTCTCTGGAGGATATGGCAAGAACTATGTTGCTGTCAAGTGGTCTTGCAAGAAACTTCTGGGCTGAAGCAATAAACACTGCATGTTATTTGCTGAACAGATGTTCTATAAGAGATATTCTTGACAAGACTCCATACAAGCTTCTTAGAGGAAGGAAATCGAACATTGCACATTTGAGACCCTTTGGTTGTAAATGATTTGTCCACAACAACGGCATGTACCATTGGAAAAATTTGATGCAAGAAGTGATGAGGCAATATTCCTTGGCTATTCTACTCAAAGCAAAGCATACAAAGTGTTTATCAAAAGAACACAAAAAGTAGAGGAAAGTATGCATGTTGTATTTGATGAATCTGATAAGGAAATTGATGAAAATGAAGTAGATGATCAAGCTATTGGTTTGACTCGAGAGAATGGTACAACAAACTTTGAAAATCCAGAAGAAAAGGAGGAATCATGTGAGGATTCAACTTCAAGAGAACAAGGAGTCAACATGTCAGGGGGAACAGCGGATGAAATTGATGACTCAACAAATCAGGAAGAACCTACTCAAAGTGCTGCTGAAGGTTCTTCTCGTCATATTCAACTCAGGCCATGGAAACACCAAAGTTCCCATCTTCTGGAGAATGTGCTATCTGAATTGGATACTGGAATTATGACCAGGTCGGCCTTGAAGAACTTGTCTGCATTCTTTGCCTTCCTATCATCTCTAGAACCAAAGAATGTAAAAGAAGCCTTAGAAGATCCAGATTGGGTTCTAGCCATGCGGGATGAATTGCATCAGTTTGAAAGAAGTAAAGTATGGCATCTAGTTCCTAAGCCAAAGGACAGATCAATCATTGGAACAAAGTGGGTGTTCAGAAACAAACTGGCATAGTATAGTAACAAGAAAAAAGGCTAGATTAGTAGTTCAAGGATACAGTCAAGAGGAAGGAATTGACTATGATGAAACCTTTGCACCAGTAGCTAGGATGGAAGCCATAAGAATGTTGATTGCCTTTACTACATACATGCTATCTTAATGAAGAAGTTTATGTAATACTACCCCCAGGTTTTGTAAATAGTGAATTTCCTGATCACGTTTACAAACTTGATAAGGCACTCTATGGATTGAAGCAAGCTCCCAGAGCATGGTATGAAAGACTATCAGGATTCTTGCTGAAGAATGATTTTTCAAGAGGGAAGATTGATAACAAGCTATTCTTAAAGAAGAAAGGAAAAGATCTACTGGTGGTTCAGGTATATGTTGATGACATCATTTTTGGAGCCACTAATGAGGAATTATGTAAGGGATTTGCTGAGTTGATGGGTAGTGAATTTGAAATGAGTATGATGGGAGAACTCAACTTCTTCCTAGGATTGCAAATTAAGCAGACTCCTGAAGGAACCATGATTCACCAACAGAAATATGTCAAGGAACTTTTAAAGAAGTTCGACATGGAAGGAGCAAAAGAAATGACTACTCATATTGCTCCTGGAACAAAGCTGGACATGGATGAACTGGGTCCTTCTACAAATGAGACAAAGTATAGAGGAATTATAGGTTCACTCTTTTATCTCACAGCAAGTCGACCTGATATTATATACAGTGTGGGACTGTGTGCCAGATTTCAGTCCAAGCCTAAGGAATCACATTTGACAGCTGTGAAGAGAATCTTGAGATACTTGAAGGGAACTCAGGATCTATGTCTATGGTACCCAAGGGGAGGTACTTTTGAACTAATTGGTTTTGCTTATGCTGATTATGCAGGTCATTTGGTGGACAGGAAGAGCACATCAGGAATGACACATTTTCTTAGTCCTTGCTTAGTTTCTTGGGCAACAAAGAAGCAGAACTCAGTAGCCTTATCTACTGCAGAAGCTGAGTATGTAGCAGCTGCATCATGCTGCTCACATTTGCTATGGATCAAACAGCAGTTGGAGGACTTTGGAATTAAATGTGGAGCTGTGCCCATCTTCTTTGATAACACAAGTGTAGTAAACATTGCCAAGAACCCAGTCCAACATAAACGAACAAAACACATTGATATTAGACACCATTTTCTTAGAGATAATGTGGAAAAAGGTCTGATTACTATGAATTCTTGCAGGACTGAGGATCAAATTGCTGATATCTTTACCAAAGCACTGAACAAAGTTCAATTTGAGAAGAACATGTTGGAGTTAGGGATGACCAAAATACACGGATGACTCAACATGTGTTCCCCAAGGATTGGTTAGTTAAGTGTTCATTAACTGTTTGTAACTATAGTTGTTATTGTCCAGTCTAAATTTTGTACTTTATCAAGTATACTTGTTCAACTGAGTACCACCAGGATGGGCTAATGTGTTCCCATGAAAGAACCTACAGGGTACTTGGAAGGAGCCAAGGCAAGCATGAGGAACCATGTCCAGGTACATCTACACAACTATTTATGTTAAGTTTCATAACTGAATTTGATTGTCAAACATACGTGTGTCAAGAAAGTCTTTCCATGTTTGTGTAACCGTCCATAATTATAGGAATAACTCCTTTTGTGGTTAGACTTCTACTAGACTTAACCGGACCCCACTCAATTAAAAAGGCCTTATTTGGGTAAGTCTATGTAACTGTCAAATCCATACCTTTTCCGGGTTTTCAAAAACTTCAAAAAGCTATTTTTTTATTCATAGCCATCATTATTATCACCTATTCCCTAGAGAAAGCCCCAACCCCATTACCTCTTCTCAGTTCTCATAGTCAAAAAAAAAGGAAAGAAAACACCTGCTTGAAATTTCTCTCCACTTCACTATCTTTCTCTCTCTCTAACAATCGAAACAAGAGATCCCCTTCATCCTCTTTCAGAAACCCTAACAAAAAATTCACCATGTCTCAAGCACAGTCCTCATCTGCCTCTCCTACTAAGACCTCAGAGACCCACACGTCAAAAAAATCTACTCCCAAACCCCCTCCCTCTACTCTCGCGGAGAGAATCGTCAAAGCTAGGGTAAAATTCCTCAAAAGAGCAGGGAAGAAAGATGTCAAAAAGACGGTTGTCAGACCCTCGCTTCCTACGCCGGCAGTACCAGTCTCCGATGAAAAACCGGTCGAGGTAAAGCATGATTCTACCCTATCTGACTCTACTGCTTTAGACACTGTAAAAAGTCCTGGAAAATTGATTACTGAGACTTTGGTTAAAGGACTAGATGAAATTGTAGAAAAAGTAGAGCCTTGTGGTATCTCTGATAGGGGGAATGCTGGTGAGGAGAACTTGCAGGTAGTGCAAGAAGATATGTCTCCTAAGACTAGTTTTCATGTTCCATTGTTGACTGACAGAGTAGTGGAGGTTGATGTAGTTAAAAATTTGTTGGAAAAATTGAGAGAAGAGGATTCTGCTGAGTCTCAAAAGGGCCCAGTCAACGAACCTAGTTCGGAGGATGTTCCTATGGAGAGGGTTCATGGGATGTCTGTGTTAGAAGGTCTTGTAGTCGAAGGACCAAGTTCTGTTGAGGCTGCAAAGGATTTGAGTCAAGAACCTGGTTCTTGCTCAGACCCTATTGTGGCTGAGGATGCATAACTAAACTGGACTGATTCTGATGAAGATAAAGATGAGAAAATTCTGGAGGGTGATGGTGAAAGTGAGAAAGTTGTGGAGAAAGTTGAGGTAGAGTAAAAGAAGAGTGTAAAAAGAAAGTTTGGAGAAGAAGATGAGAAGCTGTTGGAAGAGGGTGAAGAAGAGGAAGTTGTATTTGTGAGTGAGACAAAGACTGAAACAGATAAAAGGAGGAGGCTATTGAAAGGGGGAAAGGCTGTGTCCAAAAGCAGGTTGGTGGATGAGGATGAAGAGGACTCTGAGGAGGAGAAGACTGAGAGTGATGATAAAACTACTGCTCAGCCAGCACCTAGAAGGGTGGCTACCAGGTCTGCCCTAAAGCAGCAGCTAGAAAAGGTGGAACTTGAAAAGAAGGTCAAGAAAGTGAGTGGTGTAAGACAGGAGGAGAAGAAAAATGAGAAAAAGGTTGTTGAGGCCAAGGAGGAAAGTGATGAAGCAGGGATTTTTGTAGAGCCCAGTGATTCAGATACAGACAGTGAGTTAGAAAGCAAGAAGAAGAGGAAAGACACTGATGAGGAGGTTGACAGAGCAGCCTTCTTTGCAAGGCACTAAGTATTGGCTGGAAGCATCTTGAGTGACCTTCAGGAGCACAACATGAAACCTCTACTAAGGAAGGTGGAGGATCAAGGCTGGTTAAACCTCTTTGCCAAGAAGGACGGGTTTCTGTATTCTGAGGAAATTAGGGAGTTTTACACAAACTGCAGAGTGGCTGCTAGAAGGGTGTTTTCTATTGTCAAGGGAGTAGAGATTGAGTTTGGAAGGACAGAGCTGGGAGTAATACTTGATGTTCCTGCTGAGGGTTATTGCAGGTATATCAAGCTAAAGTGGCCAAAAAGGACTGATGGTGTGACTCCTCTGAGTGTGGTAAAAAAATTCTCAAGAAAAACAAAACTGAGAAAAGAAAGGAAAGTTGATAAGAAGGAAATGGAGCCGGCTCATCAGTTACTTTTTGAGTTTGTTCATAGGTTTCTACTGCCAAGGGGGGAAAGGAACAGTGAGGCTAGTGCACTTGACTTGACTTGACTTACATGGACCTGCTGGACAGAGGAGTGAGGATCAATCTACCTGGTCTGATCATCAGGCACATGAAAAGGATTGCTGATACTGATCGAAAGCCACATTCTTTGGTGCATTCCTACATCCTACAACAGGTTCTTGAGCACTTTGGGGTACCTTTTGAAGCTGGGAAAAAGCCAACCATTCTCAGATGTTTGGGCTGAATGTGCTGAAAAATTGTGATTTCTTCAAAGAAAAGAGAGCTTCCAAGAGACCAATGCAGGTCAAGCAGGAGCAGTATGAAGAAAGTGAGGACCAGAGGAAGCAATTGCAGCAGTAAAAGAACTGGAGCAGCATGTTCTAGAAGTGAATGCAGAAAATGCTGAGTTGCAGAAGAAGATGGAGTTGAAGGATTATGAAATTGATCGCTTGAAGATTGAGTGCCACAAGTATGAGGCGGAGCTGGTGATGGAAAGGGCCAAGAATACCAAGAATCTTGAGGCACTTGTCAAGCACTTCAACTTGAAAACCTGAGTCCTACCTTTCTTCCTCCCTGTTCTTGTTAAAAACCCTCGTTTATCTCTCCCGGTGTCCTTCCTTGATTTGTGATTTTAAGACAATCTTTTAAAGTTGTGTACTTAATAGGGCTGTGTGGTTGTATTTTAAATTTTTCAAACTGTATTTTTTTTTTGTGTTCTTGGTAAATTTGTCTATTCAGGTTCTTTGGCAATATTTGTTTGTCATCATAAAAAAGGGCGAATTTGTTGAGAAAATGTTTTGAAGAATGACAAACGGGAAGGACCCAGTGGTTCTGGAGGAGAACCTGGTCCTTGTAAAGAAGGGCACGACTGATCGAAAAGATTGTGAGTTGTAAATCCCTGCAGAACTTGGAGAAGTGGTGCGTGTACGAGTATGCATTCTAGTCAGACTAAAAGAGGTTGTCCAGTGGCTGTGTCTTCGAAGTGCGAATACGAGTTGGACCTAAACAAGGAAAGAGTCACAGAAAATCTTGTCTTGCCATAATTACAAGGTTTCCTTGTGGAACTCAACTAGGGTTCTGAAGCCCATATAAAAGCAAGTAGTTGTCACAACCGAAATTTAGTTATTCACAAACAGAGAGTTGAGAGCATACACAGGCGATTCAGCAACTTTCAACGTGAGATAACTGAAGAAGACAACTGGTGGAGTCAAGTAGGTGGAGATTCTGTCTAGGTTCTTGGTTTGTAAGTTGTCTTGTTTGATGCTGTCATTGTGGTTACCTATCTGCTTATCTTAGAAGTAATCGTATTAGGTGAACTTTTGAGAGATTACTTTGTAAAGCTAGAGTTTAGCTTTGATTGAGTGATTAGGGTCTAGAGTGTAGCCCCTTGGTTACAGAGTTTTGTAATCTAAAACTTGCTCTTTGTGTTAGTGGATTGGTTCGAAAATCCAAGAGTGTGGGTCGTGGTTTTTCTCCCTTGAGCAAGGAGTTTTCCACGTAAAAATACAGTGTTCCTTGTGTCTGTTATTTGCGTGTGTTGTGGTGTCGAAGTGCAAATCTGTTAAGTCAAGAACAAGGTTCTTGACGCAAAGAATCTGGTTCTCGAAGAAAAATTGGGAGACACTATTCAACCCCTCCCCTCCCCCCTTCTAGTGTCCTTAGGAGGTGCCTAGTTTATAACAGTTTATTATATATTTTTTTGATTTTAACTATATGGGACTAATACATTATCTAACCTTTTTTGTAGGAAAAGAACATGCAATCTATGACTGATGTTGACGTCTCTAAGGAGTTATAAATGTTAAAGAATAAGGATTATCAAGAAATTTGGGCGGGTCAAGGAATATGATCAAAGAACATATGTATGATCCTAACTTCAAGTTCATTTTATTTTTCTTTAACATGCATGTAACTCTTATTGTCAATTTTGTTTCAGACTAGATATAAAAATCGTGAGTAAGAATTATGTGAAAGTCAAGCTTCCAATGATGATACCTCAACCCAACCACAACCAATACCTGATGATGTAACTTCAATGCAGATGGAGGTGATTAGTTGAGTAAAGAAAGATAGAGTTTGTAGCCTTAGATCACAATATTGCTCTAGTCATTCAAGATCAGGTTTGGTTAGTGCTTGTCATCCTACTTCACATGCTGGGAAAGAGATAAACTCATTGCGACAAAAATTAGAAAGACTTGAAGAACGGATCGAAGTAGGAAAAGCAGAGCAAGATGCAAACTGATTAAAAATTGTTACAATTGCCGAATATGGTGAGAGAATTCTTGGCCAACTCTGACTCCAAGGGAACCAAATAGTCTATTATTTCAATTTTTAGACTTATGTTTGAATATTTAAATTATTTTTTTATTGAATGTTTAGACTTACTTGTGTTTGGATGTACTAGATTTGTATTTGAATGTTTAAATTTGTTTTTGGATGTTTAGACTTATTTTTTAATGTTAAACTTATTTTTTTTAATATTTTATTATTGGAATTAATAGATTGGCTCGTTAAAGAAGTTGATAGATTGATTTTTTGGTTGAGTTTTATTGAATGGTAGCTATTTACACATTTGGCTGGTGATGTATCTTCTAATTAAGCAATTTTTAAATAATTTGGAAAAATTACGCCACATAACTGTTTGGAAAGAATAATTACTATTTTTGTCCACTTTTTGTTGTTTCATTCTTTCCATAACCATTTTTTCTTTTTAAAATATATTTTAAATATTTCAGATTTATATTTAATATAATGTATTTTGGATATATATTTAATATATATTTTGGATATATATTTAATATATTTTAAATATTTCAGATATATATTTATTTATTAAGTTTTTTGATAGAAAAAGCTATGAACAATTAAAAGTAAATATTAGTTGATGGGCAGATATTTATGTAAACTTACCATTTAAGTTTTTAGGTTTGCTATAATTCCCAACAAACTCCGTCAAAAAATAGCCACAAATATTTTTTGGAACTATCAAGTTTTCTAACAGAGGCAGTTCAAAAATAGAAAAGAAAAAATAAATAAAACTCCGATGACTGTCGTTGGAAGCATTAAGTACTCTTTTGACGACGTTCATAATGTTAAATTGTTATTTTTTATTATACAATCATGACAACGTCCGTCAATTGTTTAAAACTATTAATTATCCAATTAAACTATTCCTAGGGTAATTGTCGGAAAATTAAAAATTTCCAGTCATTCAAGTATGGTATGTTATCGGCGGTACTAGACTGGGTTTGAAATCTAACACACATTGCAAGCTGAGCTCTTACTATTAGACCAAAAGGCTTGACGCTTTTTGGTGAATATGATTATATATACTGCTTAGTTAGCTTTTATTTCTGTAATACAATCTCAGCTTTTATATCACTGTTTTTGGTGATTTTACTAGTTGATATGTACACTTATTTCTTCCTTTATGTAGCGCAAAGTTGTGATGGTATACTAATATGAATTTACGAATAATTTCTCTGAAAGTCTAAACAGTTTCTTGAGTTGTGCTTTTTGTTCATGTGCACCAGAGCTAAGAGAAATCTGCATAATTTTTGTTCTTTTTTATTGAATCGCTTAGGCTTATAAGCAAATGATGCGGGACAAACCACCACCACAAGGCCCTTTACGAGAAGCCAAGCCAAAGCACTTCATGATGCTCACTTACACTTGATCCGGAAAGGCATGGACGATATGAGCTCGAGAGAAGACTTGAAGACAATGCATTGGAGCTCAATCCATGTGGAAACAGGGCAGGAAACAGTGCAAGAAGCAGGGGACCAAAACAGGGCCAAAACAGGGGAATTCTGCTGAGCTTACTGCCTAAGAACGGAAACTTGTTCTTCGCGATCGCGTCATCAACCTTCGCGATCGCGTAGAGTATTTATTTTGCCTGCGCGACCGCGTCAAGACTCGCGCGATAGCGAGCTTCAGCTTTTAGTGTTCCACGCGATCGCATATATCACTGCGCGATCGCGAAGAACACTTTGACAGACGCGGACCAGAATCTAGGAAAACCTTGTAAAGGGGTGTATTTATAACACCCCTCTTTCATTTATTGCTTTTACCTTACTTTGAACAAAGAACATTAATGAGCATTGCTCTTGAACACTTGTAACCCATTTTGGCTTGAAATCAATTGGATGAATCCAAGTTGCTCTTCAATCCATTCTTCGATCATTCTATTTGCTCGAGCCTCGTGTCTCTTGAGGATAGTTGCATAGTGTTAGGTGATTCTTTCCAATCGTTTGGGGTGTAACGGAACAAGTTCTTCGTTGCTACTCGAACTTTAGTGTAAGTCTCGTCTCGCTTTTATCTCTTTATCGCTTTCGAGGGTTTGCCCCTTATCAGTTGGTATCAGAGCAAGGCTAGGGTTGCGTTCTTACGAACCCTCGTCCTACTCTTCGTGCTTGTCATCTTTGTTCCGCATTTATTCTCTTGTTCTTGTTGTTGTTTTATTGAAAAAGAAGAAAAAAAAATTCAAAAACTTGAAAACCCTAAAATTTGGTAGAAATCGCTTGTTGTTACGATTTTGTTGGTGTTGATTATCGGGGATTGTTTGTTTACGTACTCTCGACAATTAGGAACCAACAAAACACGTTTTGGAGTTGAAAATCAAAAGTTGGAAAAATTGAACCCTAGGTTGGGTATTTTGCACAATTTGCCAAAACTTGTTTGATGTTGTGATTTTGTGGGTGTTTGGTATCGGGGATTGATCCTTGTATTTACCCCGACGTTTTGATATCACAATAACATCATTTTGAGCCTTGTAGTGAAAATCAAATTTTTTGAACTTTGAAGGGTTGAAGGTTTTTGAAGAACTTGTCAAAATTTATTGGAAACAAGTTGTTTGATGGTTGTTTGTGTGTATAAACCATTGGGGATTGTTTACTCCAGTTGAAAACACCTTTGGAAAGCTTGAGAACTGAAATACATTGCATTTGGGTTGTTGTTGTGCCAAAACTGCTGTTTTTTCTGTCGAGTTTCTGGTTCAGCTGAACAGACCTGCGCGATCGCGCAAGGTCTCGCGCTAACGCGCAAATTCTGAATTTTGTTCATCGCGATCGCGCCCCACTGCACGCGATCGCGAAGGGTACCAATTTCCAGAATTTCCTGAAGTTGGACAGAATGTTCGCAAAGCTATCGTAACAGTTTCCAACCACCAAAACTCCCATAGCATCATCAAATATGGTGAGTTTCTAGATCACAAACCAAAATTCATCCAATTCCGAATCCGTTTAGTGGTGATTCGATCTTTGAACATTTGATCGCGCCACTTCCGGTTAGTACTTTGAGGGTAACACTTCTACCCAATTAGTACTAATCCCTTGTGCGAATAGGATACTCGTGCCTAGAAGGAGAGTAGAATTCAAAGAAGATTCGAGTTAATTGTTTGGTTCAAGTGCGCACCAAATAGCTTAGCGTTAATCGAGTCCCATTGAATCCACTCTTCCCGAAGAGCATTTGGTTCTTGTATTTAGGGTTGATCTTTGAAGAGGTTGCGCAACTACGAGGAGGCCATTGATTTCAAGTTTGTGTGAAACCAACCCCCAAGCTTTATTGAACCCGAGCGACAAACAAAAGTGAGGGAGTGAGTGAGGACTTTTACTCTAATCTCTTTACTTGTTTTTTTGTTGTTGTAGGTACAATGGCGGACGAGAAGGCCAAAAATACCATTGAGGTTTCCGTTGACGTCTTGGCTAGTCTATTGGCCGAGGTGAAAACCTTGAACCTTAAAATGGAAGCCTTTGAAAAGGAAAGGACCCCGAGTGTCCAAAAGGATGCCAATGAAGGCACAAGTGATGACTCGATCATGAAACCGGACCAATATGCGGAGTTAGTTCGTCGACAACGGTTGAGGGATGAGAAAGATCGTTGGGCACTCCCCAACCCTTGGGCAATCCCCAAGGAGATGTCCCACTCTTAAGGCCCCGAAGAAATGTGGTTCCTCTTGAGCAAGTTGATGAAGCTCAAGAAGGGGAGGGTCTCGGACTAGATGATGATTTTGATGCTTACTATCCGAATAGGAGGGCAATGCACGGAGGCCGAGGAATGGATGGAGGTCGTGGGCGAGGTCGAGGACCTCCAAGGGCTTTTATGGGAAGGGACTTGAGACGAGAGTATGATGAGGTTGAAGACTACTACGGGGGTCAACCGGGACCACATCGTGGGGGTCGTGACACTAACCTCAATAGTGTGAAGATCACTATCCCACCTTTCAAAGGGACTAGTGATCCGGAGGCTTTCTTAGAGTGGAAGGTTCAATTGGAGCGGGTCTTCGACACGAATGATATGTCCGAGGAGAAGAAGGCTACATATGCCATTGCTTCCTTTGAATCCTATGCCTCTACATGGTGGGAATCCATGAAGCGATCAAGGAGACGACTTGGGTTGCGGATGAACATCACTTGGGAAGAGTTGAAAGAGGTAATGAACAACAAATATGTGACTCCCAAGTATCGACAAGAGCAACTCAAAAGGCTCTATGAATTGAAACAAGGCTACAAGTCCGTTGATGAATATTTCAACGACTTTGAGAAGAACCGGATGGCTCTTGATATGGAAACGGAGGATGAGGAAATGGCTATCATCCGTTTCAAAAGTGGCTTGAGTAGGGAGATTGCTTCCCAATTGAGGCTACAGATCTTCCACTCTCTACAAGATGTGTGTGATGCCGCGGTGGAGGCCGAGAAGTGGCTCAAAGAAGAAAAGGCTCCTCGCTATAGGAGTACCACCACTACCACTCCAACAACTCGCCCCAAAGAATGGAAGACCCCATACACAAGTGGTGCAAGTGGGAGTCGAGAAGTGAAGAAGCCTTTTGAGAAGGCTACCCCGAGAAGTGACCACAAAGAGGTTGGAGGTAATTCTAAAACTACTTTAAATACTCCTTCTTCTTCTTCTTTCCAATGCCATAAATGTAAGGGTTATGGTCACTTTGCCAAAGAGTGCCCTACCCGGAAAACCATGATTGTGATGGATGATGGGTTGGTCTATGAGGGGGAAAGTGAGTCCGAGGGAGATGTTGAGGAGGAGAGTGAGGAAGTTGAGGGTGAGGGTGAAGAGAGAGCGACGGAGGGGGATGATCCTAATATGTTCCTTGTGGTCCGTCGAATTTTGGGAACCATGGTGGGTGAAGAGAGGGAAGATGAACAAAGGGAAAACTTGTTCCATGCTCGGTGTAGGGTGAAGGGGCAAGTGTGTTCCATGATCATTGATTCGGGTAGTGGTGCGAATGTGGTGAGCCAAACGTTGGTCTCACAATTGAAATTGACTACCCTAAAGCATCCTAGTCCCTACCGTTTGCAATGGTTGAGCGAGTGTGGGGAGTTGAGGGTAGTGAAGCAAGTCTTGATTAGGTTCAAGATTGGGAACTACCAAGATGAACACATGTTTGACGTGGTGCCAATGCAAGCTTGCCACCTCCTTTTTGGTAGGCCTTGGCAATACGACAAACAAGTGGTTCATGATGGCCGGGCCAACACTTACACGGTTAGACATGAGGGGAAGAAGTTTGTGCTCACACCCTTGTCCCCAAAGCAAGTAAGCGAGGACTATCGGCGCATGAAAGAGTTGAGGGAAGCGGCTAAGGCCAAGTCCCCGGTTGTGGCAAAACCCTTGGCCGAGACTCCACCATCTTCCACCGGTCGCATGTGTGCCATGATGCAACCGGGTGAGATCTTGAAAGGTAATGATGGCACCAAGATGCTCATATGCCTAGTGCACAAAGGTATGGTTTTAAATTCCGAAAGTGATTATTTATCTAACCCTTACCCTTTGCCTAGTGCTATTGACAATGTTTTGAAGGCTTATGAGGACATGTTCCCGGAGGAGATGCCGGATGGATTACCTCCCTTGAGGGGTATTGAGCATCAAATTGACTTTGTCCCGGGATCTCAAATTCCCAACAAGCCGGCATATAGAAGTAATCCCGAGGACACAAGGGAGTTGCAAAAGCAAATTGATGAGTTGCTTACCAAAGGCTTGGTGAGGGAGAGCTTGAGTCCTTGTGCCGTGCCCGTGATCCTTGTTCCAAAGAAGGATGGCACTTGGAGGATGTGTGTGGATTGTCGAGCGGTCAACAAGATCACGGTAAAGTATCGACATCCCATACCTCGTTTGGATGATATGTTGGATGAGCTTAGTGGTTCTAGTGTCTTTTCAAAGATAGACCTTAGGTCCGGCTACCACCAAATCCGGATGAAACCGGGTGATGAGTGGAAAACCGCATTCAAGACCAGATTTGGTCTTTATGAATGGTTGGTGATGTCTTTCGGCCTCTCCAACGCACCTAGCACCTTCATGAGACTAATGAACCACGTGCTAAAGCCATTCATCAACAAATTCGTGGTTGTCTACTTTGACGACATATTGATTTATAGCAAGTCAATAGATGACCACGTTGGCCACTTGAGTCAAGTGCTTGAAGTGCTACGAGCCGAAAAGCTCTATGCCAACTTTAAGAAGTGTGCCTTTTGTGTTGAAAAGGTTGTCTTTTTGGGCTTTGTTGTTAGTGCCAATGGTGTGGAAGTAGATGAGTCCAAAGTTGAAGCCATTAGAGATTGGCCTACTCCTACCACCGTTTCTCATGTGAGGAGTTTCCATGGCCTAGCTAGTTTCTATAGGCGCTTTGTTAGAGACTTTAGCACCATTGCCGTACCACTCATCGAGTTGGTGAAAAAGGACAAGCCCTTTGTTTGGGGAGAGCCGCAAGAAAAGGCTTTCCAAGCATTGAAAAGTAGGTTAAGTACCGCCCCCTTGTTACAATTGCCCGACTTCGGGAAGGCTTTTGAGGTAGAATGTGATGCCTCGGGGGTGGGTATTGGGGGTGTTCTCATGCAAGAAGGGAAACCCGTTGCCTACTTTAGTGAGAATTTGAAGGGCACAACCTTGAATTACTCCACGTATGACAAGGAGTTGTATGCCCTCGTGAGAGCTCTAGCCCATTGGCAACACTATCTATGGCCTCGGGAATTTGTGATCAAGAGTGACCATGAGTCACTCAAGCATCTACGAGGTCAAGAAAAGTTGAACAAGAGACATGCCAAGTGGGTGGAGTTTATTGAGTCCTTTCCTTATGTAATTAATTACAAGAAGGGTAAGGACAATGTTGTAGCCGATGCGCTTTCTAGGAAGTTCGCCCTTGCTACCACTCTTGCCTCTAGACTTATGGGTTTTGAGAGTATAAAATCTTTGTATGAACATGACCCAAAGTTCAAAAGCATTCATGATGCTCTAGTGAGTGGAAAGCGGGTGGAGAAATACCAATGGGTTGATGGCTACATTTTTAAAAATGGAAGAGTTTGTGTACCCGAGTCTTCATGGAGGGAGTTGCTTGTTCGTGAAGCACATTGTGGGGGCTTGATGGGTCACTTTGGGAGGAACAAAACCTTGGCCATTCTCATGGAGCAATTCCATTGGCCAAAGATGGGTGTGCAAGTTGAGAGACTTTGCAATACTTGCTTGGATTGCAAGTATGCTAAGTCCAAATCTAATTCCCATGGTTTGTATACTCCCCTCCCTATTCCTACTAGCCCGTGGGTGGACATTTCGATGGACTTTGTTATGGGTTTGCCACGGTCTAAGGGGGGGCACGATAGCATTTATGTTGTCGTGGATAGGTTCTCCAAAATGGCTCACTTTATTCCTTGTAAAAAGAGTCATGATGCACAACATGTAGCTTCTTTGTTCATTGATAATGTGTTAAAGTTGCATGGTGTGCCTAAAACAATTGTGAGCGATAGGGACTCTAAGTTCCTTAGTCATTTTTGGAGGTGTCTTTGGGGTGCTCTTGGCACCAAGTTGTTGTTTTCTACGTCCCACCACCCCCAAACGGATGGTCAAACCGAAGTGGTGAACCGAACTTTGGGTGCTCTTCTTAGAGCCATGACCCGAGGTCAGGCCGGGACGTGGGTTGATAAGTTGCCTCTTATGGAGTTTGCTTATAACCGCACATTGCATAGCATTATTGGTTTGACTCCGTTTGAGTGCGTCTATGGTTTTAATCCTTTGATTCCACTTGATCTAACCCCTTTGCCCAAGGAAATGGTTGTTAGTTTTGAAGGTAAAGATCGAGCTAAAGCCATGCTTGAAATCCATGCCAAAGCAAGGAAGCGATTGGAGGAAGTCTATGACAAGGTTGCCCTCAAGAAGAACAAGGGGAGGAAGAAGTTGGAACTCAAGAAAGGAGATTGGGTGTGGGTGCACTTCCGCAAAGAGAGGTTTCCAAACCTTAGAAAAGGGAAGTTGGCACCCCGAGGGGATGGACCCTTTCAAGTGCTCTCCAAGATCAACAACAACGCATATGTGATCGATTTGCCCGGTGAGTACAATGTATCAAACACTTTTAATGTTAGTGACTTGGCTCCTCTTGATGTAGGTCATGATACCGTAGAGGATGATGCCGTGGAGGTGGATACTTCAATTTCGAGGACGAAATCTTCTCAAGAAGGGGAGAATGATGCGGGGCAAACCACCACCACAAGGCCCTTTACGAGAAGCCAAGCCAAAGCACTTCATGATGCTCACTTACACTTGATCCGGAAGGGCATGGACGATATGAGCTCGAGAGAAGACTTGAAGACAATGCATTGGAGCTCAATCCATGTGGAAACAGGGCAGGAAACAGTGCAAGAAGCAGGGGACCAAAACAGGGCCAAAACAGGGGAATTCTGCTGAGCTTACTGCCTAAGAACGGAAACTTGTTCTTCGCGATCGCGTCATCAACCTTCGCGATCGCGTAGAGTATTTATTTTGCCTGCGCGACCGCGTCAAGACTCGCGCGATAGCGAGCTTCAGCTTTTAGTGTTCCACGCGATCGCATATATCACTGCGCGATCGCGAAGAACACTTTGACAGACGCGGACCAGAATCTAGGAAAACCTTGTAAAGGGGTGTATTTATAACACCCCTCTTTCATTTATTTCTTTTACCTTACTTTGAACAAAGAACATTAATGAGCATTGCTCTTGAACACTTGTAACCCATTTTGGCTTGAAATCAATTGGATGAATCGAAGTTGCTCTTCAATCCATTCTTCGATCATTCTATTTGCTCGAGCCTCGTGTCTCTTGAGGATAGTTGCATAGTGTTAGGTGATTCTTTCCAATCGTTTGGGGTGTAACGGAACAAGTTCTTCGTTGCTACTCGAACTTTAGTGTAAGTCTCGTCTCGCTTTTATCTCTTTATCGCTTTCGAAGGTTTGCCCCTTATCAGCAAACATGTGCTTTTAAGATATTTTTAAGCTTACTCAAACGGGCTCTTAATGTGTAAGGGTAATGAAAACCAAAAGTTTTCAAAATTCCAAATAAATGTGGGTGCATGTAATTGTTTTGCTTAATATACTGTAACTAGTAATATTATAGTAATTAAATAGATAATTCTTGAGTAAATTACACAATTGGTCATTTTTGTCCATGGTCTTAATTAGCTGGGCTATTTTTTGTGGTCCTAAAGAATTGGGCATTTTACATCAAATGAAGATGAATGTACAAAATAACCCTTTCTAATAGAGCACTTCCCGTAATTACAAAAATATCACTGCACCTTTTTTGAAGCTGTAATTACAAAAATACAACCACACCTTTTTACATTCGAAAATCGTCATTGTTTCGCTCATATACAAAAATCAAAGCAAAACATAACATAAGACCAATCTGGCATCAGTTCTTCATACAATGAGCAACAAAACATGTTCATTTTTTAAATAAATGATGCCAAATCGGTCTTACTTTATTGATTCACCAAAAAAACCTTCAAGTGCTTATATATTTAAAAATAACGATAATCTGACTAAGTTTATGCATATAATTACGTCCGTTTTGTGAAAAAATGAGGCCAAATCGATCTCACTGCGTTCATCCACAAAAATACGTATGAAAAATACAAAAATCAACAAAAATTCAAAGAAAAACATAAATACCCAATCCGTCATCATTTATTCATAATTTGAGCCAAATATTAATTATATTTTGCAAACAAATGAATCAAAATCGTCATCATTTTGCCCATATATAAATCAGAAGTAAAAATAAAATGAGACCAATTCGCCATCATTTACTTACAAGTGAGCCAAACAACTATGTATTGTACAAATAAATGACACTAAATCGTCACCACTTTGCCCAAATACAAAAATTCAAAGTAAAAATAAAACAAGGCTAATCCGACATCATTTGTTCATTATGTTTTATAAATATATTACTCCAAATCGTTATCACTTTCATAAATTCATGATCAACTCATGATCATTTTTTTACAATTTATCAGAAATGATCCATGGATGGGAAAAGGCAACAAGAAGGCAAAGGAGGATGCGCAGATGATTTAACTTTGAACACTGATACAAGCACAGTGATGTCACATGAGGAATATGATAACAAGTTGGTTGATAAACTAAGGCTGAATGCCATCCAAATGGTACTTCTTTTCCTAAAACTTACTAAACTGCACCAGATTCTCTTTTCTTTTCATAGCACGAACTTATCCTTTATCAATAGTGCAAAAACAGACATAGTAACCAAAATCCATTTAGTCATATTTTTGGCATTCACGAAGTGCATAGGTGAAAGAGGAAGAAAATAAGGCTGTCTAGTGGTCTGGTTTGCACCAGACCGGACCGGCAACCGGTCCGGACCGGCGCAAACCGGACCAAATAAAAAAAATTTGACACGGTTCGTTCCCCGACCCATCACCCCCAAAATGAACCGACCAAACCGGAACAAAATTGATCAGAACCGGACCGAAAAAATAAAAATAAAATCTGTTGGGCCTGTGCAAAAAATAGCCGTTGGGCAACGGCTCTTTCACGCACAGCCGTTGGCCCAACGGCCAAAAACGGCCATATTTGCTCCCCCACCCCCTAGGCGCCCCCATACCCCCCAACCTATTTTTTCTATAAATACCACCATTTTTCATCAATTTATTCACAATTTCTCTAATATTCTCTCTAAATCTCTCTCAATCTCTCTTATTTCTATAAAAGCTATTTGCTAAATAATTCAAAGTTGCTCTCGCAAAAAGGGTTTAAGTGCTAAATTGCATTACAAAAAATATTTGGAGTGAAGTGGAAAATTGTTCGGTGCGGTTCCGGTCAAGTTTCAACTTTCACTTCCTAAGTTCTACATTCTAAGTTCACGACATCAAGTAAACTCGTTCTTACTTCTTATTATCTATTTTAATTTTTGTGCAATATTGTTTCTAGCATATTTTAGTAATTTATTTGTTTGCTTTACTTATAAATTATAATAATGTCTGGACTGTGGAGATCAATTACTGGGTGTACTACGGATAGCGGTCGTAGATCACGTGCTTCTAACCGAGGGGGGGATGATAGACGTAGTCGTGCTTTAGGTAAAAGACCAATTGGTACTTCTAGCGCTCCTTCTCATCTAGATGATTTTACTCAGGAAGATGACACGCAATTTTATCATGATATAGATTTTGATCAACCACTAGATAATGATATGTTAGAGACACAATATCAAGAAAATACCGAAGGGGTTAATTTAGATGATGAAACACCTACTAGTCAATTTCATGGTGAACCTGAAGAAACTGAATCTGAATTACCACCTATGCCTCCTAGTAGAGAACCAGCAGTACGACCGGATAGATCGGATGTGTGGAAATTTATGACTAAAAATGTTCCGGCTCAGACCGCTAAATGTAATATTTGTAAAAAAGTTTGGGACTTTAAAACCGGCAGGCATAATGGTGGGACGGGGAAGTTGAGAACACACTTAGAAAACCATCATAAGGATGAATGGGAAAAGAGGCCGGGTGGCACTCGATCAGGGAACAGAATGGCTCCATCGCAAGGTAGTGGAGTTCAACAGGAAATTAACCCAGTGACGGGGGACTTATGCATTATGATAAGAAGAAAGATAGGGAACAAATGGCAAAAATGATTGCGGTAGAGTGCTTACCTTTTACATTTGCTTCTTGTCAAGGTTTTGTTCGTTATATTCAAACCGTATATAATCCATCTTTTCAAGGTTTTCCAAAAACTACGGTTAGAAGTGATATTATAAAATTTAAAAATGAATATAGACAATATTTACGATATATATATTTTATCACTTTGATTGCAGAGTTTGTCTTACTACTGATTTGGATCGTGGTGTTAATGGGTATGACTATTTAACACTTACTTGTCATTGGATAGATCCTAACTAGGTAATGCAAAAAATAATTTTAGCATATTCCACTGTTGATGAACCACACACGGGAACATTTATTAAGAGAGAATTTTCTGATATTTGTAAGGCGTATTTTATTAGTGACAAAATTTTAAGTATAACTCTTGATAATGCTGCAAACAATGATTTTGTTATTGGTAAGTTAAGACCCGCATTGCATCCCCCTTTTGAAGAATTGTTTCATGTTAGATGTGCATGTCATATATATAATTTAGTTGTAAAAGATGGCCTTCAGTTATTTGATCCTACTATTGTGAAGGTTAGACTCGCAATTAGTTATATTTTTAAATCTAAAAAACCGGATAGATGGAGGGACTTTCAGGTAGAGTGCGTGAATGAAGGTTTGCAGCCTAGAAGAGTTCTTAAGGAAGTTTCAACTAGGTGGAACACTGTATATGACTCTTTGTCTGTTGCTTACACTTTACGAGCGGCTATAACTAGTTATTTTAATGGCAAAGTGGCTGTAGAGTATCATCTAGAAGAATCTGATTGGAAACTTGTTGAGCGTCTTCTTCTTTTTTTAGAAAAGTTTTTTTATGCTACTAAAGAATTTTCCGGTCAATGTTATCCTACAGTTACTACCATGTTGTATTTTATAGCTGGAATAACAGAATTACTTAACGATTATAGAGTAGTGCCTGGTTATGAACAAGCCGTAGAACCAATGATTGAAAAATTTAAAAAATATTTTTTTCCTATTCCACCACTTTATTGCATTGCTTCTGTATTACATCCCTGTTTTAAACGGTTTAATACCGAAATGCTTATTAGAGAAATTTATCGGAGTTTGAGAATTACTGATGAAGAAACACCAAGTGTAGAAACAGCTTGTGCGCAGGTAATTGTAGATTGCCAACGGATTTATGAAAGATATAGGAGTGCAGCTGATAATGTTGTTCCAAGTATTCCAAGTGGAGCTGGATCAAGTTCAACGCAGGCGAGTAAAAGAGCTGCAGCCGGATTGGGAAGTTTTTCCAGCCATAATCAAAGGCTTTCTAGCAGGCATTCGAGTAGCGGAGGGTTCAACGAGCTTGATGTTTATTTACTTCATGGTTGCAAGGAAATTGAGAATTTTGGGAGCGATCAACTACTGCCATTTTGGAAGGATCAACAAGCACAGTTTCCAGTTTTAGCAAAAATGGCGCGGGATATTCTAACAATTCAAGCATCATCAGTTGCTTCAAAAAGCGCGTTTAGCCAAGGAAGATTACAAATTGGAGATCATAGACATTCATTGAAGGAAGAAGCAATGGAGATGGCCGTATTATTCAGAGATTGGATTAGATCGGAGCGAAGAAATTTTGGATTTGCAGAAGATGAAGTAGCAGATGCAGAAGCAGCAACCGAAATTTTATCAGGTGATGGAAGTGTGGACAATGAAATTGATTATGAAGAAGATGAATTTTTGCCATCGGTTCCACCAGAGGTGCCAGAAGAAATTATTCAGAAAATGAGAAGTATTTTTATTAATATGTAGTTTTGCAATTTAATATCTATGTAGTATGTTACTATGTACTTTGCAAAAAAAAAAAATCAAAAATTATTCAATAAAATGCGTTACGCCTGTCGCACCCCACTTTCAATAATAAGGTAAAGTGGTTTCCGACTTGGGGTAACTCGTTTGGAGTTGGAAATTTTGGAGTCGCCATCTAATATAGTTTCTAAGGTGTATTAGGTCACCTATTAATTTCTAATTTAAAAAATTAACTACGGGTTGGTCTACGAGTCAGAGATTCGGATAAGTGTTCAAAATAACCCAGAAGGAAGGGGTTAGGCACCTTCTAGGGTCCACTAAACGTGGTTCCCGGCCGATTTCTATATTGGGTTTCATATGTTGCTTTAGAAAAGGACAAAAGCTAAATAAGGTGAATAAAAGAGATATGGGCTACAAAGTAAGTAAAATAGGCAATTTAATGTATTTGCATAAACAAATAGTCATGTTGCACAAATAGCCAAAAAAAATAATAAATAACTAATTGATCACTTTGAATAAATGACCCTAGGTTTTATTATCCTATTCGGATCAGAACCCGGCTTTCGTAAGGGACGATAGTTTCAGAATCCACTATCAATATATAGCTCGGGTAGTTTCCATCATGTACGAGGGGCTTAACTCCCTTAACCCCCATACCCTCTTTAAATATTTAACTAAAGCGTTTCCTAATGTTTTATAACGTCCTAAAGAGTTTTCTAGCGTCCCACTTAAAGTCATGGAGGCTATTGAGACAACTAATTTAAGTATCTAGACCCCTATGTTTATTGAGCGCCCCAAACTAGACTCAAGCTAGGCGTCAAGCAAATACGGTCATATATGCAAACAAGCAAATTGTATTAAGTAACAATAATTTTCAAATTTAAAAGACCACAAAATTAGCAAACAAACTATAATACAAGTCAATTAGCCGTCAGGTTTAGAAGAAAATGATTTTGGAACCCGTCATTCCTCTCTTGCAACTTTTCAAAAAAATTAAATTTTACAGAAACAATCTTACTTTTGTACTGTTTTGCATTTTCAGCTCCTTACAAAATATTATCATTTCAAGAAAACCAGAATTGCACAAACAGTCCTAAATTGACTTTTAGTTTCCAT
This sequence comes from Petunia x hybrida, assembly GCA_037355625.1. Taxonomy (NCBI): domain Eukaryota; kingdom Viridiplantae; phylum Streptophyta; class Magnoliopsida; order Solanales; family Solanaceae; genus Petunia; species Petunia x hybrida. Next base: position 7,095,666 of record JBBBVM010000484.1, read on the forward strand.
TTTAGACCCGTTAAATACTGATGCAGTTTTCAGAAAATCAATTCTTGCATAAATAAACTAATTTTGGACATACAATTTCAGGAACAATCCCTTCAGGACCAAATATTAAAACCTACTATAAAATTATAAATTTACGTTTCCACGAACTTGCTAACAATTCCAGTATTCACAATTCTGCACATGCAGTCTATTTTACACTAGTCTTTCGGATTTAGCCTCTAACATCAAAAAAAATAAAAATAAAGAGTTGGGTTAGGAGAATGACCCCTGCATAGCCAATGTCGCTGCTTATAGCAGCGTCCAGCAGCTGTTCTAAATTGGTTGCATCTTATGGTGATTATACAAACAAGTAGGTCCTAACAAATACATTTTAAGTATTTAAGCCTAGTTTCATAGATTGCTAAAGTAAAGAAAGGAAGAAGAGAAAGGGCCTTTGTCCCCATTGTTTCAGAGATCCGTTCAATCATTTATTTTCATGCTCCAAATCCTGCAAGTTAAATGACAAGAGTATAGCCTCTTGGCTATCTCAAATTTGTGCAAACTCTTGCAGAAAGGTTAGTAGTGGTCTAATACAGACCCAAACAAATCAACAAGTTTCATACTAGGTAAATGAATATAAAGACTCCATACATCCAGTTTATAGTAATACCTTGGAAGAGAATGTGAATAGAGGAGTGAGAAAGTCGAGCAAAAACAAAACCAAACCAAATTGTTGATCGATAGCTTTTTGGCAAAGCAGCGTAAGAAAAGAGAGAGAGAGGGAGAGCTTTTTGCTAGGATATTTGTTAATAGAAAAGAGAGTCAAAACCAGTGACTTCAAGCCTGCCTTTTGGTGGAAAAAGAAGTACTATTTATAGTGTAAAAATAATGTATTAAACTAACCATATAAGGAAAAGCAAGATTTAGTTTTAAGACTAAAGGAAAGAGGAATATTTGTCCTTTAAATATATAGTATTATATAATTAGCTAGAAAATCCTGTGGGAAAGGTAATTTATTACCGTTAAAAGTGTATCCAGAAAGGAACAAGAATGTTGTATTTTTTTACCATTTAAGATATGTGCAAAAATCGTGTTAAAAATAATACTAATAATAGTTTGCAATTTACTTTCCAGAGAGTAACTCTAACAAGTAACAACCTAAGCAAGGATTATTCATTCATGCTAAACTAAGGGAGAAAAGTCAATTCACGTTTTCATTAATCTCAAAAGATTATAATCAATACTCACTGTGCCAATTTGATCTTTTGTCATTTTTATCAAAACAAGAAAAGATGATAAGCATATGACCTCATTTCTGCATTTTAACTCTAGAAGATTCAGTAGAATGGAAATAATAGTCAGCAAATTTCATAGAATTAGAGAGAAAATTGTGAAAAGAAATACATCACCGTGATACCCGCTTGGTTTCCATTCTTGTCTGCTTTGCTCAGATTTGGGAAGATCGGCTCGAAGCTTTCCATTTTTTCATTCTCGTGTGCGTGTATTATGTATTGATTTGCTATTTTCTTACTTGATTCGCGGGGATTTATTGCGATTCTTTTTTCCTTGTTGAAGCAGCGTGACAGTAAGGAGAGAAGGAGACAAGATCGCCCGATTTAGGTGAGGAGTCGTTAATGGCGGAGATACGGTGAATGTGGGTGTATTTGGACGATTTTTGGAGTAAGGGAGAGAAAGAGGAAAAGGGTGGCGGCTGGTATTTGGGAAGGGAAGAGGGGAGAGTGTGTTTAGGGTTTTGGAGTGAGGGTGTGTCTTGCAATATCAAAAGTAAGAACTAATGTGATCCATTGGATTAAATGAGTAAAGGGTCACGATTTGGACATGTGTGCATATTGGTTGTAGGAGTGTGTTTTAGTGAGGTGTAGGCTTAGGTGGTATATATGTGGACAAAAGATGATGACATGGAATTGGTATTGTAGAAATGGAGTTGTAAAATAACAAATTGGCTTGTATTTAATTAAAATAAATATTTAATATAAAAATATAAAAAAATTATAAATAATTATAAATAAATATATTTAATCACAAATAAATATAGATGAGCACAAATAATACTAATTAAATATAAATAGCCACATATAATCATTAAATGATGTTGTAATGTATTAAATCGTACAAATAGCATACGTAGTTTGAAAAATAGCCTAAATGAATGTAATTATGCAATATAGTCACAATTAAATGAATATTATGTAAATAGGGGATTAATAATAATTTTACACATGTAAATGCATGTTGTCTAATGCAATTTCGTTTGGAAAATTACTATTGTAAATTTTAATTAAATATAGCCAAATTGTGAAAAACGGAGGGACAAAATTGGGTGTCAACAGCTGCCGCTCTTTGCCCGGGGATGATGAAAGAGTCTTCGGGCAAAGATAGTTGACGGAACAGCCAATTTTGTCACGACCGGTAGGCAGAAGATTGAAGGGGAAGAATGGGAGTTTTGGTGTGTTTTTGGCCGAACCCCGGTCTTTGAGTTACCTACATATCTCGGGTTTCACGAGAATCAGGCCGTGTGTAGTTCTAGAATGACATGTTGCCTGTATGAGATGTTTATGGCGCACGATTTTGGATTAAAGACTAAACTTATCAAGTATGTAAAGTTCAAATTCATGTGTGCTTTGCCTTTTGGCGAGACAAATGAAGAATGAAGTAAAGGCACTGGCGAAGGTGAGATAACCTCAACAGATCGAGCGTGGGAAAAGATGCTTATAATCATCCTAGTTATGAAAATGTGGCGCGCTACACACCCATAAAGAGGAGTTTATATGTACATAGTTTCCACTTCGTCTCGATAAATGAGTAAACTCGCCTCCAATATTGCCTTGATTGAACTTGGAAACATTTGGAGAGCGAGTTTTATGAATACGCACGATTCAAGCAGACGGGCACGATTATGCACGAAGATACGCACAATTCACGCAGATGGATACTGATAGGAAGGAATACGAAACTGACACCCAATCGACAAGGAAGGATTAGGTAGGCCACTAGTGCGAGTATGGAATTGTAGCTTGGAACTCGGCAAGATAGGTAGCTTGCGGGTGTAGCAAAAGGCGTTGTCTGTAGGGTTAGGCTTTTCTTTGTATGTTTTTGAGGTTTTGTGGTTGTATAATTGGCAGTGATGTTGGGAGCGGGCGTGAGAGTATGGCACAGGAGTTTGTCGGGAGATCGGGGAGTACCCTGCAGCAAAACATGATAAATGCAATAGATATAAAGATAAAGATAAAGTAAACTTCCCTGTTGAGCCGAGTGGTTGTTTTGTCTGGTACTTGTTTGATTGATCCAAACGTCTTTCCAATGCTATGCCACCGATGCGGACCTTGCTCTGCTGCAAATTGTTGAACTATGCCCATAAACGCGGACCCTATACCTCCAATTGCTGAATTATCCACATATGCAAACCTTATATATATCCATCGACATGGATTATATGCTTCTTTCATTGTTGTCATGTCCACAAATGCAGACCTTATATATCCACTGACATGGATTTTATACTTCTCAAATTGTCGTCATGCCCACCGCTGCGGACCTTATATATCCACCGACATGGATCCTATGCTTGAAAATATCCACCGATGCAGACCCTATTTATCCACCGACATGGATTCTATACTTCTCAAATTGATGTCATGTCCACCGCTGCGGACCCTATATATCCACCGACATGGATCTTATGCTCGTCATGTCCACCGATGCAGACCCTATATATCCACTGACATGGATTCTATGCCTCTTAAATTGATATCATGTCCACCGCTGCGGACCCTGTATATCCACCGACATGGATTCTACGCTTGTCATGTCCACCGATGCAGACCCTATACAACCACCGACATGGATTCTATACTTCTCAAATTGATGTCATGTCCACCGCTGCGGACCCTATATATCCACCGACATGGATCCTATGCTCGTCATGTCCACCGATGCAGACCCTATATATCCACTGACATGGATTCTATGATCTTCAAAAGATGTCTTGTCCACAGACGCGGACCTTACACTGTTGTCATTGCTGTCATGTTCACCACTGCGAACCCTATATATCCGCTGGCGCAGATCCTATGCTTGTCAAATGATGTAATGTCCACAGACGCAGACCCTATATACCCACCAACATGGATTCTATGCTCTTCAAATTGATGTCGTGTCCACAGACGCGGACCCTATATATCCGCCGACGCAGATTCTATTGCTTGATATATTTTTCTTTGCAAGAGTTGTTAGGTATACTCGGTACCTGTGTAAACCTGCGATCAAAGAAAATTTGTGAGTATTCTGGGGGGAGGTTGACTTGCGTATTCGCTATGTTGTACTCTGCTGTTGTCTCTTGTATAATCTCCTCCTTGTAATATCTCCCTTTTCGAATGTCGAACCTTAGTCGAACTGTGGGCAAAAGGGGTGAGGAAATGGGATATGCATGTGTTTTGTGAAAATTATTTTTAAAGAGTAATGCAAATTTGTTCCATTGAATCATAGACTGCGACGTGTGGTTTGGACATAATCTCCTCTATATCCATTTGCTGCTCCAAGATCATCCGTTTTGAAATTTTGAGGGAACCTCAAAATTTCTGCCCCAGTGTATTGCTTGTATTTTCTTTGAATTTTTGAGGTCCCTCAAAAATTCTGCCCCAGTGTCTAATAAAATTTTCTTATGATGTGACCGTGCCTTGAGTAGGCTGCCTACGTATCCCCTCTTGGGAATCAGGTCGCTACGTAGTTCAAATCCAATAAAGATGAATGTTGCTCGATTTGTAGTATCTCTTGATTGTATCTGAGTAAAGGATCTTGTTAATTTTATCTCGATTTAGAGAATTCCACTTTAGGATCAACTGTCTTGCTCTAACTTCCTTGGTAAATGCCTTTGTCATTCTATTGCTTGTTGTATTTCATATTTTGCTATCTATGAGCGTCACTTGCTCGAGTATGCTTTTAATCCATTCAGGATCGTCTAATTTTGCTCCTTATATGAATTTTTACTGTTTCGCCTTGAATTGTAACTTATCTTCCTCAGTATGTTCTTGTCTCAGTTGTCTGCTATAAGATTTCCACGATTAACTATGAAGTTCCTTGAATGTCCTCTGTCGAATCACCATAGTTTGGCTTGTACTTGTCGTTTTGGACTGTTTCATCACAGTCGCAGATTCAATGGAATTAAAATAATTTTGCTGATAGTGAATGATGCATACTTAAAATAAAAATGGAAATGATTTTATTATTGGACTTGAGAAAAAGTCTTCGAAAGGAAACAACGATGCAACAAAGTTGAAAAACAAAGAAAATAAAAGCTAACGACTCGGAGTCGTATTTTATTTAAGAAAACGACTAATGCCCCAGCTTCACTAAGGTTCTCGGCATGCTCGAAATGTGTTGCAGGTTTAGTTGTTTGGCATAATTTCAGATTCAGCTTTCTGGATGTTCAAATCTTCAGTATGCTTTTCGGGAACTGAATCATATTCTTCCATGGATAGCTCCTTTAGACCGGTCAGCTCGTCTTCTATATCATGAACACCTCTGACAAGTCCTTCTCCCTCGAGAGTTTTCATGTAGCTTGAAAAGATGGAAGCTTGTTTCAAAGTTGGAACAAACTGCTCTAGTGAATGATAACCTCCTGTATCCTTTGTAGTACTTTTTCCTTTGCAAACCAAGATGTACCCCAGGCCAAACTTGTATTCATCAAACACTGGTTTTTCTTTTATGATTGTGCCTTCCAGATTGCATTCTTTGCTGAAGTCGATCATATTCACCTTCTCATCCCCATGATTGGGTAGTGGGTTATTGTGCACATTTGGCGCCTTCAAATGAATGACCTTTTCATCTATCAGGTCCTGAATCTTATCTCTCAATGCAAAACATCTCTCCGTCTCATGCCCCGGTCCACCTGAGTGGTATGCGCACCTTTTGCTGTAATCAAAGTGTGGTGAAGGATTGTCTGGCACCTTTTGAGGGATTGGGACGATAAGTCCAGCAGCTCTCAACCTCTCGAACAATTGGGTGCGAGATTCAGCTAATGCAGTGTAGTTTCTTTTGGGTATTTGGTTTGCCTCAGGGCGAGGCCTGGGAGAGTATGGTGATGCATTTCGGTAGTTGGTTTGAGTATTTTGGTATGATGGACGGCTTGGTGCTGGGGTGTGGAATATAGGTCGAGTGGGTTGAGTGTTGTAAACGGGATATTCCGGTGGTATGTGACGGTATGGTGGTGGTGTTTGGTAATAGTGGTTGAAAGCAGGGTCTTGAATGGTTGCAGCAAAAGAGACTTCATCTTTCTTCTTTTTGGAGAGACTCACATTTCCTGACTGGAGAGCCTTATTAGTAGCCTGTAGTGCAGCTAGGCTAATAATCTTTCCACTTTTCAGCCCTTCTTCTACATCATCTCTCATCAATACTACATCAGCAAACTTCTGATTTTTTATATGCAGCAGCTTATCGTAATAGACGTCCTCTTGAATGCGGATGAATATGTTCACTATTTCCCTTTCATCGATAGCGGGTTGCACCTTGGAAGCTTCTGCTCTCCACCTCATAGCATATACTCTAAACGTCTTTGTGGGTTTCTTTTTCAACTTTTCCAAGTAGAAACGATCTGGTACCATTTCAGTGTTGTATCCAAATCGTTCTACGAAATCTGCTGCCATATCTTCCCAACTGAGCCATGTGCCAGGCTTCTGTTTAGAGAACCAACTCAAAGCCTCTTCGGTCAAGCTTCGGCTGAATAGCTTTACTCGAATTTTCTCGTCTTCCCCTGCTCCAATCAACTTGTCACAATATGTTCTCAGATGTGCCATAGGGTCTCCAGTGCCATTGAACAGGTCGAACTTTGGTATCTTGTATCCGTCTGGCAATTTCAAAGTAGGATAGATGCACAAGTCTTCATAAGCTAAACCTTTAGTAGTTTTGCCTAACTCAAACTTCTTAAAGGCTGCCTCTAGCTTACGAACTTTCTCTTTTGTGCCATCATCATTGGCTTCATTCTCCGCCCATTCATAGTTTTCATGGTTTTTGACTGGCGAAGTGAGTTGTTTGGTTTCAGCAGTGAACATGGGGTTGTAAGGCTACGGGGTATGCGGTGTTGGTGCGAGGTAAGTTTGTGTTTATGTAAGTAGGATGTGCAGGAGGTGGTTCTTGATAACTGGTGGGTAGGATTGCTTGGTAAGTAGCAGTTGGTGTTGTTTGGTAGATAGCGGGTGGTGCTGTCTGGCAAGTAGCAGGGAGTGCTGTTTGGTATGTGGCTGGTAGTACTGTTTGATAAACAATGGGTGGATCAGTTGGGTGTATAGGGTCCTTTCCGTTAAGGCGGGCTGACCCACTTGGATCGACAGACTCTCCTGAATGGGCGGAGTTAACACCGGGTAAACTGGTCATCGTCAGTTTCTCTTCAAGTTCTTTAATTCTTTGCTCTAAAATAGCAACATGTTCGTTATACCCAACTGGGGCAAGCTTGCGTGGTGTTCCATTGTTATCATCAATAAGAGCAGCGTTATTCAACTCAGACATAATATTTCGCTTTCCTCTTCTTCTAGTTTGTGAGGGGGGAGGGGTTGTAACTGGTCCTTTGGCTCTCGTCCGGTACTGATGCTCGGCCAGAATGCACAAGTCAACCTCGAGAGTGGGAGTAAAACTAACACATGAAAAAAAATAAGTCAATGTTGAGATAATAATTTTCATATACAAAACATATCATGTTTTATAATGCAAGGAACCTCTTTTGTGCCAGAGGTAGGCCTAACAAGACAACCACACATATAAGATGCATGATAGGCGTCATTTGGACGAAGTTGGCTTATGGACTTTAACATGCCAAGGATGTTAAGTCTTCCTAAGTTTGATTTTGATATTTAAAATTGAACGTGTATCGTGCATCATCCCATTTGTTCTCATAACCCAAAGTTAACGGAAAAATAATTTTATTGTATAAATGTGAAATAACATTTTTAGGTAAATAGGAATAATAAGTGATCTTGCTACATTAAAAGTAGAAGAAATTAATTTAAAGTCTATGATTTCGTTTTCATAAAAGTAGAAAAATTAATTTCTTTCATAACCCAAAAAATAATTTTATAAAATAATTGATTTTGTATAAATGTAGAAATAAAAAATTTCATATGCAAATAGAAATATATAATTGATTTCTATAACGATTTCCGTTTATAGAAATAAATAATTGATTTTGTTATACAAAAGTAGAAAAATCAATTTAAAGTCTGTTTTCTTTGAAAAATAATTGGATGATCCACACTTTTGAGAACAAATGGTCTATATTAGACACGTTAAATGTTAAATAGATGCACACGTAACACATTTAAATGTCCCTTAGGGTTGAAAACCCATTCGGTTCATTCAAATATGGTGAACTAGTAGACTTAGACATGAGCCGAAGTCAAAAATGATCCTAGATATGATATGATGAATGATCCCTAAAAGGAGTCTTCATTAAGAGTTGGCTAATCTAGACAAGGACATGGTTCCCCCAGGCGGACAACCAAGGGGTGGGAACGTTTAGAATTGTTGGTTGTACCACGGACCAACTTATCCCAACCGTCCCCCTTACAGGTTTTTTGAGGTGGAACGACCGTGAGATCCACGTAATCGCTCGTGTGTGTGCAAAGTGTTGTTTCCAGAAGTGGAGGAGTATGAACGAAATGCAACAAATAAATTCAATAATATCACATTATAAAAAAATGAAAAATGTAAAAGATTATCCACCTGCAAAGATAAAAAGTTAGTATTGAATAAAATAATAAAAGCAATAATAAACCCAATATAAAAAATCGTAATGGTTAGAACATTTAATCTCCAGCGGAGTCGCCATTCTGTCGCACCCCACTTTCAATAATAAGGTAAAGTGGTTTCCGACTTGGGGTAACTCGTTTGGAGTTGAAAATTTTGGAGTCGCCACCTAATATAGTTTCTAAGGTGTATTAGGTCACCTATTAATTTCTAATTTAAAAAATTAACTACGGGTTGGTCTACTAGTCAGAGATTCGGATAAGTGTTCAAAATAACCCAGAAGGAAGGGGTTAGGCATCTTCTAGGTTCCACTAAACGTGGTTCCCGGCCGATTTCTATATTGGATTTCATATGTTGCTTTAGAAAAGGACAAAAGCTAAATAAGGTGAATAAAAGAGATATGGGCTACAAAGTAAGTAAAATAGGCAATTTAATGTATTTGCATAAACAAATAGTCATGTTGCACAAATAGCCAAAAAAAATAATAAATAACTAATTGATCACTTTGAATAAACGACCCTAGGTTTTATTATCCTATTCGGATCAGAACCCGGCTTTCGTAAGGGACGATAGTTTCAGAATCCACTATCAATATATAGCTCCGGTAGTTTCCATCATGTCCGAGGGCTTAACTCCCTTAACCCCCATACCCTCTTTAAATATTTAACTAAAGTGTTTCCTAATGTTTTATAACGTCCTAAAGAGTTTTCTAGCGTCCCACTTAAAGTCATGGAGGCTATTGAGACAACTAATTTAAGTATCTAGACCCCTAAGTTTATTGAGCGCCCCAAACTAGACTCAAGCTAGGCGTCAAGCAAATACGGTCATATATGCAAACAAGCAAATTGTATTAAGTAACAATAATTTTCAAATTTAAAAGACCACAGAATTAGCAAACAAACTATAATACAAGTCAATTAGTCGTCAGGTTTAGAAGAAAATGATTTTGGAACCCGTCATTCCTCTCTTGCAACTTTTCAAAAAAATTAAATTTTACAGAAACAATCTTACTTTTGTACTGTTTTGCATTTTCAGCTCCTTACAAAATATTATCGTTTCAAGAAAACCAGAACTGCACAAACAGTCCTAAATTGACTTTTAGTTTCCATTTTAGACCCGTTAAATACTGATGCAGTTTTCAGAAAATCAATTCTTGCATAAATAAACTAATTTTGGACATACAATTTCAGGAACAATCCCTTCAGGACCAAATATTAAAACCTACTATAAAATTATAAATTTACGTTTCCACGAACTTGCTAACAATTCCAGTATTCACAATTCTGCACATGCAGTCTATTTTACACTAGTCTTTCGGATTTAGCCTCTAACATCAAAAAAAATAAAAATAAAGAGTTGGGTTAGGAGAATGACCCCTGCATAGCCAATGTCGCTGCTTATAGCAGCGTCCAGCACCTGTTCTAAATTGGTTGCATCTTATGGTGATTATACAAACAAGTAGGTCCTAACAAATACATTTTAAGTATTTAAGCCTAGTTTCATAGATTGCTAAAGTAAAGAAAGGAAGAAGAGAAAGGGCCTTTGTCCCCATTGTTTCAGAGATCCGTTCAATCATTTATTTTCATGCTCCAAATCCTGCAAGTTAAATGAAAAGAGTATAGCCTCTTGGCTATCTCAAATTTGTGCAAACTCTTGCAGAAAGGTTAGTAGTGGTCTAATACAGACCCAAACAAATCAACAAGTTTCATACTAGGTAAATGAATATAAAGACTCCATACATCCAGTTTATAGTAATACCTTGGAAGAGAATGTGAATAGAGGAGTGAGAAAGTCGAGCAAAAACAAAACCAAACCAAATTGTTGATCGATAGCTTTTTGGCAAAGCAGCGTAAGAAAAGAGAGAGAGAGGGAGAGCTTTTTGCTAGGATATTTGTTAATAGAAAAGAGAGTCAAAACCAGTGACTTCAAGCCTGCCTTTTGGTGGAAAAAGAAGTACTATTTATAGTGTAAAAATAATGTATTAAACTAACCATATAAGGAAAAGCAAGATTTAGTTTTAAGACTAAAGGAAAGAGGAATAATTGTCCTTTAAATATATAGTATTATATAATTTGCTAGAAAATCCTGTGGGAAAGGTAATTTATTACCGTTAAAAGTGTATCCAGAAAGGAACAAGAATGTTGTATTTTTTTACCATATAAGATATGTGCAAAAATCGTGTTAAAAATAATACTAATAATAGTTTGCAATTTACTTTCCAGAGAGTAACTCTAACAAGTAACAACCTAAGCAAGGATTATTCATTCATGCTAAACTAAGGGAGAAAAGTCAATTCACGTTTTCATTAATCTCAAAAGATCATAATCAATACTCACTGTGCCAATTTGATCTTTTGTCATTTTTATCAAAACAAGAAAAGATGATAAGCATATGACCTTATTTCTGCATTTTAACTCTAGAAGATTCAGTAGAATGGAAATAATAGTCAGCAAATTTCATAGAATTAGAGAGAAAATTGTGAAAAGAAATACATCACCGTGATACCCGCTTGGTTTCCATTCTTGTCTGCTTTGCTCAGATTTGGGAAGATCGGCTCGAAGCTTTCCATTTTTTCATTCTCGTGTGCGTGTATTATGTATTGATTTGCTATTTTCTTACTTGATTCGCGGGGATTTATTGCGATTCTTTTTTCCTTGTTGAAGCAGCGTGACAGTAAGGAGAGAAGGAGACAAGATCGCCCGATTTAGGTGAGGAGTCGTTAATGGCGGAGATACGGTGAATGTGGGTGTATTTGGACGATTTTTGGAGTAAGGGAGAGAAAGAGGAAAAGGGTGGCGGCTGGTATTTGGAAAGGGAAGAGGGGAGAGTGTGTTTAGGGTTTTGGAGTGAGGGTGTGTCTTGCAATATCAAAAGTAAGAACTAATGTGATCCATTGGATTAAATGAGTAAAGGGTCACGATTTGGACATGTGTGCACGTATGTGTACAAGTATGTGTGTATGGGCTGATGTGTAGGGGACAAGAATAATTAAATGGTGCTTAGAGGGGTTGTACCGTACGCTAAATGTGTGCATATTGGTTGTAGGAGTGTGTTTTTGTGAGGTGTAGGCTTAGGTGGTATATATGTGGACAAAAGATGATGACATGGAATTGGTATTGTAGAAATGGAGTTGTAAAATAACAAATTGGCTAGTATTTAATTAAAATAAATATTTAATATAAAAATATAAAAAAAATTATAAATAATTATAAATAAATGTATTTAATCACAAATAAATATAGATGAACACAAATATTACTAATTAAATATAAATAGCCACATATAATCATTAAATGATGTTGTAATGTATTAAATCGTACAAATAGCATACGTAGTTTGAAAAATAGCCTAAATGAATATAATTATGCAATATAGTCACAATTAAATGAATATTATGTAAATAGGGGATTAATAATAATTTTACACATGTAAATGCATGTTGTCTAATGCAATTTCGTTTGGAAAATTACTATTGTAAATTTTAATTAAATATAGCCAAATTGTAAAAAACGGAGGGACAAAATTGGGTGTCAACAACGCCTTGCTATTAAGTTATCATCCTTTGTTATATTCTCAATTATCCTTTGTTATACCTTTTTGCAATTCAATACTTAAATAGTAACTAGTAAATTCTAAATAGTAAATACTAAATACTACTAACTTAATACTTAGTATTTATTTTGAAAAAATAACAAGTGCTATGTCTTGCTATTAAGTTATCATCCTTTGTTATATTCTCAATTATCCTTTGTTATACCTTTTTACAATTCAATACTTAAATACTAACTAGTAAATACTAAATAGTAAATACTAAATACTAAATACTACTAACTTAATACTTAGTTTGAAAAAAATAACAAGTGCTATGTCTTGCTATTAAGTTATCATTCTTTTTTATATATTCTCAATTATACTTTTGCAATGTAATACTTAAATATTAAATACTAAAATACTAAATACTTAATACTAGTTAGTATAATAAGTAATAACTACATAAAAAATAGCAAGTTATATGCCTTGCTATCAATTTTTAAGTGTTTATTATTTTTTATTTAGTCAAATTTAAAATTCATAAACTACTTTCAAATTAAAAACAAAAAGATTAAAAAAAAACGTCCAAACCGGGCCGGACTGGACCGGTCCAACAAAAAAATTTCAGCTCCCCTTTTGAAAAATAGCCGTTGCCAACGGCAACGGCTATTTTTCCCTCCCCCACCCCCATAAACGCCCCAACAGCCCTCCCCCCACCTATTTTTCCTATAAATACACACATATTTCATCAAATTAATCACAATTCAATATTTTCTATATATTTCTCTCTAAAATTTTCTATCAAAGGCTATTTTCTAAATTGTCTAGCAAAAATGGCTGCAAATAATCCTACTCAAGCTCAAGGTCCTACTGCTGAAGGTCCCTCCCAACCAAGTACTAGAAGATCCGAAGTTTGGGAATTTATCACGAAAAATAATGATACCGGCACTGTTCAGTGTACTCTTTATAAGAAAGTTTGGAATTATGAAACTGGACCACTTCATGGAGGGACGGGGAAGTTTAGGACTCACTTGAAAACCCAACATAGCCCCGAATGGGCAGCTCGTGGTGGTGGAATATATCTGCGCGAGCGCGATAATTGAGTCGTTGAAGTTGAAGATTTATGTATTTTTCTAATTTCTAGTTTCTAGTATGTCACTTTAAGTGTTTAAATCTTTAATTATGCATTTCCAACTTAATGTAGTGTCATATTATGAATAAAATGTATGTTTTGTGTTGTTTATTTAGTCTACCATATTTTTTTTTATCTATTTCAAAGAATCAAAAAATTAAGTTAAAAAAAAAAAATTAACGCGAACCGGACCGGACCGGACCGGGTCGAACCGGAATCGAAACGGTCCCACCTTTCCGGTACCGGTTCCGATCCGGCATTGGTGCAAATGCACCGTTAGACCGGGCCGCTTTCGATTTTTTTTTCATAGCACCGGACCGGCGAAGGCGCGCCGGAACCGGACCGGTGGACAGCCTTAGAAGAAAAGTTAAGCCTCTGTCATGTAAAAATCACCGGAAAAGGAATAAAGTGTCGGCGGAAATTTTTTTCCATGTTTTCAAAATCAGATCTACACTAATTTAGTGTATTTTTCACAAAAATGGTAGAAACGGAAAGAGGAAGCCAAGACGAATCCGAAAATATAATTTTTGCAATATTCTTGTGGTGGTCCGATGGCGGTCAATGCCGATCAACGGCGGTCAACTAGAGAGAAGGAGGAGAAGTGGGAGATTGATTTTCTAGAGAGAGAAAGTGTGAATGTAAAATAATTATAGAAAAATGCTTAAGGGGTAGAAGTGTAAATAATTTTAAGAGTGCTCAAAAATTTAATACCATTAAAAAAATGCTTAGCAAATCAAAACCAAAAGTGCTCAATTCACATAAAATATTGATAATTCTTATGCAAAACAAGTGACTAAAGTTTGAACTATCAAATTAGATTGACGCTTTAGCAAAAATAAAAAAAGCACATGTCTTTTTAGAGCTTAAAGCACAAAAAGAAAAAATAGTAAAAATTTCGCGTGGGAGCCTATTTGACACACGTTAATTGAGTATTACCCTCCGCATATAAATTTACTGAAAAACCCACCGGGTATTTTTTTAAGTTGTTGTGTGGAAGATGAAAAATCAAGTCAATTGAGAAGACTGCAAAAAGTAAATGCACGCTGCCTCCAAGTAATAGGGGTATTTTAGGAACCTAAATATTTTATAGGGGTATTTTCAATATGACTTTATATTAGAAAATTCCCACTTTTATAATAATATGATTACTCTTTAACCCTTCGATTATTTTGAACTTATTCGAGGGTTTCTTTCTCTCTTCTCATTACTATGACTTCAATTCTCTCAGAATATTTATTTTCTTTCATTAAAAAACGCAGAAACGCTATTACTTTGAGAGATTCAAGCCCTGTATTTGCTTGAATAACTACTTTTTTGTGTTGTTGTGTCATTATTAGGTAACTGTTTTTTACTTTATCGTTATTTTTTCATCTTTTTTACAGATCTTTCGTTAAAGTTATATATCAATTTTTTAAGTACTGGGTGTGTCTGTGGACGAATGTGTTCATGATTTTTTGTTGTTATTATGTTATGCTTTTTTTAAAAATATTTGTATTTCATGTAAATATAAGGTTTGGATTCCATTGAAAATGCTGGGTCTTCTTTTAAGTGCAACCCTTTTGTGAAGTCTTGTGCCCCAGTATTATATACAAGAACTCCCTGCTGGGATACCCACTACAAAATAATAATTTTTGCCGACGGACGGATTCCGTCGCTAACGGCTTATTTCCATCGCTAAATAGGTTTAGCGACTGATTAGCGATAGATTGGCGTCCGTCTCGATTTG
The DNA here is from genome assembly GCA_037355625.1 of Petunia x hybrida. Taxonomy (NCBI): domain Eukaryota; kingdom Viridiplantae; phylum Streptophyta; class Magnoliopsida; order Solanales; family Solanaceae; genus Petunia; species Petunia x hybrida. The sequence goes on from JBBBVM010000484.1 coordinate 7,110,788, forward strand.
CTTGTTGCTAACCCTTTAGTGATGGAAAATTAAAATCCATTGCAACATTTGCGACGTCTTAGCACCAATTTAAATCTGTTGCCAAGATTAGCCACAGATAATTATCTGTCGCTAAGTTCATTAATTCTGTAGCTAAATTTATATCAATTTCGTTGTTTTGAAGAAAATTAACGACAGAAAAAACTGTTGCTAATTCTATCGCTACATAATTTTAGAGCCATTTCTTGTATGATTTTAGTTACAAATTTTTTTATTGCAAGCTGTCGCAACATTTTATTTTTATATATTAATTTCAGCTACGAATAATATCCATCGCAATCTGTTGCAATTTATGTTCCTTTTTTAGTTTATTTATTTTGATAATTTAATGACAACCTGTTTAAGCAAATTCCACGAATATCATTAAATATATTTACAAGGAACTAACATTGACATAAATTAAAATTCTGAAAAGTCAAAAATAGCAAATGTGTAGGCCCCTTCAGCTATGTAACATAAACAGAAATCACTTTACATGACGCCTCTCTCTCTCTAATCCAAATTCAGCTGATGCCCGACCTTGGAGATGGATGTCTGAGATTGGTAATTTATTGTAAAAGAAAGCAAGGTTTTCAGCTCAAGGCTTCTATAAAGCTCGATTGATCACAAATGTCTCTACATAACACCACTCATGGATATCCACGCTATATCAACCATGAGAGCAAGGTTGAAGATAGGGTTCCTTGTAGCTTCTACAGCAAACACATCTGGCACCTAGAAATAGTAGCTGAGAACTCTCGGATTAAGGTAAATAGAGAAAAAAGAAACCTTGTCCTATTTCGTATACAGAGAACCCGAAAATGTCTGTGGAACTTCATAGAAAACAAATAAAACTAAAATCCCGAATGCTTCATGCATCTACGGACAACCAAAGAGATGAAGAGGAAAGAATATTCCTCCTTTTATGAATCAATATATTATAAACTTTTCCCCAACCTAGAAGAACATTCCCAGTCCCCTCTTCATTCATTTGTAAGTTTCAACGAGTTAAAAAGACAACCAGAGACAGTCATGAATAGTTTAGCAGTTCAGCCTTGACCTTAGATGACAACTGATACCATAAATTCCCCATCCAAGATTTTTGATGAAACATCATTTCTCTGTAGCTGTAATTCTAATTTTCATGAAAACCTTGCTTAAATGGAAAACTAGTACCCTTTTTTTAGAATGATTATCAGAAAAGCAGAACATTCATTAGTATGATGCTGGAGAAGTCCTCAAGAAGCTCAATTTCAGCTTCTTGTACTACTGGAAAAGCAAGTTTTATCAACAAGAGCAGGCCCCCTCTAATTCCTATTCAAAAAAACCTAGAATATATAGTATCATATCAGGTTAAGATATTAATCCCCACCCCTCCTCTCATAAAATAAGAGAGGAGACTATTACTAGAGAGAGATGTGTATACTTCAATTTTGGATATGTTATTGCAGGAGTATATATTCTTTGCCTTTGTAGTTCATTGGAAATTGAAAAAAAGAATAACAAACACAAGCTCTATTGTTGTTTAAGTTTGTTTAATTGTTCACATATATTGAACAACTTAACACCTAAACATCCAAAGAATAGGGATGCATCTTCGCGTTCTCCGAATAGAATCCATATAGGGCCGTTGCTAAATATTAGTACTACGTCAGAAGAAAAACACTAGAAACACATAAATTACATAAGTAATATGATAAAATCAATTCTCATGTACTAACAGGGCACTTAGGTCCACTACCCTCTTCTTACCCCTTATATCTGACCAAAATAAAAATACATACCCCTTAAGTTCTCTTGCCAGTAACAAGGCACTTAGGTCCACTAACCCTCTTCTTAGTACTATGGTAAATCAGATTCCCACCAATTCAAATAGTTTTTATTAATCAAGAACCCATAAAGCACAAATCTTTCTTCATTATTTAAACCCGCATTTCACTAACAGCGATCAAAACATAAACACTTAGATATGAAGGATTCACAAGTTTCATTCATTGAAATAAATATTCATAACACATAAGTAGTGGAGTGGTTCAATCAACCCTAGAATGGATGAATTAGCCACTCATATTCATGATAATCATGTCAATGTAATTCATGAATAATTAAATTACAAAAAGTAAGGAAGAATTTAGGAAAAACTCTGTTCTTGAAGTCTCCAAAGCTCTAGCCTCTTTTTTGCTTCTTTCCAAGTGTAAAATTCATAAGGGAGGCAAGAGAAGCTTTTATACCCTGTAGGAAACTAAGCAAAAGTACCAAAAAGTCCTATTATTTTTGCCCACAAGTTTCTGCTCCGCGTGGCGCCTGCGGGATTTATAGTGTCATGCCAGTTTCTATGGATAATGATCCCGCACAAACTAAGGGTGGTACTGAGTTGACTTCAATTGATAAAAATTACTCAAAACTTACGACACTTGCTGATGCATCTATTCTAGTAATGAAGCAAGAGTCTGTTTTGAATTCAGAAATCAAAACATCGGAGCAGTTAATTTTTGCGGAGAAATGAAAGGTTGCTGAAGCACATTACTCTGTGAGTAATACTGCAAATGTGTCTTCATCTAAAGAAGAGTCGGCTTTGCAGTCTTCTGTTAAACAAGAGGAAGGTATGGAGTCGGCTGTTGTGCCATACAACCCATCAAATGATCCAGAAGGAGGAGAGCTATTAGGTAGGGGATATAGGGTTCGCAAGCCTAGTCGTCATTATCTCCATTCAGGCTTTTTGAGCCAAAGAAAAAGGGCGATTGAAAAGCACTTTTAAATGTGTATGCCCTTTTCATAAAGTCAACGTGCTTTTTAATAGTTTGGCAATTTTTAAAGAATGGTTGAAGAAAGGCCTCAAACCGATCGCTAAAAATAGAATCCCTGCAGTGTAAGCGATTTTTTGTTGTCCTCGTTTTTTGAATTAAATGATTTTATAAAATATATTAGTAAGGTGATATTTGTTGATGTTGTTTTTGTGTACCTTTTTCAGCAATGAGAATCTTTATGTTGAGAAAGTTCAAGACATCTCTGCTGAGAACCCAATTAAGTTATGTAATGTTTTAGTGAAGAAGAAAATGTGGTTTAGAGAGATTGCAGATAGAACATATTCACTAACCACTGAGGTTTCTTACAGCTTATTTTGTTGTTGGTTCTGTCTTTTTTTTTTTTTTGTAATTATGTTTGTTGACATCTATTTTTTTTGTTATTATTATTTCTATCATGCAGCATGTTGATGTTATACTGTACTACTTGAGAAAGAAGCATGTCTATCATTTCACTAACTACTCAGCGATGTTCACAACGACAGACCTGAATTTTGACTAGAGTCAGTGTTCTATGGGAATGCAGAATTCTATTTTGAAAATATGCCAGAGAAAGAAAAGAAGCAAAAATTGAAAGAGAAGAATGAGAGAATAGAAGAAGAGTTGAAAAGAGAAGAAGAAGAGGAAGAAACAAGGAGGAAAAAAGAAAGGTGGTCAAGTAAGGAAAAAAGAATCTCCAATGAAACGTCGACCTCAACCAGAAGTTGTTTTTGGAATAAAGGATTTGACATTGGAGGATTTACAGAAGATTGATATGCAAATTGACTTAGCACATTTTCTTGAAACTATCCAGAATAACATGTATGAGTGTGTGTATGGGGCTTCTAATCAATGAGGGATAGCATGGACGCATGTGGAAAAAGTATTAATGCCAATTAGAAAGACTTCAAATGATCGTAATGATCATATTTCTAACACACATTATTGGTTGGGAGTTTATTCTATAAAAGACTACTGAATAGATGTCTATGATTCTGTTTTCAGTGGGCATGAATATTTTGTGAAGATCGAGATGGAAATGTATGCAATTATTATCCTTAGGTTACTTAAACTACTGCACTTTCATACTGAGATTCCTGATTTTGGTATGGAGTACAAGAAACTCGATATTGAGTATAAAAGTGCACCAAAACAAACAGAAGGAACAGATTATGGTGCATTTATAACAAGATTTATTGACCTCATGATGCTAGGACAGGATTTGCATAAATTTCATTGGGAAGAGAAAGCTATTGGTATGTATAGGAAATATCTTGATGCTAGTCTACTAATTCATGGAAAAGCAAAGAGAGAGTAAGGTTATGAAACTCCACTAGAGAACATCAACGATGATTATGAAGAGCACACACAAAAATTTACAGTTTATGATGTCAGGTCTCTAGGAAGCAGTGTTGAATGTAGTAGATGCTCAGTTAGATCAGTTTGTATGTTAATCATAAACTTTTTTAAAAGTGTCATTTTGTTGTTGTTATTATGAAATAATAGTGTTCTTTTTTATTAGTTTTTGTTTGCTTGCAGATTTTATCACAATGCTTGGTAGTTAGGCTTGGGAAGTTTACATAAATATTTGCCCATCAACAAATATTTACTTTTAGTTGTCCATAACTTTTTCTATCTAAAACCTTAATACATAAATATATATCCGAAATATTTAAAATATATTAAATTTATATCTAAAATATATATTAAATATATATCTGAAATACATAATATTACATATATATCCGAAATATTTAAAATATATTTTTAAAAGAGAAAATGGTTATAGAAAGAAAGAAACAACAAAAGGTCGACAAAAATAGTAATTATTCTTTCCCAACGGTTATGTGACGTAATTTTCCCATTAGGCTTCCATGACATGATCTCCCAGCTATTCTTATTTATCATAGTACTGAATACCGTATGAACTACCAAAAATGCAGAAGAAAAAAAATTTTTTGCAATGGATGGAGGGAGTTTGTTCCTCGTAATGATCTGGAACTAGGAGCTAAACTACATATTAGAATTCTAGAATCCACAGATCCTGTGATTTTAGATGTTAGCATTTGACAGCCTGAACTAGAACCTTTAAGTTCTAGTTCTAGTTTTGGCTCTAGTGTTGAAGATGCCTGATAAGATAGTTTGTCTGTGTGTTTAGTTCTATCTCTACTGTAATTTTTTTTATGTCTGCGTGTTTTCCTTTTTAACTTCCCAAGTAAACGATTTTGAGTTTACCAGTTACGTAAGTGAAATGTAACTGTCATTTTTGTTTTGGTAATGAATTGTGATTGTTCAGTATTTTTTGTAACTGTTATGTAATGGTGCCTTTTCAACTATAAGTTGCAATTGTTACAAAAAGTTTGATGTTATGGCTATAAATACATAACAATTATTAGTTGTTTCTCATCTTATTATTATATTTCATATTTTTCAAAAATGTCTGAGAGTAGTGTCAATCAACAAATACCACCCCCTACCAGCACCAGCACTACCACCATCCCACCAACCACCTGCACCACCACCACCGAATAATTTGATTGGGGTGTTGCAATTCTTCAGGGTCAGATGCAGGACCAGGATAATCTAATACAAATAATTTGCAACGATGTTTGGAATATACGTTACATCCAAAGGTGACAACTGCAAAGGATCTGGCGCTTTATTGATGCTATAGTAGAGGATATATGATTGGAAATTTAACTATGGTCTTCATAATGAAATATGTGAAGTTTCTATATTGTTATTTTTAAATAATTATCCTATAATTTCTTATTTTCTACAGCACAAGTATTGGCCCCAGGTGAAAATACTGTGATTCTGTATTTGCATAAGTCTATGACTCCAGTTCAAACTACTGGGACTTTCTATGTAATTGCACTTTTTCATCTATTAATAAAAAAAATTTGTGCTTATATTTTTATATTTTGTACTTTGTTAATATTTTTGCAATGATTTTGTGCATATCTTCGTTTTATATTATTGTAGTTATGAAAATGTCAGGCATATTGCAATTATAGAATGTTAAAGTAGAGAATCTACTGTGGCTTTCAATATTGCAAAAGAATTCTGGGAGTAGAAAGTGAGTTTCAGTATTTTGTAATGTAACTTACAGAATATTTCCATAATTTTTTTGAGTTGTCATGTCATATAAAAAGACGAAAGAATCTAGCTGCTTTCTTTTTGTATTGTCAAGTACATAATACTGTTACTTTAATATACAATTGCAATAGTCTCAACCTAGCAAAAAAAAATGATATCTTTTTATTGGACTTTGTTCTATCTTTTTGCAGAGAAAGATATTAGTGGAATCTCTGTTGTTTCAAGCTTGAAAATATAAAAAAGAAGGAATCTTTTATAGATTTTTTTCTGAGTTGTAATGTCATCTAAAAAGAACAAAGATTCTTCACAGCTTTTTATTATTTTGAAATTCTCAATTGGCAGTTTAGTTTTCTTGTATAAATTACACAATGGTGTTGTATTTTTATTTATACAAAATTAATATTATTCTAAAAAAATAATACAATAAGAAATTGGTTGCAACGAAGAAGCAAGAAGACAACAATGGTACAACTTGAGGAATGATGTTAGGAATTTGAAAACTGATCTTGAGTTACCGAAAAATGAGGTATATGTGGTGAAGAACAATTTAGATGTGTTGATTGATATTTTTGTAGCGTTTAGAGATAAAAATACTACAGATGTGGATCGTCTTTCTGACAAGCCTATGGACATTGAATTGCAGAACTTTATGGACTCAACCTCTGGTTGTACCTCTCGTTTTCCTAGTAATTGTTGATGTTTTCATCGTGTTGTATAGTATATTTTATGTGTTTTGTAGTGTTTATATTTTTCATGCTTCCAGTTATGTGAAGCAAGTGTAATTTAAGTTTATCCATTTTTATTTTCGCTGTATTTTGTGTACTTGAGGATGCTTTTATTGTGTTTTAGAAGTATCTTTTTCCGTAAATTTTATCTCATTTTAATGAAAATGCCTGTAAGTTTGTTTTTGTTGTGTGAAAAATATTGATTATTTCATCGCACTATTAGCAAAAGCAAAGAATTAAAAAACTAATCTTATGCTTAGATGGGTCCCAACCATTTATCCTAGGATAGTAAGCTTAAGCCACATGGAGTCCCAGTTTTGTACTGAAAACTATGCTAAACATAGACAGAGTCCCAGTATTTAATCCTGGGACATTAAGCTAATCCAGATGTAGTCCCAGTATTTAATACTAGGACAATAAGCTTAAGCCATGTGGAGTTCAAAATCTATGTACCCAATAACCGCCTAACCCTGTAGTCGAGAAAATCTACAATTTATTACTACATTGAAAAACTGAATAACAAAGAAACTCAGCTTTTTTTACTAGAATTATTTTGATATCAATGTCTTTTTTTTTTTACTGTAACAGGTGAACAAAGTTAAGTAGTGTTACCCTATAAATAGGGCTTTGCAGTTGAAGAAAATTATAATATATTTTCAGTTGATCTACTAATATAAATTTTTCTTTGTAGTAAAAATAACATTTCATAAAAGAATATATTAAGGAGCCTGCTTATTTCTATAAGAAATTCACAAATTCTTATTTTAAAAGAGATGATTTTGTACGTTAAAATTTTTTATATTTCATCGAATATTTTTAGTTACTTTTACTAATTGTCATAGTTTATTGCTTGTAGATTTTTCCAGAAAGTTGGAGGCACAGAGTCCTTAATGAAAGTGGTGTCGCTCTTATATTATGTAACAACAAAGAGTACGAGATGAGATTCAGTGTTGGAAAATACAAAAGACTCTGCAATGGATGGAAAACTCTTCTTCAAGAGCAAGGTTTCAACCAAGGGAATACCCTTCGTTTTAACTTTATTTTGCTCGAGCATACTGATTGGAATCAGATTACTTGTTTTGAAGTTAGTCGCAATAATCCTCAAGATGCTGATAGTGATTATGATGATGTTGATGCTGATGATAATGATGCAGATGATGATGCAGGATCAGCACAGAAGTCAATTCTAATCAATTAAGCTTTTAGTAGTTTTGTGTTGTTCTTTTAGTTAATGTAGTTTAAATTTCTGTTTTTATTATATGAGCACTGCGGTCGAGAAAGTTTAAAATTTATTATATTGGGAAACTGGAAGAACATAGAAGCGCAACTTTTTTTACTACATTTATTATACTATCAATGCATTTTTTACTATACAAATTATGTTTGACTGTAACAGTTGAACAAAGTAGTACTCCCTCTGTTCCAAAAAGATTGTCATGTTTCGGATTTCGAGAGTCAAACGAGTTCATTTTGACCGTAAATTTAAACATATAATTTTTAAATTTTTTCGAATGATATTTATATATTTGGAAACTACATAAAAAGTACTATAAGTCACAATAATTAATAATTCAAATTATTTGAAAGACATATGAAAATATTACGGTCAAAGATAAACTCGTTTGACTCTCGATATCCGAAACATGACAATCTTTATGAAACGGAGGGAGTAACTGTTAGCCTATAAATAACAGTTTAGATGTCAAAAGCTCAGAGGCCACGCGCAGGCTGTATGAATCTCTTCGCGAACTCCCAGCAGCCAGTTGGTCAGATGTCTACAATCGCTACAACTCCAAAGTACGCATTGATGAGGACAAGCTGATAGGAACTAGTGCCCGAGGAAGGAACCAATCACGAAGCGGTGGCTCTAGCGGAAAGATAGAGTCAGAAAGGTCGGATGTACGTTATGAACCGTACCCTGACCGATCACGCAACAATTCCAAAGGGCGCGGTCGCAATAACAAAAGGCTAGCACGAGGAGACGATTCAGAATCAAGTGCTCGTGGAGCCCCAAGTCTACCAAACTTCAATATAGAAACGACTGAACTGATCGCAGCCCTCAAAGATATGGGCGAAAAAGTCAAATGGCCAAAAGACATGAAGACCGATCCAAGTAAGAGGAATCAGGACCTTTGGTGCGAATTTCATCGCGACCACGGTCACACCATTGAAGATTGCAAGGCCTTAAGATACGAGGTCGCGCATTTATTAAAACAGGGATTCCTGAAGGAACTTCTAACCGAAAAGGGAAAGCAAACTCATGCGAAGGCTTAGCAAAACAAATCTGGCCCTCCACGAGCATCCTCCCCAAAGAAGACAGTCAATGTTATTTCGGGCGGGATCGAAGTCGACTCCGTTGTTTTCACAGCAAAGAAATACGCAAAGGTCTCTATTACAAAGACCAAGCGTCCACGGCCAGAAGAAACAATAATATTTGAAGATTCGGATACTAATGGCTTGCAATTCCCACATGTCGACGCGCTGGTCATAACGTTGCGCGTGGCGGAATTTGATATCAAAAGAGTGCTCATTGATGTAGGCAGTTCTGCAAATATCATTCAATCACGAGTTGTCAAAGAGATGCAACTAATGGAGAAGATCGTGCCAGTGTCGCGAGTTCTCTCCGGCTTTAACAACTCAAGTGAAAAGACCCTTGGCGAGATTACTCTCACAACTCTTGTCGAGGGGGTAGCAAAGGAAACGGTGTTCCAAATTGTCAACGGAGACATGGCCTACAACATCATCCTTGGAAAACCATGGATCCATGAAATGCAGGTTTTTCCCTCCACGTATCATCAGGTATTGAAATTCCCATCAGAATGGGGAATACACGAGATACGAGGAGAGCAGCGCTCTGCTCGAGACTGCTATTCGGTGGCCCTCAAGCTGCCCGAAGAAAATAAATAGCAATCACAACAACCGGGATCTGACGCAGCGAATAAAGAAGCAAAGTATGAGGTCCCGGAATTTATCACAGAGGCACGGGAAAATTATACTCCGACCGTGGAAACTTTGGAGCCAGAAGAACTGTTCGCGGACATGCCGGAGCGGAAGGTCTACTTAGGAACAGAATTGAATGAACGCCTATGAGGAGATATCCTCCAATTCCTCAAGGAGTGGCATACGACGTTCGCTTGGTCGCATGCAGATATGACGGGTATTTCTCCAGAAGTTATCTCGCACAAGTTGAATGTTGACCCGTACCACCGTCCGGTGAAACAAAAGAAGCGCCCCCAGGGAGCTTTTCGGAATCAAATCATAAACGATGAGGTTGATCGACTGCTGAAGATTGGATCTGTACGCGAAGTTAAATATCTAGACTGGTTAGCCAACGTGGTCGTTGTGGCTAAGAAAAAGGGGAAATGGCGAGTTTGTATTGACTTCACAGATTTAAACAAAGCCTGTCCGAAGGATTCATACCCTCTTCCTCGGATAGATCAGTTGATTGATGCAACCGCCGGGCACGAGGCGCTCACCTTTCTTGATGCGTATTGCGGGTACAATTAAATATTGATGGATCCCAACGATCAGGAAAAAACGTCACTCATAACGTGCAGAGGGATGTATTGCTACAAAGTCATGCTGTTTGGATTAAAGAATGCAGGCGCAGCGTATCAGCGATTGGTCAATCGTATGTTCTACGATCATATCGATAAGACCATAGAAGTGTACATTGATGACATGCTGATCAAGTCAAAACGGGCAGGAGATCATCTGGCACACTTGGAGGAAGCCTTCCGAATACTTGACCAATACAACATGAAGCTTAATCCAGAGAAGTGCGCATTTGGAGTTGGCTCGGGAAAGTTCCTAGGCTTGATCGTCTCTCAGCGTGGAATTGAAGTCAATCCCGCTCAAATCAAAGCAATTGAGTCAATCCCAGACGTACTCCACAACCGAAGGACGTCATAAAACTGAATGGAAGGGTGGCAGCCTTGCGCAGGTTTATATCCCGCTCATCTGACCGGTGCAAAAGTTTCTTTGATGTTCTGAAGCAGAACAAGGAATTCAATTGGACTCCCGAATGTCAACAAGCGCTGAGAGATCTGAAAAAATATCTATCCAATCCACCACTACTCTCTACGCCTCATCACGGGGAGCAGTTGTTGATCTATTTAGCAGTTTCAGAGTCTTCGGTAAGCGCAGTTTTGGTTCGAGAAGAAAAAGGTAAGCAACTTCCCATTTATTACATTAGTAAAGCTCTAATTGATGCGGAAACACGTTACCAACCCTTAGAAAAACTGGCTTTAGCACTCGTAACTGCTGCCCGTAAATTACGTCCTTACTTTCAAGGTCATTCAATAGTTGTAGTGACAACCTTTCCTTTACGCAATGTTTTGCATAAACCCAAATTTTTGGGAAGGTTGGTTAAATGGGCCGTAGAATTAAGCGAGTTCGATATTACCTACCAGCCCCGGGTAGCGATTAAATCACAAGCCCTAGCAGCCTTCGTAGCAGACTTTAGTGCTAATATATATCCTGATGCGGAAAAATATGCAATTCTCTACGCTGGGCAGGCCCCTGGTGTATGGACCCTATTCACTGATGGCTCCTCGAGCGTCAAAGTGTCCGGTCATGGACTGGTTCTTATCACCCCGTCCGGAGAGACCGTCAGGCAGGCCATCAAATGCCCGTTTATTACTAACAATGAGGCCGAATATGAGGCCGTAATTGTAGGACTGGATTTAGCCCGATGCTATGAGGCAAATATTATCAAACTCAAGAGTGACCCTCAACTAGTAGTCAACCAAGTGACCGGAGGTTTCATCGCACGGGAATCTAGAATGCAAGTGTACCTTGCCTGTGTAAAAGAACTTTTGGCTCAGTTCGACGAATGGGAAGCTGGTGCAATGCAATTCCCGAAGGGGTTGCTAGCACAAAACGCGGAAGAACAAATAAGAAGATAAAGATAGAAGCAAGACAAAACTTGCTTCTTTCGAAAGAACAGTGAGGAACCTGTCTCAAAGCTCGATCGAAAGGGATACAAGAATCACCCTAACTATGCAACAATCCTCAAGAGAACATTGCCTCTTGCAAACTGAATGATCAAGAGGAATGTTCAATCGGACTAACCGAAAGCCACAAGTCCTTAAAAGCCCTCACCGGGGTTTTGCTCACGACGGAGACAAGAAGAAATGTGCTCGGCACTTTCATTCAATTCATCAATATCCAAAAAAAACTAGCTCTTACAATGAAAGGAAACAATGTTTATATAGGAAATACTAAGGGTAAACTAGTAAATAGGTCACAGGTGACCAATAGAAATAAGCCACGCAGGGCTGAGTCTAAATGTGCTCGGCAACCTTGACTTCGGTGAGCCTGGCTTCGGTTCTTGACTTCGGTGAGCCTGGCTTCGGTTCTCTATTGCCTTCTCGAACACATTTGTCATCGGGCGCTGACTTGGCTTCGAACACATGATGTTGTGTTCGGCTCGGCGCTGCCCGGGGCCAAGAGCTGCTGTTCGGGAACTTTGTCCTCGGGCTCAAACTTGAAGATGTAGCCCTTGGTTTCATCACTTTGCAATTCCTCTTCCGAACACATGCTTCTTCCCGACATAGCCAGCTGGATGTGCATGTCATGGAGCAGCTTAGCTTGGCTTCGAGTAATTGGCCTCCTCGGTTGATCAGTCACTGCCTTCGGTTGATCAGCACTTCGGGCTGCATCATCCTCCCCTTCTTGAGAGGATTTCGTCCTCGAAATCGAGTCATCCTCTGCTTCTGATGTTTGGCCTACAACACAAGGAGTCAAATCAGTAACATTGAAGGTGTTGGACACATTATACTCACCTGGGAGGTCGATGACATAAGCATTGTTGTTTATTTTGCTCAGCACTTGAAATGGACCATCCCCTCGAGGAGCCAATTTTCCTTTCCTTAGGTTCGGGAAACGTTCCTTGCGGAAGTGAACCCAAACCCAATCACCCTTCTTTAACTCCAACTTTTTTTGCCCCTTGTTTTTCTTTAAGGCAACCTTTGCATAGGCGTCCTCGAGGTTCTTCTTCACCTTCGCATGCAACTCGAGCAGAGCTTTGGCTCGGTGAGTACCTGCAAAATCGATAACAACATCTCGAGGCAATGGGGTTAGATCAAGTGGAATTAAAGGGTTAAATCCATACACACACTCGAACGGGGTCATGTTAATCATTCGATGCACTGTTCGATTGTATGCAAACTCCATCATGGGCAAACGATCAGCCCAGTTTCCAACCTTGCCTTTGGTCATTGCCCGAAGCAAAGATCCCAAGGTTCGGTTAACTACTTCGGTCTGTCCATCAGTCTGAGGATGGTGAGACGTCGAGAAAAGTAGTTTGGTGCCGAGGGCACCCCATAGACACTTCCAAAAATGACTCAAGAATTTTGTGTCCCGATCACTCACAATAGTACGAGGGACACCATGCAATTTCAACACATTGGAAACAAATAATGTAGCTACATGCTGGCCCTCCTTCTAGCGCCAGATGATGCAGCCCGAAGTGCTGATCAACCGAAGGCAGTGACTGATCAACCGAGGAGGCCAATTACTCGAAGCCAAGCTAAGCTGCTCCATGACATGCACATCCAGCTGGCTATGTCGGGAAGAAGCATGTGTTCGGAAGAGGAATTGCAAAGTGATGAAACCAAGGGCTACATCTTCAAGTTTGAGCCCGAGGACAAAGTTCCCGAACAGCAGCTCTTGGCCCCGGGCAGCGCCGAGCCGAACACAACATCATGTGTTCGAAGCCAAGTCAGCGCCCGATGACAAATGTGTTCGAGAAGGCAATAGAGAACCGAAGCCAGGCTCACCGAAGTCAAGAACCGAAGCCAGGCTCACCGAAGTCAAGGTTGCCGAGCACATTTAGACTCAGCCCTGCGTGGCTTATTTCTATTGGTCACCTGTGACCTATTTACTAGTTTACCCTTAGTATTTCCTATATAAACATTGTTTCCTTTCATTGTAAGAGCTAGTTTTTTTTGGATATTGATGAATTGAATGAAAGTGCCGAGCACATTTCTTCTTGTCTCCGTCGTGAGCAAAACCCCGGTGAGGGCTTTTAAGGACTTGTGGCTTTCGGTTAGTCCGATTGAACATTCCTCTTGATCATTCAGTTTGCAAGAGGCAATGTTCTCTTGAGGATTGTTGCATAGTTAGGGTGATTCTTGTATCCCTTTCGATCGAGCTTTGAGACAGGTTCCTCACTGTTCTTTCGAAAGAAGCAAGTTTTGTCTTGCTTCTATCTTTATCTTCTTATTTGTTCTTCCGCGTTTTGTGCTAGCAACCCCTTCGGGAATTGCATTGCACCAGAAGCGCTCCAAATTCCACGGGAAGAAAACCATGAAGTAGACGCCCTGGCGAATTTAGGGTCAGTAACGGAAATTGGGGCGGCCAGCTCCTCGGCTATCGTTCTACTCCTCTGCACGACCATAGATCGAGAAAAGTTTGAAGTTAATGCTATAAACGCAACTTGGGACTGGCGAAATGAAATCACAAATTATATTCTTCATGGAACTCTGCCCGATGACGTGAAAGTTGCTCGCAAACTCAGAATAAAAGCTGCTCGATATACAGTCGTCAACGGCGATCTGTATCGCAGGATGTTCGCAGGGCCCCTTGCCAAGTGCCTGGGACCAAACCAGATCAACTACGTGATGCGAGAGGTCCACGAAAGTTGTTGTGGTAATCATTCTGGGGGCAAAGCGTTAGTGCGCAAATTAATCCGCGCAGGATATTATTGGGATAAGATGGAGAAAGATACAAATTATTTCGTCAAGAAATGTGATAAATGTCAAAGGTTTGCGCATCTTCTCCATCAGCCTGCAGAACTGCTCCACTCAATAATCTCCCCGTGGCCATTCTTGAAATAGGGAATGGACATAGTTGGTCCTCTCCTCGCTGCGCCAAGAGGGGGTACGTTTCTTACTAATTGTCATCGATTACTTCACCAAATGGGTCGAAGCGGCGGCATATGCAAAGATACGACAAACAGAGGTAATCGACTTCCTTTGGCGGTACGTTGTATGTCGCATTGGAGCACCTAAGGAAATAGTCATGGATAATGGCCCACAATTCATCGGCCAGAAAGTGACTAGGTTCCTCGACGACTTACACATCAAAAGGATTACCTCTTCTCCATACCATCCGGTTGCCAATGGACAGGCAGAGTCAACAAACAAAGTAATCATTGAGTCTCTCAAGAAGCGCCTTGAGCAGGCCAAAGGGTGTTGGGTAGAAGAACTGCCCGGTGTACTATGGGCTTATCGCACGACAATAAAAATGAGTACAGGGGAGACACCTTACTCATTGGTATACGGCGCAGATGCCCTAATCCCAGTTGAAATTGGAGAGCCCAGTCTACGGTATGCGCATGCTACCGAAGAGTCCAACTCGATCAATCTTTTCGAAGAATTAGATCTCCTCGAAGAGCGGAGGGAACTAGCACTTGTATGAGTAGCCGCCCAGAAGGAACGAATCGAACGATACTATAATCGGGGACTATGCGTACGGAGTTTCCAAGTTGGGGATTTTGTATTAAGGAAAGTATCCCAAAACACACAGGAAGCAAACTCAGGAAAATTAGGCCCTAAATGGGAAGGCCCCTACAAGGTAGTCGCGTCAGTCGACAAGGGATCTTACCGTTTGGCACGACCAGATGGCTCAATCATCCCAAACAGTTGGAATGTGATTCACCTCAAAAGGTATCACTTCTGAGTGGTAAAACGGTCAGTTATTCTATTCCTACCTTTTACTTTTATGGCATTCTTACTTTTATTATGTTTCTCCTAAATGGTACTAACGGCCTAAACAAGGCCAGATCCGTTTAGCTCAACTGGCAGAGCTCGAAGTTCTTCAACTTCGCGGCTGTGGGTTCGAATCCCTCAACGGACACACTCCTCGTTTGGTTATATGTGTTCTTCTATCTACGACCAGCCTTAATTCTTTTTATGTTAAAACTTCCCGTATTTCAACATAAAAACAAGGAGGGTGGTAAGAGGCCCATGTAGGCCAGATAAGACCTTCATAAAGGCGAAAGACCTCGTAAAACGGTGAGTTTTTAAAACTTTTTATGTGAAAAGCTTCCACGAAAATAAGAGAAGTCGTTCACAAGGCCAGCGACTCGGCCAGAGTTAAACTACAAACTTTCTGCGTCGACTTTCAACTATCAAAAACGGTAAGCAAAGTTGTTCGCAAGGCCAACGATTCGGCCAAGACCTATTGACCACGACTCGATCAGAGTGAAACATCTGCGCAGACCACTCACAACTTATGACCTCTTCCTTGGGAAAGGCTAAGTTAAAACATACGAACAGACTTTTGAAGACCAGAACTTAGAAAAGTTCAAACTTCTAAAAAAGCGTTCAAACAAAAGGCACAAAGGCCACAATGCATCCAAACGTAATTACAAAGATCAAAGATTCAAGCTATACACAGTCATTGAATTGAAAGATCTGAAAAATACACCAATTGTCTTGGCGAAATAGTAAAAATGCCGAAGCGGCTGATAGAAGTTTTGTTGAGTGACAAAGGCCAATGAAACCGGCCAAACAAGGATCAGAGAGTCCCAAAGAGACCTCTATCCACAACCAATCATCCAGCTCTCGCCGGATACATAAACCTATAAACTTGATCAATTTGGGGGGGGCATTAATTTTGGGGACTTTGACCAGAACCCGATGTACCAGCTCCATCGGCTCCGTCATCGTCACCCGAGCTCTCATCACCATCTTCATCTTCGTCTTCATCAGACTCTTCAGGACAAAGATTCAACACTTGCCTCACTTCGCGAACGGCACGCTTTGCTTTTAACATTGCTTCCTCAACGTTGATCTGACCTGCATGGACCTCCTCGAGCAATGTTCGCTTGGTTTCAAGCGCTGTAAGCTTAGCCTTGATCTCGAACTGATCGCGCAAGTTGGCCAAGTCTTTGGATAACGAGTCTTGAATGCTCATGGACTGGGCAACTTGGTCCCTGGCGGCTTGAAGCTCAGCTCGAGCACTAACAGATTCTTCCTTAGCCTTCCGTAGGTCCATCTCTAAAGATCCACGTTCGTCGAGTGCCTTGTTCAGCAAAGTGTTGTGTTCTTCAAGTAGAGCCTCCAAGTCCCGAGCGGATTGTGCGAACCCCTCTTTCTCTTCGGAAAGAAGGTCCTTTTCCTCGGTGAGTTTGTTAATCTGTTCAACCTGTTTATTGTTGGTCTCAGCCAACCGGTTAACTTCACCCTCGAGGAAACCACACCTCTCTGCCAGAGCCTTGTTCTCCTTCAGAGTCTTCAGCAATTCTTTCTTCAATTCAGGCACCTCATCGGGATTGTTGAATCTAGAACGGAACATCAACTCGGCAGCCATCAAACTTGACTGAAACAATAAAAGAAATAAGGTTAGATATAAATAAATTCAAAATTACTTCCGACTTAAAAAGTGTTAAAAGCACTTACCCGGGCAGAGTCAGCAGCAATAGCAAAGGCCAAATCTTCATCACTCATCTCCCTCATTGTCCATTCTTCGCGGGGACCAATGAGCAATGAGACTGCCTTGGCCAAACCACACGGCCTAGTCACAAAGTTAACATTGGGGGCTAGCTTCATGGTGCATTCCCTATCGCAGTACTTAGGCTCCCTAGCCTGCTCAGAGGGAAAGTTTGGGCCAAATTTATAGTGCACGCCCCGAATGTTCCTCGATCCAGTCAGACCGTCGATGAAGGTCCGCCGAGTAAGCCTTGTGCTTGACATATCAGAATCATTTTCCACTTCAGGATCTCTTGTGTTGCATTCAAGCAAACAGACAGGCACCTCCCCCTCAGCAGCCACGTTCTCCAAATCCTCGAAATAAAGCACGGGGACTTTGGCTGCCCTCTTGGGGGATCTCCTCTTTTTCTTGTTCTTCTTCACCAACCTTTCTCTTACCCTTGTCTGCACGGGAAGAGCCCGCCTTTACCTCGTCATCAACTCGGGGGCTCCCTTCCGGAGTACGGGCAGTCTTTTCCTCGACCTTCTTCTTGTCATTTCGAAGATAGGGCTTTCTCACAAGGTTTTCAGTGGTTTCAGTATCAGAAACGTCGATCACTTCCTTGTCAAAGCCCTCTCCCCGTGCAGACTTGAGGACTGCAGCAGAAGTCCTAGCACTCTCTCTCTAAGGATCAAGCACACTGGCACTGAGCGGAGTCTCACCTCCAACAACTGAGGTCTGCCCAGCAGCAATGGAAGCCTTATGAGCAGCCTTCTTCCATGCTCCGCCCTCACCTTGGCTCTTCTTCTTCCTCTTTAGAGAGCTGATGCCGCTAGACAATAGCTCCTCTCCACCTTCCCTCCTGCGCATTACCTCCACCGCAATGGCTGTAACCTCCTCCTCAGCCTGAGGGGAAGGGGCAGGGAAGAAGTCTCCTTGTGCGCCTAAACCTGTAAAAGGCGAAACGGTCAGGTACAGCAAAGCCACGAAGAGAAGAAATAGCTGCAATAGCGAAAAGTTCTCACTGTGAGCTTTTGCGGTTAGACCCTTTTACGTGGCGAAGTACGTCCATTCCCTCTTCTCGACGGGGAACTTCTCCAGAATGGCCTCAACCCACGCTGTCAGCTCATCAACCGATATGAGCTTGTCGTAGGGCAACTTGGCAGCTGCAAGGCAGAATCAAAGGAATAAATAAAAGAAAAATATAAAAATTCCAAAGGAGAACTTGGGGACTTACGCCTCTTATTCCAGATTTCAGAGAGAGGAGCCTTGGAGTTGAGAGATAATGCCTGGGTGCGCACAAATATGAACCGGTGCAACCAAACCCGGTCATTGGTGTCCTCAGAACTACGTATCAAGCCTTTGCTTCCACGCATTCTGGCATTGACGAATCCGTCCTTAAAAATTTGGATACTGTACAAAGAAATAAAATGCTCGTACTCAAAACTTTGACCGGTCTCTTCAGCAAACCAGTCAATAAGTTTTACCATTCTATACATGCTGGGGCTCAGTTGCCCCGGGCAGAGAAAATACTCCCTAGAAAGCCTGTCGAGTACAGGATGGAGGGGTAACGTGCAACCAATTATGAATGAGTAGGTGGACATGGCCGTCCACCCTGCCCTATGAGAAGTAATGTTCTCATTCTATGATACCGGCAAAATGGAAACGCTCGTGTCCCAGCCGCAGTCCGCTCTAACTCGAGGGATCATCTTCGACGTGATCCGGATTTAAATCTGTACGCTGGCCATACGCATACATCACCATAATTATTGAAGGCCTTAACGCTACAGTCCTTCTCCAGTTCACCCTAGTTCTTGGGGATAATTTCCGAAGTAGTGGCCTGAGCGGCCCTAGATCTAGGGGTAGCCACGGAAGAACTATCGGCAGCGGCATCCATGTTCAAATTCTTCTTAGCTTTAGGAGACGTAATTGGAAAGGAGTCGAAAGTTAGAAGAAAGATTGAAGAAAATTCAAAGGTTTTCAAGATTCAGAAATTGTAGAATGAAAGCAAGCAAAAGGGGTAAAATTCAACAAACCCCTATTTATAGGAGTGAAAGGTCCGGCCCATCAAGTTCCCATAAGACACGTGGAGATCATCGAAGAGATTACGACCAGATCCAACCGTCAAAAGAGAAAGTAGGTTTCGCCGAGTTTCCAAACAACATCATTACTCTGAAGCGCAGCGGTCACCTCGCAACTGACAGTGGACGTGTGCACGTGACTGAGGCGGTTAAAAATCATTACTTTTACTCTTGGGATGCGCAGTAGTCATTTCGAAACTGACGGCGGACGTGTGAACATGGCTGGCGCAGTTACTTTTTACCTCGCGCATTTAATGCGCACGTCACTGAGATTTGTCATGTTTCAGATGAAGGTTGGACTTTCCAAATAAAATTTCCCGCCAAAATTCACATCCACTCCTCGAGTAAAAACTCTGCTCGAGAAGTGCGGGGACTATCTGTATTGGATAAAAACCATCGTCACTTAAAAGAGTGATACGTGTCTGCCACGTGGCACGGGCAGAGGTTTCCCCAGGCAGACATCTAACGGACAGATGACTGGCCAAGCGGTTACCACGAGCAGGCCCAAGGCAGTTACGTGACGCCTCTCCAAATCAATACGATTTGAATGAACGGTTACCTGTTCAGACACAACTGCTCAACGAATGGTTACAAGGGCAACGGCTACCCAGCGGTTACATACCCAGCGGTTACCTAGCAAAATCAATATATAGCGTTTGTTTTCGAATCATTGTAACATACATTCTCCTCTCTATCTACAATATCAATAAAATACTCTCTTTGCTCTCGCTCTCTACTGTTCATCATTTACGTTACTGCATACTTTGTTCTCAAGTCTTCAATATCAAGGGATCCTCACTGAGATCAAGCGATCTAATACGGTTCCTTCTATTTATTTAATTCACGCTTTAATCTTATTTATCTTCGATTATTTCGTATTATTTTCACATCATCATTATTTATCATCACACCTCCATTAGAAATCGCGTATACACTCGTAATCTCGCAATTAATGCAATCCTGTATTTAAATCAGTTAAACTCTTAATCTAAACTATTGATCGTGACTCCGCAAATACAAATTTAATTATTAATTGGCCGAAAATTGGATCTAGGTTAAACAACATTGATATTCAATCCCCTTTTCCCTGCGTGATGTATATTGGCCAATTATTAGGATTTGCTTCTGGTGCCTCCATATCAATGTCTATCCTTTATTTTTCATTTGCCTTTTCTATTAGACGCGTAGCTAGGGACTGTTCAAGCGTAGCAGTAGTGCACATGTGCTCATTACTCTGAAAACTTACAAAAAAATAAGTATGTATATTTAATTTTTTTGGTACATTAAAAAAGACTAATTAAATAATAAAACTTAAAATCGTTCATAGGCAACACGACTTAAATCAACTAGGATAAGAAACTTTATGTCCTTAAATGCATCACTCAAATTATCAACTTATCTTCACGGTATGTTCTTTATTGCCACTGATTGGCCTCCATTTAGATATGTCTAATCATGGCCTTATTGACATTCAATAGATTTATTACAGTAGATGTTGCACCAATGGACTTCATATTCTAAATCCACATATTTTTATACATACTGTTGGAGTACATTTTTAATATTAAAATTATAATATTAAAAATTTTATTTTTTATCTTAATGGCCATAACATCTTTATTACCCACTTTCCCATGATTTTGAAAATGGTCATTACTTTTTCCATGTTCTTCCATTTTGTTACCTCACTACTCCACTAAATAATCACTCGTCCATGTTTTCTATGTTCATCAAATTTATTATCCCACTACTTTTTGGAGTTACACTTTGGAAGACTACCTATTTCCTATACCTATAAATAGTGGTCTTTCTCCCTTGTTGTAAGAAAAAATATCATAGAGTGATGAAATATTGTGAAACAAAGTGAGTTGTGAGAAAGAAAAATTCCAATACTTTATTCTTTATTCACTCCAAAAAAGTGAGTCATATCTTTTGTTGAAGGAAGGTGTTTTTTGTGGTGGAGCTTTAGACTCAACAACTAGTCCAGAGTTTGTTCGAGTCATACGACGTGATCGGGCTGTTGTATCCTGGGGGAGACAAGTCAAGAGTGTTACTGCTGGACCGGTGAAGACATTGCTGCAGCGGGCTTGAATCTCCTTAAAGAGAGCGAGATATCTGCGCCTAGCCTGAAGAATTCTATTTTCTTCATTTATTTTTTCAATTGTAATATATATTTAAATTGTATTTTCACCAACAATTTTAAGGAGATTTAATGGCTACAGTTGAAAAATCTGCAGATACCAAGGTTTGAGATCCTAACAAGCCATTCCGTTTCACCGGTACTCATTTTAAGATATGGAAGGGTAAAGTACTTTTTTATCTAAGTCTTCTCAATGTTTCCTATGTTTTAACCGAGAAGAATCCAAACAAAATTGACGTCTCCTCCATGAATGATGATGAATTAATTGCCCTTCATGACAAAATTGAAAAGTATGATGATGATGCATCCAAGTGTCGGTATTATTTACTTCCACCTTTTTGGAAGGAATTTCAAAAAATTATGCGCCACAAACAAAAGGAAACTTCTCTTGAAATATTGATAATGCGGATCCGCATGGAAGAAGAGGCAGCACTTTTACAATCGGAAGAGAGCGCCTTACAACACATCACAACTAAGGTAAATTTAATTACTTCAAATAATGTTGCTCCTGATTTTCACAAAAATACTTCTATGAAGCCTAAGAAGAAAACTTTTAAGAAGAATTCTGGTAGACCTCCCAAGAAAAATAATGGTTTTAACAACCAAGCACAAATTCAACAGGTTTAAAATACGAGACCATGCTTTGTCTGTGGCAAGAGTGGGTACATTGCTCGATTTTACAGATTCCGGAAATGTGGTCCTACACCTTAGGCAAACGTTACCGAAGAGCCATTTGTGGCAGTAATAATAGACAAAAACATAGTGGAAAATGTTGATGGATGGTGTGTTGATTCTGGTGCAAACCGTCATCTTTGCTATGACAAAGATTGGTTCAAAATTTATACTCCACTTGAGGAGCCCAAAACCATGATGCTTGGTGATTCACACACCACTCAAGTGCTTGGAAAGGGAGATGTCGAATTGAGATTCACTTCAGGAAGAGTATTAACGTTGAAAGACGTACTTTATACTCCTTCCATGAGGAAAACTTTTATGTCTAGTTTTCTTCTGAATAAGGCAGGGTTATTATTGAGTCTGGTCAATATATAATTGTGAAAAATGGTATTTTGGTGGGAAAGGGGTATGCTTGTAATGAGATATTCAAAGTGAATGTTGAGATGAATAAAATTTTCAATTCTGTTTATATGCTCTCTTCTACAAATTTTTGGCATGCTCGATTATGTCATATTAACAATCGTTATGTGGGAATCATGAGTAGTTTAGGATTAATCTCAATGATTAAAAAAGATTTTGAAAAGTGTGAGGCTTGTAGCAGAGCCAAAATCACTAAAAGGCCTTATTTTCAAGTTGAAAGAAAAATCGAATTGTTAGAATTAGTTCACACTGATATTTGTGAACTTTGACGAGTTTTAACCCGTGGAGGAAATAGATACTTTATCACTTTTATTGATGATTTTTCTAAATATACATATGTTTATTTGATGAAAAATAAAAGTGATGCATTTGAAAATTTTAAGAAATATCTCCATGAGGTTGAAAATCAATTCGGTAGAAAAATAAAAAGAATTAGAAGTGATAGAGGCCGTGAATATGAGTCAAATGAGTTTAATTCTTTTGTTACATCATTGGGAATAATTCTTGAAACTACTCCTCCATATTCTCCTGCTTCTAATGGTGTAGCAGAAAGAAAAAATAGACCTTTGGTTGAGTTAACTAATGCCATGCCTTTTGAGTCAAATGCACCTTTAAATTTGTGGGGTGAAGCTATTTTGACTGCTTGTTATATGTTGAATAGGGTGCCTCATAAGAAAATAAAATTAACACCATTTGAGTTGTGCAGAGGTCACAATCTAAATTTGGGATATCTTAGAGTATGGGGTTGTTTAGCCTATGTTAGGCTAATGGATCCCAAGATAACTAAATTGGGTAAAAAAAAAATTACCACTTGTGCTTTCTTGGCTATGCTTCTAATAGTACAATTATAGATTTTTTAATCTTGAAGATAATATAATATTATGGAATCAGGTTGTATTGGATAAAAGCTGACATCGTCTAAAAGGTGACACATGTCCGCCACATGGCACGGACAGAAGTTCCACCGGACAGATATCTCACGGACAGATAACTAGCCGAACGGTTACCACGAGTAGACCCGGAGCAGCTATGTAACGCCTCATCAGTCAACACGATCCGAATGGGCAATAATTACCCTGATCATGTGCGATCACTCAATAAATGGTCATAAAGGCAGTAATTATAACCCAGCGGTTACATATCCGACGGATACGTGCCCAACGGTTACAAAACCCAACGGATGCCTAATCAGAACTATAAATAGCACTCGTCCTATACCATTGTAACATAACTTTATTTCCTGTGTACAACATCAATAAGAATATTCTCGTACTCTCAAACACTGTTCTTTGCTTGCGTACTTTATCCTCTAGACTCTAAGTGCAACCAGTAAGGAGGAAGTCTCACCGGGGTCAAGCAACACAGTTACTTCTATCTACTTTTTTTACTCTTTCACTTTGTATATTTCCGATTATATTCAATTCCCACATTATTAGTTACTATTGGAAATCACGAATATATTGATATTATAACAAGTAACACGCTCGTCATTTAAATTCTTAATCTAAACTATTGATCGTGACTCCGCAAATACAAATTTAATTGTTAATTGGCCTAAAATCGGATCTAGGTTAAACAATTTGGCGACACAGTGGGAGCCGGTCAATAGCCTCTATAGGTTAATAGTTTACCTGTTGTGTACGATTTACGCTTTCTTGTCAATCCTTTGTTTATTTTTTACAACTAACATGGCAGAAAGCGATTCGCAACGAACTATCGTGGGAGGAGAACAGGTACGTACTCCTTCATCAAGTCATTCTCCCAATTACTCTCCCGATTATTCGTCTGATGGGCAGCAACAATCTTCCCAAGGAACGGACAGGCAGCGAAATAGGCGTAGGCACTCTCAGAGCGCCACTCCGCCTAGGAGAAGACGCCATAGGAGTCTCTCCCCTGCCCAAGGGAACATCCAGGAAACCCTCTATGCATTTATGCAGGAACAAGCAGAGGTCAACAGAGGGATCAGGGAGGTGATCAACTCTCTCCGAGTACAAGCTCCCCCGGTCACAAGGACTGACCCTGCAGCACCAGGTCGAGATGCTCCTTCTTCACACACTTTAAGGCAAGATGAGGAACGGAATGCGGCCAAGAACGGAGGGTCCATGGCGTCCACCGAAATGAGCATCGTCGTGGAGGCTCTCACCAAATAGTTCAAGGAGAGCCAGGAAGCGCTGCAGAAGTCTCTCCATGAGAGAATCGATCAGATACCTGGTGCTCAACCCACACTGAAGAAAGTCGATATTCAGCGATACTCCCAGCGGCCTTGGAAGAAAGAAGCAGCCCCAAAGGCGATACCCAAGACGTTCAAAATGCCAAATATTCCGAGATATCATGGGACATCCGACTCCAATGATCATCTCATGATGTTCAGCAACTTTATAAAAGCCAGCGATCTCACCGATGAGGAGATCGAATCTGTCCAGTTGAAAAAATTCGTAGAGACCCTAGTGGATGGAGCTCTGCGATGGTACTCAATATTGCCACCAAACTCCATCGGGTCCTTCGCAGAGATGCCTGAGTTGTTCGTAAAAGCACACACCGGCGCTCAGAAGACGGAGACTCGCGTAGAAGATATCTTCGAGATCAAACAGAGGCCCGATGAGTCTCTCCGTAAATACGTGGATCGCTTCCAATGGGAACGAGTGATGTTACCCAAGGTACCGGACAGATGGGCAGCGATCGCGTTCACCAACAGCCTGGATATCAGGAGCTCAGAGGCTACGCACAGGCTATACGAATCCCTCCGCGAATTCCCAGCAGCCAATTGGTCGGACATCTACAACCGCTACAACTCGAAGGTACGTATTGATGAAGATAAATTGATTGGAACAGGTACCCGAGGAAGGACTCAATCGCGCAGCGGCGGCCCTGGTGGGAAAGCAGAGATAGAGAGGTTAGACGCACGTTACGAGCCGTACCCTGACCAGTCACGCAACAACTCCAAAGGACGCAGCCGCAACAACAGAGGGCTGTCCCGAAGAGAGGATTCTGAGTCGAGCCTCCGTGGAGCCCCGAGCCTGCCAAGCTTCAACGTCGAAATGGCCGAAGTCATGGCGGCACTCAAAGATATGGGAGAGAAGGTTAAGTGGCCGAAAGACATGAAGACCGACCCAAACAAGCGAAACTAGGACCTATGGTGCGAGTTTCATCACGACCACGGTCACACCACCGAAGACTGCAAGGCCCTAAGGTATGAAACTGCACATTTATTGAAACAGGATTCTTGAAGGAGTTCCTGACCGAGAAGGGGAAGCAAACTCACGCGAAGGCTCAGCAGAACAAATCTGGCCCTCCACGAGCATCCTCCCCGAAGCGGACAGTCAATGTTATCTCAGGAGGGGTTGAAGTGGATTCCGTCACCTTCACGACAAAAAAGTATGCAAAAGTCTCCATCACCAAGACAAAACGTCCACGACCAGAGGAGACCATAATATTTGAAGGTTCAGACACCGATGGGTTGCAGTTCCCACACGCTGACGCGTTAGTCATAACGTTACGCGTGGCGGAATTCGACGTCAAGAGAGTGCTCATTGATGCGGGCAGCTCTGCGAACATCATCCAATCACGAGTTGTAAGGGAGATGCAGCTGTCAGATAAGATCGTGCCAATATCTCGAGTTCTCTCCGGTTTCAACAATTCGAGTGAGAAGACCCTTGGCGAGATTACCCTGACAACTCTTGCTGAAGGGGTAGCGAAGGAGACGACATTTCATGTTATCGATGCGGACCTGGCTTATAACATCATCCTGGAAAGACCCTGGATCCATGATATGCAAGTCGTTCCTTCCACTTATCATCAGGTGTTGAAGTTCCCATCTGAATAGGGAGTGCGCGAGGTTCGAGGAGAGCAACGCTCTGCCCGAGATTGTTATTTGGTGGCCCTCAAGCTGTCCGAAGAAAGCAAATAGCAATTACAGCAACCGGGATCAGACGTGCCTAACGGAGAAACAAAGTACGAGGTCCCGGAATTCATCACAAAGCTGGACGAGCAGGAAAGATACATGCCGACCATGGAAGCTTTGGAGCCCGAAGAATTGTTCGCAGACAAGCCTGAGCGGAAGGTCTACCTAGGGACCGAGCTAAGCGAACGCTTACAAGGAGATATCCTCCGGTTCCTCAAGGAGCGGCACACAACATTCGCCTAGTCTCATGCAGATATGACAGGTATTTCTCCAGATATTATCTCTCACAGGTTGAACGTCGACCCGTACCACCGCCCAGTGAAACAGAAGACGCGACAGCAAGGAGCTTTCCAGAATCAGGTCATCAACGATGAGGTCGATCGGCTGTTGAAGATCAGATCTGTACGTGAAGTCAAGTACCCAGACTGGCTAGCCAACGTGGTCGTTGTGCCAAAGAAGAATGGCAAATGGCGAGTCTGCATTGACTTCACAGATCTAAACAAAGCCTGTCCGAAGGATTCATATCCCCTTCCCAGGATAGACCAACTGATTGACGCAACAGCCGGGCATGAGGTGCTTACGTTCCTCGATGCATACTCTGGGTACAACCAGATACTAATGGACCCCCGATGACCAAGAGAAAACAGCATTCATAACCTGCAGAGGTACGTATTGTTATAAAGTTATGCCATTTGGGTTGAAAAATACAGGTGCAACATATCAGCGCTTAGTCAATCGAATGTTCCATGACCATATTGGTAAGACTATGGAAGTGTACATCGATGACATGCTGGTCAAATCCAAACGAGCAGAGGACCATCTAGCGCATCTAAAGAAAGCCTTCCGAATTCTCGATCAATACAACATGAAGCTGAACCTGGAGAAATGCGTATTCGGAGTCGGATCAAGAAAATTCCTGGGCTTCATTGTCTCTCAGCGTGGAATTGAAGTCAATCCCGCTCAGATCAAAGCTATCGAATCAATCCCAGACGTGCTCCACAACCGGAAGGACGTCATGAAATTAACTGGACGGGTGGTGGCTCTGCGAAGGTTCATATCCCGCTCCTCAGATCGGTGCAAAAGCTTCTTCGATGTCTTGAAGCAGAACAAGGAGTTCGAGTGGACTCTCGAATGCCAACAAGCGCTGAAAAACATCAAAAAGTATATTTCTAACCCGCTGCTACTCTCTACACCTCAACCCGGGGAGCAGTTGCTGATCTACCTGGCAGTGTCAGAGTCTTCGGTAAGCGCAGTTCTAGTTCGAGAAGAAAAAGGTAAAAAACTTCCCATCTATTACATTAGCAAACCTCTAATTGACACAGAAACACGCTATCAGCCTTTGGAGAAATTGGCTTTAGCACTAGTAACTGTTGCTCGTAAGTTACGCCCTTATTTTCAAAGTCATTCAATAGCTGTGGTAACAACCTTTCCCTTGCGAAACGTTTTGCACAAACCTAAATTCTCGGGAAGATTAGTAAAGTGGGCTATAGAATTAAGTGAATTTGACATCACCTATCAACCTAGGGTGGCAATAAAGTCGCAAGCCTTAGCAGATTTTGTGGCAGATTTTAGCGCTAATATCTATCCTGAGGCAGAAAAGGATGCCGTTCTGAATACCGAACAAGCTTCTGGCACATGGACATTGTACACTGATGGCTCCTCGAGCGTTAAAGGGTCCGGTCTTGGACTGGTCCTCATCACCCCCTCCGGAGAAACCATCAGGCAAGCCATCAAATGCCCGTTTATTACTAACAATGAGGCCAAATATGAGGCCGTAATTGCAGGATTGGAGTTAGCCCGAAGTTACGGAGCAAACGTCATCAAACTTAAGAGTGATTCTCAGCTGGTGGTCAATCAGATGACCGGAGGCTTCGTTGCACGAGAGTTCAGAATGCCGGTGTACCTTGCTCGGGTAAAGGACCTCCTGGCCCAGTTTGACGAATGGGAGGCACTCCAAATCCCACGGGAAGAGAACCATGAAGCCGACGCTCTCGCGAATCTACGGTCAGTAGCAGAAATGGGGGCGGCCAGCTCTTCAGCTGTTGTTCAGCTACTCTACACGACCATGGATCGAGGAAAATTCAAAGTCAACACCATCAACGCAACTTGGGACTGGTGGAACGAGATCACGAACTACATCATTCATGGAACTCTGCCCGCTGACGCCAAAGCCGCACGCAAGCTCAAAATAAAAGCTGCTCGATATACAATCCTCAACGGTGAGCTTCTTCGATTTCTTCCGGAAACAGATGATTTCGATCCTTTTGATTTTGATCTTTTTAGTAAACCGATCGCAGGACGTTCACTGGACCCCTCGCAAAGTGCCTCGGACTAAACCAAACCAACTACGTGATGCGGGAGGTTCATGAAGGCTGCTGTGGTAATCATTCCGGGGGCAAGGCATTAGCACGCAAATTGATTCGTGCAGGATACTACTGGGATAAGATGGAGAAGGATACAAATGAATTTGTCAAAAAATGCGACAAGTGCCAGAGGTTCGCACATCTTCTTCATCAGCCGGCAGAACCACTACACTCGATAATCTCACCGTGGCCATTCATGAAATGGGGAATGGACATAGTTGGGCCTCTCCCCGCGGCGCCAAGAGGAGTGCGTTTCTTGCTGATCATCACCGATTACTTTACCAAATGGGTCGAAGCAGCAGCATATGCGAAGATACGGCAAACGGAGGTTATTGACTTCCTTTGGCGTTTCGTCGTATGTCGCTTTGGAGCACCTAAGGAAATAGTCATGGACAACGGCCCGCAATTTATCGGCCAGAAAGTGACTAGGTTCCTCGATGACATGCACATCAAAAGGATCACATCTTCTCCCTATCACCCGGTTGCCAATGGACAGGCGGAGTCGACAAACAAGATCATCGTTGAGTCACTCAAGAAGCGCCTTGAACGAGCAAAAGGATGTTGGGTGGAAGAACTGCCCGGTGTGCTATGGGCTTACCGGACAACAATAAAAATGAGTACAGGTGAGACACCTTATTCATTATTATATGGCGCGGATGCATTAATCCCGGTCGAAATTGGAGAACCCAGCCTACGGTATGCACATGCCACTAAGGAGTCGAATTCAATCAATCTCTCTGAAGAGCTGGATTTCCTCGAAGAGCGAACGGAGCTAGCTCTCGTACGGGTAGTCGCCCAAAAAGAACGAATTGAACAATATTACAATCGGGGACTGCGCGTACGAAGTTTCCAGGTCGGAGACTTTGTACTAAGGAAAGTATCCCAGAACACACAGGAAGCAAATTCAGGGACACTAGGCCCTAATTGGGAAGGCCCCTACAAGGTAATCGCCTCAGTCGGCAAGGGCTCTTATCACCTAGCACGACCCAACGGTTCCATTGTCCCAAACAGTTGGAACGTAATTCACCTCAAAAGGTACCACTTCTGAGCGGTAAAACGGTCAGTTATTTTCTTCTTTCCTTTTACTTTTATGACAATTCTTACTTTTATTATACTTCTTCTAAATGGTACTAACGGCCTGAATAATGTCAGGTCCATTTAGCTCAACTGGTAGAGCTCGAAGTTCTTCAACTTCGCGGCTGTGGGTTCGAATCCCACAACGGACACACTCCTCGTTTGGTTATATGTGTTCTTTTATATACAGCTTGCCTTAACTCTTTTTATGTTATCACTTATCGTGTTCCAACATAAAAACAAGGAGGGTGGTGAGAGTTCCCTATAGGTAGGCCAGATAAGACCTTCATAAAGGCAAAAGACCTTGTGAAAAGGCGAGATAAGACCTTCATAAAGGCAAAAGACCTTGTGAAAAGGCGAGTTTTTGAAAAACTTTTATGTGACAAACTTCCACGAAAATAAGAGAAGTCGTTCACAAGGCCAGCAACTCGGCCAGAGCTAATGTACACATCCCTGCGACGACTTTCGACTATCAAGGTGATAAGCAAAGTTGTTCGCAAAAGCCAATGATTCTGCTAGAAATATATCGACCACGACTCGGTCAGAATAAAATATCTGCGCAGATTATTTAAGACTTAAGACCTCTTTCTTGGGAAAGGCTAAGTTAAAACATTTGGACAGACTTTTGACCAGAACTTAATAAAGTTTAAACTTCAAAAAGCTCCTAAATGTAAGGCATAAAAGCCACAATACATACAAACGAAAGATCAAAAGTTCAGGCTAAATATAGTCATTGAATTAAGATCTAAAATTGTATATACAAAGTCCTGTAAAATGATAAAATGCCGAAAACGGCTGACAGAAGTTTTACAGAGTGATCAAAGGCCGAATGGAACTGGCCATACAAGGATCAGAGAGTCCCTACGAGACCTCTGTCCACTACCAACTAATCCGGCTCTCGCCAGATGTACAAAACTTGTAACTTAATCAAATTTTGGGGGCATCAGTTTTTGGGCTACAACCAGAACTCAACGCACCAGCTCCGTCAAATCTGCCGTCGTAACCCAAATTCTCGCTATCATCCTCATCTTCATCTTCGTGTTCCTCGGACTCCCCAGGAGAAAGATTCAACACTTTTCTTACTCCGCGAACAGCATTCTTTGTTTTGAGCAGCATCTTCTCGACGTTGATCTGCTTAGTCTGGACTTGTTCAAGCAACGTACGCTTTGCCTCAAGCACGACAAGCTTCACCTTGATCTCAGATTGATCACGCAGGTTTGCCAAATCTTTAGATAAAGCGTTTTGAACACTTAGCAATTGGGCAACCTGATCCTTAGCAGCTTGAAGCTCAGCTCTGGCTCTAACGGACTCTTCATTAGCCCTTAGCAAATCCGTCTCAAGAGATCCACTCTCACTGAGCGATCTGTTCAACGACGCTTTACACTCTTCAAGCAGAATCTCCAGATCCTGGGCAGAACGTGCGAACCCTTCCTTCTCTTCAGAAAGAAGGTCCTTCTCCTTGGTGAGCTCGTTAATTCGCTCAATCCGCTTGTTGTTAATATCAGTGAATCGGTTAACTTCACCCCCAAGAAGACCACACTGTCCTGCCAGGATCTTATTCTCCTCCAGAGCATTCAGCAACTCTTTCTTCACCTCGACAACTTGATCGACATTGTTGATCCTGGAGCGGAACATCAGCTCAGCAGACATCATGCTTGACTGAAGAAACAAAAAGAAACAAAATTACAAGTATGAAATCAAATCACTTCCAAGAACGAGCGGCAAACACTTACCCGGGCAGAGTCGGCGGCGATTGTAAAAGCCAACTCCTCGTCACTCATCTCCCTTATTGTCCACTCCTCTCGGGGACCAATGAGTGAAGAGACAGCCTTGGCTAAACTACCCGGCCTGGATATAAAGTTGACGTCAGGGGCTAGCTTCATGGTATGCTTCCTCTCGCAGTACTTGGGTTCCCAAGCCTGTTCAGAGGGGTAGTTTGGACCGAACTTGTAGCGCACACCCCTGATATCCTTTAGTCCAATATGACCGTTGATGATGGACCGCCAGACAAGCCTTGTTGTTGATAAGTTGGAGCCATATCCCACTCCAGGATCTATCGTGTCACACTCATGAAGACCAACCGGCGTCGCCCCCTCAGTGGCCACATTTTCCAGATCCTCGAAACGAAAAACACGAGGACCTTGGCCACCCTCTTAGGGAACCTCTCCCTTTGCTTCTTCTTCTTCTTTCTCCTCTGCTTTACCCACTTTTCTTTTCCCTTTGTCTGCACGGAAAGGAGCCGCCCTCACCCCGTCATCAACCCAGGGACTCCTCTCTGGAGTACGGGCAACTTCTTCCTCAACCTTCCTTTTGTCACTCCGAAGATAAGGTTTTCGCGCAAGGGGTTCATTGTTTTCAGCCTCAGTATCTGAAACAACAATTACTTCTTCGTCTAAACCCTTTCCCCGTACAGACTCGGGGACTTCGGCAGCGGCCTTGGCACTCTCCCCTACAGACTCTGGCACGTTAGTTTTGGGCAAGGACCCATCTCCAGCAGCTGAGGATTGCCCGGCAGCAACAGAAGTCCTACGAGCAGACTTCTTCCGTGCTCCGCCCTCACCTTGGCCTTTCTTTTTCCTCTTCAAGGAACCAAGGCTGCTGGATAGAAGCTCCTCACTGCCTTCTCTTCCGCGCAGTGCCTCCGCTGAAGCTAGTATAGATGTTGCCTCATCGTCGGGATCTACAGTGGGAACTGCCTGAGGAGGAGCGGGGAAAAAGTCCCCTTGAGTACCCAAACCTACAGAAACGTGGGATAGTTAGATATGGCAAAAGCATGATGAAAAGTGACAACTTTGGAAAGGAAAGCTCTCACCGTGAGTTTTCACGGTCAGACTCTTTTTCGTAGCAAAATACATCCACTCCTTTTGCTCGGGAGAAAACTTTTCCAAAATCACCTCAACCCACGCTGTCAGTTCATCGACTGATATGAGCCCGGCGTAGGGTCGTTTGATGGCTGCAAGTAAGAACCAAAGGAATAATCAGACAAGAAGAAAAGAGGAAGTACGAAAAACTCTAAAAGAAACCCGGGGACTTACGCTTCTTGTTCCAAACCTCAGGAAGTAAAGCCTTGGAGTTGAGAGACAAGGCCTGAGTACAAATAAACACATACCCGTGCAACCAGCCCCGATCACTTGTGTCTTCAGAGCTGCGCACCAAGCCTTTGCTCCCGCGCATCCTGACGTTGACAAAACCGTCCTTAAAAATTTGTATACTGTACAAGGAGATAAAATGCTCGTATTCAAAAAGTTGGTCGGTTTCTTCCGCAAACCAATCTATAAGGGTAACTATTCTATACACGCTGGGGCACAGTTGCCCCGGGCAGAGTAAATACTCCCTGCAAAGCCTTTCGAGCACAGGATGCAGGGGTAGTTTACATCCAACTGTAAAAGGGTAGGTGCACATAGCGGTCCACCTAGCCCTATGCGAAGTGACGTTCTCCTCTTCGGAGACTGGCAAGAGGGGAACACTCTCGTCCCAGTTGCAGTCTATTCTAACATGAGGGATCACCTCCGATGTGATCCCAGATTTGAACCTATAAGCCGGCCACACGCGTATATCTCCATGGTTATTGGAGGCCTTGATATTACAGTCTGCTTCTAAGTCACCCCATTTTTTAGGGATGATCTCCGCAGCAGTGGCCTGAGCAGCTCTAGGCCTGGGGGTGGCCGCCGAAGAACTACCAGCTGCATCCACATTCTGGTTTTTTCTAGCTCTTGAAGACATAATTTCAGAAGTATTGAGAAGTTCGCAAAGAAGGCTGAGGGATGTTCAAAGAATTTTCAAGATTTAGCAGAAAGAAAATGAAAGCAAGTAAAAAGATTTCTCACTCAGCAAATCCCTATTTATAAGTGCAGAAATCCGGCTCATCGAATTCTCCCAAGACACGTGGAGACTATCCAAGAGGCCACGATCAGATCCAACCGTCAAAAGAAAAATTAATTTCACCAACTTTTTTAGTATCATCATTACCCTGAAGTGTAGCGGTCACCTCGCGATCAGCAGTCGACGTATGCACGTGATTGAGGCGGTTAAAATCATTATTTTTACCCTTGAAACGCACAGTTGTCACTTCAGAACAGACTGCAGACGTGCAGGCATGCCAGCTGCAGTTACTTTTTTATACGCTGCATTTAATGCGCACGTCATAGGGATTTGTCACGTAACTGATGAGATACGTACGTCACTTAACCCCGTCATACAAAAATGGGATTTTGCAAAGTGGAAATTCCCGCCAAAAATTCACATCCACTCCTCGAGTAGATACTCTGCTCGAAAAGTGCGGGGACTATCTGTATTGGATAAAAGCTGACATCGTCTAAAAGGTGACACGTGTCCGCCACGTGGCACGGGCAGAAGTTCCACCGGACAGATATCTCACGGACAAACAACTAGCCGAACGGTTACCACGAGTAGACCCGGAGCAGCTATGTAACGCCTCATCAGTCAACACGATCTGAATGGGCAATAATTAACCTGATCATGTGCGGTCACTCAATAAATGGTCATAAAGGCAGTAATTATAACCCAGCGGTTACATATCCGATGGATACGTGCCCAGTGGTTACAAAACCCAACGGATGCCTAATCAGAACTATAAATAGCACTCGTCCTATACCATTGTAACATAACTTTATTTCCTGTCTACAACATCAATAAGAATATTCTCTTACTCTCAAACACTGTTCTTTGCTTGCGTACTTTGTCCTCTAGTCTCTAAGTGCAACCAGTAAGGAGGAAGTCTCACCGGGGTCAAGCGATCCAACACAGTTACTTCTATCTACTTTGTTTACTCTTTCACTTTGTACATTTCCGATTAGCTTCGATTCCCACATTATTAGTTACGATTGGAAATCACGATTATATTGATATTATAACAACCAACACGCTCGTCATTTAAACTCTTAATCTAAACTATTGATCGTGACTCCGCAAATATAAATTTAATTGTTAATTGGCCTAAAATCGGATCTAGGTTAAACACAGGTGATGCTATTTTTCATGAAAATAAATTTCCATTTGATTCTAAAAATAATGGGGGTCAAAGAAATCAGAAAAATATTTTGTCACTACCTAGTTCTTCAACTTCTATTTTGAAAAATAAAGAAAGTGGTGATTTTGAAGTAAGAAGAAGTAAAAGAGCTAGAGTAGAAAAAAGTTTTGGTCCTGATTATTATGTTTTTAATATTGAAAATAACCCCCCTTACTTTGCAACAAGGTTTGTCATCGTTTGATGCTATTTTTTGGAAAGAGGCTGTAAATAATGAAATAGAATCGCTAATTTCCAATAAAATTTGGAAGTTGGTTGATTTACCACCGGGTTGTAAAACAATTGGATGCAAGTGAGTCTTAAGAAAGAAATTAAAACTGGATGGATCTGTTGATAAGTACAAGGCTAGACTAGTTGCAAAAAGTTTTAAGCAACTAGAAGGTCTAGAATTTTTTAATACTTTTTCTCCGGTAACTAGGATAACATCCATTTGACTTTTAATTGCTATTGCTCAATTTTTGATTTACATATTCATCAAATGGATGTAAAAACTGTTTTTTTTAAATGGGGGACCTAAATGAGGAAATTATATGGAACAACCCGAGGGCATTGTTGAAGCAGGCCAAGAAAGCAAAGTGTGTAAACTTAAAAAAGTTCTATATGGATTGAAACACGCACCGAAGCAATGGCATGAAAAATTTGATTCCTGCATGATTGGAAATGGTTTTAAAGTAAATGAAAGTGATAAGTGCATCTATCATAAATCTTGGAATTCTTCACATGTTATTGTTTGCCTCTACATTGATGATTTATTAATTTTTAGCTCTAACTTGAATATCATCAAAGAAACTAAAAGCATGCTTAGTAGACATTTTGATATGAAAGATTTGGGGAGGCAAATTTTATTCTTGGAATAAAAATTACTAGAACATGTGATGGTATTTTCCTTGATCAGTCAAATTATGTTGAAAAAATACTGAAAAAAATTATTTCATTGATTGTAAGCATGTTTTAACTCCTTTTGATTCAAGTGTTCTCTTATTTCATGTGGAAAGTGAATTTGATGTGATAAATCAAAAGGAATATGCTAGCTTAATTGGAAGCTTGCGATATGTAACTGATTGCTCTCGGCCTGACATTGCATATACAGTAGGATTACTTGGGAGGTTTACAAGCAAGCTAGGTAATGAACATTGGCATGCCTTAACAAGAGTAATGAGGTACTTAGTTGGTACCAAAAACTATGGCTTGTTTTATAAAAAATATCCTGCTGTACTTGAAAGCTTTTGTGATGCAGATTGGAACACTTTATCTGATGATTCGTGTTCTACTACTGATTATGTCTTTATATGGGTAGGTGGTGCTATTTGTTGGAAATCATCAAAGAAAACTATACTTGCTGAATCTACCATGGAGGCTGAACTAATTGCTTTAGCTTCAGCTAGTGAGGAAGTGAATTGGCTGAAAGATTTATTATTTCAAATACCTTATTTTGAAAAATCAGTTCCTCCTATTTTAATTCATTGTGATAGCACCGCTGTAATTGATACAGTACAAAATCGTTATTATAACGGTAAGCACATACCCATAAGAAGACAACATGGTATGTGAGATCATATTTAACAAGTGGCACCATTAATGTTGATTATGTTAGATCTTGTGATAATTTTGCAGATCCATTAACCAAAGCCTTGGCAAGAAAAGGGGTCTGGAGCACATCGAGGGGGATGGGATTGAAGCCCATAAGTTCATAAGTCATATATGAGGAAACCCAACCTGGAGACTAGAGATCATATAACCAGGTTCAAAGGGAAAAACGAATCATATGATGACTTGCTTTGGAAAATGCACTAATTTTTTATTCCCTCCCTATGGTGTGAGTGCATTTATCTTGTAATGATTTGTGAGATTGAGTTTATTAACTCTTAATGAAAATCTATAGCTCATATGAGTGGGGTGTTAAAGTTACAGGAGCACCCTTGACAAATTTCACCTATGTGAGTGTGGAAGTAGGCCGTTTCCTATGAGAATTGGGCTTATTCTTAAAAACACTCATGAAAATCGGGATAGCACAGAGCCATAATGTGCTGGCTAATAAAGCTCATGTAAGCACCTTGATTATTATGTGTAAGCAGTCATACTTTATTTCCTTTAAGCAGTCATAGTTCAAGTCTGAGACCACTACTCACTCTGGAATAGAGATGCTGTTTTACTAAGTGGAGGTTCAATGCAGAGCACACCTTCACTATGCATAATAGTCTCCCTTCAACTGCTAAACTCTCTTATTTTAATATTAAAAATTAGTGGGGATTGTTGGAGTACATTTTTAACATTAAAATTATAATATTAAAAATTATATTTTTTTATCTTAATGGCTATAACATCTTTATTACTCACTTTCCCATGATCTTGAAAATGGCCATTACTTCACCCATGTTCTTCTATTTTATTACCCCCACTACTCCACTAAATAACGACTCACCCATGGGATCAGGATCTTGTCCATTACTATTTAGTGTAATATTATTCAATAATGGTGTAGATTGATTCCATGTGTCCACCTACTTAATTCATGGTTGAGATCATTTTATAATTAAATAAATAAATATGGTAGTTAATTTTAAACAAAAAATTTAAAAAATAATAATAAAGATAACATCATCTAACGAAACCTTTGACTTTAAGTCTCTGACATTTTTAACTAACCAATGACAGCCCCACCATGTGATTAACTGAATCACTTAGAAAAGATATATGAAAAATTAGTTAAACAAAATAGAGTAGTTGAAAGGGCAAAGTAATCCTATCATAATTTTTAAAATTAAGAAAATAATCCAATTTAAAGAATTATTATCAATAAAATAAAAATAAGGGAAGTTAGCATAATATCGTAAACTATAAAGAAGGGTGTTGTTATGAAATTTAAATTGAGCAGCTGTCTCTATGATTATTACTATAAAATTTAAACTGATGGGGCTGACGTTGGTTAGTTAAAAATGTCAGAAACGTTAAGTTTAAATGTTAAGTCATCACCTAACGACAGCTTTTAAACTTAACGTTTCTGATATTTTTAACTAACCAATGTCAGCCCCATCAGTTTAAATTTTATAGTAATAATCATAGAGACTGCTACTCAATTTAAATTTCGTAAGCACCCTCCTTTATAGTTTACGATATTATGCTAACTTCCCTTATTTTTATTTTATTGATAATGATTCTTTAAATTAGATTATTTTCTTAATTTTAAAAATTATGATTGGATTACTTTGCCCTTTCAAATACTCTCTTTTGTTTAACTAATTTTTCATATATCTTTTCTAAGTGATTCAGTTAATCACATGGTGGGCTGTCATTGGTTAGTTAAAAATATCAGAGACTTAAGGTCAAAGGTTTCGTTAGATGATGTTATCTTTATTTTTTTTTAATTTGTAGTTTAAAATTAACTACTATATTTATTTATTTAATTATAAAATGAACTCAACCATGAATTAAGTAGGTGGACACATGACACCAATCTACACCATTATTGAATAATATTACACTAAATAGTAATGGACAGGATCCTGATCCGTTCTCCATGTTCATCAAATTTATTATCCCACTACTTTTTGGAGTGACACTTTGGAAAACTACCTATTTCCTATACCTATAAATAGTGGTCTTCCACCCTTATTTTTGTGTAAGAAAAAATATCATAGAGTGATGAAATACTGTGAAAGAAAGTGAGTTGTGAGAAAGAAAAATTTCAAGTATTTATTCTTTATTCACTCCAAAAAAGAGAGTTATATTTTTTGTTGAAGGAAGGTGTTTTTTGTGGTGGAGCTTTGGACTCAACAACTAGTCCAGAGTTTGTTCGAGTCATACAACATGACCGAACTGTTGTATCTTGTGGGAGACAAGTCAAGAATGTTACTGCCGGACCGGTGAAGACATTGTTGCAGTAGACTTGAATCTCCTTAAAGAGAGTGAGATATCCACGTCTCAGCCTGAAGAATTCTATTTTCTTCATTTATTTTTTCAACTGTAATATTTATTTAAATTGTATTTTCACCAACACATACTAACCTTTATTCTTTTACTAGGCAACATGTTAAAACATTTGATTTGTGCAACTAATGTTGTATTCTCTTATTACTTTTATGAAACCTCTAATGTCAAATAAGCCAATCCTAGCAATATCAAATATTCAAAGTCCTCATGCTACTTGGATCCTTGTGGGGAATGTATAATTGGAAGCAGATAATATTTTAAGAATACAAACACATATGCCTATTTGCAGCACACCACCACATCAAATACTGTGTCATATTCCCAACATCATTTGGTCTCTAATCAGAGTACCAAATACCAATTTCCCATCCAAAGTGCATAATTGGAAAGATGCTATCAGCAGAAAACAGCAACTGGTTGTATGACTGCAATTTGGAAGATATACCAAATTTAGCATCTGCCTTTTCTTGGTCTATGCACCCCTTGGATGCTTCTGCTTCCCTCAGGTACCTTGTTTAACCTTATTCATTCTGTACTAAAGTTGGACTCTTTTTTCCTTGAATAAATAGCTGACCCCAGCTAATTTAGCTGATTAATGAGTCCTCTTACTTGTCAATAAAGAACTGTAGATATAGCTGATTGATGAGTCTTGTCGCTTCCGTACGAATATAAACAGTTTTTATATAGTCGGCCTCAAGAGAAAATGACACAAAAAGGTCCTCTCAAGTGTGGAATGAAAAAAAGGGTCCTTTTATTTATTTTTGCTTTTCTTTTCTCTCAAATGAGTGATTAAGTGTAAGTGGGGGGGTGATTAGACTCTTTTAAAAATTGTGGGGCAAAATTAAAACACCCAAAACTTACAAACTTACCCACTAATCCACTACCTACCCTTTACCCCAACTTCTGATTTTTGAAAAATCAAAAACTCACAACATCCCAAACATTTCCCAAAAATCCCAAAGATCAGTCTCTTCAAAAACGACCCGCGCCCAACCCGTTTTCGACCCGGCTTTTTTTCTCAAAATCGGACTGTCAAAACTACTCCATTGTCACCGAATCTCTATTGTAAGTCTTCTCCGACACCAACATTGTAGTTTTCTTCATTTGTTTTCATGATTTTACCAATTTTTTTATGATCGATTTTTGTTGTTAACAAAAAACCGTAGAATTTTGTTTTAAAAGTTATGTTTGTTTATGATTCTGTCTGGGTCGATTTGGGACGAGGAACTGATGAAGTTTTGACTGAATTTTTTGTGTAGTTGCCGGTGATATTGTTAAACAAAATCCGTTTGTTTCAAACATCCCGTAAGATGTTTGAAACATCTGTGTTGTGTTTGGCCATATCGCCGGATGTTTAGCCGGAGATGATTCAAACATCAATAGAGATGTTTAAACATCATCCCCTGTAGAATACAAACATTAAGCGTGATGTTTAAACATTACTCATGATATTTGAACTGCATTTTTCAGTAACACATATGGATAAGGCATTTAGAATATTCTTAAAGCCTGTGAAGAGTGGTAATAACAAGCCTAATGTACACAATCATGATAGTTGTATATGTTGAATAGGAAATGGGCCTCAAGTTTTTTGAACCATATTTTGTTCTTATAAATATGGGAAATACGTGTAAAGAAACTTATTTGTTATTTGTGTATATAGGCAACATGCCCCCCCCCCCCCCCAAAAAAGGCAACTGGTAAAGGCTACGGCTGCTGCTGCTAAGAAGGTCCAGAAGACCACAGTCAAAGCCACAGACAGGCAAATTCCCTTGGAATCTGAAAGTGAATCTCCTCGTGCAAAAAGACAAAGAAGCAGGGCAGTACCGGATCTTTTACAGGTCCCTTTCGAGAGCCCAAACGCTAGTCGTGCTAGTTGTGCTAGTCGTGCTAGTCGTGCTAGTCGGGATCTTAGCAAAAATCAACACGAAGAGGAACAACAAAGATCAAGAAGTAGTGAAGAAGGTACAGAGGATGCAGAAGCAGAGCCAAGTAATGAACAAAGGGGAGAAAGTAGGGGTAGTGCTATGCCTCAAGTTAGAGTTAGTGAGGCAAGGGAAGGAAGAACAAAAGCTGTTCATGATTTGCCTGCAACAACAGAAGAAACAACAGAAGCAACAACACAAGAAACAACACAAGCAACAACACAAGCAACAACAGAGGATCAATTTGTAGAGGCAATAGAACAGGAGGTAACATCGAAGCTTATGTTTACACATCTTGTATGATGTTTCAAACATATACGAATATGTTCAAACATCACTCCGAATGTTTCAAACATTTTATATTATGTTTCAAACATAATAAATGATGTTTGGATTTATTTCAAACATTATAGATTATGTTCCAAACATATTATGAGATGTTTGAAACATGTTGGGTGATGTTTAAACATCTTAACAATGTTTAACCCATGAAAATGTTTTCTTCATTAGAAATGTGACTGTGTAATGATTGTTTTTCTTGTATCAATTTCAGGTGGAGTTGGCTGATGAGGTTACCCCATGCATAAAGACTGACCTGCCTGATTTGAGTCAAATGAAGACGTGGATGGAGTATAATAATGCGTTCGCAACAAAGAAGGTGACGGTCAGATCATCACTGCACTCGAAGTTGGATAAATTTCGTAAAGCTTTACATCATTTTAATCTAATGGAAAGATTCAAGGAAAGCTGTTTCGGGCACCTAATCGATTTGCCCAAGTGTGTGTTTGCTCCAAAGCTGGTTCACAATATTTTACTTCGCCGGGTTATTTGTCAGAAAAAGTTTGAGGCGTGGTTTAAATTCCATGAACTGCCTCTTCGTTTTGGGATGCAGGAGTTTGCCTTGATGACAAGATTGAGTTGTGCCCTACCTCCCCCTGATGATTTCATGGATGAAGCCCGTAGCAAGGGGAAAGATTTGTGGGATTTGGTTTCAAGGAAGGGGAAGAAGGCTGCAAGTAGTGATTATATTCTGGAACTGATAGAGAGTGAAGACCTGGTGAATGATGATGACATAAGGTTTAGTTTATGTTTGTGTTGGTTCGAGAACCAAGTGTTGTGTTCAAAGGACACTAACAGTGGTATTGAGGAATGGGTAGTTTGTCTCGCGAGCACCCCTGAATACTTTTACAAGTACCCATGGGGAAGAAAAAGCTTCGACTTGACTGTGTTTTACATCCTGAAAGATTTTACAAGCTGGAAGGCTCCTGAGAATAGCTACACACTGTATGGATTTCCATGGGCTTTCATGGCATGGGTCTTAGAGGCTATTCCGGCACTTAGGCTAAGGGAATACCCTAAGGAGAAGACAATACCACGGATGAAACGTTGGTTGGGGGATAAGGTAGAAAAGGACCCAGATGCAGTGTTCCAGCATGTTGACATCCAGGTAGGATTTCTTTTACTCCCCAGTTCTTTCACATTCAACACTGCATTATTTGTGTAAACATTAGTAGTGATGTTTAAACATTACAGAAAATGTTTAAACATTATACTAAATGTTTAAACACTTGTACAGATGTTTTAATGTTACAATAAATGCTTAAACATTAGTAGTGATGTTTAAACATTACACGAAATGTTTAAACATTAGTCGTGATGTTTAAACACTGGTACTGATGTTTAAATGTTACAATAAATCCTTAAACATTATTAGTGATGTTTAAACATTACACGAAATGTTTAAACATTAGTCGTGATGTTTAAACACTGGTACTGATGTTTAAATGTTACAATAAATCCTTAAACATTAGTTTTAACATTTGTGGTTATTTTATTGCAGGAGGTGCACCCTCACCTCGTACCCACACCCAAAGAGTAAAGGGATGTGCTGCATGACTTTGTGCCATTTGAGGATGTAGAAGACGTGGTGATTGATGGCTTGATGCGGGAGTTAGATGGGGTGACAATGTTGAGGAAACAAGCTGTTGTTCCTAACACCCCTCTAGAACATGTTGTGCTAAGTCGTGGTGCAATGTTGACGGGATACAGTGGGGGCAAGGGTGCTGATCTTTTTGGAGTAAGTGGAAGAGAGTACACTGGAATTGCTGGGGATCTTTTTGGATATGCTAGAAGGAAGGATGAGGGCAGAGGAGGAGTTATTGGAAGAGAAGAAGATGGCAGCAGTAGAGGACCTGCTAGAAGAAAAGAAGATGATGGAAGTACTAGAGGAGGAGTTGTGAGGAGAGAAGAAGCAGTTGTGGGTACGTCGACTGGAGAGTGCACTTGCAAATGCTTAAAGTGCAAGGAAGACACTGATAAATTGTTGTTGAAGGTTGGTGGGATTGAGACTATGTTAGTTGAGTTGAAGGAAATGATGAAAACACAGGTGCCCAAGAGAGTAGGTTTGAGAAGCATCTTCCCTAGTAGAGTTCTAAAATCCCCATTTACTGCTTCAGGAAGAAAGGGGAAGAAGAAGACAGTGAGGGAGAAGATTGATATTTACAAGCCTGTGGATAAGAAGAGTAAAGATGATTTGGATGCCTTCTTGGCAGAGAAGAAAAATGAAAAAAGTCCACTTTTTCTTGGGCATGAGTACAATTACAAGGATCTGGAAGAAATCATTTGAATGGAAAGCAGTTTGAAGGAAAAGGTACACGCAATTCACCCTAATTCTTTTTTCTTAGTGCATATATTAGATCAGATATTTAAACATGGATTGGGATGTGCAAACATAACAAGCAGTGTTTAAACATCACAAATAACTTATGATA
Organism: Petunia x hybrida; assembly: GCA_037355625.1. Lineage (NCBI taxonomy): Eukaryota > Viridiplantae > Streptophyta > Magnoliopsida > Solanales > Solanaceae > Petunia > Petunia x hybrida. The sequence goes on from JBBBVM010000484.1 coordinate 7,154,159, forward strand.
TGTGTAAACATAATACATAATGTGTAAACATATTAGTTAATGTTTAAACATTACGCATATATGTTTATATAATGTTAAACATCTATACGATGTTGCAACATATCACAAAATGTTTAAACATTATGTCTGGTGTTTAAACATTTCCCCTGATGTTGACATATTCTGCCTGTTCTTTATGTGTTTTCTTTTTCCTTTTTTTTTTCCTTTTCTGCAGCATGTTGAGGAAATCATGAGCCTGATGAGGCTTAAAAAGAATGCCCACTCCCAGTTCTATCTCAAATCCGATGTCATTTTGGATTTGAATTTCTCTAAGAAATTGTGTGAGCTTTACAAGAAGCAGCGTGTACTCGCTGATGCATTGGCTGCGCCCATAGAAGTACAGCTTGAGACTGTTCAATTCAAGGATGACATGCTGGACTATGCACAAGGTAAGCAGCTGAACCCAGGGGGTGTGAAGTGGGCTGGGGTGAAGAGGATTTTCTGTCTTATGAAATTGAAAGGGGTTCATTTTGTCACTGTGGAGTTCCTTGTGGAGGAAGGTAAGATAAGGGTATACGACTCCATGTACAGTGACAACACTGATGATCAATTTGACACAATGATCAAGCCCATCACTTTCCTTTTTCCCATTTTCATCAGACAGTGCGAGATGTTCCAAAGTTTGCCGGAGGATATCCTGAACAAAAAAGTGTGGCCATATGAGCGTGTGACAGACGTCCCGACAAACAACACTCGTACTGCATCAGGTGCTTATGCCCTTGCCTTCATTGAACACCTTCTTACAAAGACTCCCTGGGACAAGCTCTGTGACAACACCATGGTGGATTTTAGGATGAAATGGGCTGTGGACATATTTCGTGGGAAGATGGTACCGTAGTTTGATAAGTTATGGTTGGACAATTAAGTATTTGTTGGCATGTAAGGATAATTAAGTATTTGTTTTGGCTTGTTTTCTTAATTTTATGTTATGTTATGTTTTGTTGGAAGTCATGTAAGGATAATTATCTGTTTTATGTAAATAGTATGGTCGTGTGCAATCTCACTGATTTAAGAAACATCGTGTGGATGTTTAAACATTTCATCATATGTGTAAACATACTTGACTATGTTGAAACATAATTCAAATGTTTAAATTATTAATTGGAATATGCTGAAACATCATCCAAATGTCTACAAAATACGGCATCCAAATCTCTCCTTTTTGTTTTTCTTTTTGATAAGTAATACTTAATACCACTTAATAATTATTCAAAACAATGAAACGGAAAATGAAAATACAAGAATACAAAACACGGCATTGTAAACAAACTGAAAATGAAACAAACTACATTATATCTTCACTTCACATGTGTGCCGCTGGAGGACGTGGTGGTGTAGAGTAGTTCTGCGGATCAATCTTGAGTTCAACTTGAATACCACGGAGCATACGCTTGATAAGATGTATATTTATCTTATAATCCTCAAGGAATTCGTCGAACCTAGTTGTTAATTGCGTCACTTGATCCTCAATATTTCTAATATATGCTGGTAATTAATCCACATCTGCGCTCAAGGTTGCAATATCTTCACGGACATTTTTGATTTCAGTGGTCCTTGGCATTCTACGATCACGTTCTGGTGCTCTTGGTGGCGTTCCTCGGCGAGGCATCTTTGTTGTTGTTAAAGTTGTTGCTTGCTGCAGATTCAAGTGCTTTCTAATAGTGTTGGCTTGTGTTGTTTTCTTCAGATTTTGTTTGGGCTGGATGGAAGTAATTATGGAACATATATATAGGCTACATTTGGTGCCTTTTCGGTTGCATATGTGATGGTTACAGGAGGTGCCTATTCATATGTAGTTGTGTATGTGCCTATTCACATCCACCCCTTCATAAATTCAAACGCACCCCTTCATAACCCCACGTACACCCCTTGATCTTTTCCCTTTTTGACAATAGAATAACTGCATACTTAATCATGGTTGCATACATGCAAAAAAAATGTGTAATTATACGTCTCATAACTCAACATATGGTTGCATACTTGCAAAAAAATAGATTGCTTCATCCAAACATATCATGATATGTTTAAACATTTGATGAAATGTTTAAACATATAGTCATATGTTTCAAACATCTAAAATGATGTTTAAACATACCACCAGATGTTTCACACATCTGTCATGATGTTTGAAACATATCATGATATGTTTAAACATTTCATGAAATGTTTAAACAAATCAGGATATGTTTCAAACATCATGACAGATGTTTAAGCTTAAGCTTGAGCTTTCAATAAGAATGAGTTCAATTATCAATATATACTTACTTTAAAGTATTTTTTTTTTACTATTTTGACTCCTAAACCCTTCAATTGTCGATGAAAACTTAGATTAACTCTAATCCCTTGATAGGTCACTCCAAACTCTTTTGTTAATGTTCATCTACATGAGTGAACAAGTTAAAATAGAGTTCTCACTCTAATTTTGTTCAAAATCATTCACATGCACATAGGAACGACTAATTATTGGAGTTTAAACAACCAATATGTTCACCTTTCAATAAAAATACATGTAAACGCTTAGTTGTTGGTGTTATCACTCATAACTCTTACACCTTTCACTCAAACACCTCCATCTTGATTGATAGAAACACCAATCATCAGTGTTATCATTTCAAACACCTTCAATATCGATGGAATTATACTTTGTATACTTAATCATTAAGTTCATCGTTCAAAATGTGTAATTATACGTCTCATAACTCAACATATGGTTGCATAATTGCAAAAAAATAGATTGCTTCATCCAAACATATCATGATATGTTTAAACATTCGATAAAATGTTTAAACATATGGTAATATGTTTCAAACATCTTATACGATGTTTAAACATACCATCAGATGTTTGAAACATCTCGTACGATGTGCAACATCTCACGAAATGTTAAACATCAGAGGGTGATGTTTTGTATAATTGGCAGAATCTTAAACATCTGCCATGATGTTTAAACATCACGTGTGATGTTTAAATATATCATGTTATATTTAAACATCACGTGTGATGTTTAAACATATCATGTTATGTTTAAACATCCCATGTGATGTTTAAACATAATATGTTATGTTTAAACATCGCACGTGATGTTTAAACATCATGGCAGATGTTTAAACATAACACATTATGTTTAAGTAAATTAGTGAGATCTGAAACATAACGAAATATGTTTAAACATCGTGTTAAATGTTTAAGTTTCCGCCTGCTTGTTAAACATTGCAAGTACTATACTAAAATGAGAAGACGCAGGTTTAAAAAAGAGACTAAACGACTAAATTATATAATAGTAGAGTTTACGACGGCATTATATAAAGTTTGTAACATAATAATACGTTACATGATATAAAGTTTACATGATATAAAGTTTAGAACATAATAATATGTTAAATACGGAAACTAAGGTAATATATAACAACTTAAAATATATAATAAACTTCATACGCCTTCAATCTCCAGGTCCAGTTCATCCAAAATTTGTGTAATTATTTGCATGACCCTTCGGTGATCCCTCGCGTGCCTGTACCTTAAACGCCATAAATCTGCTCGTACTGTTTCTATGGCTCGATTCATCTCTGCCATGTCGTCCTTTAGAATTGCAACTTCCCAATTTATATCGCCTCGTCGTTCTCTTTGTGGTGCATTCTGTATTGGTTGGTTGTGACGTGATGCCTGATCACTATTGCCAACCTGCAAGGGGTCGTTTGATCCTGCTTCAGACATATTTATGTTGTTGAAGTTGTTGGTGATGGAAAATTCACATATACTGTTGGTGCATATAGTGTTGGGTATTTATAGGATGTCAATGTGGTTTTTAAAAGTCACCCTTTATACTTTAAGAGGCACCTTGTGGAATGAATGTGTCTTTTCAGTGCAGTCGTGCAGTTTTGAAATGTGTCTTTTCAGGAGAACCCGTCTTTTCAGTGTAGACGTGCAGTTTTTGACAGTTAATATGAAACATCCGTCGTGATGTTTAAACATCCAGTGGGATGTTTAATATATTAGGTGGAATCTCAAACATTTCATAATATGTTTACACATTACACGTGATGTTGAAACATATTAACTTATGTTTAAACATTCGATCTAATGTGTATACATCTCCACTGATGTTTAAACATAGTTCAAGATGTTTAAACATTGTGTTATATGTTTAAACATTGTGGAAGATGTTTGGAACAGACTCAAGTGCGATCAAACATTTTATATGGAACAAAGAAGCAGGCAAAGCATGAGAAAACAAGACACACCTTAATAACTTAATACGAACATAAATAAAGGATTGTCTAAATAGAGGTTACATATTAAAGGATTGTCTAAAAAGAGGTTCAGAAATTCAACAACAAACACCCAAATAAAAGGATTGTTCAAAGCAGCAGCTAAACACTTGTGGGATCATTCTGACTTGGTCTTGTAATTGTTGGGCAGGTAGTTTTTTTGTGGCCAAGCTTTTTGCAAATCCCGCATTTGTTTCTCCTCTTTTTGAATCGCTCCCCAACGGATGGAATTCTCTTCATCCTCCTTCTTCCACGGCCAAGTTTCAAGTAAGGGCTAGGTAATTTCCATTCCTTAAGCTCTTGAGGACAGTCATGCCAACATTGTTCATCCGGAACTGGATAGATTGGTTCGGCATATGCAAGCAAGTAGGAATCTACATAATAATATGGCGACGTGTATTCATATATTTTCCTCCCAAACTCATCTGGATACTTCAACCTCATAGCTGCCATAGCATGTGGACAAGGTATCTTGTCCAAATCAAACCGCTTACAAGTACATGTCCTGTTGTGTAGGTCCACCTCATAAGTCATATTTGTTGGACCTCCTCCTTTAACTTTGAAAAAACAGGTATTCACTAGATGCACCAAAAGCTTGCTGCCCAATAAATTGTTGGCTGTTATCACCTCCTCGATTAAGGGGACACAAGTGTTCGAACTGTTCAAAAATTCCATGCGCCTCTGAAGAAACTTTTCAGCATAGTTCTCGCTTATAGCATTGAAAAGCGCATCAATTGGAAATTCTTTGTGATTCCTGAACATTGAGTTAACCGACTCGGCAATGTTTGTGGTCATCACATTGAACCTACAATATTAACAAACAATAAACAGGAAATGCAGTCACACATACTGGAACATTCGTTAATATGTTTAAACATCCAACACTATGTTTCAAACATCAACAATAATGTTTCAAACATCTAAGTATATGTTTGGTGTAATTCAGGTACCTGTTTCCAGGGAAGTGTGCTCTGCTCCACTTCTCAACCCCAAGATCAACCAGGTAGTTGGATACCCTCGGGTCAATTTCTTCAATTTCTTTCAAATGCTTATCAAACTGAGCAACCGTATACGCCTCCGCTGCGGTAATGTACTTACCAATTAAATCTCCACAATGAAAAGTCGTGCGGAGGTTCTCACCAAGGTGCCTCATGCAATAACCATAGTTAGCAAATGGGAAAACCTTACAAACAGCTTTTTCAATGCTTCTGTGCCTGTCGGAGATAATGCACAACTCATCATCGTCAGGGACTATTCCGACCAATTGCTCAAAAAAGAATTCGTAGGCGGCATCGCACTCTTTGTCAACTACACAAAATGCAAGAGGAAAGATGTGATTTTGAGCATCCTGACCGACAGCGGACAACAACACTCCACCATATGGACCCGTCAAAAAAGTGCCATCAACAGCCAGCACTTTTCTAATAGTCTTAAACCCCCTGATCCACGAACCGTAAGAAACAAAAATACAGAAACCTCCCTTGTTCATCAACCTGTAATGCTGTCTTGCTTCCTTCATTTGACTGCCGAATCATATAGCTGTATGCACCAAGAATGGCATAGCCATGTTCGGGTGACCCCCTTGCCAAATACTTTGCAATGTTGCTGCCCTTAAAACACTTCCAATAGCTTATTTTGCAACCCAACTCTGCTAGAACTACATCCTTGATTTCTTTGGTGGATGGTGCTTTTCCATCATGAAATCTGTTCTTCATGTACTCTCCAACAACATTGCACGTGGCGTGTGGATGATGGCTTTTAGAAAGCTCAGAACCACAAGTGTGCTGGCTGTTGTAGACCGTGATATAAAACATGTCACAACTCTTGTACTTCATGGCTCGAATCCACCAGTGGCAATTCTTGTCCACACATCTAGCACAAAATACATTCTTCTTATTCTTCACATACTGAAAATAGAAAGGCACTCTCACTGCAGCAAGCTTCAACAGCACAACCAACTAGCGATTGTTCGTGAATGTTTGTCCGGTGTAGAAACCAGTGCCGTCCGGCCGAGTGTGGCTGCCTTGTGATGGTATTGAATCAGGAAACTGTACCTCATTATCTTCTTGGATTTCTTTTGCTTCTTCATCTTCTTCTTTCTCAGCCACATTCATATTTAGTGAAGCCTCCTCTGCAATGTCATCCAACCCATGATTTTGTTCATTAGAATTTTCAGTCCGAGGAACCACATTTACACGTAGAGTGGGCCTAGAACCAGATGCATCCACATCAGCCATAAAAAGAGAGACATCAATATCATTCCTAATGTGAGAGGGTGCAGTCTTTTGCTTTACAATGCTCAACAAGTACGTAATAGATAGATCCCTCAGATCATCAAGAATTCCCCAACTTTGAATGATATTTTCAACCAGCTCATTATAAGTAACCTGCTTACTAACAAGAATAGGTCTACTTTCTTTCACAACGGGAACCCAAACAAAACTTTTAGCTTTCTCCACCCATTCGCCGAGATAATCAACTACCAATAATACGGGCCCCATTATTTGTCCTGAAGATACAAAGAGGGTCTAAATTAGATTCTTATAGCATAAATTTCATAATACAATTGTTTATAGAAGCCATATTCACAAAAAATGAAAGGTACTGCTTCAAACATTCTGTAAAAAAATTTACAGTGTTTACACATCGACACAAATGTTTAAACATTTTTTTAGATGTTTAAACATCATGCATGATATTTGAATATCATTCAGGATTACTAAACATCATTGAGGTTGTTTAAACATCAGTTAAAATGTTTAAACATTTGGACTTATGTTTAAACATCATGCATGATGTTTGAATATTTAGCATGATTACTAAACATCATTGAGAATGTTTAAACATACGCTCATATGTTTAAACATTTGGACTTATGTTTAAACATCCTCAATGATGTTTACTAATCCTGATTTATATTCAAACATCATGCATGATGTTTAAACATAAGTCCAAATGTTTAATGGTTTAAACATACGCTCAGTATTAGCACATATATTTAAACATATGATACGATGTACACAAAAACATCAACGAGATGTTTAAACATCAACCATCTCGTTGACGGATGTTTGACCAGAAACCAAACCCAGTTCTTCAAAATTCTCAATCCGGTAGCTTTTAGCTTCAAATCAAATTTCTCGACTATAAAGTTAAAGAACACTTACCAGAGACCAAATGTGGCTGAAAATCCAAGGCGATTAGTTGAGATTCGTGTTGTAAATGGCTGAGCAAATTTTGACAATTCTCAAATTTTTTTGGAACAAATCTTTTGCAAATACACAATATACTTGTAAATAGTTGTTGAATCTACTTTGGGAAGCTGATAGTGAACCAAAAAAGCAAAAAAAATGGCCGAAAACTCGCCGGAATCGGCGGAGCAGTGATGGGGGTGGTGGGGGACGGCGGGGGTGGGGGAGCTATTGGGTGGGAAATTTTTTTTGCCATTTGGGGGGGGGGGGGTAAAATGAGGGTTTAACTTTGGGTGCAAAATGTAAACTTAAAAACTTGAGGGTTAAGTTTGTATGCATCTTTTACCCAATTAACACTAATCCTAATGGAGGACCCTCTACCTATTTTTTAAAACTTGAGGCCCTTTTCATTATTATATAACTTGCTTGGGACCTTTTTTTAAACTTACCCCGGCCTCAACTTGGTTGCATTGAGACGTAGGTGCAGGGGCGGACCCACAAGAAAATTTTGGGTGCTCGCTGTATAGAAAATATTAAAGAAACTGATTGAAATATTTAACGTGCACCCATGAAACAATAAGTCTGTTAGGTGATTTGGTTAATGAGAGGGTGCTGGATGAGTATCGTTTGTCCCGGGAAAGAGTGTTTGGAGTCATCTGTGACTCTTTATGTGCTGTGAAGGTTATGGCTTTAGCCTTTAGGAATCTTTGCTGCATACTCAGAGCTTCTACCCTTCCATGAACTTTTGACTGTCATAGGCTTGTTTCAGTTTCACATTTTAATGGAGAAATTTAACTGAGATTTGTGTATAGTTTTCTCCCGGACGTCTTTACTTAAATCTTTTATTCTGGGGAGATAGTGTGGAACATATTAAGTCTTTGACATTTTGGCTCATTTAGCCCTCAAAATTCGCCAATTATGAGTTAGATGTGCATGGCGTTTGTTATTGGTAGGACTGTAGGAGAAACTAATGTAGTGGTTTAGTTGATGTTTCTGTTCTTCAGTATTTTAGCCCATCCTACTTTCTCTTATCATGAGGCACCAGCTGCATTCATGTTTTAGTTCACAAAAAACCAAAGCACCCTCTGCCAAAAATTTTCCAATTTAGACTTTCACCTATTATAAGGAGGTGACACTGGGATGGATTTTGAATAGGAGAGGTGATTTTGGTTCTGTGTCTATATTAAAAACGGTTTTCGTAGTTTGTCCTGAATTGACTTGTAGAAGAAATACAGAAAGGTAGAAAGGTACTGTTGTTCCTATTCCGTCCACTTGAATTGGAAAAGTAGATAAATACATTGTGATTTTGAGCTCAATCTGCTATAAGATGCATAGACTTCCATCCTTGGTGCAAGGGCAGGTGTGTTCCTTATAATTGACGGAATATGTTGAACACAAAGTGCTTAATTTAGCTGAAAAGTTTAAATTGACTCCCTAGGGTGATACCCTACTTTCGATCGTGATCATCAGATTCACTGATTCACAATATAAGATCATAAAATCTAGTATTAAGGGTGTTAAAAATCTAGATGCAGATAGCATCACAGATATTGTTGACTCTCTGCACAATTAAGAGTATGTATTCTTGTGTTTTTTTGGGTACATTTCAGCACATTGTTAGTGCTGGTTTGTTGTCAATAAAACCTTCTCCTTCCTACTATTCCCAAAAGAAGTTGCTTGTAAATATGAGAAAGATGTCGGCTGGGTTGGGAGCTTTTCAACAATTTCATTTCCTTCAACCACCATAGCTTCACCGTAGAACCAAACGGGCTTCAACCAGATTACGCCCTTCATTACCCATCCAACATGACGAGAGAGCAGGTTCATTACCTTTTGGATAAGGTAAAGATGATATTAATAATTAAGGGGAGAACCTCGTATAAAAGTCGTATGTAAAAGGTAGAGAACCTACACCAAAATATATTTTTCTAGTAAAGAAAATCAATCATCTATACATATTCAAACCTGGGTACACCAAAAAGAAAATTAGATATTAGATAGACTATTTTGCAATTTAACAAAATCACTCTCTATTCCTTCAAAAGCTCTCATAATTTTCTCTTTCCAAAGAATCCACATAAGAGCTACAGGAGCCATATCCCATGCTCTCCGTCTGGTCTTCCTCCTTCTAAAAGACCAGCTATACATCGCTCCTTCATTGTGCCCTCACCCATTGAACTCCAGACCAATTTAGAACCACTGTCCACAACGGCGAGTGAAACAAGAGATGCTCAACGTTTTCTCCGGAGCATTTATGAAACGCCCCTTGATGTAATTGGTCCTCCACTTCCTCAGATCTAAGTTGCGGGACTCTTCACTTTTGGTGTCGCACCCGTGTCGATACTATATGGGTGTGGGTGTGGGATCTGTACCGGATTTGGTCAAACCACATTGGATACTTTGATTGCAAAATAGGAGAATTTTGAGACAAAATCTAGCCATAAGCCTACTATATTTTTGCTTTTGAAGTCTAAGATTATGCCATCTTGGAGAGTGTCTAGATGTCCGCCTACAAACTTGTGAGTAAAAATAAACTTTCTCCACTTTAACAAAATACATGTAAGTTTTCCACTTAATCATAATGTAGGCATATGTTTTGTTTTTTTTATAGGTAAAATGAAAATTATAAATAATTGCACTAAGCCCGTGCTTCAGGCATAATTACAAGTTGTGCAAATCAGCTATTGCGTCTAAAATTGCATCTACATCTTGTACAATAACTAATTTGCACCAAAAAGCTAACAAAACAATTTATCTATGTTTAAGGCTATGTATGTTTTTTTTTCGGTTGCCTTCAAAAATTCTGCAATTTCTTTCGAGCCAAATAGTCCACCAAATGATTTGAGGAATAGTGTTCCAAGTCTCTTGAGCTTTCTTACAGAATCCGTCCCTGGTCCAGCACTTCAACAATTCCGTAATCGACTTAGGCATTGTCCAAGACATGCCCAATATTGATAGAAACATGTTCCATAGCTGACTTGTTACCCTACAATGCAAAAACAGGTGGGTAACTTTTTCAGAGCATTCTTCCCACAAAGTGCATCTGCTGCAAAGATGAAAACCCCTCTTTTGAAGGTTGGTTTGGGTAAGACATGCCTCCCTAGTGACAATCCAAGAGAAGCAGGAGACTTTTAGAGGTGCCAAGTTGAACCAAATATTTTGGCCAAGTTGAACCAAATAAATTGCTGGAATTTAGTAACAACAGAGAACTATGGCCTTGGAAAAATATTTAGGCATATTTTTATAGCTCTATTTTTTGATATTTGATATATTTTTAGCCGAATTCCCGCACCCGTATCCATACCCCGAATCTTAAAATTTAGATCATGGTGGATTCAACCTCTGGATCCGCACCCGTGTTGGATACTCGCACCCGAGTCCGAGCAACTTGCACGTCCCTAGCTGCCAACCACGAGCATGTTTATTACCTTATATTCCTGTCATCCAGGCGACCAAAAAATATGTTGAAATGCCAAAACATGCGAACTATTGGCCTTTAGGTTTTTATAATGCATTTTTTTTTCGACTTTTACTTCATTTCAGCAGTAATGATGCTCAAATTAGTTGGATTTCGTATGAGTCTACGGGTAAAACATCACATTAATGCTTATCCTTATGAACTTCGGGTTAGCACGCTCTAGATATTTAAAGACCATTAATGCAAGGCTCATAAGACTCCACAGAATCTTGGTTAAGTTTAGCGTCCTGGTGTACAAACAGATTAAAGCACAAAATCTGTGTTGGAACTTGTAGAAAAATTGTGTTTCGCGTTCTTGCTGGTCAGTCGCCATCCCATGATGTTTGATGCTGGTTGGGTTGCTGGTCAGGTGGTATCACCCTGAGGCATTTAGTGAAAGAAACAATTGAGATCATAGAGTGTTGATTCTTTTATTGCTAATTGTGGCTAATATAAGGCAGAAAGAATGCCTTGCATTGTTTTCTGGGTTGAAAGGCATTGAAAGTTTGCTTTGCCATCTAAATTTTATGATCACAGAGCTGGAGCCAAATCTCCTTATCACCAACAAAAAAAAAAAAAAAAGGAGCCAAATTAGATAAATGTTAAAAGTAATCACAGGATAGACGAGTGGTCTTTTGGGCTTCAGCTAAAATTGATCCATACAGGGGATCAAAATGTTTCTAGCACTAGTTAAACGGCTTTATTTGGTTGATTGTCAACTACACTTGTTACACGGACTGAGATTTAAAATTATAAAATGATATGTACCTGCTTCTTTATGAAAAATTAGGTCATTACAGGCAGGAACTTAGTGGGACATCATGAAACTTATCCGTCCTTATTTAAGGTCATGAATTTTATTTGTTGGGCTAAATATTTGATTGACACCATTTTCATTCTTCCATGTGCTGGCTGCTTTTGTTTCTGGTATTAGTTCTGACCTCTTTGCTTTCTATGTCTATTTTAGTGTGGATGTTGCTGGATCAATTGGTGAATCAGACTGCCCGAAAGAAAGTGGTTCTAAGAAAAGGTAAAAACTTTTTGCGTTTTAGGGACAATATAGAGATGTGATGTTGTACAAACCCATCATTACAGTGAAGTGACAAATTCTCAACTCCCTAAATTTCAATTTTTGAGTTTTCCTTTTTCCACTATTATGTCGAAATTTCATGGTTCGAAAAAATATTGGTTATGCTTTTTATTGGGAAAGTTTAAAGATTTTGACCATCATTTTAAATAGGTCGTCTTAATTTAAGGCCTGTACAGAGGACGTATTAGCTCTTAACAATCTTCTGAAGTTTTCGTAGAGATATAGTTCTCTTTGCTCCAGTAGAAAGAAGTTACTATGCTGGAATACTTCCACAATTTTGGTTTAGATTCAGAATCTTGTATGTAATGATGGTACACAAGCGCTTATAAAAGAAGGAAAAAGAAAGCATGATGGTACACAAGGCCCTCCTTATGTTACTTCTCTGTTTTGTCATTTTACTATTAGGCTGAAACCTGGTGATGAACTAATTTTTTTGTAGAGAATACACTTTTAGCTATTTGTCCTCGTAGTATTGATTATTAAAAGAAAGCCAGGTGCACTTTAATGCATGCCTGCATATGCTTGTTTACTCACTATTTTGGACAACTGTTACAGGGCAAGAGCTGAATCATGTACCTCATCAAGTTCCAAAGCTTGCAGGGAGAAACTAAGGAGAGAGAGGCTTAATGACAAGTGTGCTCATTACTCATTCTTATTAGAACCATTTCTCCCTTTATTTCATTATATATATTGCTAAATTGATATGGTCTCAGGTTCATGGAATTGGGTGCACTTCTTGAGCCTGGCAGGCCTCCTAAAACAGACAAGGTTGCCATTCTAGTGGATGCTGTTCGCATGGTGACCCAGTTGCGTGGTGAGGCTCAAAAATTGAAAGACTCAAATGTGAATTTACAAGAAAAAATAAAGGAGTTGAAGGCAAGTATTTGTTACTTTCTTCCATTGTAATCCTTTTTATGTTGTACCCGTCATTACCATTAGGATGTTGGCAAGTTTTATCAGCTCTGCAAAACAACCTGATGAAGATAAAAGCTAAAATATTGCCAAATCGTACTGCTCCCTGACTTCAATCATGTTTTAACTTGTGTAGGCCGAGAAAAATGAGCTTCGAGATGAAAAGCTGATGCTTAAGGCTGAGAAAGAGAAGCTAGAGCAACAACTAAAGAGTATGAATGTACAATTTGGCTTCTTGCCTCCTGCCATACCAGCTGCTTTTGCTGCTCAAGGTCAAGCTGCAGGAAGCAAGTTGGTGCCAGTCATAAGTTACCCTGGGGTTGCCATGTGGCAATTCATGCCTCCTACTGCAGTAGATACCTCGCAGGACCACGTGCTTCGCCCTCCAGTTGCTTAAGTTGGCAGCTAAAGCTTATGATAATTGACTTTAATCTGATCATGTTGTTATAGTCAAATGCCCTTTGACTATGTTAGTTTTTGCCTCAAGCCTCTTGGTGTATTTGGTGAATATAATAGAAGTTTCTTGTGACCTTTGGACATTTAACGAGTTAATGCTGTTTTATCATCTGTAAACTTTAACATGTCTAACCTGGCATCTACGTGTACATTCTTTTCCCCTCTGGTTAAGTTCTTTAACATATTTGACCTGGCATTTACGTGTACATTCTTTTCCCCCTTGTTAATTTCTCTATTATTTCTTCCTTTCGTATGGCATTAATGGAGGGGGGAGGTAATTAAGGCTGTGCGACAACTGTGTTGGCAAAAAATTTTCATCCCAAATGGAGTCTGAACAAACAAGCAGCTTGGTAAGCTGAATGGGAATGTAGGTTTGAGGCGGTGTATTCATTTATGAGGGGTGGGAAATGGTGTTTTTAGTGGTGAAGTGGAATGTGTTAGTTGAAGAAGATGAAGATTGAACATAACTAAGTAAAATTTTGAGGTTTGAAACAAGACCATAGATTATCAAAGATAGCTTATGTGCCAATAACAATATTCGTTATTTACCTGAAGGTTTCAAAGTCGAGAATGTCTTGTATAACCTTGATAGCCTTGATATGCTAATCTCAAGATCTGCAGGGTTCTTGGAGGACTTGGTGCCAACTGTAACGGGAAAAAGGTACAAACCAACAATTCAACTGAATGTAATTTTTTATTTGCTTTATCTGTCTTGTATTAGGAACAATTTTTTATTTTTATTTTTTTGGTTTGCATAACTGAACTTTTTGGTATGAAGCTCTCCTGAATCTTTACAATGATGATATTGTTCTGGAATCTGCTTCCTTCTCTGTGTAATAAATCAGTATTATTCCTTTTACAGTACGACCCCCCCCCCCCCCCAACCTTCCGAACCAGCTCCCCCATTCTCCCAAAAAAAAAAGTGAGAAAAAAAAAGAAGAGGAAACTATACTCCTTGCATTTATGGATCTAAACCTATTTATTCATGAACTAGGTGTCAACATACATGCTGTTAATTGTTATTGCAAGAAGGTGGATGCTATTTTCTGAACTCGGTCTCTCCTTTTTCCTGTTTAGTAATTTCATTCTCTTTTACATACCTTTGGTTCTCTGCACACTTTGCATGATTTACCTCAAAAACACACTTAGCATGGTACCAAAGATGATACCTTTCACTTTTTCAAAATTACTGTAAGCATTATTTGGTGAAATGATCCACCATACATTGTATGATATCTAACTACAGAATAAAGTACATTGGGAACTACAAATTATAGTAGACTTGAAGTGTTCCACAATGTCAGGATCAGGGCTGTCGGCATCTCACGTCAGAGTGGAGACTTTCTATTTGGTTCAGCTCTCCCAAAATTTTGTTCTTTCATTTACAAGTAACATGGGCAACAAATTCCTTCCCCTGGTCAAGTTTACCTAATATGACAGCTTTTGATAAATTTATCAGAGAAGTTAACGTACTTTGTCCACAATGGTCGAAGTTGAGGGAATGCAATATCTAGCCAAGGTTTTGCTCGACCATTGAAGTGGATCACTCCAGCACTATGAGCATCTGCAGTGCTTGTATTTTCTTGGTACCCTAGTCCTAACATGTGCCAAAAAGGATCAATAACATGGACATGACCATGAAATGCAATTAGACCTGGAGGTAATGTTCCTAGCTGCCACAAACTTAGGTCTGACTTCAAGTTCTGCACAAGACACGGGAAACGATATCACAAAGCGAGTCAGTAAGGACTTTCGAGCAATTGCCAAAAAATTTCTAATTAAGAAAACATGACTTGATTCAAACAATATTTTAAGAATGCTGCATAATGATTGGAATGCATTTCTTTGAAGCCACTTATTTAACCTGTTGAAGCCAGTAGTGGTATGCCTGACTTATATTTGTTTGCCTCCATGCTTCTAGATCAAAAATATTCATGCCATAGGCCCATGCACATTCACTTGGATCAAAGTTCTTCAATATCATAGGATGAGAAAAATTCAAATAGCTTTTGAAGCGCTTCGACATCACAAATTTGTCCTCTCCCCTGCATGTCTCTACTGCTCCATTCACCTTTCCGTTCATATCAATTTCCCACAGAGATGCAAGATCAGTTTGAACCACGACATCATCATCCAGGAAAACGACCTTATCAAGACTGGGAAACAACTGCAATGATATTTGTACCTCTCAGTATTATAGTTTTAAGCGCTTATGTGCTTCAGAAAGGACTGAGGGACATTGAAAGCAATATAAGTGAGCTCAAAACTTCCTTACCTCTGGCAAATAGATCCTTATGTGGTTCATCAGAGAATTGTATTTTGGACTTAGGGCTTGCAACTTTGCTGCAATTATATGAGGCTTTTCGGTTGTATTTGCCACAATTGCTGATGACCCTCCCCGGAATTGTGACCTTGCTTTTTGGTCTTTCTCCATTGCTTCCAGAACCGGAACCTTTCCCTTTGTTAACCAATCAAAATGATGCAACCCTTTAACCTCAATGATTGCTGGTGTCAAAGGATGAAATGAAAACCAAGCTTGCATTGGTGAGAAGGTTTTGCTATCTGTGATTATGTGAAGGACAACTTTTTCAGGGCGAAAAGAGTTCTGGACAAGCGATGATGCAACAACAGAAGCAGCAAGAATATTGTCAGAGGCAAGGACAAAATGGAAGTATGAATTATCAACCAGGGCAGGAACAAGTTCAGCTGATGGTAATTGGAGACGGGCATTGGCATTGATGGAATGCTCGTGTGCTAGCTTGAGAGCAAGACAGTGCTGCTGTTTTGGGATGGCACTAGATGCCACATGCCGATAAAGGTATTCTTGAATTTTGGCAGTTCTTGTTCTTTGTTCAAGGAGAGTGACCTGCAAGAAACAGGCACTTATTAATCAGGCTTGACCTGGAGCCTGGCAAAATTAGAAGCGGCTGCTTGCTTCTAGATTGCACATGGGATCTACATTTTGGCTTGACTGGACAAGGATAGTATTTTGGATGTCTCATAGCCTTTTGCTTCATAATTAACTTGTCTGCGTTCTGGTTAATTATTTGTTAGCCAGGAAAGTGAGCTGGGGAAAATTTGTTGTCTGCAAGGCAGTTTGCTGCTATGACACGGTGCTGTACCTTAGAATTAACATATTTATATATATGACGGAGAAGGCATGATAAGTGCATAATACCATAGCCTTAAGCTTTACAGCAAAGGCTTCTGCATCTGGTCTTCTGTCCTTCAGTTCTGCCATAAACTCTTCCAAAGTTTGTGGCGTTTCAGGTCCTGCTTCTATTTCAGTCTGGTCTGAAGGTTCCTCCAATACTTGATATATCACCTCTGGGACCTAACAGAACAAAGGGGAGTAAAAATTTGAGCATGTGATTTTAAAAGTTAGCATAAAAGCACGATTGAAAGGAGATATCAAAGTTATAAGATAGGGGCAGCCAGGCAGGGCATAGTATTATGTACAAAAGGATAAAAGGACACTGCTTAGAAGCGTACAGTTGATTCGAGCTGCCTTCCCAAAATCCTTGGTCCAATTTTTCTCCCCAAGCAACCTGCATTAAAATGAAATTTTGAGTTTCTTCACCATGCAAATAGTGAAATGGCTCACATCTAGTTGGGAGAAAAGACAAAAAAGCAAAGTGGAAAGGAAATGGTGTTATTTGTTATCGGTAGAACTAAAACTAGTAGCTTTTTAGTTCACTTCTATGAACTTGCCCTCTTAGTATCTCCCTTCTTAATTTTAACTGCTAACATTTAACTCACTTTTAATAAATAAAAAAAAAGGGGCACCCGGTGCAGGGTCCAGGGAAAGACTGCACCCCAAAGGGGTGTGATGTATGCAGCCCTTAATAAGAGCAGTTTAATGGATCTGTTGATATTTTGGTTCATATACAGGTTTAAGATTTCTCTATGCAGTGGACATACCAATGATGACATGAAGATGATCATCATTACTTATTGACAGGTAACTTCACTGTGAATAGATTATTGTAAAAGCTACATCTACTTGAGCAGCAGTTTCATGAATTCTAAGCCTCAAAAACTTGCATTTGCTAATTTTTCTGTACCTGGATTGTGTGATCACCTTATCTTTTTGTTTACCTATTGCAGACTGCTATTATATTACTGAAATATTTGCATATCCTTCTATGTACAGATATCTTCATTACTTGCTTCGGTGTATCTTATATTTGCAGTAATTCTTACTATATTATAGAACACATATTACCACTGGGTTTATTCAATTTTCTTCCAAATGCTGCTTAATACATCATAAGAGAGAGGGAGAGAGATGCACCTAGTGTTGAACATCATAAGAGAGAGGGAGAGAGATGCACCTAGTGTTGAACATTTTCTTTCACCGTCAATGTTGTCTACAGCTGTTAACATGAAGACAAACCGGAGAAGAAATGTAAAAAGCAGGAGGGAATAGAAGAGATACGATAATCGTCTGGAACTAACATTCACTTTGATGAACTCCTTAAAACCTTTAGCTGGTAGAACTTTAACATGCCTCAGACTTGGTGATATGTAGAGCTGCATTGTTGTTTTGTTCAATAACAAAGGAAACTTAGAAGTTAGAAGAAAAAAGAAAACAATGTTTGTTCTCTGGCTTTAACTAGAGTATTGGTGCTCTTAGTCTAGTTATTCAACTGGCAAACACTCATATGATGAGTTGAATTGCAGGAGACCTTGTACGAGAGATGCTGTAAAAGGAAGGACTATGCAAGGTTGTTGGGGAGGGGTTGATGCTCAAGGTTGCTGTCAGTCACCTAACCTTGCTTAGCATGATGGCTAGACATGCAGTTTTTCAGGTTTTACCATGTTTGTGTCAATTTCTGATAGAGAAGAATACTCGTGGATTGTGTGTTATGCACATGTCAAGAATTCAAACCTGTTGTTGACTAAAGCTAGTGGAAAAGGTATAGGGCAGGCCTATTATCTACTAAATTTTTAACCGTGCGCCAACTGGCCCTTGAAAAATTCTAATTTGGCTATCGAAAAGAAAAGGAAGACTCGAAGATTATAATAGTTGTTTCAAGAAAGAGACAGAAGAATGGAAAAGATTGCAGCTGGTTTGTAGAATTGGTTTTGCTTGGTTTAGAAGAAGGGCCTTTGCAAAAAAAAGTTATAAAAAATAAAGTGTACATATTAGAGGAAAAAAGAGAACAGTTTGGTGTTGGTTCACTTTGCCTCCACATGAAGTAAGCTTGAAACCATGGGGAGTTTTGGACTCTGATTGAACAGAGTTTCTAAATGGACAACGACATACTGTCTTTCTTCTTTCTTGGACTGTCTTAATAGGAGGGTGACCTGCAAATCATGGTGTCGTTGGGGCTAGGTTGTTGGCTGTTGGAGCAAAAACTATTTTGGAGACTCTAAACTACTACTCCCTCTGTCCCACTTTGTTTGTCATACTTTCCTTATTAGTCCGTCCCAAAAAGATTGTCATACTTCTAAATTTAGAAACAATTCAACTCTAAACTTACTTTTTGACTCATTTATAGCCACACAAATATCTATGACTCATTTTAGACCACACGTTTCAAAATTCTTCATTTCTTTATTAAACTTTGTGACAAGTCAAACTACGACAAACAAAATGGGACGGATGGAGTATTTCAATTAGAGTTTAGCTGATGTACTCTGACAGTGAATTCTCTAATTTTTCTGCACCATCTAGTTAAGATTACCTACAACAAAAGATAATTGTCTATGGTAAAATTTTAATTTTGGTAACTTCAGAATGCAGTAAATAACCTGCTTTTATATATTAAAAAATACATTGTAGTGTATAAATTACTTACCCGTCATTTTAAAATTTTTAATTTTCGTAAAGATTCGTTAGTTATAAAATTGGTCAAGTTTCTTGGTTATCAAGAGATATCAGTCTAAGTGGTGTCGATTTGACAGCGTCAATTTTCACTAATTCCATAAAACACTCTTAATAGAACCTGTCTATCAATGAAGCAGGATAAGAACCATGATGTATCAGGTTCAAATTCCAGTTGAAACAAAAAACACTAGGTCTTTCTTCCCATCTATCCAAGGCTTGATAGGTAGAGTTACATGATACCTATTGCTGGTGGGAGGTGATCAGTATTCGGTGGAATTAGTCGAGGTGCACGTAAGCTGGTCCGGACATCATCATTATCGGAAAAAAAAAGTAGAACCTGTAAGAATTCGTGTTCTCATTAATACCATATACTTTCTGACTAATAAAGCTTCATCATTAAAAAATTAAAAACAAATCTAACTCACCATTGTTTACACCCCTAAAAAGGGAGGGAAAATGGTCAAATTTGCTCCTCTATTATTCAAGCTGATTATTTTGCCCACTTACACGATCGGTCATTAGTGCCCCTTATGTTACAAATGTGACTCAAAATCATTTGTTCGGCCGTTAATCCCCTGTCATAACCACTACTATTTCAAGTAGCCGGACTTTTAGATGAGGTGAACACCACATGGTGTGCCTCCTACTGTCCCAACATATTTTACTCCTCACTGTTCCAACCTATTTTACCCCAATCGCCCATAGAACGTTTCCATCTAGTGCGTACAAAATCTCGCTTAAAGATGTTACTATTCAAATATTTTACTTCTTTTATTGGCCTCGCTCGCCAATAAAATTCTCCATGAAATGCTTACAAATTGTTACTCTTAAAATTTGAGGCAACTATTCAAACATTTCCCAAAAGTCGAAATATAATTTGTGCACTCAATACAACTTTAAATACACATATAGGACAAATGGAATTTACAAGAAATGAGACTGCGTTATTTAAACCGTGGAATATATACTTCTCCATTTGACCAAATTCCACGTTCAAATATGCAAACAGAAAGCACATATATACCTCAGATGATTCGGAAACATGGGAAAATTTCAAAACTAACCATATATATCACATAGACCTACTATTTAATAGACACATTTACTAAATATCAATGGCTAACCAAAATCAATGCTAAAAATTAGGTCCACAAATATCCTAAAACTTTTAACCCAGCGTGAAAATCTCCTAAAACACGTCAATTAACTTAGCAGATATGGAATCTCTTAAACAATTAGGATGTTTAGTAATTCTAAGCCTTAAAAATAGGAAAATAGCAACGTAAATCATGGATGAGTCCCACCAGATCTTATTCTTTACCATATATATCATGCTGAAAGATATGTAAAACACAATCTCTTTCCCTTTTTCATTTTATCTAGTTATATATTAATTAGAATATTCTTTTAATACACTTTTATTCCCATATGCATTGTATATTTTTTATGTTCAGTTTATAAGTTTGAAATATTTGATGCATATTCATAATACTCGTAGTATATTTTATGCATACTAATTTGTATAACCAATATATTTGGATATATTAGAAATACTGAGTGCATATTGATAAATATCGTATAAGCTTTTATCCAAGTTAAGTGGGCATATATCATGCATAATACTCGTATATATTTGTTAAAAGTGTTTATGTTTTAATAAGTGAGTACTTAATATACTTATATTATTCATTGTGATATTCTTCAACAAGTATGTACCTGATATGCATACATTATCCACTAAATATGCTGATTTTAGTTTAAATGAATACTTGAGAAAAATAAGAACATTCTGCAATTACCGTGATAAAGCAACTATAATGAAAAAGAGTTTAATTTGCCTGCTATAAATAAGAAAAAATACAGAAGGAAGCACGTTTTATTTGGATACAAATTTGCAGCAAGAATCTCGGCTGCATTTAAGAGATTTTGAAACAAGGAATAACTAGACTTTAACCAGGGTAAGGGGGTTAATGCACAGTTAAAGAATATCTCACATCCCCACAATTGTAGGCACGCTAAAAGGGAGATCAAGAGTTTTTAAAATTGGCTATTAATGATAAGTAAATAAGTCTAAAAGTCTATTTGTAATAATATAGATAAAATGTATCTATTTTCTGTTAACATCCCTCCCAAATGTCTATAGAGTGTAAAAATTCCAAACATAAAGGTGCGAGGGTTAGAAGTCAAAAGATCTTCGGCAGGATTTCGATTACGAGCCATAGGGCAAAGTGCACGAATAACCACTTTTGTCGGTGGTCTTTGGTTCGAGGCCACTTTTTTTTTATATTCTGCATGAGGCCACTTTTTGGAACTTCAATTCTTATGGGCTGAAATTCAAACCTTGTAAGCTGAAAGGCATGAAGTTCAACTTCAGCCCGCAAGGACTGAACTTTTAGGCATAGATGCATAATAAACTTCAATCCCTTTGTTGAACTTCAACCCTTGTGGTGTGAAGTTCAGCTCACAAGGATTGAAGTTCCAAAAAGTAGCCTTATGCAAAATCAATTAAAAAATGACCTCAAAACCAAAAATCACTGGCAAAAGTGGCATGTGTATGAAATTTTTACTCACAATTGGTGCACTATGCAAACGGGTCTTGGGCCCAGAATCGATGGTAAGTACTCTTGTATCTTGTAAGTATTCATGGACATCTGTACATATTCTTCATTCTATTTGTTTTTTCCATGTCTGGCCAGTGACTTATTTTGAACTAAAAATAGCCATATTTAAAAATATATTATCCAAGCTGGCCATTTGGCTAAAAATATTTCATTTCATAGCCGCAGTATACCCCAAGCTGGTATGCCCTATAGCCACAGTATACCCGAATGGTATACAAGTTTGATTTGTCACAATATAACCTTGCTTCTATTGTATACCTTTCTAATACCCCAACAGTATACAAGTTTGATACTCCAATATTGTAGCGGTGTGACCAGAATGTTTAAACAAAGTTTGAGCCATGGTCGCGTAATATTTTAATGTGGGCTGGTATATTGCAGCTCATTGGGTTGCAAGACAACGTTCAAAACAAATTAGGCACCAATGCAGCGGTAAGACAGATAAAAAGTAATGCACGATGCGCCTAAAAATTCTAGCCATGCACCAACTACTGCTCAACAATGTCATAAGAGGAGAAATTAACTTCATAATTCAATATGTTCATCCAACACCCCGGAAAATCAGAGTCAAAAGTCATCCCACATCCATCTATTTCACGGATAAGAAGAATGAAGATCAACCAACAAAAAGAAAAGCAGAAGAGGACATAAAGTACTTAAAGATGCGCACAAAAGGATGACAAGACTTCACGAAAGCTAATCATTAATATTGTCAGTGAAACTAGAATGGAAGGCTTTATCACAATGAAGGGTTTAGAGAGCTTGCTAGATCACATTTAGAGGAAGCAAAAATCTCCTCTCAAATAAAAAAACTAATACAAATCTCATAAGTTTCAGCTGTTACTCGTCATCTTTGTAAGGATATTCCTCAGGAACTTGCTTCAGAAGTTTCAGCTGCAACTCAAATGCATCATCCCCTCTAAGCATATCACGGACCCACGTGACTTCTGTTTTCATTGACACCTAAAGACGGCAGATGGAGATAAATTTGGTGCTCCAAAAATTAGGTATGTGAACTCTCACACTAAACTAGGAATTGCTAATGGGCAAAGGGGATACATATAAGATCGACTACAAAGATCCCTACATCGGAATTCTCTACCGAGGGAGACTGCAAGATTGGAAAATAAAAACTCATCCGAGTTAAGTATAATATGAAACAGACGAAGAATACAAAACACTGCAATATTGCCACCTTTAAAGGTAGTAAACTGAAACAGTGCAACAAAGCTACATAATGTTCCATTTGGAAGAAAACACCCTTTCATTCGCATACTAGTTGCCATTTCAGTCGGGAGGACAAGGCTGTAGTGACAGCTACTAAAACTTGACAGTAAATCTGGACATGTGCATGTCGAGATCTAAAAGAGGTTCTCTTCACAATGTGTGTGTGTGAGAGAGAGAGAGAGAGAGACGTGAACAAAAGCATATATATTGTGCACAAGGGAGGCCATTGCAAAAGAAGACATTAGTAATTTTGCAGATGCTATAAAAGGGGGAAGCTCACCATCTCTAATGCCCCTCTGATTACTCCACTTAAGATGTTACAATAATATAGACCTTGACAAGTATCAGGGAGCTCAACAAAGTCTACCAACGGGTTGTCCTCCAAAATTAGACTGCAAGTTGTTCCCTCAGCATCCCAATTGCCCACAGTTGCTGTGACACCTAGGAACATTTTGAGTCCAACCTGTTGTTCATTATGAGCAGCAAGAAAATCACATTTCTTAAAGCAAGAATTTCAGCACAGACGTTTTCAAAAGGATGACTAATTGATGTTATTTATAAAGATAAATGAACTTGAGAAAATGATGTGTAGCTATAAGCTGAGGCACTCAGCTCAAACATATGATATAGCAAGACATTGTGTTCATTCCCCATGAATAGTGACAGAGAAACAACATCATATTCTGCTCAACCAAGCAAATGAACTAAGATTTGTTCCAAATTTCTATTACTTCAAACATCCGAAGGACAAATGTCCTCACAGAATGAATGGAAATTGATACTACCTCCTGCTGTATATATTTTACGTACGTATTTGTAGACATGCACACCATCTATCTTCCATTACAGAGCAAAGTGTAACAGGAACGTGAATTAAGGTCCAGGATACTTAGAGAGCCTTATATATGGGTTGACTATGCCAAGGACTAGCTATAGTAATAGTTATCCGAAAATCCATCATTATCATATTCCAGGGGTAACAACAATCCCTCTAACTAAGGGGTAAAGAGCAACCAGCTATTCTCTCATTTCTACTTTCCCTACCTCTATTCTCTCTTTTTCTTCATTAGAACCATAAGGAAAATTCGTGACCCCTCTAATGTTAGGAATAGCAAGCCCAATGCTACAACTGAAGCGGACCCAATGTAACAAGAAGCTCACTTCGGATACAAGAAATGGTCTTCTTGTCACGTTGAGCCTTCTCCTGTTGTAGTATTGGGTACATCCACGTTCCCTCTATGGAATCATTCCCTCGGCTTGTATCGATTACTCCCCCCTTGCTCTATTAGTCCCTAAGATTTTCTCAAGATAATTATACTTCTTGACTTTGAAAAGAATGAAGGAAAATGGTGGCATGAATCTTTCTCTTTCAAAAAAATAAATAAACAAAAAGAAAGGAAGGAAGAAAGAAAAAGGTGTGCTATGCACTGTGTATACATTTTCTTTTATAATTGATGTCTATTTGCTTTTGTACCATACAAAACTTGAAATAATTAGGAGTGGCAAATGTTACCATCTTCAAAAAAAAAAAAAATTAGGAGTGGCAATGGGGCGGGGCAGGGTGGAGCGGGTTGAGCCCTTTCCCTGCCAAAGTTTTGCCCTGCCCCGCCCCGCCCCGCCTCGCCCCATTTGGTCTTTGTCAAGTTTCAGCCCCGCCCCGCCTTGCCCCGTTTTGACTCGCCCCGCCCCACTTAAATTACCTTTTAAGTTATTATTTTTTATTTTTTATCGTCAAAATTGAACTTTTCTTTTAACTTTTAATCCATTTAACATATCTCTAACTTTTTTTCTATTGAAATTTTCAAATTTGATGATTTTGTAGTTACTTGAAGAAATTGAAGCTTTTAAAAAATTTGTAGTATTTCAAAAGTATTACGTATTTACTATATTAATTAATAGCTTAAATAGCCAATAGTGGAACAATATTTTCATTATTTCCTCAACTTAATCATGAAATAAGAAAATAGTGGAAAAAAAACAAGTAAAATTATTGGGCCTCTATGTTGCCCCGCCCCGCCCCGTTTAACCGTTGACCCGCCTGCCCCGTTTAGTGCTTTGCCCCGCCCCGCCCCGCCCCAATTGCCATCACTAGAAATAATGAAAGAGCCATTTTGTAAAACTTAGATGTTCTGTTATGCATCTTCTCTTCCCCTTTGATAGAGCAAAGAAAGAAAAGGTTTTCAGATATATAGACTCTCCAAGTGATTACAACCAAATTTTCTTTATAGTTTCTTGTTCAGGTTTGAGCGCTAAAAGAGTATAAGGAGAATTTGGCGTGAAGCATCACAGCACAGCTTCCAAAACTAGATAATTTCAGAACAAGTCGTAGTATACTATTCATTCAAAATAAAAGTATAAAAACCAAAAGACGATTAAAGTTGGAAGGGGGGGAGAGAGACCTTAGCAATGACTTCAGCAGTTTCTTTGAAATCAATACATCTAGAAACATTAGATTTTGCCAAGAACTCATCGATGAGGCGAATTCCAATGTTATAACCCCTGTAAATTCAGTTAAACAAATTTAGTTTAGTTAATTAGTAATAGTAAAGTACAATTAGAATGAAAATGCTTACATTTGATCAAGCTGCTTGTTGACCTCGTCAACCTCCTCCAGATCGGTAAGCAGTTGGCGTACGATCGCACCGTACGTTAGGGTAAAAAGTTCTGCATTCACTCGTTCAACGTTGGCGAATATGGCATCTCCCGATCTCGGACCAACTGGTGCCATATTTCAGCTGACTATACAGTTCCCAGATTCTCGTTTTCGATTTTTTGTGGAACTAAATGTCAGGCCCCTTCGTCCAGCAGCCACTTTTAACACTGGTATTTGGTTTGAGGCCACTATTTTCTTTGGTCTTACACTAGAGGCCACTTTTGAGCCTTTACTAAATAAATATTGACTTTCATTGACCGAAGTTCAGTCCATACGGCCCCTGGACTGAAGTTCCAGACTGAACTTCAGTCCATATGGCCATGGACTGAACTTCAGTCCATGGTATGGCCATGGACTGAAGTTCAATCCTTAAAAATGGAACTTCAGTCCATGGCCATACTATGGACTGAAGTTCAGTCCATAGCCATATGGACTGAAGTTCCATCTTAAGGGCTGGACTGAACTTCAGTCCATATGGCCCTGGATTGAAGTTCAATCTTTAAGGACTGAACTTCAATCCGGCCTATGGACTGAAGTTCGCAAAAGTGGCCACAAACTAAATATTTTAGTATTAGTGGCCTGTGCCCAAAGACCAGTGGCAAAAGTGGCCTTTCGTGCACTTTTCCCGGTTTGATGGCATATTTGGTAAAAATTTCGTCGGCCAAAGTGCACAAAGGCCACTATTGGCGGTTTGATGTTAGTGTGAGGCCATTTTTTTTATTGGTTTTACATAAGAGACCACTTTTTGGAACTTTAATCCTTTTAGGTTGAACTTCACGCAAGTTCAGCTCACAAGGGTTGAAGTTCAACTTCAGCCCACCACAAGGGTTGAAGTTCAACTTCAGCCCATCACAAGGGTTGAAGTTCAACTTCACTCCACAAGGGTTAAAGTTTATGCATCTATGCTTAAAAGTTCAGCCCTTACGGATTGAAGTTGAAACTTCATAATTTAGGCATGAAGTTTTGAACTTCAGCTCAAAAAGATTGAAATTCCAAAATATGGCCTCTCATATAAGATCAATAAAAAAGTGGCTTCAAACTAAATACTAGTGACAAAAGTGGCATGTGGGCAAAATTTTTACAATTTCGTCAATTTAGTATCGGGCCACTTTTTACTTGATTTTACAAAAGAAGCCACTTTTCAAACTTCAGTTTTTACGGGCTGAATTGAAGTTTATACATTCTATATCTAGAAGTTCAATTTTTGTGGGATGAAGTTGAACTTCATACCTTCAGGTATGAAGTTTAGCCCACAAGGTCGGAAACTTAGCCCACAAAGATTGAAGTTCCAAAAAGTGGCTAAAAACTAAATATATTAAAAAAAGTGACTACAACTGTAAGGGAGAGCCAAAAAGTGGCTATTTGTGTACTTTCCCCGGATAATTGCAGAACTATGACTGCATAGCCAATTGTTTGCCTTTTTTTTATCTCAATTACGGTGTAGCAAAAATGACCTCCATTTAGTTTAATGGATACATTTCATATAGAAAATACGCCTATGAATCTTATAATGACGTGTGGTATCCCTTCCTCCTTTTTCTTTGTCTAAAAGTCTGGTCTAGACAGCACTTGTCTCACACCTCTTTGCACGTTCCCCCAGTTAATTATCTTGAAGTATTCGCTAGGAAACACTTGCCCTCGACTCTAATATCCCATTTAGTTGCCATAAAATTTAGGTTAAGCGACATTTGCACTCGGGCCCTTCCCCTAATCTCCTATTTAATTGCCTTGAAATCTAGTTAGGCAGCACTTGCCTCAACCACTTCCCCCAATCTTTAGGCAGCACTTATTATCGACTCCTTCCTACATTGTCCCAGCTAATTTCTTTGAAGTCTAGCCTAGGCAGCACTTTCTCCTCACTTTTTCCCAATCTTCCAAAAAATTGCAGTCTAACCTAAGCAGCACTAGTCCCACCCTCGACCTCTTCCAACGTTCTCCCAGCTAATTACTTTGAATAGTTGCCTAAAAAGAAAAAAAATGGAAGATTATTTTTCTAAAAGCATGGACAAACACTATCAACTAGTCAAAATGGGGCACACGGAGTGAAATCTTTTGAAATCCCATTCTCTGTTTCCTTTTTAGGGTCAAGCCGGCTCGCGTAGAGAGATCTTGACAAAGATTCCTAAAAATGGCGTCAACGTATTTAAGTTTGGTCCCAGTTAACAAATTTTTAAAAAAACTAACCACCGACTCATTTTTATATGAGAAAAGATGATTTTGCCCTTGTATGATGTTGTTGTGAATCTCTCTCATTCCGCCATCGCTCTCTGCATCTCTAATACATAACCTGTTCTTTCCTTCTGCGTTTTTATGATTTTTTTTCTCATAATCCAACTCATGTGTTTCCCCAAACCCTTATTGCGTCATGATATATTAACAAGGGTTGCTTATTTACAAGACTTCAAGGCAATTTAGTTGGACGTGGGTTGAAGAGGTCGATGGCAAGTGTAATCTTGCCAAGACTTCAAGGCACTTTAGTTGTGAGATGGGCTGAAGGGGTCAAGGAAAAATGTTGCATATTTTTCAAGATTTCAAAAAGAAAAATAGTTGGACACGGGAGGAATGGGTCGAGGATAAGTGTTTCCCTGCCAAGACTTTGTAACAGTTTAATTGGGAGAAAGGGATGAAGTGGTCGATGACAAGTGTTGCTTATTTGCCAAGATTTCACGACAATTCAATAAAAGACTGGGGGATGGGATCAAGGGCAAATGCTGTCCCACCAAGACTTCAAGATAATTTAATTAATACTATAATTTATGGGCTAAATTGTTCAAATTGATAATTAATGGTCGAAGTAAGAAATGTAAAATAGAGATTATCTCTATTTTTTGTGAACTTTTGAGCTTTTAGGGTTGAATTTATTGTTATTATAGTTTAAAATTCAGATGAAAGGGAATAAAGTGGGAGAGAGAACGTGCGTCATTAATTAAGATGAAAGGAAAAATTAAGTGGGAGAGAGAACATGTGTCATTGATTAAGTTTTGAGGGTATTTTGTCCAAAATTTGTTCATTTAAATAGGGGATGATTATTTTTGTCAAACCATGTTAAGTGTGGCCAAAACTGAAAACCATTCATTCAGGTGTCACAATTCTGTCATTTTTTGGGTAAAGATTTGGGTGATTTACAAACATGGGTGAATTATAGATTTGGGCACAAACGTACCTGGTCTTGAAAACATAAGTATTTTTTTCATGGTCTTGAGAATATAAGCACTTTACGATTAAATGAAGCTGAAAGTACAAAAATACCCTTACTAATAGAGAACTTCTCGTGATTAGAAAAATGCCATCGACCATTTTTTGAAGCCGTAATTATAAAAATACCACCGCACCTTTTTACATCCGAAATTACAAAAAGGCCACTGCTCCTACACAGCAGAAAACAATGCCAACCCGGTTATATTTCACGTCCATTTTATGAATAAATAACATCAAATTGTCATCGTTTCGCTCATATACAATCCGTCTGTGTTTCACGTCTATTTTGTGAACAAATAAGGTCAAATCGGCATCATTTCGCTCATATACAAAAATCAAAGCAAAACAAAATATAAGACCAATCCGACGTCATTTCTTCATACAATAAGCAAAAATCATGTTCGTTTTGTGAAGAAATGATGCCAAATCGGCCTTACTTTAATGATTCACAAAAAATACCTTCAAGTGCTTATATATTTAGAAATAACGACAATTCGAGTGTATTTATCCATATATTGTGTCCGTTTTATGAAGAAATGAAGCCAAATTTGCCTCACTTCACATATTCATAAAAAAGACCTTCAAGTACTTATATATTTAGATTAGAAATAACGACAATCCGGCTGTGTTTATACATATGTTGAACGAAATATTAAGTACATTTTGCAAATAAATGAATCCAAAATCGTCTTCACTTCATTCATCCATAAAAATACATATGAAAATATAAAATAATGATAATCCATCTGCATTTATTT
Organism: Petunia x hybrida; assembly: GCA_037355625.1. Taxonomy (NCBI): domain Eukaryota; kingdom Viridiplantae; phylum Streptophyta; class Magnoliopsida; order Solanales; family Solanaceae; genus Petunia; species Petunia x hybrida. The sequence goes on from JBBBVM010000484.1 coordinate 7,183,862, forward strand.
AACAAGTGAGCAGAATTATTATATCTATTTTACAAGTAAGTGATGCCAAATCGTCATCACTTTGCACAGATACAAAAATTCAAAGTAAAATAAAACAATGTCAATCCGACATCATTTGTCCATTTTAGTTTACAAACACATTACTCCAAATCGTCATCGTCAAATTCATCCAGCCATCATCATTGTTGTGTCGCCATCACGGAACCACCATTGGGCAGCCCCCAACATCCACACAACTACTTCAGCACAACCATGGCATCGCCACCGCCATCGTAGCGTCTCCAACACTGCTGCAACAAAGCAGCTTCACCATCCAAGGCTCAAACAAACCAAATACAATCCCATCGTAGCAATGCTCCATCACCACCAAGGTTAGCTCCACTACCATAGCTCACATCACCATTTTCACAACATCAACGAGCCACCAATGCAGCATCTCAATCGCCTAACCATTATCACTACTGTTTCCACGTTCAAGTCGTAATAAGCAATATTTTCCGGGAAAATACTGGAGTCACCAAAATTTAACAATTGAATTCGTAAACCACCGCCGCCGGCGAAACAATCCTCCTCCGACCTATGCTCCACCGTTGTCATCCACGACAATGACCGTAAACCTAACGACGATAATTCATCAAACCTTTATGCTACCTTCGACGACGACGTCGTAGTTGACGATGATGACTTAAAAAATGACGGATCACTGCCTCCGTTACTCAAACGCTTCCCAAAAGACTCCGGCGGTGGTTCCAACTATGACGTGGCATCAATCTCCGGCACGATGATTGTTAAAACTGATAAAAGTTGTGATACAGTGGAGTTAGTGGTAGTTGTGGTGGGGTTAGGGTTTGGTGTATCGAGAGAGAAAGTGGATCTGTAGAGAGAGAAAATGGTGAATGTCAAATAATTGTAGACAAGTGCTTAAAGGGTAGAAGTGGAAATATTTTTAAAAGTACTCAAAAAGTGTTTACACTTTAAAGACCACAAATAAATAGTTCGCCAAAAAAAGACCAGGCACTAAAATGTTGATTCCACATTAAAAAATGTATAGTAATAGGATAGCAGGCATACACATTTTTAGTTCTGATAGGAAAACTCTTTAATTTTTAGCCATATGTCAGACAAACGTCTTAATGATTGTCAGGCATCACTTGACTCTGGAATGGCAATCATTAGGAATTTTTCCTGGTGACTTCTAACGACTATCATTAGCTTGTCTAGCGTTGAGCTAAAATTTTAAGAGTTCTTTTCGAACAGCCAGGAATGTTGGAGCGGCACCAGATATGTTCACTGAGCGCAAAACTTGTAAAGACAGAGATGATTTTGGGGAAAGTGCACGAAAGGCCGCTTTTACCACTGGTCTTTGGGCACAGGCCACTAATACCAAAATATTTAGTTTATAGCCACTTTCGCTTAAAGGATAGAACTTCAGTCCAGGGGCCGGATTGAAGTTCAGTCCTTAAAGACAGAACTTCAGTCCAGGGCCATGTTGACTGAAGTTCAGTCCTTAAAGATTGAACTTCAGTCCAGGGCCATATGGATTGAAGTTCAATCCTTAAAGATAGAACTTCAGTCCAGGGCCATGTTGACTGAAGTTCAGTCCAGTCCTTAAAGATGGAACTTCAGTCCAGGGCCATATGGACTGAAGTTCAATCCTTAAAGATGGAACTTCAGTCCAGGACCATATGGACTGAAGTTCAGTCCTTAAAGATGGAACTTCAGTCCAGGGGCCGTATGGACTGAACTTCAGTCAATGATCAGAACTTAAGTCAATGATCAGAACTTAAGTCAATGTTTAATTAGTAAAGGTCCAAAAAGTGACCTCTAGTGTAAGACCAAATAAAATAGTGGCCTCAAACCAAATACCGGTGTTAAAAGTGGCTGCTGGGCAAAATTTTTGCGATGATTTTGGAACTTTTAAACCCACTTTGTCAAGCTATAACACCTTTGGGCTCATTAAGTAAAATTTTTACATAAATAGCCCCAATACTACAATATAGTAGTAACTCCTTATGACACAAGTCATGGCAAGTCTTTTCTATACACCATCACTTTCTAATGGATGATCTTGCCACAAGTCATAGCAAATTATCGGGACTTTAATTTAAACTCTCAAGTCTTGGCAACACAAGTGATTTACCCTGATTCGTTATAGCACTATTTTTTTTAAAAAAAAAATTATCAACATATTTTTGCTTCAAAATTGGTCTAGATCAACTCCAAATTACTTCAGATGACTTTTAAAAGATATACCTACTTTTTCAAGTTCAACCCAACAATATTGTTCCACAAAAATTAATATATCCACTTTCTCAAGATCTACTCAATGATTTTCAATGATCGGATTCAATCCAAATCATCCACGTTGTTAAGTTTAACCAACAATGATGTTTTACAAAAATTATGTATATATTTATCAAATTCAACCAAACAGTTATGTACTATAATTTTCGATAATCAAATCAATGTCACCCAAAATAAGTAGTGAATTATATTTATTGAAAGAAGAAGTATGAAAGAGAAGTTCTAGCGGAGGACAAAAAATAATAAAAAAAATTAATAGAAAAAAAAAAGGATAATGGGTGATCTCAAAGAGTCACCAGGCTAAAGTGTTGAACTAACCAAACAAAATGTGTCGAAAATTGAACTGAAAAATTAAATTTTAGGGTACAATTTTCTAAGTTGTGGCTAAATATTAAATACATTGTGAGACACTAGCTATACCATAAATAATAGCCCTAATAGTGGCTACCCGGTGTCATTTCCACCTCATTCTGTTAAGGAAACCAAACTTTTACCGTTTGATTTCTTGTTTCTTATGATAGGTGTATCAATACTCAAAGAATAAAGCTTATCTTTCAGAGTTAACACAGAGATTGAATGAGGCGAAAGCTTTTCGTATTTTTTCTTAAAATTATTTCCACCGTAAAATAATGAGCTTTACTTTTAGCCATGTAATTGAGAACTCCGAGCTAACACTACAACTGAACATATGCAAAAGCAATTTGCTAAACCAAACTAATGTATATCCGTCCCTATGAGACCTAACTTGCTTGAAATCAATTCAGACGTAGTTGCTATTTATTTTCTTTAGCATATACTATTGTAGTGGAGAAAACAGAAAATTGATATATAAATTAAGGACACTATATACCGCTTAGAGCGAGAAGCTCCGCCTCTCTCTCTAAAACCCCTCCACTCTTCTAGCTCATTAACTCCACCTTCCTCTTCTCCAATGACCTCCGACTGTACATACCCTAATCTTACACCTTTAATTCCTCCTGAACCACCAGATTCTCCCATTAATACAGATCAACCTCAAAAATTCAATCAAACCTACCTATTGTGATAAATTGCTACAATAATCAGGCGTGACGAACATCCTCCCATCCACACTACTCTACCAATCACTTGCCCAACCTCACATGCAACAACTGTAATCACCTAAGTTTGGCACGAAAATTTTAAAAAATCTTGAAATATGGTGTTTATTTTTCTGTGATCTTACCTATTTTTCCTATATGTTTATCCTATATTTTTAGCTATTTTAGTTGTTCAATTAGGTGGAGAAAAATGAAAAATATATATATTTTAGTGTGTTTAATGTCTAATTGTAAAATTTGTGTAACTAAAATGTTTGTGTGATTTATTTATGTTTGTTAGTATATAATTAATTAGTAAATGATAAGTGAAGTGAATAGGACTAAAGATTTAGGTTGGTTTAAAAGGCCATCAGGTTATTGGAATGTTCAGAAAATGAGTGGCCCAAAAGAGATGTTGGCTTGTCGGCCCATATGCCTAGACCCGGCCCACTTTCTACATATATAAACCCCCAACCCAAAAATATCTTCATTTTCTTATTAGCTTCACATGTTGGCGAAGCCCCGGTAATTTTTCTCCAGCCCGCCAGAGAAATTAAACCGTAGTTGCTCCGCCACAGCTCCGCCATTCGGTCACCGGCGCCGGTGGCTGGAAAATACAAACCTTACATCTCTGACTCCTTTTCGCCTCCTCTTTCTATTCCCACAATTATTTTCACTAAAAAAACTCACCAATTTTTATAGATCGGGTTTGGACAGTCAAGAATTTTCCTTTCTTTTTTTTTTCTTCCGTTTTCACTAAGGTTAAAGCCCTTGGCTTCCCTTATTCCAGGTCGTGTGTAATCACGAGCCCAAAACAAAGGAAATCAATAGTCTTGGCTCGTGGTGATGGCGGAGATGGTGATGATGCAGTAGTGGAATCGAGGCAGCGGCGTGATGGCGTAGCCTGGGCAGTGGCGTTTGTGGATGGGTTAGAAAGAAAAATTCAAAATGTTTCTCTTTATTTCATTTTTCGTATTTGTTTACTGTTATAGATTAGCCATAGTTTAATTCGTGATGTACGAAAAACTACGAAAGTGAAGAACAAGATAAAAAGCAAGACGTAATTTAAATAAAACAAGAATTGCAACTAGGAACTAGTCTAGTTACCTTCTTGTTGGAGTCAAAAGACACCTATATTTTGCAAACTTTCCTCAAGATTATTATGAATCTTGCAAAAGGTTTGATCAAAGAAAAAATATTCAATTAGGTTCACCAAAAGAACAAGTCTCCAAAGGTTTGTGTTTTGAGAGAAAACTCACATCTATATTCTAAATAATGTAAGGTAATGAAATAAAGACCTAAGTGTGGTATTATAGATTTTCTCCCACACGTCTAAGTGTTTTAAAAGTAGCCCCTAGTTGGCTAATTAAATAAGACCACGCATGGCCAATAAAATAAGACAGTCTAAAAAACTAGTCAAATTCTCGTTGCTTCAGGTAGCAGGTGGGCGGTCCGCCCTGGGAGCAATCTTCTGATGGGCGTACCGCTCTAGGCTGAGGGCGCTCTACCCTGAAAAATTCAGATAGTTCATAATTCGACACTTAGTCAATTATTGGAGGAAATAGTGGTGGACGCTCGGCCTAGGACCATGGGCGGTCCGCCCTGAGAAGTCCAAAGAGCTGGAGGTGCTGGGAAGCTCTGGGGCACTCTACATTGGCTCTAGGGCGGTCCGCCCTCACAGGTGCTGCAACAAATGATCTTCAAATCGTCTCCGAAACTCTCTTCATCCAAGCTCTTCCAAACCAAGTGTAGATGCACATCTTGAACATCCTTTGCTTGGCTTTGTGTAAATGGTCTTGAGAGCACTTGATTAGTCTGGATTGCATCATCCTCTCCTTCTTGAGAAGATTTCGTCCTTGAAATCACAACATCATCTACCACAGTATCAATACCTGCAACACAAGGAGTCAAGTCAGCAATATTAAAAGTATTGGAGACATTGTACTCACATGGTAAGTCGATCACATATGCATTATTGTTGATCCTGGACAACGCTTGGAACGGTTCATCTCCTCTTCGTGCCAACTTCCCTTTTCTATGGCTCGGGAACCTCTCCTTTCAGAAATGCACCCAAACCCAATCACCTTTCTTCAACTCCAGCTTCTTTCTCTCTTTGTTCTTCTTGGACGTCACCTTAGCATAGGCTTCCTCCAAGCTTTTCCTCACCTTAGCATGAAGCTCAAGCAACGTTGCTGCCCTGCTCTTACCTTCAAGACTAGAAACTGCATCTCTAGGCAAAGGAGTAAGATCAAGTGGAATAAAAAAATTAAGACTATATACGCACTCAAATGGAGTCATGCTTATCATTCTATGCAAAGTACGGTTATATGCAAACTCTATGAGTGGCAACCTATCAACCCACGTCCCCGCCTTACCTTTGGTCATAGGTTGAAGTAGAGCTCCCAAGGTTCGGTTCACTACCTCAGTTTGTCCATCCATCTGAGGGTGGTGGGACGTAGAAAACAACAACTTGGTGCCAAGAGCAACCCACAAACATTTTAAAAAATGGCTAAGGAACTTAGATCCCTATCACTAACAATTGTACGAGGCACACCATGCAGCTTTAACACATTATCAATAAATAAAAAAGCAACATGTTGTGCATCATCACACTTCTTATAAGGAATAGAGTGTGCCATCTTGGAAAATCTATCAACGACAACATAAATGCCGTCATGTCCCCCTCTAGACCATAGAAACCCCATCACGAAGTCCATAGAAATATCCACCCACGGGCTAGTAGAAACAGACTAGGGTGTGTACAAACCATGTAGACTCGACCTCGACTTAGCCCTCTTGCAGTCTAAGCAAGCACTACAAAAGCGCTCCACATCACCCCTCATCTTAGGCCAATGAAACTTCTCTCCTAGAATGGGTGAAGTCTTGTCCACCCCAAAGTGACCTATCAAGCCCCCACAATGTGCTTCATGCACCAACAGCTCTCTCCATTATACATACTCTCCCATTCTTAAAATATTGCCATTTACCCATTGGTACTTGTCAACCCGCTCTCCACTCATAATGGCATCATAGATGCCCATAAGTTTCTGGTCATGCTCATACATCAATTTGATGCTCTCAAAACCCATTAGCCTAGAAGCAAGAGTGGTAGCTAAGGTAAACTTTCTAGAAAGTGCGTCGGCTAGGACATTCTCCTTTCCCTTCTTGTAATAAATTACATAAGAGAAACTCTCAATGAACTCTACTCACTTGGCATGCCTCCTATTCAACTTCTCTTGGCCTCTCACATGCTTGAGTGACTCATGATCACTTCTAATGACAAACTCCCTAGGCCAAAGATAGTGCTGCCAATGGGCTAAACCTCTCACTAGGGCATATAGATCCTTATCATACGTGAGTAATTCAAGGCTGCACCTTAGGTTTCCCATCTTGCATGAGAACACCTCCAATCCCAGCCCCTGAGGCATCACACTCAATTTCAAATGCCTTATTGATGCAGGGAAAATAGGAAGCTATTAAGGAAAGGTAAAAGCGAGACGTGGCTCGAACGAATAACCCAAGTAGCACCGAAGAACTTGTTTCGATACACCTCAGGAGATTGTCAAGAAACACCTACACTAGGAAACTACCCTCGAGTCACACGAGGAACCCGCAAGTAGAATGATCGGAGAGGGGTTGAAGTTCATCTAGAATCCACTAGAAGAAAACAAGTCCCAAACTAAAGGGTTTCATTCAACACCAAAGAGCATTGCTTAAGTTTCATCTTTGTTCAAAATAAGCTAAGTAATGAAAATAGACTAAGCTAGGTTATTTATAGGTTTTGCCAAGCTTTAATGAAAGGTCTAATATGCCCACACATTAGGCTTTAAGTTAAAAGACCACGCAGGGCCAAAAGAGTCATTAAATACTCAAAATCTCGCCCTTCAGCAATCCGGGCGGAGCTCCCCATTTTTAGGCGGAGCGCCCGCCGTTTTGATCAGTGGGGTGGGCTAGGCAGAGCACCCAACCCCTGCGCGGAGCGCCTGGTTGCAGGCTTCTCAGGGTGGAGCGCCTGGTGGCTTAGGCGGGGCGCCTGAGCCTTGATCATCCGGAATGGCTTTCAATCGCTTCCATCTTCGAGTCCTTTCCTCTCCAAGTATAAATGCACCTCTTGGACCTTCTTGGCTTGACTCCGAGTGAAGGGTCTCGTGACGGATTGCCCGGAATCATCCTCGCCTTCTTGGGAAGATTTCGTCCTCGAAATCCAAGCATCATCACCCTCGGCTCCATCATCTCCTACATCAAGAGGAGTCAAGTCAGAAACATAAAAAGTGTTAGAGACATTATACTCACTTGGCAAGTCGACCACATAGGCGTTGTTGTTGATCTTTGAAAGCACTTGGAAAGGTCCATCTCCTCGGGGTGCCAACTTCCCTTTCCTAAGGTTTGGAAACCTCTCTTTGCGGAAGTGCACCCACACATAGTCTCCCTTCTTGAGTTCCACCTTCTTTCGTCCCTTGTTTTTCTTGGAGGCCACCTTTTCATAAGCTTCCTCCAAGTTCTTCTTCGCCTTAGCATGGAGTTCAACCAAAGCCTTAGCTCGGGTTTTACCTTCAAAATTAACAACCATTTCCCTTGGCAAAGGGGTTAGATCAAGAGGAAACAAGGAGTTAAAACCATAAACACACTCGAATGGAGTCATGCCAATCATTCTATGCAAAGTGCGGTTATATGCAAACTCCATAAGAGGTAGCTTATCAATCCAAGTCCCACCCTTACCTCGGGTCATAGCTCTAAGGAGAGCACCCAAAGTTTGGTTCACCACCTCGGTTTGCCCATCAGTTTAAGGGTGGTGGGACGTAGAGAACAAAAGCTTGGTGCCAAGGGCACCCCACAAACTCCTCCAAAAATGGCTAAGGAACTTAGTGTCCCTATCACTTACAATGGTTTGAGGCACACCATGCAACTTTAACACATTTTCAATGAACAAAGAAGCAACATGTTGTGCATCATCACATTTTTTACATGGAATGCAGTGAGCCATCTTGGAGAACCTATCCACGACAACATAAATGCTATCATGTCCCCCCTAGTCCGTGGTAATCCCATAACAAAATCCCTAGATATATCCATCCACGGGCTAGTAGGTACGGGGAGAGGGGTGTACAAACCATGGGGGTTCGATTTGGACTTAGCATACTTGCACTCAAGGCAAGAATTGCAAAGTCTCTCAACTTGCGTCCCCATTTTAAGCCAATGGAATTGCTTCATAAGAATGGCCAAGGTTTTATCCCTACCAAAGTGACCCATGAGTCCTCCACAATGTGCTTCTTGCACAAGTAATTCTCTCCATGAGGACTCGGGTATGCACACTCTACCATTTTTAAAGATATAGCCATTAACCCATTGGTACTTCTCAACTCTTTCTCCTTTCTCAAGAGCTTCATGAATGCTCTTTAGCTTAGGGTCATGAGCATACATCAACTTGATGCTCTCAAAACCCATGAGCTTGGAGGCAAGAGTAGTGGCAAGAGCAAACTTTCTAGAAAGTGCATCCGCCATAACATTGTCTTTCCCTTTTTTATATTGAATGACATAGGGAAAAGACTCAACGAACTCTACCCATTTGGCATGCCTCTTGTTCAACTTCTCTTGGCCCCTAAGATGTTTGAGTGACTCATGATTACTCTTAATCACAAATTCTCTAGGCCAAAGGTAATGCTCTCACTAGGGCATACAACTCCTTGTCATACGTAGAGTAGTTCAAGAAGGCACCCTTCAATTTTTCACTAAAGTAGGCTATGAGTTTTCCATCTTGCATTAAAACACTACCAATTCCCACCCCCGAGGCATCACATTCAACCTCAAATGCCTTTCCAAAATCGGGCAATTGCAATAGAGGGGCGGTACTCAACCTACTTTTCAATTCTTGGAAGGCCTTCTCTTGAGGCTCTCCCCACACAAAAGGTTTGTCCTTCTTCACCAATTCAGTGAGTGGAGTGGCAATGGAGCTAAAGTCTTTCATAAATTGTCTATAGAAACTAGCAAGACCATGAAAGCTCCTCACTTGAGTCACGGCAGTAGGAGTAGGCCAATCACGAATGGCCTCTACCTTGGACTCATCCACTTCCACTCCTTGGGAACTCACAACAAACCCAAGAAAGACTACCTTTTCAACACCAAAGGTACATTTTTTAAAATTAGCATAGAGATTTTCGGCTCTCAACACTTCAAGCACTTGCTTTACATGATTCACATGGTCGTCTAATGAATTGCTATATATCAAAATATCATCAAAGTAGAGGACCACAAATTTGTTGATGAATGGCTTCAACACATGATTCATTAGCCTCATGAAAGTACTAGGTGCGTTGGAGAGGCCAAAGGGCATCACCAACCATTCATATAGACCAAACTTGGTCTTGAATGCGGTTTTCCATTCATCCTCGGGTTTCATTCGGATTTGATGGTAACCGGACCTATGGTCTATCTTTGAAAAGATGCTAGAACCACTAAGCTCATCGAGCATATCATCTAAACGAGGTATGGGATGTCGATACATTACCGTGATCTTGTTGACCGCTCGGCAATCCACACACATCCTCCATGTGCCATCTTTCTTTGGGACAAGAATGACGGGCACGTCACACGGACTCAAGCTCTCTCTCACCAAGCTTTTTGTAAGCAATTCATCCACTTGCCTTTGCAACTCCTTCGTATATTCGGGATTGCTTCTATAGGCCGGCTTGTTTTGAATTTGGGCTCCCGGGACAAAGTCAATTTGATGTTCAATACCCCTCAAGGGAGGTACACCATCGGGCATCTCATCCGGAAACATGTCTCCAAAAACCTTCAAAACACTTTCAAGAGCACTAGGCAAAGGGTTAGAAGAATAATCAAATTCGGAAGTAAGAATCATACCTTTGTGCACTAGGAAAATGAGTAGTTTGTTACCATCATTCCATTTCAAAAGCTCACCCGGTTGCATCATGGCACAAATGCTACCGGTAGAAGATGGTGGAGTCACCACCAAGCTCTCGGCCAAAGGACTAGTCTCAACAACCGACTTAGCCTTTGCCGCTTCCCTCAATTCCCTCATTCGCCTATAGTCATCACTTACTTGCTTGGGCGACAAGGGTTTGAGCACAAACTTTTTCCCTTCATGCTTGACCGTATAAGTGTTGACACGGCCATCATGAATCACATGTCGATCAAATTGCCAAGGCCTACCGAACAATAGATGGCAAGCTTGCATAGGCACCACGTCAAACATGTGTTCATCCACATAGTTCCCCATTTTGAATTTAATCATTACTTGCTTCACCACCTTTAGTTCCCCACACTCACTAAGCCATTGCAAACGATAAGGATTGGGGTTTTTCAAAGTGGGTAATTTCAATTGGGAAACTAGTGTTTGACTAACAACATTGGCACAACTTCCCGAGTCAATAATCATTGAACAAACAACACCTATGACTCGGCATCGTGCATGGAAGAGGTTTTCTCTTTGCAAGGTCTCACTATCCTCCACAAACATAGCACCAAGACTCCTCCTCACAACAAGGAATGCATGCGGATCATCATCCTCAACCGTATCCTCCTCTACATCAACCTCTTCATCCATCTCTACTCCCTCATCCTCTGGTTCACTATCTTGCTCATACACCAATTCACCTACCACAACCATAGTCTTTCGAGTAGGGAAATCTTTGGCAATATGACCATACCCTTTACACTTATAGCATTGAGTAGAAGTAGAAGTAGGATTACTCAAGTGAGTTTTAGTGTTACCTCCCACATGTGGTGTAGACTTCTCATATGGCTTCTTCACTTCTTTGCTAGCACTTGCACCACTTGCACTTGGAAATCTTGCATTTGGAGGCTTCCACTCTTTTGGTTTACTTATGGGAGTAGGAGTGCTACTCTTGTAACGAGTGGACTTCTCTTCCTTTAGCCATTTTTCGGCTTCAACCGCGGCATTGTATAGCTCATAGTGGTCATCATACTTGTGAAACTTCAATTGAGAGGCTATGTCTCGGTTCAAACCACTTCTAAATCGAATCACGGCTGGTTCTTCTTCTTCCGCATCCAAATCTAAGGTCATCTGGAGTTGTTCAAACTCATTGAAGTACTCCCCAACCGTCTTCTAGCCTTGCTTCAACTGATAAAGACGTTTGTATTGGTCTACACGATATTGGTGAGTCAAGTATTTTTCATCCATCACACGGATCAATTCACCCCAAGTAACATTGATGGCCATAGCATTTCTCCTCCTATTTCTCTTGGACGATTCCCACCAAGTAGAAGCAAAGGATTCAAAAGAAGATATAGCATATTTGTCCTTCTTCTCCTCGGTCATATCATTGGTGTCAAACACTCTCTCCATAGACAACTTCTATTCAATGTACTCAACCGGGTCACTACTCCCTTTGAAGGAAGGAATAGTAAGCTTCACACTATTGAGATTGTTGTTTCACGACCCCCTTGGTAAGGCTCCGGTCGGCCTCCAAAGTTGTCTCCATAACCACCATAATCCCTTCTAGCATTTCTTCCAACATTCCCCATGGGTTGATCTCGATCTCGGTCTCTACCCCTATTCAAGTTCCATCCCCAATTCATGGCTCCCCTAGGTTGATAATGAGCATCATACTCACCATCACCATACTCTTCCTCCTTCCCTTCTTGAGCTTCTTCAACTTGCTCAAGAGGTAGAACATTTCGAATGGGTTCCGGAAGTGGGACATTCCTTTGGGGATTGCCCAGAAGGTGGGGGTTGCCCAATAGGTGGGGAATGCCCACTCGTTGGAGATTGCCCAACACTTGCTCTCATTTAGCAATTTCATCTTTTTCCTTTTGTTGCCTAAGCAACTCAATAACTTGTTCCGGGGTAAAGGTTGAGCTACTCGTACCTTCACCGGCTTCAAGGTGGACACTCGGGGTCCCCTTCTCAACTTGGACACTCGGGGTCCCTTGCTCAACTTGGGTACTTGAGGTCACCCTTTCAAGAGTTTCTATCTTTTGGCTCATAATATCCATTTTAGCAAGGATACTAGCCAAAGCATTCTTCCCAAAGTCTTCTGCTTCGTTGGCCATTGTACCTACAAAATGAGCAAACGTTAGTGAAATCACCTCACACACACCCTCGCTTGTGTTTCACTCGGTTCACTCGTTTAGTGGTGGTGGATATTTCACTCGAACTTGAATCTAAAAGCTTCACGTAGATGAACAACAATCCTTAACTCAATCAAACTATCCACAAGTCAAGTGTACTCCGGGGTGAGTGGAGTTTAAGTGACTCAATGGACGATAAGTACTTTAAAGTAAGGACTTGAGTCAAAAGGATCTACGAATCTTCTTGGAGTTCTACTCTCCAAACTAAGCACGAATTACCTAAAAGCTTCAAGGACTAGTGCCAATTAAGTAGGAAAGTTACTTAGATAAGCACTAGTTAGAGGTTAAGCAAACAAAGAAACAAGAAAACCTAGGAAAAACTACCCAAACCAACCTTCAGTGAACTAGGCGGAGCGCCTCAAAGTTCACCAGTAGAAGAGGTCAGGTGGAGCGCCCCAAGGTTGGGCGGAGCGCCTGTTCGTCGACCTTCAGGTCTTCAAATTCGTTGTTCTTTAATTTCAATCCAAATTTTGGATCGATTTCACCATGTTTTGCACAAATCCAAGGTACCCAAATTTGTATATTGTTATCTTCTTCAAACCCCAATGAATTTCACACCCAAACACCCAACAATCAATGCACAATCATCAATCAAGATTCAAAGTGGGTTTTCAAAAAGGGTTTCAAAAGTGGGTTTGATTCTTCAAATTTGATGTTATACAACTCCAAATCTCACAAAATTGGTATCAAATTGTTCATTTTTCAATATAGATCAAACCCCGATAATCAAATCCACAATCCAACAATCAATCAACCCAAGAATCAATCAAAATCATCAAGAACAAGGGTTTAAGAAATTGGGATTTTCAGATTTTCAATTCTTGCAATACCAATCCAAACTACGAGATTTAGCTACCCAAACGTCGGGTTTTCAACAAGGATCAATCTCCAATAACACCCATAACATGAATCAAACACATCAAAAAGTTATGTCAAATTTTTGGATTTTCAACTTTTTCATTTTTTTTTTTGTGTTTTCTTCTTTCTAATAACTTCAACAACAAGAAACTAAAAGAAAAGATACTAGGCACGAAGAACCAAGGGTCGGAGGTTTGTAGAAATAAAACCCGAGCCTTGCTCTGATACCAAATTGATGCAGGGAAAGTAGGAAGTGATAAAGTAAAGGTAAAAGCGAGACGTGGCTCGAACGAATAACCCAAGTAGTACCGAAGAACTTGTTTCTATACACCTCGGGAGATTGTCAAGGAACAACTACACTAGGCAACTACCCTCGAGTCACATGAGGAACCCACAAGTAGAATGATCGGGGAGGGGTTGAAGTTCATCTAGAATCTACTAGAAGAAAACAAGTCCCAAACTAAAGGGTTTCATGCAACACAAAGAGCATTGCTCAAGTTTCATCTTTGTTCAAAATAAGCTAAGTAATGAAAATAGACTAAGCTAAGCTATTTATAGGGTTTGCCAAGCTTTAATGAAAGGTCTAATATGCCAACACATTAGGCTTTAAGTTAAAAGATCACGCAGGGCCAAAAGAGTCATTAAACACTCAAAATCTCGCCCTTCAGCAATCCGGGCGGAGCGCCCTATTTTTGGGTGGAGCGCCCGCCATTTTGATCAGTGGGGTGGGCTAAGCGGAGTACCCAACCCCTGGGCGGAGCGCCTGGTTGCAGGCTTCTCAGGGTGGATTGCCTGGTGGCTTAGGCGGGGCGCCTGGGCCTTCTAGGCGGGGCGCCTGAGCCTTGATCATCCGGAATGGCTTCCAATCACTTCCATCTTCGAGTCCTTTCCTCTCCAAGTATAAATGCACCTATTGGACCTTCTTGGCTTCACTCCGAGTGAAGGGTCTCGTGACGGATTGCCCGACATCACTTATTAAAGTCTGGCAATTGCAACAATGGCGCAGTACTAAGCCTATGTTTCAGCTCTTGAAAAGCCTTCTCTTGAGGCTCTCCCCACAAAAATGGTTGGTCTTTCTTCACCAACTTAGTAAGTGGTGCTGCAACAGTGCTAAAGTCTTTCACAAAATGCCTATAGAAGCTAGTAAGACCATGAAAACTCCTTACATGAGACACAGTAGTAGGAGTTGGCCAATCTCTGATGGCTTCAACTTAAGATTCATCAACCTCTACACCGTCTGCACTAACAACAAAGCCCCGAACGACAACTCTTTGGACAAAAAAGACACACTTCTTAAAGTTATCATATAGCATTTTAGCCCTTAGCACTTCAAGTACTTGCCTCTGGTGTCCAACATGATCATCTAATGACTTACTATAAATAAAGATATCATCAATATAGACCACCACAAACTTGTTGATAAAAGGCTTGAGCACATGGTTAATCAACCTCATAAAAGTACTAGGTGCGTTGGAGAGACCAAAAGGCATCACCAACCATTCATATAGACCAAACTTGGTCTTGAATACGGTTTTCCACTCATTACCCGATTTTATAAGGATTTGGTAGTAGTCGGACCTAAGATCTATCTTTGAAAAGACACTAGAACCACTTAACTCGTCTAGCATGTCATCTAACAAAAAGATGTGATGACGATACTTTACCGTTATCTTATTTACTGCACGACAATCAACACACATCCTCCATGTCCCGTCCTTCTTTGGCAGAAGAATCACCGGCACGGCACACGGGCTCAAACTCTCACGAACCAAGCCTTTATTGAGCAGCTCATCTACTTGGCACTGCAACTCTTTAGTATCTTTCGGGTTGGACATGTAGGATAGTTTATTGGGATTTGGGATCCCGACACAAAATCTGTATGATGCTCAATTCCCCTCAAAGGAGGCAGCCCACTGGGCATGTCCTTGCGGTACATATCCTCAAAATCCTGCAAAACACCATCAATAACACTTGGCAAAGGGTTAGGTTTAGTAGCAACATCATCATTAGCAAAAAAAAATATACCCTTATGCACAAGACAAATAAGCATTTTCATGCCATCATTACCCCTCAAGTACTCACCAGGTTGGCACATACATTACCTGGCAGGGCTAGTGTAATAGCTTGATTTACAGCTGCAGGCTTGGTCTCCATGAGAGACTTAGCTTTAGTCACCTCTTTCATGCGCCTATAGTCATCACTTACCTGCTTAGGCGACAAGGGTTTGAGCGTAAAACTCTTGCCCTCCAACATGGCCATATACGTATTAGCTCGGTCATCATGTACCACAAACCTGTCATATTGCCAAGGCCTGTCCAACAATAGATGGCAAGCCTGCATTGGCATAACATCAAAGATGAGCTCATCTTGATAAGATCCAACCTTGAACTTGATCAAGACTTGATTCACCACCCTCAAGTCTCCACACTCACTCAACCACTGCAAACGGTATGGATGAGGGTATTTTAGGGTGGTCAGCTTCAAGTGTGACACCAACGACTGGCTCACCACATTAGTGCAACTACCAGAGTCAACTATCAAAAAACAAACTTGTCCCCTCACTCGACCCCTAGCATGGAACAAGTTCTCCCTCTGCACATCTTCCTCCTCCTCTATACTCATGGTGCTCAAATTTCTTCGCACCACAAGAAACATATGAGGCTCATCATCCTCTGCCACTTCCTCATCACCCTCAACTCGCTCGTCTCCATCATCTACCTCCTCATCGAGGTCACTTTCTTACCCACGCACTGTCCCATCATCCATAAGTATCATTATTTTATGAGTGGGACATTCTTTAGCAAAGTGCCCTTAGCCTTTACACTTGTGACACTGAAAAGAAGAAGCACTAAGAGTATCTAATTGAGTTTTAGAGTCACCTCCCGACTCCTTAGAGTCACTCCGAGGTGTACCCTTCTCAAAGGGCTTCTTCACCTCTTGACTTCCACTAGCGCTTGTCTTCTTTAAGCATCTTCTGGGCTTCAATGGCGGCATGGTATGCATTATAGAGTATTTGGAACGTACGCAGCTTCAAATGATTAGATATGTCATGATTCAGGCCACTCTTGGACCGTATAATGGCCTTGTCCACTTCTTCTTCTTCTTCTTCCGTATCTAGAGCTAGCCGAATCTTCGCAAACTCATCATGGTATTCTTCTATAGTTTTCAACCCTTGCTTCAAGTCATACAATCACCAGATTTGATCTTGCTTGTGCTTTGAAGTGACATATTTTCGGCTCATCTGACACGACCCAGAATCCGGTTAGGCCGTGCGGGCACCCGACATCCTCCCCTAGACCCGTCAGGCGAACCCTTACCAATTAAATTAGGAAAATAAATATAACAATTCATAAATAAGGACAAGACTTAGAAAAAAAATACAAACATACTGATACCTCTAAGCTGTACAAAAGAAATTACAGCTGACTACCCAACATACTAGGTTTAGGGCTATCCAGACTAGACATCTAAGAGTAAGAAAGAAGACAGATACCTCCTGAAGGGAGCAAAATGCAACTGAAATGATAAACACAAAACTGGTGGCCATCCGGAATAAAAGCTGGCTCACCCTGACAGCTGAAGTCGTCTTCGCTCCTTCACAACGTGGCGAACTCA
This sequence comes from Petunia x hybrida, assembly GCA_037355625.1. Lineage (NCBI taxonomy): Eukaryota > Viridiplantae > Streptophyta > Magnoliopsida > Solanales > Solanaceae > Petunia > Petunia x hybrida. The sequence goes on from JBBBVM010000484.1 coordinate 7,200,808, forward strand.
ATCCTGAAGCAAACCTGCCGAAACGAAATAGATAGACAAGAAGCAAACAACAAATAAGGGTGAGTCAAAAGGACTCAATAAGTGGGGCAGACTAGCCACCTCAAAGAATAGGATAGCTAGCCAGGGAGAAGAAACAGATAAACCAAATTCTTCTTATTTAAATTATAAAAAGGCAGAGCCAGATAACCACCGGAAACACGTATGAAACCATAAACTCAACCAGGAATACGAGCCAGAAATATATCAATAAATAATAAATGCACGTCTAGGCAGAACAGTAGTTATGTACTACAAGTTTACACAATGGTATGAAATGAAATGAGATGAAATGAAATGAAATGAAATGAAATGAAATATGATGCAAAGGGTCACATGTGCCCGTCATCCCATCTCGAAGCGGAATACTCCTGCATTTGAGGGGAATCTAATCTGATAACCAACTGGAGCGGAATACTCCTGCTCCTGGGGCGGAATACTCCTGCACCCGATATGATATAAACCAGAGGCGGAATACTCCTGCACTCTCCTAGGGCGGAATACTCCTGCACCCGATATAATGTAAAGCTGAGACGGAATACTCCTGCACTCAGTATCTGACATAAGAGCGGAATGCTCCTGCTCTTGGGGCCGAATACTCCTGCACTCAGTATCTGACATAAGAGCGGAATACTCCTGCTCCTTGGGCGGAATACTCCCGCACCCAATATGATATGCAATGTAATTCATATGAATGACATATAATGCATATAAATGTAATGTGATGCAATAATAACCCTTCACCGGTGCGGGACTCTCATCGACAGCTAGGGAGTAGATGCCAACTCACAGCCAGAGTACAATGCTCAGATCCTCAATGCAATTCCAACAACAGAACATAACATTTAATTTACAATATAAATCCAAAGCTAAGGCGTAATGAGTACACCTATTGGCAGCTACACACGTAAGGAACATGTGGTAGAAAATCCACGAGGCCAGGTGCCTCCAGAGAAATGGATATAAACACTTACCTTGATACAAAGTTAGCACAGTTACGCAACAACCGCTTTGTCCTTTGGATTCATTGCCAAACTATTCCACTGTGTTTAATAAGAAGAAAAATATACCAAATAAGGCTAAAGGCTTCATTCCCCACATCTTAGGGTAATCCGGTTAGGAGCCTGATACCCTATTCGCATACGCAATAGGCAGTCCAGGCTTATGTACAGGGTTTAAGGTCACATAACCAAACTCTAAATAAATTATATTTATATGTTGCCCATAACTCACTCAGTACGAATATATAATCAATTTTATTATCGGGGTCCAATTGACCCTTTAAACCATTAGTTGAACTTATTAAAATGATGTCTAATATCCCAATTTTTACTGTTAAAATATATTCAAGCATACGTAATAAACTCAAATAATATATTAAGATCATTACCTGAATATTTTGGGGTAAAAATTCTACTTTTCTCCGGCTCTTTTCTCATTTCCTGGCATTTTTTTTCCTTTCTCTGCTTTTGTTTCATTTTTTGCTCTCTTTTTCTTTTGAGCTTCGAACTGCTGCTTGTTATTAAGGGACATATATATCCCTGCACAAACCCACCGCCTTTCAATTTCAGTTTCTTTCATTTCGTTTGTCTTTTCTCTTTTCTTTTTCCTTTTATTTTCTTTTATAACTTCTTTTCTTTTCGAAAATTAAAACAGTACCCTATTATACTCGAAATAATTCCAACTTTTGCATACAAGTTATATAAAATATATGTAACACACTTGCTAAGGCGGATCTCAAATCGGACTTTCGAAACTCAATATGCAAATTAAATGGAAAAAAAGTCAAATTATTTAACTTTCGGCATTTTAGCGGAAACTAGCCGAACAACCTCGAAATTTACTTTCGAAAGTTCACAAAAGTCATAAATAATCATACGAACCTAACGGCACTTTCGAATTTCAAATCGGAGCTCATTCGCCAAAACCGAGCTCAAAAATCTCTTTTTAATATTTGTCGACAATAAAAACTGAAACCTTCTTCCGATGCCTACCAAACGATGTCTGATTTAGCTCAAATTTTACAGATATGTCCCAATGGACATTATGAAGATTTTAAAATTATCGTCACGCCAATCAGAGTCCTATCTCCCGAAACGACTGACCGAGGTCGTTTCATCATCACTCGCTTCAATTCTCCCCAAGTAATGTGCTCAGGCTGATTATGCCTTATTCTTGATCTCTTTTCAGCCTCCCACCAAGTAGATGCATAAGACTCAAAGGCAGCAATGAAATATATAGCTTTCTTCTTCTGTGACATGTCATTTGTCTCGAATAATCTTTCAACATTCTGCCATTCTAGAAACCACCACGGACTGGTTCAGGATTCCTCTCATAAAGTTTAGCATAAGCATCAAAATCAGGTTCTAAGTTCCTTTCTCCGAAGCCTCCAAAGCCCCTTCGAGGCCCACGGCCATATCAACAACCCCTCATGTTACCACTACCTCCCTGCATATGTCTCACCCTCAGGTTTTGCTTCTCGGTATCATCAACATAGTCCTCTTGTTCGAGCTGGTCATCATTATAAGCTGCTTCCATCCCTCCAGCGGGCACTACATGTCTCTGGGCTTGCATAAGTGATGGTATATTACCTTGGGGAATGCCCAAGGGTTGGGTAATTGCCAACACTCCCATATTTCGAGCGAATCTTTCTCCCAACTGTTGTTGACGAGCTAGCTCAGCAAACTGATCCGACTTCATGATGGAACCATCACTAGTCCCTTCCCCGATATTCTTTGAAGCACTAGCTCATCTTTCCCTTTCAAGATTCTCGACTCAGGCTCCCACGCCCTTAATTTCTATATTCATGACTTTTACCTCGACCAAAAGGTTGGCTAAGGCCTCCTCAATCACACTTCCGGACTTATCTCCTTTTCCAGCCATGTACCTGCAATTATCAAAGACTAAAAGAAAGGTTAATGTAATAAGTCCTCACTCACTCCCTCACTTTGGGTGTCACTCGGGTATACTCAATTTAGTAAAGGTAGGATTACTCAAACTTGTTTCAAGAGGCTCCTCAAATTTAAAAGCTTTCTCAATAATCTACCAAGTCCACAAGAATCACTAGTTCTTTTCGGGAAGAGTGAGTTGATGTGACTCTATGAACGGACGACTATTAAACTTAGCACTTGAAGCCAAGTAACTTCTACGAGTTCTTCTTTGAAACAATTTCAACACACACGAGCTATCCTAAACACTCAAAAGGTTAGTATCAACCAAGTAGGAAGATTACTCAAAGGATACTAACTAGAAGTATGCAAACAAAGAACAAACGAAAACCTAGACAAAAACTACCCGACTGCAGATTTTTGGTCGGGGGTGGCCCACCCTGGGATTTGGGTGCTCCGCCCTAAACAGAGGCGGTCCGCCTCTAACTGGGGCGCTCAGCCAAGTGCAAATCTTGCAACTTGCAACTTTTTTTCAGGTATAGTTTTTCCCATTTTTCTTAGCCAATTTCACTTGTTTTTCCCTCACTAATGATGTGAAAATATGTTCTTGATGTTTTCTAACAACACCCAATAATTCCCAACCCAAATCACTCAACAACAACCCTTATATTTTGATTTTTGGGCAATTTTTTAACTAGGGTTTTGGAAGATGGGTTTAATCATTCAAGAACGTCAACCACAACACAAAATCATGTCTCAAGGGTCACAAATGACTGGGAAATTTCTCTACAAGAATCCCCAATAACAATATTGATTGGGGAATCGAGATTCAATTTGTTTTTCTTCTCTTTTTTTATCAAAAATAAAAACTTAAGAAACTAAACTATGAAAATCTAAACTAGTCACGAAAAACAGGATTGGGACTGTTTAAACAAACCCGTTCCTTGCTCTGATACCAACTGATGTAAGCAAAGCTACGAAAGCGAAGAACAAGATAAAAGCAAGACGTAATTTGAACAAAACAAGAATTGCAACTAGGAACTAGTCTAGGTACCTTCTTGTTGGAGTCAAAAGGCACCTATACTATGCAAACTTTCCTCAAGATTACTATGAATCTTGCAAAAGGTTTGATCAAAAGGAAAAAGGTTCAATTAGATTCACCAAAAGAACAAGTTTCCAAGGGTTTGTATTTTGAGAGTAAACTCACGTTCTATGTTCTAATGTAAGGTAATGAAATAAAGACCTAAGTTTGGTATTTATAGGTTTTTCCCACACATCTAAGTGTTTTAAAAGTAGCCCCTAGTTGGCTAATTTAATAAGACCACACAGGGAATAAAATAAGAAAGTCTTAAAAACTGGTCAAATTCTCGTCGCTTCAGGTAGCATGTGGGCGGTCTGCCCTGGGGAGGGAGGCGCCTCACCATGGAAAGTCCAAAGAGAAATCTTATGATGGGCTCTCCACCCTAGAAACTTCAGAGAGTTCACAATTTGACACTTAGTCAATTTTTGGAGGAAATAGTGGTGGGCGCTCGGCCCTGGACCATGGGCGGTCCGCCCTGAGAAGTCCAGAGAGCTGGAGGTGCTGGGAAGCTCTAGGGTGCTCCACCCTGGCTCTGGGCCGATCTTCCCTCACAGGTACTGCAGCAAACGATCTTCAAATCATCTCTGAAACTCTCTTCATCCAAGCTCTTCCAAACCAAGTGTAGATGCACATCTTGGACCTCCTTTGCCTTGACTTAGTGTGAATGGTCTTGACGGCACTTGATCAGTCTGGACTGCATCAGTTCTTAAACGTTCATGTTGTTCATCTGTTAGTCCGTATACATTAGTAGTATAAATATGATTTTAATCTTTTGGATTGTGTTTCATGAAGTTAGTTATTCCCCATTGTTTAGTATTATATTGGAACCAAAGTTGTCTTCCCTCGTCATTTAATTCCATTGATTCAAGTGTAAACTTTGTCAAGCATGAGGTTAGTATGTGATATACCTTGTGTAAATCTAGGATTGAAGGTGACCTAGAATGTATGTGAAGCTATATTGGTCTGTGATTTGTTCAGCAATTAAAATGAGTAATCCTAGCTTGAGTATGGATGCTTGGATATGTCAAATAGCTCTATTTCTGTTCATATGTCTTATTAGTTGTTTGAAACCTCTGTGTGTATGTCTATCGTGTGCGCTGCTAATCTCTTAACCTGTTTGTGTCATGTCAAGCCTGTGTGAGCCCATTGAGTTCGAATCGATTGTCTTATTTTGAGTATAAAACCATATGTTTGTGTGTGTATGAGCTTGAACTTGATCGAACGATATGCAAGAAAAAATTGACAAATGTGAGTTATATGAAAAAATAAACGGCCTTTTTTATGTCCACTGTGTGTGTATGCTTTGGGTAAGAGTTTTAGAGTTTCTTTTTATGTTAGTATCAGTATGGTGTTAAGCATGAAAAAATGCCTTCTCATGTAATATTGTGAAGGATGAAAGCTGTCTGGTTCGTTCTTATGTCAAGTTTTATCCCTGAAGCACATCAACCTTTGCCATGATAGTTTTGTTAAGTGGATAGATCATGGACAGGTTATTACACCCTTATGTACTGCCTTTTTTAGCACAATTTGGTTGTGTTTAGCTTGTTAAGACTTAAATTTGGTTGAAACATGTCTGTAAAGGAGAGTGTATGAAACTTGAGAGAGCTGGGAAATGTCTTTTATGAAATTTCTGAATAGCTAAGCTTGAATCTATGAGCTGCTATGCTTATGCCTATTTTGGTGCTAATTAAGTATGAGTTACTCCATTTGTTCATGTATGGAGTGTTGTGAGTTTAGACTTGTGTAGCCATGAGTTTTGCTTGAAAGCAGGTAGATTTGTAGGTCTAATTGGATGGTTTAATGGTCTGTGAAGTTGCTGGGAACTTCAGAGTTCCCTTTAGTTTATTTGATAGGTTTATTGGTACTCATAGTAGGGTCCACTAGTCGTAACTAGGACAGTCCACTTGTCAGTTTTAGGTAGCTGTCCAGTGTTGGTAGCAGCTCAAAATGAGGCTAGAAAATATGTATAACAGTCGAGTGAGAAGGGGTGTGGGCTTGTACTCTTGTACAAGTCCATACTCTACCTTTTGGCCTTCATTTTTGACCATAAATAGAGGCTTTAACTCCTCATTTTAGACACCAACAACATTCTGAAAATCAGTAGATAAATGGAGAGAAAAAAGAGCGAATATAAAATAGAGAGAGTAAAAAAAATACATAGTGTTTTAAATTGTGTAGGGGCTTAGAACCAAAAGTCATCAACACCTAGAGTCTATTGGGGTATAAACTTCAAAGTGGAGTCACGTTTAAGGTTGTTCTAAAGGCTGTTTAGTTGCTGAATTTTTGGTGCATTGTTGTATTCGTTGGTTTTGGTTTAGCTAGTGGATCGACTTAGGCGCGCTCTAAGGTCTCGTATCTAGGTAAACACAAAATCGACTTTGTATTTATCATGAGCTGTTTGGCTATTAAAAATGATTTGAAATCAACATGTATACAAGTATTTCTGCAACTATGACTTTAAATATTGAGCCTGCTATATTCAGTTTGTTTATGATGAAAAACTACTAGTTATGTGAATGCATAGTTACAATTTTATTTATACATGTTAATTGGTGTAAAATTGGCAGAAACATATTAAAGTTTTGTAAAATTAGACCCGTCTAACAGAAATTTTAAAATTTAGATTTTTTTTGATAAAAATGGCCATATGGTGCAAGTTTTGAAATCTGGATAAGAGGGTAATCGCAGTACTGTTTCAAGTTTAAGACCAGCTATAGAATGAAGTTTTAACTTTCTTTAACATATGAAACAAAAATCCCGACAGATCTAAAAGAATGGACAGAAAATAAGACATAAGAGCAGTGTAGTCACAACTCGTGCAATGTTAGGCAAGCTCAGGATTTTATCGAAAAAATAATTTTGTCACTGTATTGGATAAAAGCTGACTGCACTTGAAAAGGTGACACGTGTCTCCCAAGTTGCACGAGCAGACATTTCAACGGACAGACATCCAACGGACAGACATTTATCATGAGCAGACCTAAAGGAGTTACGAAACACTTCAACAGTCAACACGGTCTAAATGAGCAGTTATTAACATGATCATCCACGATCATTTATTTAATGGTCATTAAGGCAATCATTACAACCCAGCGGTTATGACTCTAACGGATATGTGCCCAGCAGTTACTTATCCAGACGGATCCACGCCCAGCGGTTACGAATCCCAACGGGTGCCTATCAGGCTTATAAATAGCATTTGCCTTAATCGATTGTAACACAATTTTACTTCCTGTCTATAATGTCAATAAGGATACTCTCTCACTCTTGCTCAGATTTTTATTTTGCTCATATTTGCCTATTGTTTTAGTTCTTTGATCATCTAAAGTGCGATTGGTATCAAAGAGCTCTCCCCGAAGATAAGCGATACGATACGGTTACTTCTCCTTGTTTCCGTTTATGCTTTATCTTTATTAGCTAATACTCACATTTCGTCCTCGAATTATCACCATTTTAGTTCGTCGTTCAAACTCTTAATCTCAACTATTGATCGTGACTCCGCAAATACAAATTTAATTGTTAATTGGCCTAAAATTGGATCTAGGTTAAACAATTTGGCGACCACAGTGGGAGCCGGTCAATAGCCTTCGTAGGTTAATAGTTTATCTTTGATATTATACCTATTTTCGTCAGTCTTTTTGCTCTATAACTAACATGGCAGAAAGCAATTCTCAACGAACTATCGTAGGCGGAGAACATGTAAATACTCCTTCACTCAGTCCTAATTACTCTCCTGATTATTCTCCCGATTACTCGTCCGATGGGCAGCAACAATCTTCCCAAGGACCGGTCAGGCAGCGATATAGGCGTATGCGCTCTCAGAGCACTACCCCACCCAGGAGACGACGCCATAGGAGTCTCTCCCCTGGCCAAGGGAACCTCCAAGAAACACTCTTTGCTTTTATGCAGGAACAGACAGAAGTGAACCGAGGAATAAACGAGGCACTCACTTCTCTCCGAAGGAATAACCCTTCAACCGCAAGGGCTGACGCTGCAGCACCTGGCCGTGACGCACCTTCTTCACATACTTCGAGGCAAGGTGGAGAGCGGAACAACATGGTACTGCAGATCCAACGACCCAAGTCAATCAGAATCTGAACGGGGGGTCTATGGCGCCTACGGATGTGAGCCTTGTTGTGGAAGCTCTCACCAAACAATTCAAAGAAAGCCAGGAAGCACTTCAAAAGTCTCTTCACGAGAGAATCGATCAGATACCGGGCGCTCTACCCACGCTGAAGAAAGTCGATGTCCAACGTTATTCACAGCGACCCTGGAAGAAGGAGGCAGCCCCAAAGGCGATACCTAAGACGTTTAAAATGCCAAACATTCTGAGGTATAGCGGAACATCTGATCCCGACGATCACCTCATGATGTTCAGCAACTTTATAAAGGCTAGCGATCTCACCGACGAGGAGATCGAATCTGTCCAATTGAAGAAGTTCGTAGAAACCCTAGCAGATGGAGCTCTGCGATGGTACTCAATGTTGCCACCCAATTCCATTGCGTCCTTCGCAGAAATGGCTGAATTGTTCATGAAGGCACACACAGGCGCCCAAAAGACGGAGACCCGCGCAGAAGACATCTTTGAGATCAAGCAAAGACCCGACGAGTCTCTCCGCAAATACGTGGATCGCTTCCAGAGAGAGCGTATGATGCTCCCCAAAGTACCAGACAGATGGGCAGTGATCGTATTTACCAACAGCTTGGATATTAGGAGCTCAGAGGCCACGCGTAGACTTTATGAGTCTCTTCGCGAGTTCCCAGCAGCCAGCTGGTCGGACGTCTACAACCGTTACAACTCAAAGATATGTATCGATGAAGATAAATTGATTGGAACAGGTACCCGAGGAAGGACTCAATCGCGCAGCGGCGGTCCTGGCGGGAAAGCACAAACGGAGAGGTCAGACGCACGCTACGAGCCGTACCCTGACCAATCACGCAACAATTCCAAAGGACGCAGCCGCAACAACAACAGAGGGCTATCTCGAAGAGAAGATTCCGAATCAAATCTCCGTGGAGCCCCAAGTCTGCCAAGCTTCAACGTCGAAATGACCGAAGTCATGGCGATACTCAAAGATATGGGAGAAAAAGTCAAGTGGCCGAAAGACATGAAGACTGATCCCAGCAAGCGAAACCAAGATCTATATTGAGAATTCCATCGTGACCACGGCCATACCACCGAAGACTGCAAAGCCCTAAGGTATGAAATTACTCATTTGTTAAAACAGGGATTCTTGAAGGAGTTCCTGACCGAGAAGGGAAAGCAGACTCATGCGAAGGCACAGCAGAACAAACCTGGCCCTCCACGAGCATCCTCTCCAAGGAGGACAGTTAATGTTATTTCAGGTGGAATCGAGGTGGACTCCATTACCTTCACAACGAATAAGTATGCAAAGGTCTCCATCACAAGCAACAAGCGCCCACGATCAGAAGAAGTAATCACATTTGAGGATTCTGATGCAGACGGCTCATAATTTCCACATGCTGATGCGTTAGTCATAACGTTACGCGTGGCGGAGTTCGACGTCAAGAGACTACTCATTGATGCGGGTAGTTCTGCGAACATTATCAAATCACGAGTTGTAATAGAGATGCAGCTAGCAGATAAAATCGTGCCAGTATCTCGAGTTCTTTCCGGCTTCAACAATTCAAGCGAGAAGACTCTCGGGGAGATTACCCTGACTACTCTTGCCGAAGGGGTAGCAAAGGAAACAACTTTTCATGTTGTCGATGCGGATCTAGCCTACAACATCATTTTGGGTAGACCTTGGATCCACGACATGAAAGCTGATCCTTCAACCTATCATCAAGTATTGAAGTTCCCATCCGAATGGGGAGTACGTGAGGTCCGAGGAGAGCAACGCTTTGCACGAGATTGCTACTCGGTGGCTCTCAAACTACCCGAAGAGAACAAATAGCAATTACAGAGACTGGGGCCAGACATACCACCCGAAGAGGCTAAGTACGAGGTCCCGGAATTCATCATGAAGATGGACGAAAGAGAAAACCACATGCCAACCGTAGAAGCTTTGGAACCCGAAGAATTGTTCGCCGACAAGCCAGAGCGAAAGGTGTACTTAGGGACTGAACTGAGCGAACGCCTACGGGGAGACATCCTCCAGTTCCTCAAAGAGCGGCATACAACATTCGCCTGGTCCCACGCAGATATGACAGGTATTTCTCCTGACATCATTACTCACAGGTTGAACGTTGATCCGTATCATTGCCCGGTGAAACAGAAGATGCGCCAGCAAGGAGCCTTTCGGAACCAGGTCATCAACGACGAGGTCGATCGGGCTGTTAAAAATTGGTTCAGTACGTGAAGTCAAATACCCAGACTGGCTAGCCAATGTGGTTGTCGTACCTAAAAAGAACGGCAAATGGCGAGTCTGCATTGACTTCACAGATCTAAACAAAGCCTGCCCGAAGGATTCATATCCTCTTCCCAGGATAGATCAACTGATCGACGCAACAGCCGGACACGAGGTGCTAACCTTCCTCGACGCGTATTCCAGATATAACCAGATATTGATGGACCCTGAAGATCAGGAGAAAACGGCGTTCATAACTTGTCGAGGTACGTATTGTTATAAAGTTATGCCATTTGGACTGAAAAATACAGGTGCAACTTATCAGCGTCAAGTCAATCGAATGTTTCATGACCATATCGGTAAGACTATGGAAGTGTACATCGATGATATGTTGATCAAGTCCAAACGAGCAGAAGACCATCTGGCGCATCTGAAAGAAGCTTTCCGAATCTTGGATCAGTATAACATGAAGCTGAATCCGGAGAAGTGTGCTTTCGGAGTCGGATCGGGGAAGTTTCTGGGATTCATTGTTTCTCAGCGTGGAATTTAAGTCAATCCCGCTCAGATTAAGGCCATTGAATCAATCCCAGATATACTTCACAACAGGAAAGATGTCATGAAACTGACGGGGAGAGTGGCGGCCCTGCGTAGATTCATCTCCCGATCATCTGACCGATGCAAGAGTTTCTTCGATGTCTTAAAGCAAAACAAGGAGTTTGAATGGACCCCCGAATGCCAGCAAGCATTGAAGGATCTGAAAAAATATCTATCCAATCCGCCACTGCTCTCCACACCTCAGGAGGGTGAACAGCTGCTAATTTATTTGGCAGTCTCAGAATCATCGGTAAGCGTTGTTCTAGTTCGGAAAGAAAAAGGTAAACAACTTCCTACCTATTACATTAGCAAAGCTCTAATTGACGCAGAAACACGCTATCAACCTTTAGAAAAATTGGCATTGGCACTAGTAACTGCTGCTCGTAAGTTACGCCCTTATTTTCAAAGTTATTCGATAGCTGTGGTTACAACCTTTCCTTTACAAAATATTTTGCACAAACCTGAATTTTCAGGAAGGTTGGTAAAATGGGATATAGAATTATCTGAATTTGATATCACTTATCAGCCTAGGGTGGCAATAAAGTCACAAGTTCTAGCAGACTTCGTGGCAGACTTCAGCACTAATATATACCCTGAGCCAGAAAAAGAAGCTATTCTTTATGCAGGGCAGGCTCCTGGCACCTGGACCCTTCACACAGACAGCTCCTCGAGCGTCAAAGGGTCAGGGCTCGGACTGGTCCTCGTTGCTCCATCCGGTGAGACGGTAAGTCAAGCTATCAAGTGCCCATTTATTACTAACAATGAGGCCAAATATGAGGCCGTTATTGCAGGATTAGAACTAGCCCGAAGTTATGGAGCAACCATCGTCAAACTAAAAAGTGACTCTCAGCTAGTGGTCAATCAAATCACTGGAGGTTTCATTGCACGAGAATCCAGGATGCAAGTGTACCTCGCCCCGAGTAAAGGAGCTCTTAGCACAGTTTGACGAATGGGAAGCAGTTCAGATTCCACGGGAAGAGAACCATGAAGCTGATGCTCTTGCAAACATGGGATCAGTGGCAGAGATAGGGGCAGCTAGCTCTTCAGCTGTTGTTCAACTTCTCTACACAACCATGGACAGAGAAAAGTTCGAAGTCAACACCATCAACGCTACTTGGGACTGGAGGAATGAGATAACAAATTATCTTATCCATGGAACTCTACCCGCAGATGCAAAAGCTGCTCACAAACTCCGAGTAAAAGCTGCTCGATATACAATTCTCAACGGCGAGCTTTACCGAAAAATGTTTGCAGGACCTCTCGCAAAATGTCTCGGACCAAGTCAAATCAATTATGTGATGAGAGAAGTCCACGAAGGCTGTTGCGGAAATCACTCCGGGGGCAAGGCACTAACCCGGAAGCTGATTCGCGCAGGTTACTATTGGGACAAGATGGAGAAAGATACGAACGAGTTTGTCAAAAAATGTGACAAGTGCCAGAGGTTCGCCCATCTTCTCCATCAGCCAGCAGAACCACTTCATTCAATAATCTCTCTGTGGCCCTTCATGAAATGGGGGATGGACATTGTTGGTCCTCTTCCCACGGCACCAACGGGGATGCGCTTCTTATTGATCATCACTGACTACTTCACAAAGTGGGTCGAAGCGGCAGCATACTCCAGGTTACGACAAACGGAAGTTGTCGACTTCCTCTGGCGTTTTTCGTATGTCGCTTTGGAGCACCTAAGGAAATAGTCATGGACAACGGGCCGTAATTTATCAGCCAGAAAGTGACTAGGTTCCTCGACGATCTACACATCAAGAGGATCACTTCTTCTCCGTATCATGTTGCCAATGGACAGGCAGAATCTACCAACAAAATCATCGTTGAATCTCTTAAAAAGTGCCTCGAGCAGGCAAAGGGATGTTGGGTAGAAGAGCTACCTGGAGTACTATGGGCTTATCGCACAACAATAAAAATGAGTACCGGAGAGACTCCTTACTCATTGGTATATGGTGCAGATGCTCTAATCCCAGTTGAAATAGGAGAGCCCAGCCTGCGATATGCACATGCCACTGAGGAATCAAACTCAGTCAACCTATCTGAAGAGCTGGACCTCCTCGAAGAACGCAGAGAACTGGCTCTTGTACGAGTAGTCGCCCAGAAAGAACGAATCGAACAGTATTACAATCGGGGACTACGCGTACGAAGCTTCCAGGTTGGAGACTTTGTACTCAGAAAAGTCTCCCAGAACACATAAGAGACAAATTCAGGGAAGCTTGGCCCTAATTGGGAAGGCCCCTACAAAGTAATTGCCTCAGTCGGTAAGGATCTTATCGCTTAGCACGACCAGACGGCTCTACTGTCTGAACAGTTGGAATGTGGTTCACCTCAAAAGGTATCACTTTTAAGTGGTAAAACGGTTAGTTATTCTATACTTACCTTTTATCTTTACGAAAGTTCTTACTTTTGTTATATTTTCTCTCTAAATGGTACTAACGACCTAAACAAGGTCAGATCCGTTTAGCTCAACTGGTAGAGCTCGAAGTTCTTCAGCTTCGCGGCTGTGGGTTCGAATCCCACAACGGACACACTCCTCGTTTGGTTATATGTGTTCTATATACAACTCACCGAATCTCTTTTCATGTTATCACTTTACAATATAAAAACAAGGGGGGTGGTGAGAGGCCCTTGTAGGCCAGGTAAGACCTTCATAAAGGCAAATGACCTTACCAAAAGGCAAATTTTTAAAATTTTTCAAAAAACTTTTACGTGACAAAGACTTCCACGAAAATAAGAGGAGTCGTTCACAAAACAAAACTTTTACGTGACAAAGACTTCCACGAAAATAAGAGGAGTCGTTCACAAAACCAAACTTTTACCTGACAAAACTTCCACGAAAATAAGAGAAGTCATTCACAAGGCCAGCGACTCGGCCAGAGCCAATCTACAAAGCCATGCAACAACTTTCGACTATCAAAACGATAAGCAAAGTTATACGCACAGAGCAATGATTCGGCCAAAACTCTAACGGCCACGATTCGGTCGGACTACTTACAACTTACGACCTCTTCCTAATGAAAGGCTAAGTTAAAAGCATTCGGGCAAACTTTTGGAGACCAGAACTTAATAAAGTTCAAACTTCAAAAAGAAAAAAAATTCCCAATCATAAGGCGCGAAAACCACAACACACGCAAACAAAAGATCAAAAGTTCAGGCTAAATATAGTCATTGAATAGATCTAAAAGCATATATACATCATCCTGTACAACAATAAAATGCCGAAAACGGCTGACAGAAGTTTGCAGAGTGATCAAAGGCCAAATAAAACCGGCCATACAAAGAGACCTGAAAGTCTTTACTAGACTTCTGTCCACCAACAAACAAGTCCGGCTCTCGCCAGACAATAAAAAAAAAGTATATCAATCATAGATTGAGAAAGGGCATCAACATTTAGGGCTATGACCAGAACTCGACGCACCAGCTCCGTCAGTTCTGCCATCATCCCCTGAATTCTCGCCTTCATCTTCGTCTTCATCTTCGTCTTCGCCTTCAGACTCCTCAGGAGAGAGATTCAGTGCTTGTCTTATTCTTCGAACAGCGTTCTTTGTCGTCTGCAGCATCTCCTCGACATTAACTTGTCTAGCTTGAATCTGCACGAGCAATGAACGCTTGGCCTCAAGCGCAGCAAGCTTGGCCTTAATCTCAGACTGATCACGCAGGTTTGCCAAGTCTTTTGTTAGTGCGGCCTGAGCACTCATCAATTGAGCAACCTGATCCTTGGCAGCCTGAAGATCAGCTCTGGCTTTAACAGATCCTTCATTGGCCCTTTGCAGATCCATCTCAAGGGATGCACAGTCATCAATAGCACTGTTCAAAGAAGATCTACATTCTTCGAGTAATCTCTCTAGACCCTGAGTAGAACGTGCGAACCCTTATTTCTCTTCGAGAAGAAGGTCCTTCTCCCTGGTGAGAGAGTTGATCTGCTCAACACGTTCATTGTTGACATCAGTCAACCGATTAACCTCACCACCGAGGAGACCACACTGCTCTATCAAAGTCTTGTTCTCCTTCAGAGCTTCCAGCAACTCTTTCTTTACCTCAAGCACTTGATCGACGTTGTTAATCCTGGAGCGAAACATGAGCTCGGCAGCCAGCATACTTGACTGAAAAAGCAAAACAAGTCAAGGTTAGAAGTCCGAGGCTAAAGTTATTCCCAACACAAAAACGAGAAATACTTACCCGGGCAGAGTCAGCAGCAATCTGAAAGGCTAACTCCTCATCGCTTAGCTCCCTCAGCACCCATTCTTCACGTGGACCGATGAGCGAGGAGACCGCCTTAGCCAAGCCGCCTGGCCCAGTTATGAAGTTAACATCAGGGGCAAGTTTTAAAGTATGCTTCCTCTCACTGAACTTGGGTTCCCAAGCCTGCTCAGAGGGGTAATTTGGCCCAAACTTGTAACGGACACCCCTGACGTCCTTCAACTCTGTCCGGCCACCAATGACTGACCGCCAGACAAATCTCGACAATGAAAGGTTAGAATAACCTTCCACTCCAGGATTTATCGTGTCGCACTCGCGAAGACCAACAGGCGTCGCCCCCTCAGTAGCCACATTCTCCAGATCCTCGAAACAAAAAACACGAGGACCCCGGCTACCCTCTTGGGGAACTTCTTCCCTAACTTCTTCTTTCACCTCTTCTTTTTCTTCTTCTTCACCCACCTTTCTTTTCCCCTTGTCTACACGAGAAGGACCTGCCTCCGCCCCGTCATCAACTCGGGGACTCCTCTGCGGAGTACGGACAGCCTCCTCCTCGACCCTTCTTCCGTCACTTCGAAGATGAGGTCTTCGTCTAAGAGGAACATCAACTTCGGCCTCAGTGTCCGAAAGATAGATAACCTCCTTGGCTAAACCCTCTCCCCGCGCAGACTCGGGGACTTCAGCAGCAGCTTGGGCACTCTCCTCTACGGGCTCCGATATACTGGCCCTAGATGAAGGCTCACCTCCAGCAGATGAACCTTGCCCGGCAGCCACGGAAGTCTTACGAGCAGACTTCTTCCGTGCTCCGGCTTCATCTTGGCTCTTGTTCTTTCTCTTCAGGGAGCCCAGACCACCAGACAAGAGCTCCTCACCCACCTCCCTGCTGCGCAGTGCCTCCACCGAAGCTAGTATAGCCTCGGCCTCAGCATCTGGGTCAGCAATAGGCTCGGAAGGCCCGTCTTGGGGGGGAGCAGGAAAGAAATCTCCTGAAGTGCCCAAACCTACAAAAAGGTGAAACGGTCAGACACGGAGAACTTTCAAAGAAGAAGAATAATCATGAAAGCAGAAATATTCTCACCATGATTTTTCACAATCAAACTCTTATGAGCAGCAAAATACGCCCACTCTCTTCTCTCAGGACCAAACTCCTTCAAAATTGGCTCAACCCACGCCGTCAGCTCATCGACAGATATGAACCCGTCGTAAGGTTGCTTGGCCGCTACACAAAGAAATTGAACGGAGTTAGCAGACGAGAAGAAGAGAGGAGAACACGAAGAATTTCAAAAAACTCGGGGACTCACGCTTCTTATTCCAGACTTCTGGAAGATGAGTCTTGTCATCAAAAGTCAAGGCCGAGGAGCGCACGAACAGATACCGGTGCACCCAGCCTCGGTCACCAGTATCCTCAGAACTGCGCACCAAGCCCTTGCTTCCGCGCATCCTGGCATTTACATAGTCATCTTTAAAAATTTGTATATTGTACAAAGAAATAAAATGCTCGTAGCCAAAAGATTGATCGGTTTCTGTCGCAAACCAATCTAAAAGTGTAACTATTCTATATATACTGGGGCTCCGTTGCCCCGGGCAGAGAAGGTACTCCCTGCAAAGCCTCTCCAACACAGGGTGCAGGGGTAACCTACATCCCACTGTGAAAGGGTAGGTGCACATGGCTGTCCACCCAGCCCTATGGGAAGTAATATTCTCCCCCTCGGAGACCGGCAAGAGGGGAACCTCATCGCCCCAGTTACAGTCTATCCTCACATGTGGGATCACCTCCTTCGTGATCCCAGACCTAAACCTATACGCCGGCCAATTGCGCGTATCGCCTTCTCTATTATTAAAGGACTTAATGTTACAGTCCGCCTCTAGTTCACCCCATTTCTTGGGGATAATTTCTGCAGTAGTAGCCTGAGTAGCCCGGGGCCTAGGAGTGGCCGCCGAGGAACTACCAGCAATATCAGTGCTTTGATTTTTTCTAGATCTTGAAGTCATGGTTTCAGAAAAAATATGAAGTTGTCAAGAAGAATTCAGAAGCTAGTTCAAAGGTTTTCAATAAACTGCAGAGAAGAAATAAAGGCAAGTAAAAGGTCTTTCATCAAGCAAACCCCTATTTATAGGAGTGAAGATTCAGCCCCTCAACTTCCTTCGAGACACGTGGAGATCATCAAAGAAACTACGATCAGATCTGGCCTTCAAAAGAAAGAATTGGGTTCATCAAACTTCATAGGGTCATCATTATTCTGAAGAGCAGCGGTCACCTCGCGATCAACAGACGACGTGTGCACGTGACTGAAGCGGTTAAAATCATTACTTTTACTCTTGGAACACGCAGTAGTCACTTCAGAATGGACTGCAATTATGCAGGCATGCCAGCTGCAGTTACTTTTTTATACGGCGCATTAAATGCGCACGTCATAAGGGCTTGTCACTTAGCTGATAAGGCTCGTACGTCACCAAGCCTCGTCACACAAAGACAAAAGTTTACAGAAACTCCAACCAAAATTCTTATCCACTCCTCGAACAGATACTCTGCTCGAGAAGTGCGGGGACTATCTGTATTGGATAAAAGCTGACTGGACTTAAAAAGGTGACACGTGTCTCCCACGTTGCATGAGCAGACATTTCAATGGACAGACATCCAACGGACAGACATTTATCACGAGCAGACCTAAAGGAGTTACGAAACACTTCAACAGTCAATACGATCTAAATGAGCAGTTATTAACATGATCATCCACGATCATTCATTTAATGGTCATTAAGGCAATCATTACAACCCAGCGGTTATGACTCCAACGGATATGTGCCCAGCAATAACTCATCCAGACGGATCCACGCCCAGCGGTTATGAATCCCAACGGGTGCCTATCAGGCTTATAAATAGCATTTGCCTTAATCGATTGTAACACAACTTTACTTCCTGTCTATAATGTCAATAAGGATACTCTCTCACTCTTGCTCAGATTTTCCTTTAGCTCATATTTGCCTATTGTTTTAGTTCTTTGATCATCTAAAGTACGATTGGTATCAAAGAGCTCTCCCCGAAGATAAGCGATACGATACGGTTACTTCTCCTTATTTCAGTTTATGCTTTATCTTTATTAACTAATACTCACATTTCGTCCTCGAATTATCACCATTTTAGTTCGTCGTTCAAACTCTTAATCTCAATTATTGATCGTGACTCCACAAATACAAATTTAATTGTTAATTGGCCTAAAATCGGATCTAGGTTAAACAATCACATTTGAACCAAGCTTGGAATTTGAACGAAAAAATGGTTCAAAATTGTATTTTGCTCATGGTTTGCAGATCATCTTCTAATCATTGAACAAGTTCAGCCCATGATTGGCAAGTAGCACTCTCGTAAGTTGGTTTAGCTTTGCTCAAATTGATTTTGAGAAACAGCCACTTCTCTAACAAACAGGTCAGTCCACTTTTGAACAAACAATCATTTTTTTATAATCAATCCACTTTTTGACAAATAGCTCACCTCTTGAGCAAATGGTCACATTATTTAGCAAATTGGCCTTTTCTTTCTTACACCCACTAATTGACATACTTTTTTGAAATGGACAAGTTCACTATAAAGTTGAAGAGGCATGAGAATACACGATTAGGAAAACTAATAGGAATGAGAAGACTTCACATGGTTACACATAATGATAAGTATGAGCAGCGGTCTACTTATTAGGATAAAGAAATTAAAGTGATAAAGCCAATTTGTTAAAGTATACCCAGCGGGTGACTTGATACAATCTTTGGCTAAACAAACAAAGTGTGACTTTAAATGAACATCAAAAATATAACAACCATGTTTAATAAATCAAAACACGACAATAAAGTAACTGTGCTCGGCACATGACTGGAGGGTGCCTAATACCTTCCCGAGAGTCAACTGTGGACCTTACCTGAAATTTCTGACGCATATCATTTAACGAGTCAAAGGTGTTCTAAAGGTACATTAACTGGTGACTTGGCACACCTTTGAACTTGTCAAGTGGCGACTCCGAGTTTTAAATATTTTTGTACCTTTAAAACACCAGTCACAGCCTTAACATTAGAAACCTCTTTAACTTTAGAGGATTTTTTTTCCAAAAAGAGGTCGTGATAACAACAACCAACTGATGTAGATGACTTGGTTGACCATATTTCTCTTTCTTAAGAGAAGAGACATCGTATTTACTTCTTGGGTAATTCGGTGATCATCAAGCTTCTTGGAAAGAGACTTCATCACCATCTCTCTGAAAAAATAACTACTTAGTGGAAACTATCTGAAGAATTCCCCTTAATTGATTTTGGTGAAGATTATTACAACAACAACAACAACAACATACCCAGTGTATTCCACAAGTGGGGTCTGGGGAGGGTGAGATGTATGAAGACCTTACTCCCACCAAGGTGGAGAGGCTGCTTCCGATAGACCCTCGGCTAGAAAAAGAAACATAGTAGAAAATATCTTTGACAATCAAGCCAGTAATATCGTGTTATAGAGAATGTTAAAACTAAGGCATAACCAACAAACAGATAATAATAATAGATATAAAGGCGAAGAGTACAATAGAAATCCTCTATATAAGCATAATACTCCATCTAATAAGGGGGAAAAGATACGACTACATCCTAACCTTCTACTCTAATCCTCGACCTCCACGCCCCCTATTTAGGATCATGTCATCGGTTATTATGTCGCAACATTCAATAGATATGAAAGTCTTCACAAGGTCTTAACAAATGGACCATGGTTTATAAATGATTTTTTCATGTCTATAAGGTGTTGGGAACCAAATTTCATTGCTACAAAAATTAAATTACTTTCCACTGCCATTTGGATACGTCTCCCTAATCTACCTACAGAATTTTTCGATGAAGGTGTACTGAGAAAAATTGGGAGCACGCTTGAAAAAATATAAAAGTTTATTTTAGAACCTCTATTAAACTTAGAGGTAGTTTATGCATTGAGTTCCATTGGATATTTCTGTCAAAAGCCATGTCTTTATTGAACATCATAAACAAGTTGTTCTCTATGAAGGAGAAAACCTACTATATAAGGCGTGTGGTAGCTAAGTCATCTACAAGATTAGTGCCCATATATAATTTCTCCAGATACTTCCATTAGCACCAACCACCTTACACCCAATCCTCAACAAAAACTTAAAGCTAAGGAAGGGGAGCAGGAACGGTTATATTTCCTAGAAAGAAGAACGTGCAGGATATTAAAGGATTCCATGCAAATTCAAATCTTATACGAAGTCAAATGAACAATCCGAATACCTCTACTTTAAATGCAACAACTAATCCAGGTAAGTTTTCTAAAATCCCAAACCCTAAATCTGGTATTAGAAAACAGTATAATCCTAAGCTTAACTCCTAAATAAATGATACTACTAATAAATTTAGTGTTTTAAAGGTCATTAATCAAGAAAAATTGGATAATGAAACTACCGTTAAAAACATTAGTCTCTCCAAAACTTCTACTGACCTTCCCATGCAAACGATGATAAAAACAAGACAATTAAACCTAAGAACTGATAAGGTGGATAGCCACGTGGATGACCCCATGGACACCTAGCTTCAATAATTTTCTAGCACTAATATTTCTTTAGATACCAAAATATCTTCTTACACACCCACCAATACTAATGCTCCCACATTCACCAAAAATATTAACTCCCCTAATTCTACGAAATCTTCAGGTATCTCACCACTGCACAAATCTCCCACTCTCCTTTAAAATTTAGATTCTAAAAGTGCCACAAACACACACTATTCTCTTTCATTAGATTCCCTTCTCCACTCAAACACGTTATCTCCCACGCAAAATATTTGCTTTGCAATTCCTACCCTACATGGCCAAATTGAAACTCTACCATAAGAAAAGCATCCCGGAGACTAGTAAAGGAACTATTGAAACATCACAAGTCAAGAAAGATGAACAACAACAACATGAATCTAAACAACTTCGTCCAAAACAATTTTTAAATTCCCCAACAACTTCTTTTGAACCAACCACTAATCTTCACTCTACTACCTCCCCAAAATCAAATACCACAATCATGGCTAGAGTCAATCCTTTGGGGTCAGGCAGTGGTTGTACCAATGGACATGAATGGTTAGCCAGCTTGTGTAATTATCCAGAACCCTCATTACCTAGTCTAGATAGTGAGCAGGGAGGGGGTGGGTGCACCTTTCCATGAAAAACTACATCAACAACATGTGACCACAATTTCTTCAAGGCATGAGCCAACAGGATCATCCGCTCATGCATCTCTCTTTCTTCCCACCACGAGCTACCACCTTAGAACCCTTTCATTCCATGGGACCTGAACCTAAACCAAGCCATGCATGCACCAATGGACCATAATTGGGTTTACCAAAATATGAACATGCAAAATATGAACTTTCCACCCCAAGCCTTTATGCAAATGGACATTCCCCTACCTCCAGCCCCACCACCATCACCACAACACCATCCCAATCCATCGAAATCAGAAGTAAATAGGAGAGAGGAACTAGAACAAGTCGTACTAAAGAGGAGAAAGAGTCGCACGGAATTTGTAGGCCTAAAAGAAACCACCATCCTTTTGTTTAATGAAACACTACAAAGAAAGTGTATTCTAATATGTCACTAGAGTCTTTACAAATGTTCATTGGGTGTGAGAGTCCAACCAAACAAGTTAGTGGGAAAGTATGCAGTGGTATTGAACCCTAATTTGAGGACTGATCTAGATTTGAAAAAAATATATATATTAGGTGTAATTAATATGAGAGCCCTCCTAAAACTAAATATTATGCATTTCAAGCTAATAAGTTTAAAGGTAGCATCTTGTCACGGATTCGCATTACTTTAACTTTCAAAACTTAGATAATAGGATAACAGATTGCGAACAGCATGTAAACTGCACATACCTCCCTTCCTTTCCGATGTGAGATTGGGCGTCAAACACTAACTCCCTAAATTAGGCATTGTCCCACTATTGTCGGGCCGCTTTGACTCAATGAGGATACTAGCTCAAAATGAGTCGAATCGTTATCACGAGTTTACACAACCTGCCTTAAGAAATAGACCATTAGGTGAAGGGTTGTGGACTTATTATAAGTGGCCCAAACCTTCCTCTCTTTTAGGGATGTCAATGGGTCGAAGGGGGTGAGTGCGGGGCGGGTTGAGCTTTAACCTGTACAAATTTCAACTCGCCCGCTCTTTGTAGATTTTTATGTGTTTTCAAGCTGCCCCACGTCAACCCTCTCTGTCGTTGTAGCTTTTTATGTGTTTTTAACCTGCCCCACGTCAACCTGCCCCATCGTACAACACAAAAGTTTTTTAATTTTTTTATTTAATTTAAACAAGCAAATTTAATCATTTCATTATTCTTCAAAATTTAGTCTCCTCGTAATGCAGCTATCTTTATTAAAATGGCACAAACGGTGTGCACTTTCAAAAGCAAAAAATATGTATGAGTAAAATCAAATAGAATATATCCATGTAGACTTACCCATCACAATATGTTCAAATATTAGTAAAAGAAATTCAAAGATGCATGCAAAATCAAGTTACAATTTATTTTTAGGCTTGTACAAAGACTAGTTATATAAGCTTGTAACACAAAACTTACGGAGTATGTGTACTATATTTCCCGTTATGTGGTCAATAATAATATAATAATTGCTATGCAGAGATTGCGATACTTATGTCACTTTTACTACGTTATTGTCAATACAAATACTGTCAAACCTCGTTATAATAACATTCCGATATTTTACCTCTCGATTACATCATTCTACCTTTAACAGCAATGACATTCATTATAGTGATATACTCTATATAAAATTACCTCTCTATAATAACGATACTCAAATATTATGTAATAATACTTTGTAAGAATTATGTTATTTATAAAAATAGAATACTAAATATTTATGATAATTATCTTAAATATTCGTGGTAATCATTCTCGAAACGTATATTGATGAAGAGATTATTGTACAAGTTAATAAAGTGAAAGAAAAAGAGACAGCTGAGGCAGAATGTGACAATAAAAGTGCTGATAAAGAGACTTAACCTACTACTACTTGGGCTGAGATAGAAGTGTCAACTGTTAAGCTCTTAAACAACCTTCAAATAAAAGTTATTGAATGCCATTTTCCTAAAAGTTTGGACAAAAATCTTGGCTAATTCAAGTGTTATAATCACTATGTGGCTGAAATTTACGAAACAACCTACAATAATAGAAATCTTATGTTAAACTTGTAAGCTTTAAATTTTAATTTATTTTTAAATGCACATGTTGCTTAGGTTTTAATTTTTTTTTTTTGTCGGTGCGATGCAACTAGCTATGGATTTATTAATAATGCATTGCTTCTTTTATTAATCTTTTATCAATGAAATATGAAAATCTATTTAGAGTTTAAATTAAACATGTATTTTGTTCTCGTTTATAACATAAGAAATACAGAAAAATATTTTTTGCGTATTTTTTTTATAACAGCTAAATTAGATCTAAATGTTAAATGTCAGTATACATGTATAACAACACCTCACTATATCAGCCATGAAAGTTCTAGACAAATGTTGCCACTATAATGAGGTTTGGTTGTATCTTAATTCACATTTGATTCATTAAGAAATAATAGAATGTGAGTCGAAACTAATGCGATTTTGTTATAGTTATAGTCTATTTATTCTAGTTTGTGTGACAACATTTTCTTAATAGTGTACTCCAAAAAATAGCAGCTTTCTAAACTTGGAAACAATTTAACTTCAAAATTTCTACTTTACTCTTAATGAAATGATTTACAACCATACAAATATATATAAAGCTTTTAGACTACGTCATTGGCAATGTCAGAGCCACTTTAGTCGAAGTGTGTTTAGGCGACCACCCTTAGCCGAAAAATTATACTGCGTAGATAGGTTAAATTTAACTATTTATGACTAAATATTACATTTTGAATACTCTTGATACAATTGATTGTGCTAGTCTAGTGGTGCATGATGTTAAAATTTGCTAAATAACCCAGGATCAAGTCCCACCATATACATTTCGAAAAAAGAATTTTTTTCCTTTGAAACTTGAACACCATTGAAATAATTTCTCTACGCCATTGGTCATGGGACACATGTTCTACAGTGTACAATCAAATTTTGGCCGATACAAAGGTACAACGAGTTCTAGGTGTATATTTTTACGGTTTAAAAGTTAGACCAAATTGAATATGATAACAATAATACAAAATTATATGTTGAAAAATAATAGTATATATTACATTAATGACATTCACATTTCCTTATACCTGAATGAGCTCTTAATTTGAACTCATTTTTAGATAACATTAAAAAAAATATGATTCGACAGTCATACAAAATCATAATCAACAGATCATTATTGTTTGTTTTAAAATAGGAAAAACTAATTAAAGTTAAAGCAAGAAACAAATTAGTGGAAGTTATGGGCCATTTCTTTATATGAAGATTAAGATATCTGAATGTGAATGCACATCTGAATATTAAGATGTTGTATTTTAGATCTGCTCATTTAATCATTAAGATCATTTATTTTTACAATATCTGAATGTCTGTATTATCTATTTGTAATATAGTAAATAATTCAAATAAATACTACTTACATTAATACCACACAATTATAATATTAGATAAAATATCTTTAACAAAATAAAATTATTACTTATTTAATAAAACAAAACAAAATATTGGTTTTTTTTAAGATTACAAAAAGCTTGTTGTAGCAAATTTTAATCATAATTTTTGAATAATTTAAAACTAGTGAATCTGTTAACAAAACTATCCAACAACAGTGAATCCGTTAACAAAACTATCCAACAATACAAATCAACCTATATATATATATATTTTTCTTTTCCAAAGAACAAGAAAAAAAAACATAAACTATACAAATTCTTATCTCTTACTCAACGGAAATAACAATTTGATATCTTCATGCAAAAATTTAAAATTTCATCTGACTGGTTATACTTTTTGTTAATCGCATATGATATTTCAGAAGGGGTATTCAAACTCCAATCTCAAAACTAAGCACTACAATTAAAATAACGGAATCAAAGATGGAAAATCTCAATTTCAAAAGGAGAAGATTTGGGTTTTTGTTGGCCGTGTTAGATAGTTGGAGAGAGAATATGAGAAGTGAAGAAGCTCTTTTCTGGAAGAAGAACGTGGGGACTCTTAGGGTGTGTTTGGTATGCGGAAAATATTTTTCCATTTTTTCATATTTGGTTAGCTTAGATGAGTTTGAAAATATTTTCCATAACGAGTTATTTTCCTCTAATTGAATGAAAATGACTTCCCTAAAACATGTAGGGAAAACATTTTCCTAAACCCTAATTCACACCTTGCCCCCTAATCCCCCCTACCGAAAATTATGTTACCACCACTACACAGGTTACACTCACCACCCCACCCCTATCAATTCCCCACACCTCTCCCGACCCCACACCACCCTGTCATCGGAAGCTCTCTCCATTTCCAGCGCCTTCACGATGAAAACCCTAGTTGTCATTTTTTAGCGCTGTCATCGCCGCGTCAAATCTCACTTTCTGCCGGCAAGGGAAATTTCGAATCTCCATTTCCTCACTTTGCTGGAATCTGCAACATTTTTCAACGCCTCACCTTCTCTCTGTTGCCTTATCCTTGATGAACGACGTCGTCGTCGCCGGAGTTATGGAGTCTGAAACGACACACTACGTTCTCTGCCGTCACCGGAGCTATTGACGGCGACGATCTGGGGTTTGAAATGGCATAACATAGGGTAGTTAGTAAGAGAGGGGTTTGGGATTGAAGCAGGTTGGGTGGTGGTGGGAGGTGGGTGGCTGGGTGTATTTTGGTGGTAAGGAGGAATAATTGACACAATTTTTTTTTCTATTTTGCTGCCAAACAATAGAAAATAGGTAAAAATACACTTATTTTTCATGAAAATTATTTTCCTCCACACCAAAAACACCCTTAATGAGATACAAACTTTGTTGTAACTCTGTTGCGGCTAGATGCAATAAGTTCCATTAAGAGCTTTCAAAAATTTTTTTAAAAAAAGCACACTTAATAAACTAAAATCTGATTCATTCAGATTAAGAGCCTCATTAAGTGAAAACAAATGTCATTATCCAAATGAACATTTGATTGATTTAGACCTAACTTATTAAATCGTAGAACATGAAAACAAGATTCGAGTATTAAGGTATATGAATTCAGAGCAGAAGTTGCTCCAAATCCATTACATCGGAACTACCCTACATGAGCTATGCGACTGGTTAGGATATTCAAGAAAATAAAAAGTTGAAACCAAATTAAATTTATGCAAAACGTGATATATTAGTCTGGTTCATCACTTAAAGAAAAAGGACTGAATTAAAAAAACTATGTATATATACATGCATAAAAATCAATAAATATATCTAGTAGTACTATTTAATAAAATCTTGTTTGATTTTTCTATTATTTCATAGGTAAAATACATAAACTGGTACCTAATCTTGTCCTAAAAATACAGTTTCACACCCTAACTTAGCGGGTGACCCATCACACCCCTTAACATATTTGAAGTGTAGTCAACACAAACCTAAAACATATATAATCACTTGCAACAGTAGAGATGTAGTACACTCGCTTATGTTTTTGCCACGTAAACATATATCACAATAAATTAATTTTTACTTTTTCTTTTTACAATACTTTTATTTTGTGGTGGTCCCCTCCCTGTTAGCTGTTATCACTATCGATACTGTCGATGTTGCCGTATCGGTGCCCCAATCAAGTGTACAGAAAAATGGACTGCATGTGTAAAATATCAACTTGCAAGAAACAATTACTGTTGTTGGAGCAGTAGAGTGAAGATTCTGTTGTAGTAATTGAGGCTCCAAAAATGAAACCAAAAAATCTTATTATTGCCTATCGCAACGCTGCATATGATCTCTCTGGTGCAAGCTAACGGGGCTTAGCAACTGAACACTCAAAACGACAGCGGAAAAAGTAGAAACGGTTAAGTAAAGATAGAAGCTAGATAGTTCTAAGCTTCAATCCAAACGAACCCAAGGAACAAGTCTTGGGGCCACTCGGTTTGAGTAAAAAAGAAAAACCTAAAACTAGGCAACAATCCTCAAGAAGACAGCAAGCTTCTTGTAAATTGAATGATCGAAGAAGAAAATGTTCAAACTAAATCCACCGATTGACACAAGTTCCATACAATTCCCACGATGGAGTTCGCCTCACAATGGAGACTTAATGGCAACAACTAATCAGTCAATATATCAAAGCTAGGTGTCTAAAATAAACTACCTAAGGGGTTTATATAGATAAATCCAGGGATAAAGTAGTAAAAGGTCACAGTCGACCAATAAAACAAGGCCACGTAGGGCCGAAGTGATGTGCTCGGGCGCTCATGACTTGTGTTAGGTCGCTCAGCCTCGGCACAATGAAAACAGACGCTCTTCTGCCTCGGATATACTCATAGCCCTTCGGTCGGTTCATCGATTGGCGTTAATGATCAGCATTCAGTCACTTCCCGTCTTGGGATCGAGCTTGTAGATGAAGCTTTCATATCTCGAGCTCGGCCACTCAGCTTTCGAACAGTTGCTTCCTCCCGGCCACGCCAGCTAATGTGAACATCATGCAAAAGCTTGGCTTGGCTTCATGTCACTGGCCTTGATGGGTTGAACACTTAATCAGTACGGACACGGGCTGCATTATCCTCCCCTTCTTGAGAAGATTTCGTCCTTGAAATCGAACTCTCTTCAATATCCGGTAACACAAGGATTTAAGTAATGCAGCCCGAACACGTGCTGATCAAGTGTTCAATCCATCGAGGCCGATGACATGAAGCCAAGCCAAGTTGTTGCACGATGTTTACATTCAATTGGCATGGTCGGAGAAAGCAACCGCTCCGAGGCTGATTGGCCGAGCTCAAGAATCGAAGGCTTCATCTGCAAGCTTGAGCTCAAAGAAGGGAGCGACCAAACACCCAACCAAGCACTCAACATCGACGCTGAAGAGTGAAGCAAGCAACCTAAGGAAGAGCGTTCGATGTCAAAGTGCCGAGCTGAACAACCAAGCACCGAAGTCAAGAGCTCGATCTCAAGTATTCGAATGTAAGTGTTCGGATAAAGGAGTAACCGAACACTCAGTTTATTCAGCCCTGCGTGGCTTACTCCTATTGGTCGTCTGTGACCATTTTACTATTTTGCTCTTAGGATAGTCTATATAAACTCCTTTCCTTTTCATTTGTAAAAACCTAGTTTTTGTATGAATGTTGAATTTAGCTGAATGCTTATTTGTGTCTCCGATGGAACCGAACCCCGACGTGAGATTTTAAAGAACTTGTGTCATTCTGTGTTAGCCGTTTGAACATTTTCTTCTTGGTCATTCAGTTTGCAAGAAGCATAGTTCTTCTTGAGGATTGTTGCATAGTATAGATGCATCTCCTTGTCTTCTCCGTTGTTTGAACCGAGACCAGTTCCTCAGATTCATTCCAACGAAGCAAGAGATTTGTCTTGCTTTTATCTTAAATTTTTCCGCTGTTTTACTTCGGTTGCTTAGCTTAATCTTCATCGATTTTAGCTTGCACCATCTTGGTATCAGAAGGTTTGTTCTTGTTCTTACAACCCCAATATTGTTCGTTTTATCTCGTGCATTTGTGTCTTTCAGTTTCAGCTTCATCCCTGTTGTTGATTGTTGTTACTGTTGTGTTTTTATTACAAAAAAAAATAATAGAGAAAATTTCAAAAATTTTGATTGATTGGTTGGTTGTTTGGATTAAACAACCAAAGATTTGGATTCACCATCGTCTCAGGAATCGAACAAGTACCCGTCGTACATCATCGGTCGACTAGGGTTTCTTGGTGATTTTTGGACTATTTATTGTGGTGGTGAAGTTATAAAATCCCAGTCGTGTTTTGGTTGTTGATTATCGAAGACTGGTGGTTTTAGTTGATTTGGGTCGAAGTTTTGTGTTTAAAATCCAAAGTTCTGTCGAATAGCCACCGTTCGTATGCCGGAAAATTGTTACATTATAACAGTGTACGACAAGTGAAGCTATGTTCTTAGCTCGACTGGAAGCTTAACTCTTCTCCGACGTTGAAAGTTATCAGAGTGAAGAGCGACCCAAAGTTTGAGTTGAATCGTGGACTCTGAACGACGTAAAACTTGTCCGTATATCAGAAGTTTGAGTTCACTGTTCCATTGAAGAAGGGGTAAAATGTGAAAATCAAAAACCCTAGGTGAAAATTTTATCGGCTAGAAAAAAGAAAGTGGATAAGGTTAAACTCTAATCCGTACCAAAGAGGGACCACCTTGTCCGTACGAAGGTTGTTGTGTTCGAGGATTCCAAATAGAGGAATCGAAGGGTAGATTCTCCTAGGTTTTCACTTTTCTTGTGTTCGATAAATCTCGTTAGTGGATCTCTGGAGTAAATCTTTCTACTCGAGGTCGTACTAATTGGTTTGAGCTTATAGGAACTCGTGCGAGGGGTGACCGAAGTCCAAATTTCATAGAAAATTCTTTGACTTCCCGAGCGTAGTTAAATAACGTCCATTCCATCGAGTCAACATCAATTCACTCTTCCCGAAGGAGACAGTGTAACTTGTCAAATTCGAAGGAACTGAAAGAAGTTGATCAACTGAGGAAGCCATTGGCTACAAGTTCTTGAGTGACCAAAAACCGAACCCATAAATTGAGCGGACCCGAGCGCTACCCAATAAAAGTGAGGGAGTGAGTGAGGTGATTTCTAACCTTAACATTTCCTTAATCTTTGATTTGTACAGGTACCATGGCTGGGAATGGAGGCGATGGAAAGGGCATTGAGGCGCCCGAGTTGTCGTTAGCCGATCTCATGGCTGCAATACAAGGCATCAGTGCCGAGGTAAGAGGAGTGAGTGCTTGAGTAGCTAATCTCGAGCAAGGGAGTGTGTCCGTAGTCTTGCCTGGGTCCGGCGCTGGAACTAGCAAATCCACTCCTATGAAACCGGAGCAATTTGATGAGCTTATTCGGCAACAACAGTTGAAGAATGAAGCTGTTCAAAATGAAGCTATGGGCAATCCCCGAGCTGAACAATACTTGGGCAATCCCCAAGCTGCACAACACTTGGGCAACACCCAAGCGGAACAACAAAACTTGGGCAATCCCCAAGCTGGTCATTAACACTTGGGCATTCCCCGAGGTGATAGATTGCCACTTCCAATGGCCCGAAGACAAGTTGTGGTCGTTGATGAAGGGGTCGATGATGGAGAATTTCCCGAGGTCGAAGCTGAGTATGAGCCACCGTTCGTTCAATGAAGGCAGGTTTAATAAGGTCGTGGAAATTTCCGAGGTCGAGGCCAAGCTGCAAATGTTGATCGATATTTTGAGCGTGAGGCTGATGACTATTATGATGAGTATCCGGAGCCAATCCGAGGTGCTCGTGATTCAAACTTGAACAGTGTCAAGATCACTATTCCACCTTTCAGAGGAACTAGTGATCCAGACCAATATCTTGATTGGAAGATTCGACTGGAACGAATCTTCGAAACAAATGAGATGACCGAAGAGAGAAAAACTGCACATGTTATTGCTTCGTTCGAGGTATATGCATCAACATGGTGGGAAGCTGACAAAAGGTTGAGACGAAGGAATGCTTATCCCGAAGTCACCACATGGTTGCAGTTGAAAAGAGCACTGGATGCTAATTATGTGAATGCCAAATATTGGCAGGAGCAACTTCGTAAACTCTTCGAGTTGAAATAAGGGTCCAAATCGGTTGAAGAATATTATGATGAGTTCGAAAGAATTTGATTGGCCCTTGATATGGAAGAAGATGACGAGCAAGCTATCATTCGACTAAAAAATGGCTTGACTCGAGATGTTTCATCTCAATTGAGGCTGCATGTGTATCAAACTTTGGAAAATGTGTTTCATGCTGCCATCGAAGCTAAAAAATGGGTGAAGGATGACAAAGCAAACCGATATCGAGGAGTTACTACTTCGACTCCTTTGAACCAAGGTAAAGAATGGAAGAGTTCGAACTCAATAAGTGCCAAAACTGGCCGAGATCCGAAGAAACCCTTCGAAAGGGGAGTGGCTATTAACCAACCAAGAGAAGTGGGAGGTAAAGTTCAACTCAATACTCCTAGTGCTTAAAACATTCAGTGTCATAAATGTAAGGGTTATGGTCACATGGCAAAAGAGTATCCAACTCGCAAAGTTATGTTTTTGCTCGGAGATGGAACCGTCCAAGAGCAAGCGAGTGGCACTGAGGAGGAAAATATCGAAGAGATTGACTGAGCTGAAAATGATGATGGTCGTGAAGCTTCCGGAGCTGATCATTCGGAAATGTTTCTTGTGGTTCGAAGAAATTTGAGCTGCATGACTCTCGAAGAAGAGGACAACCAAAGAGAGAATCTTTTCCATGCCAGATGTCGAGTAAGGGGGAAAGTTTGTTCGATGATAATTGATTCGGGTAGTTGTGTGAATGTGGTGAGCCAAACCTTGGTTTCACGATTGGGATTATCTACCTTAAAACATCCTCATCCTTACCGATTGCAATGGTTAAATGAATGTGGTGAATTGAAGGTTGTCAAACAAGTGTGGATCAAGTTCAAAGTGGGAGAATATCAAGATGAGATGATGTTCGATGTGATATCGATGCAAGCTTGTCATTTGCTATTGGGTCGACCATGGCAGTATGATCGGTTGGTTATTCATAACGGACGATCCAACACTTACACTGCTAAGCTCGGAGGGGAAAGTTTCATACTCAAACCATTGTCTCCAAAACAAGTCAGCGAGGACTATAAACGAATGAAGGAATTGAAAGAAGCGGCCAAAGCTAAGCTTCCGATGGAACACAAATTGTGGCCGAAGATAAAAACTCACCGCCTGAGGTAAGAAATATTTGTGCAATCATGCAACCGGGTGAGTATCTACGAGGCAACGACAATGGTCAACTGATGATTTGCCTCATGCACAAGGGTATCTTTCTAAACTCTAATGATGATTTTTCTAACGATAACCCTTTGCCTAGTGCTGTTAAAACTGTTTTCCAGGACTTCGAAGACATGTTTCCCGAAGAAATGCCAGGTGGATTGCCTCCGTTGAGAGGAACCGAGCACCAAATTGACTTCGTACCGGGGTCTCAAATCCCCAACAAGCCTGCATACCGGTGTAATCCCGAAGACACCAAAGAGCTCCAAAGGCAGGTGGATGAATTGCTGAACAAGGGCCTTGTTCGAGAGAGCTTGAGTCCATGCGCCGTTCTTATTATCCTTGTCCCGAAGAAAGATGGAACATGGCGAATATGTGTTGATTGCCGAGCATTCAACAAAATCACGGTAAGTATTATCATCCTATCCCTCGATTAGATGACATGCTCGATGAGTTAAGTGGTTCTTCATGCTTTCGAAGATAGACCTCAGGTCCGGTTACCACTAAATCCCAACCAAACACTCAACATCGACGCTGAAGTGTGAAGAAAGCAACCGAAGGGCGAGCGTCCGATGTCACAGTGTCGAGCTAAACATTCAAGCACCGAAGTCAAGAGCTCGATCTCAAGTGTTCGAATACAAGTGTTCGGATAAAGGAGTAATCGAACACTCAGTTTATTCAGCCCTGCGTGGCTAACTCCTATTGGTCGTCTGTGACCATTTTACTATTTTGCCCTTAGAATAGTCTATATAAACTCCTTTCCATTTCATTTGTAAAAACCTAGTTTTTGTATGAATGTTGAATTTAGCTGAATGTTAATTTGTGTCTTCGAT
Organism: Petunia x hybrida; assembly: GCA_037355625.1. NCBI lineage: Eukaryota > Viridiplantae > Streptophyta > Magnoliopsida > Solanales > Solanaceae > Petunia > Petunia x hybrida. The sequence goes on from JBBBVM010000484.1 coordinate 7,233,670, forward strand.
GGAGCCGAACCCTGACGTGGGATTTTAAAGAACTTGTGTCATTCGGTGTTAGTCGTTTGAACATTTTCTTCTTGGTCATTCAGTTTGCAAGAAGCATAGTTCTTCTTGAGGATTTTTGCATAGTATAGATGCATCTCCTTGTCTTCTCCGTTGTTTGAACCGAGACTAGTTCCTCGGATTCATTCCAACGAAGCAAGAGATTTGTCTTGCTTTTATCTTAAATTTTTCTGCTATTTTACTTCGGTTGCTTAGCTTAATCTTCATCGATTTTAGCTTGCACCATTAAGTCAGCAACATTAAAGGTGTTGGATACATTATACTCACCTGGGAGGTCGATCACATATGCATTGTTGTTGATCTTGTTCAGCACTTGAAACTGACCATCCTCTCTTGGAGCCAACTTCCCTTTCCTTTTGTTCGGGAATCTTTCTTTTCGGAAGTGAACCCAAATCCAATCTCCCTTCTTTAATTCCAACCTCTTTCTCCCCTTGTTTTTCTTCGAGCCCACTTTGGCATAAGCTTCCTCAAGATTCTTCTTCACTTATGCATGTAGCTCGAGCAAAGCAGTAGCTCGGCGTGTACCTTCAAAATTAATAACAGCATCTCGAGGCAACGGGGTTAAATCAAGTGGAATCAAAGGGTTAAAACCATACACACACTCAAACAGAGTCATTCCAATCATTTGATGCACAGTACGGTTGTATGCATATTCGATCACGGGCATACGATCAGCCCAGTTCCCGGCCTTACCTTTGGTCATAGCTCGAAGTAGAGCTCCCAAGATTCACTTAACTACCTCAGTCTGTCCATCAGTCTGAGGATGATGAGATGTCGAGAATAGTAGTTTGGTGCCAAGGGCACCCCATAGACATTTCAAAAAATGATTCAAGAATTTAGAGTCTCGGTTACTGACAATAGTACGAGGCACACCATGCAATTTTAACACATTAGAAATAAATGAAGTAACTACATGTTGTGCATCATCACATTCTTACAAGGGATAAAGTGAGCCATTTTGGAAAAATGGTCGACCACGAGTAAGATGCTATCATGTCCACCCCTCGACCTCGGTAACCCCATAAGAAAATTCATGGATATATCAACCCAAGGGCAATTAGGAACAGGCAACAGAGTGTACAATCCATGAGGGTTGGACTTCGATTTAGTTTTCTTGCAATCTAAACAAGCATTGCAAAGTTTTTCCACATCTCTTCGCATTTTGGGCCAGTGAAACTGCTCGGTCAAGATACAAAGAGTTTTATCGACACCGGGTTGGTCTACTAATCATAGATTCAGGTAGGTGTTCAAGTTAACCTAGAAGGAAGGGGTTAGACACCTCCTAAATTCCACAAATATAGTTCCTGACCGATTTCTATATTAGGTCAAGCGGTGCAATTTAACTAAAGATACAATATATTAATAAAGGAAACAAAGAGATGTCGTGCGCAAATAAATTGAAGTAAAACTAAATAAGAACAGTTTTGAAATCAGTTTAAACAAAATAACATATGGTGCAAAATAAGCAAACTTATAATTTAGTATAATTTGTAAAAATAGATTTGAAATATTCCTTATATAACCATAAGTAAACTAATAAACTAATTTAAATGAATCAACCCTAGGTTTTATTATCCTATCAGGATCAGATCTCGGCTTTTATCGATAAAGGATAGTTTCAGAATCCACTATCACATATATAGCTCGAGTAATTTCCATCATCTCCGATGTGCTTAATTTACTCTTAACCCCCATACCCTCTTTAAGTATTTAACTAGAGCACTTTGTAATATTTTAAAACATCCTAAAAGGTTTTTGCTAGCGTCCCCAACTTAAGTCTCGGAGGCCATTGGGACAACTACTTTAAAATATAAAATATCTAGTCTTCCTAAATGTGTTAAATGCCCCAATCTAGACTCGCTAGGCGTCACATAGAATACAGTCATTTGCAAACAAAAAAATTGAATTAACTAAAATAAGAGTTCTAATTTTTAAAGTAGTACACCTCCATTTAAACCAAGAAGATGGGATCAAAACAGATTATATGCCTTATCTTTACAGAAACATCATTTCAAAGGAAGCTAAGTGTTACCGCCTCACTTGAATAATAGCCTGATTAAAAATTAGCAAAATAACATAAATATACAAATGAAGATCCGACGTCTTTAACTAATGGCACATGCTTAAAGATTCAAGTAATTAACTAACTAAATCAAGAATGATACAGTGATCAAGCTAATTAAATTCATTTAAACTAGTTAAATTTCTATATGTGCAAACAGGGATCAATTATTAACCATAAACATAGTGAGAAAGAAGTAAACATGCAAGACACACACACTTATGACGAACCATCCCCACCCTATGTACAAAAAAGGTGATAACTTTTAGATTTAAATACAAGTCATGCAAATAAAATTATACAAGAAGCTGAATGTGAGAGTAAAACAAAGTATGAATGTCAAGTGTGGTCTTAAGACCAAGAAAGAGCCCTTTGCAATGTTCGGCCCTGCAGGGTCAGTAAATTCACAAGCAAAACATAAATATTGTGCGAAATATTAAAAAATTTCATAGAACTAAACCAATATCATATGTTAAGAAAATGACAAAGGTAGTGAAGTCATGCAAAAGTATATCTAATATACCGAAGGATCCGAATTTAATACTAAGACAATATCATGACTATTGTCGTTCCAACCTTCTAAAATAGAAGGATCAAATTGTTAAAATAATGCAAGGGTAAAAGAACAAACCTTTGTGATGAGTAAATTATGAGATACCAAAATTGTATAGAGTATTACCTCCAAGTTCCAAATAATCTGCCTGATTGAGAAGTGCTCAATAGAATCAAAATGAGTTTTCGAGAGATGAGTAGAAGAAATAATTGTGGAGAGTAGAGATAGAGAAGTGTCTAGATAAGAGAGGAGCTGAGAGAAAACAATAATAGAGGTGTTTGTTGAAGGAAAGTGAGGCTGATATTTATAGCCTAAGTTGGTAGTACTATACTTAAGGAAAATATTCAAAATAATTTGTACAAAAGGAAAAAAAAATTGTTTTGTCAAGAATGGAAACTCAATATTTGATTAACTAAAATTAAGGGGAATTAGGGAGAGATTAGAGAATAGGAATGTTGGAGTGATTTTGGGGATTCCGATTTTGAGGGATTGTGAGAGATTGTGGGAGCTTTAGAAGATTTGAGAGTGATGTATCTAGTATCAAAAGAGGGATAGATATGTTGGGCCTATATGATAATTATATTGAGAGTGGATTAAGGAGTGATTAAGAAAATATGATAAAAGTGTATAAAAGGAGAAATTGATTTTGGGGATTTTAATTCAAAATAATTAGGAGAGAATGAAATATATGGCATAATTATGAAATATGGGGAAATGCATTTGGACCACTTTTTTGGAAGATCCGATTTTGATTTGTGAGTGATTTAGGGAGAGATTGAAGAGGGTGATGAGATATGGAGAGATTAGGGGAGGGACATTGGGAGAGAGATTGAGAAAATACATCTAGACCACCTTTTGTCTAGGGTCAAAGAAGTTCAATGTGATATTTTGGTAAAATTAAATTTTACTCAAAAAGAGAATGTGGGAAGACACAAAAATGTATGTGCAAATGAGTGCATTTGGTTGGACAACTTGTCCAGGTTCACAGAAAATTTGAAAGAATTCAAATATCATGAAATGGATAGTATGAGTAAAATTTGGACCGCGCATTTTTAATTAGACTGATATTTAACTAAAGGTGCATAAAAATATAAATATATGTCACATATAAAATAATTTTGGGGTCAAATTAAATTATAAATAATCACAAATAATTACTAAAATATTACAAAATACAGCAATTTGCGCAGATGTCTACAATTTTTACGTATTTAACAAATCACCTAAAATGATGAGATTGCATGATATAACCACAATTAAGTATATAATGTATAGGTAGTGGATAACACAAATAAATGCATGCTTTCTAATGCAAATTATGCACAGATAGTCAATATTGCACCTTTATATTAAATATAGCCGAATTAATAAAAAATGATGAACAAAATTGGGTATCAACAACACTTTTCCTTTCACCCGACACCTTGAATGGAAGAGATTTTCCCTTTGGTTGTCCTCTTCTTCCAGGCTCATAGTGCTCAAGTTCCTACGGACCACAAGAAACATTTCTGGATGGTCAGCCTCGGTAGTTCTCGACCATCATCATTTTCAGCTGGGTCTGTCTTCCCTCTGTCTTCCTCTTCGGAGTCACTCGCTTGCTCATAGACGGTTTTATCTTCGAGCAAAAACATAACTCTGCGAATCGGACACTCTTTTACCATGTGACTATAACCCCTGCATTTATGACACTGAATATTTGATGCACTAGGAGTATTGAGTTGAGCTTTACCTCCCATTTCCTTGGAGTTATTATCGGTCACTCTCCTTTCGAAGGGTTTCTTCAGATCTCACCCAGTGTTGGCACTCGTAGGATTCAGACTCTTCCAATCTTTACCCCAGCTCGAAGGAGTTGAAGTAGTAACCCCTTGGTACCGATTTTGCTTATCGTCCTTCACCCACTTCTCAGCATCAATGGCTGCATGGAAAACATCATCCAACGTTTGAAAGAAAGCAGTCGCAGTTGAGATGACACATCTTGAGTCAGCCCATTTTTTAACCGAATGATGGCTTGCTCATCATCTTCTTCCATATCAAGAGCCAATCGAATCTTTTCAAACTCATCATAGTATTCTTCAACCAATTTGGACCCTTGTTTCAAATCATAGAGCTTCCGAAGTTGCTCCTGCCGATATTTGGCAGTTACATACTTAGCATCCATCACTATTTTCAACTGCACCCAAGTAAGAATCTCCAGATAGACATGCCTTCTTCTCATCCTCTTATCAGACTCCCACCAAGTAGATGCATATGCCTCGAACGACGCAATAGCATGTGCAGCTTTTCTTTCCTTGGTCATCTCATTTGTCTCAAAGGTTCGCTCCAAGTGAACTTTCCAATCAAGATATTGATCCGGATCACTAGTTCCTCTGAAGGGTGGAATAGTGATCTTGATATTGTTCAAGTTTGGATCACGAGCACCTCGGACCAATTTCGAATTTCGGATACTCATCATAATAGTCATCAGCCTCACACTCATAATTTCTATCAATATATGCGCCTCGGCCTCGACCTCAAGGGTTCCCTCGGCCTCGTTGAACCTGCCTTGTTGAACGAACGGTGGCTCATACTCAACTTCAGCTTCGGGAAACTTTCATCATCAACCTCTTCATCAACGACCACCACTTATCTTCGGGGCTTTGGAAGTGGTAATCTATCACCTCAGGGATTGTCATAGTTTTGTTGTTCAACTTGGGGATTGCTCAAGTTCTGTAGATCCACTCGGGGAATGCCCAAGTTTTGTTCAGCTCGAGGATTGCCCATAGCTTCATTTCGAACGGCCTCATTTCTTGATGCAATCCAAATTGGGCTTAGGTTCCAACATCAAGAGCCAAGATAGGAGGATGCGAGGATACGAGGATGCAAGGATACAGGGGCAAGAGTTTCGGAGATGATTTGAAGATCATGCATTTGAGCTCAATTGAAGGAGGGAAGCCTATGCATCAGGGCCAAGCGGAGCACTCAGTAGCCAGGCGGAGCGCCCAGCCTCAAGGCCAACCAGGCGGAGCGCCTGACCAAGAGGCCTAGAAGCCAGGCGGAGCACCCAGCCTCAAGGCTAACCAGGCGGAGCGCCTCAACCAGAGGCTTCCTTGGTCAGTAGCTCAGCCAGGCGGAGCGCCTCAAGACTAGGTCGAGTGCCTACTATGCTGAGTCCCCAACTTTTTGGCGTAAACTTTCTATTTTGCCCTTAAGTATTGTATATTGTTTTAACTTAGTTTGAGGACACTTTAGACATTTCACATTAGTCTTAGAAGGGTCTATAAATAGAACCCTTAGCCATTTCATTTGTAACTAGCAAACCTTGAATATAGAATGATGAATCATTTGAGTGAATCTTAGTGAAGAACCCGTGAGCGGGATTGATTTCACTTGGTCGAGACCAAGTTGAACATCGAATCTCTTTGATCATTCCATTTGCGAGAGCCATGTGTCTCTTGACGGTAGTTGCCTAGTATAGGTGATTTTTGACATTCATCCGAGGTGTATCGAGACAAGTTCCTCGGTGCTACTTAGGTAATCGTTTCAAGCTTCGTCTTGCTTTTTATCTCGATATCTTGTTAGATATCGCTTTATCTTGTTTTCGCTTCCGCATTATCATATCGTTTTTAGCTTCCGCATTTTATATTACATCAGTGGTATAAGATCACAGCTAGGTTTTGTTCTTATGAATCCTCATTCTTGTTCTTGTTGTTGTTATTGTGTTCTTGTTCTTGAAGAAAATAAGAAAAACAAAAAAATTGAAAAAAAGTTGAAAACTTGAAAAAAAATTTATAGATCGGGTTGGATTCAAATCCCCAAGTATTAAAAAGTACCGGAGATTTTCCATTATTTATTCCCGTTGATTTGATACCCTCATAACGTGTTTTGGTGTTACGGATTAAAAATCGAAAATTTGAAATCCCAAAAACTTGAAACCCTTGAAATTTTTGCTTCAAATCTTGAATCAAGTTTTTTGTTGGTTGTTTGTTGTTATAAATCATTGATGTTTGTTTGTAGTAGTTTAAAACACCTTTGAGTATCATTTAAATTGAAAAACATCTTGAAATCGTTGGAAAAATTGGTTGCAAAACGTCAAATTTCGTGTTCTTGGCGAACCTGAAACCCAGGCCTAGGCGGAGCACCTAACTTGCTCACTGCCCGAATTTTGGCAAAAGCCAGGCGGAGCACCAACACCTTAGGCGGACCGCCCAACCCTTTGACGGGTCTGGGTAGTTTTATTTCGTAGGTTTTCGTGTTTCTTTGGTTTCCGTTGCTTCCGACTAGTACTTGTAGAGTACATTCCTACTTGATTAGTACTAGTTCTTTGAGTCTTTAGGATTAATCGTGCTTAGAGGAGATTAGAATTCAAAGAAGACTCGTAGAACGTTGTTGCTTCAAGTGCTCACTCATATAGCCGTTCGTCCATAGAGTCACATCAATTCTACTCTCCCCGAAGAGTATTTGGTTCTTGTGAACTTGATTGGTTATTGAGGAGGTTGTTCAACTATAAGGAAGCCTTTGAAATCAAGTTTGTTGATCCTACCAACTAAATTAAGTGTACCCGAGTGACATTCAAAGGTGAGGGAGTTTGTGAGGTTTTTACTCTAACCTCTTTCTTTAGTCTTTGGTTTTTGTAGGTACATAGCCGGAGACTTTGACGAGACCATTAAGGTCCCGGTAAGCCTCTTGGCCACTCTCTTGGCCGAGGTGAAAGCCATAAGTGCGAGGCTTGATAGCCTTGAAAGAGAAGAGACCCCGAGTGTCTCAAAAGATGTTGGAGAAGGCACTTGTGGTAGTGTGTTGGCCACTCCCCAACCGTTGGGCATTCCCCAAGGTGTAGCCCGTGAAGATTGGGTGTTGGGCATTCCCCAACAAATGGGCATTCCCCAAAACTTGGGCAATCCCCAAGGTGATGAATTGAAACAAGTAAAGAGTCACTCTACTCCAAATGAGGAAATTCTTGAAACTCATCCCATTGCTCTTGAAAATGAGAGACAAAAGATAGAGAGGAGTAAGGGAGTGACCGGTGACAATCCTAGAGTAAAAAAAGAAGAGGACGTGATGAGTGATGAGAGTGGGTTGTCACCACCCAAATCTACACTTGGCCTTGAGAGAAAAGTGGAAGAAAGGAGAGAAGAGGAAAGACAAAATGAGAGTGAGGACACCCTTTGATCTAACCATATTTTATCTTCTTCTTCTTCTTCTTCTTGCTCTAGCTTTTGTGTAGGTACTCTTGGAGGCAAGCTAATGGAGCCTCAACCATGTGCTTTGGAAGGAAGGCAAGGAAATGAAGATATTCATTGTGAGCTTCATGAAGAGGAGGTTGAACATGATACTTCAAGTGCTATGAGTGCTCAAGGAAGCAACTCTAGTGTAAGTGTTTCTTCACCTTTTCATAAACATGTTAGTCCCTTGTCTTGTGAGGACTCAATGCTAGTTGGTATTTGTAATGCATCTATTGGACTTGCAACTAGTGAAGAGTCTAATGGTCAACTTGTGTGTGCATGTGAACCACTAGTTGAGAGGAATGAAAAGCCACATCATGATGTGAGCCCGATATTCAAAGAACCTCTCTTTAGTGAAGAAGTGGTAGTTGACCCTAATTATGAACCTTGTTATGACACACCACCAGTTTTTTATAAAGGGGAAGATGATTTATTGATCATGACCTTATTGATATAATTGCCTTTGGTGGACCTATGTGTTGTAGTGGGGAGGATAGTGACCTTGATGAGTCTCTATTGCATGAGATGGATATGGTTGTCTATGATGACTCCTCAAGTGTGGGTGATGAACCTACTTATGATACTTCACCTTTGCTTAGCCATGAGAATGGGATGCATACTTTTACTAATCCTTTGTTTGAGGGCATCTTTATTTGTGGTGGTGATTTCTATCGAACTAGAGTTGAGATTGAGTTGGAACCTCCATGGTGTGAGGGATTTGATCCCATAGACAACTCTTTGTTTGAAATTGTGAGTGAGGTAGATGACTCTCCTAGTGACCCTACTTTTGTTGGTTTGGGTCATGATAATGAAGAAGCCATTATTAATGCCTTCCTTGAGAATTTACCTTGCGAGGAGGGTTGTATTAAAGGTGAACTTCGAGGTGAGGAGGTATCACTTAGTGTGAGTATGAGAGCTTTTAAGAATGGGAGTGGAGTAATTGATGCTAGTTGTAAATTGAACTACTTTGCCTATTCCATCCCACATGTTGATCACACTTTGAGAATTGAGCATGACAAAACCATTGTACCACATTGTGAAAATATTGCATTGAAGGTTTGGTTTATTGGTAATGAGCTTAGGGGTCATAGGATTAATGATATATTGATCTTACATTTTCCATGCCCTAATGATCTCTTAGTTTATCCTTGTGATGGGTGCACTTCTTTGTTGGACCAAGTACTTGTTGTTTCCCTTGGGAACATGAACTTTTTTATTGCCATTGATACTTGATTATACCATAAGAGTGTATTTCCCACACGGTTTGCATTAACCTACTCCCGTAGTCGGAAGTTTTGCTTGTGTTTGTCTTTGCTTGTAGATCTTGATGGTTTGATTTCGAAGACGAAATCCTTTCAAGAAGGGGAGGATGATGCAATCCAAATTAGGCTTAGGTTCCAACCATCAAGAGCCAAGCTAGAAGGATGCGAGGATGCAAGGATGCAAGGGCAAGAGCTTCGGAGATGATTTGAAGATCATGCATTTGAGCTCAATTGAAGGATGGAAGCCTACGCATCAGGGCCAGGCGGAGCGCCCAGTAGCCAGGCGGAGTGCCCAGTAGCCAGGCGGAGTACCCAGCCTCAAGGCCAACCAGGCGGAGCGCCTGACCAAGAGGCCTAGAAGCCAGGTAGAGGACCAGCCTCAAGGCCAACCAGGCGGAGCGCCTGATCTAAAGGCGGAGCGCCTCAACCAAAGGCTGCCTTGGTCAGTAGCTCAACCAGGCGGAGCGCCTCAAGACTAGGCTGAGAGCCTACTATGCTGAGTCCCCAACTTTTTTGTATAAACTTCCTATTTTTCCCCTAAGTGTTGTATATTGTTTTAACTTAGTTTGAGGGCACTTTAGACATTTCACATTAGTCTTAGAAGGGTTTATAAATAGAAACCTTAGCCATTTCATTTGTAACTAGCAAACCTTGTATATAAAATGATGAATCATTTGAGTGAATCTCAATGAAAAACCCGTAAGCGGGCTTGATTTCACTTGGTCGATTCCAAGTTGAACATCAAATCTCTTTGATCATTCTATTTGCGAGAATCACGTGTCTCTTGAGGGTAGTTGCGTAGTATAGGTGACTCTTGACATTCACCCGGGGTGTATCGAGACAAGCTACTCGGTGCTACTTAGGTAATCGTTTCAAGCTTCGTCTTGCTTTTTATCTCGATATCTTGTTAGATATCCTTTTATCTTGTTTTCGCTTTAGCATTATTGTATCGTTTTTATCTTCCGCATTTTATATTGCATCATTTCTCAACCGCTGTTGACGAGCCAGTTCAGCAAATTGCTTCGATTTCATAGGAGTTGAATTGCTAGAGCCAACATCGGACCCAGGCAAAGCCACAGACGTTTTCTCCTGCTCAATTTGTAGGTTCGGTCACTCAAGAACTTGTAACCAATGGCTTCCTTAGTTTGATCAATTTCTCCAAGACCCTCCGAATTCAACAAGACTTGTTGTCTCCTTCGGGAAGAGTGAATTGATTCGACTCAATGGAACAGATGCTATTTAACTACGCACGGGAGGTCAAGAATTACCTACGAACTTTGGACTTCGGTCATCCCACACACGAGTTCCTATAAGTTCAAACAAATTAGTAAGACCTCGAGTAGAAGAGTTTACTCCAGAGATAGACTAACGAGATTCCACGGGCATAATAAAAGGATAACTTAGGAGAATCTACCCTCTGTTTCCTCTTTTTGGAAACCTCGGATACGTCACCCTTGCATGGATAAAAGTGGTCCTTCCTTTGGTACGGATTAGGGTTTAACCTTACCCACTTTCCTCTTTCTTGCCGACAAATTTTTACTTGGGGTTTTAGGCAACGACGCCTTTCCCCTTCTTCTTCAATGGAACAGTGAACCTTACTCTAGTGTACGGACACCTTTAACTTTTGCTCACAGTCCAATATCAACAAGGCTCGATTTGAGTTCGCTTCTCTGTTATAAATTTTCAACGAACGGAGGAAACTTCAGCTCAAGCAAACAAGACCAGTTTCAATCGTCGTCCGTACAATGTTAACAAGTTAACAATTTTCCGGCGTACGGACGGTACTTAACAACTAAGCTTCGAAGTTTTCAAGCAACACTCGACCCAAATCAACCACTAACCACCAATAACTACCAGCTTCGAGGTCAAAACCGTCAAAACTCAACTGGGGTTCTTTCAACAAAAACACCTCGTCCGTACAAATTCTTTGAGAAACCTTAGTCGTCAAACAATGTACGACATGTACTTTTCAGAATCACAAATCCATGGTGAATAAGAATCTGTGGTTGTTTAATCCAAACAACCAACAACAAGTTTTTAAATTTTCTTCTTTTACTTTTTTTTTGTAATAAGAACACCAACAACACAGTAACACAGGAACACGAAACTGAAACAAAGACACAAACACATGAGATGTAAAGATAACGTAGAACATGATTGGGGTTAAAAGAACAAGCCCAAAATGTGCTCTGATACCAAGATGGTGCAAGCTAATGGGGCTTAGCAACTGACACTCAAAACGACATCGGAAAAAGTACAACGGAAAAGTAAAGATAGAAGCTAGACAGTTCTAAGCTTCAATCTAAACGAACTCAAGGAATAAGTCTTGGGGCCACTCGGTTTGAATAACAAAGAAACACCTAAAACTAGGCAACAATCTTCAAGAAGACAACAACCTTCTTGTAAATTGAATGATCAAAGAAGAAAATGTTCAAACAGAATCCACCGATTGATACAAATTCCATACAATTCCCATGATGGGGTTCGGCTCACGACGGAGACTTAATAGCAACAACTAATCATTCAATATATCAAAACTAGGTGTCTAAAATAAACTACGCTAAGGGGTTTATATAGATATCCCCATGGATAAAGTAGTAAAATGTCATAATCGACCAATAAAACAAGGCCACGTAGGGCCGAAGTGATGTGCTCGGGCGCTTTTGACTAGTGTTCGATCACTCAGCCTCGGCATAATGAAAATGGACACTCTCCTACCTCGGGCATACTCGTAGCCCTTCCGTCGATTCGTCGATCGACGTCAATGATCAGCATTCTGTCACTTCCAGTCTTGGGCTCGAGCTTGCAGATGAAACTTTCATATCTCGAGCTGGGCCACTCAACTTCCGAACGGTTGCTTCCTCCCGGTCACGCTGCTGAATGTGTACATCATGCAGAAGCTTGGCTTGGCTTCGTGTCACTGACCTCGATAGGTAGAACACTTGATCAGCACCGACATGGGCTGCATCACTCTCTTTCTTCGACTCAAACATCGTGCAATTTGACCGGTAACTGTTTATCATTTTTTATTTTATTTTTTATAGTGTAATTTATTGAAACCTTCCATTTATGTGAAGGATTCTCAGGATCGATATTTACGAAGTACCAATAGTAGGTGAATAGTCTTTTGTCATTTTCATTGCATAATATTTTGAAAGTGCAGAAAAAGATTAATGTTAATGGAGGTTTTGGTGGTAAAAAAAAGGAGGAGAGAGAAAAGAAGTTGGAGAAATAAAAGAAGGAAAACAGAAAATAAAATGCAAAAAAAAAAGACCCCACAAATAATTAAGTTTAATTTGTTATGTAATATTCAGTTGAAACTTCACACGTGCAAAATCTATTTCATTGTTTAACATGTGTTTTTATCTTCAGTTGCGCTTAACAAGTTGATTTTTTTTATCTGCCATGTCATTTTTAAAGGTGGTATTAATTTCATTTCGGACATAGTAAAGCGGGTTATGGACCGCCCGCAAATTGAGGTGTAAAACTATACTAATCGAATTAGGAACATCTCTGCGTGCGGTCGTAAATTTCTACCCCACCTGAGCATCTCACCACATTCACTACGTAAATTAATTTTTTTTTTTAAAAAAAGAATAAAAATGTATATGAATTATCATCTTAGACGTAAGAAGCATGTTATCACACGTTACAAAAGTTCACACGTCCTAGTCAAAATATAACTTCTCGAAATACAATATTTTTGTGGTAGCCTATTTCTCGTCAACTTCTTTGCTTCCTTTTACGGTTACTAGTCGTCGGACACGTGCATTGCACGTGGATCCTCATTAATTAGTACGAACTTCTTAAGAATATACATATAATTTTCAAAACATATGTAATGAATTCATAAAATTTGAAGCAGTAAGCTTATTTGATTGAGATTGTTGAACCTGAGTAGATATCATCCTACCATGCATGCTAAAGAACAACTACATTGAGTTAGGTAGGTACTATGTGTAATGAATTTAACATTTATGTTATTAGGTATTCTTACGTAGACAAGCATGCAGTATTATGAGCGCAACAGGGTAATCACTTTCTTTAACATAAATATGTCAAATAAAATGTAAGGCATATATAGGTTTTGAAGGAATATACATAAACATATTATCATTTTTTATGCTAACATGTATCGATGTCCCCCTGAAAAAAGGTTAAATCCGGCTATCTTAGGTTTATCTATCATAGCCAAAATTCTAGGCATTCATTAATCTTCTGATTCACACTTTGGATGTGTCGTATGACTTTTTTTTTTGAAACAAAAAAAATTAATGATAAAACAATCTATAAGTGCATATAATATTACAAAAATAGAATCAAACAAAATTTGACCTTCCTCATTTAAGAATTATATAAACGACTAACAAATATTTCAGATATATGTTTTCAAAGCACTAGAATGACCAATTAGATAGCAACACTGCTTTAACAAACTAAAGGATAATGTTTAAATGTCATAATTATATAAGATAAAGGACCAATTAGAGTTGAATGCAATTATACTCAATGTCATTAAGAGGATATTATTGAGAAATAAAAAATGTAAGGTCTCGAAGTAATATTAGCCGGTACTTTGTGGTAGAATTTTCACTCCTTCAATATAAAAATGTATATTCTCAAACATATGGAATACTATCTTTACATGAATTTATAAAATAGGCATATAGTGTTCTATATTTTTTGAGAATATCTAAAAGCAATGTGAAAAATATAATAATCTGAAACAAAATGGACACCTCCTAAATTTTCACTTTTTAACTTTTTTTCTTTAGGCTAGAAGTAAAAATCTTGATGAAAATTAAACAAATGCATAGGCACACATACCTATTTGCAATGAAATATATTCGAGTGTAGGAGTTAGTAATTCTCTTTAATTTCTCTTCTTTGTCCTAGTTGCATCAATCTTAACAAATAAACGACCACCAAAAACTATGGAAACAAGAATGGACAAAAGAAACCAAAGATTAGAAAGGAATGATGAACTTACAAGCATAAATCTTTAAGAAGTCTTGAATAATAATAGTAATTAATTGAAAATGAAAGTTAAAGTACTTACTCTAAGAAAAAAATGACAACCCAAGGAGAAGATGTATCATCCGGCTGTGCATTGGTAGTTGGCATTTTGTAAAATTTTATAAAGTTTATTATTAGAAGTTGAAAGGAATTTCAAAACATTGAATAGGTATAAGAAGATGAAACATTGAACGGTATCTTTATTAAATATTTTACTACAATTATTATTTTTATATTTTGCACAAAAAAGAAGTTTGAATATTTGTTGATTGAGGGGTAAAATGGGGTTTTAATATTTTTAGGAGTATTTTAGTAATATGACTTTTATAATAATATGATAACTCATCTACCGTTCAATATCTTATCCCAAATTAATCCAAACCATCCGATGTTTCCAACTTGTCAATAAATTACAATTGTTTTTTTCATTTCAAAATTCATACCTCTTCCTTCTCCAACTAAACCTCTGTTTTGGAAAAATCTATTCAGATGTGTGTAGATTGTTCTTCGATCTACCTTTTGATTATATTTCAGCTGCAGCTGGTCGATGGACCTGCAAATTATTGTCGACTGTGGGCAAAAAAGAGCATAATCGGTGAGCTATTCTGTTTCATTGTTTGTATTACGTAAATTATATTTTAAAATTACAATTATATCTAACATGGAAACAATTTTATGTTGGAGCTTTGTGCTTTTAATACTCTATTTATATGAATTAAGCAAGCTATGCTTGTTCGGGTGGATCTAATATTTTGTGCTTGAGATTTATGTATTTATAATAGTATGTATATCGAAGTTATGTTAGTTTGATAGCTTGCTAATTGTTTCTACCTGTTGCAGATGTGCTGAATCGAACGATGATGGGTTGAATAATCAACCTGATGGTGCTCCTGTAATAGGTTAATTTAATGTCTATAATTATAGCAATAGCTCATGTGCATTAACTTTTAATTATGCATGCATTTGTACGAGAGAAGATGAAATGTTGAGTGATATTGAGAAGAAAATAGTGTGATTTTATTGTTCATGTTAGCAGGCCTTTGCCATGTTGGGTGTGCTCGCATGGCAGGTCAAAAGATACCTAATAAAAGTAATTTTTTGCTGTTTGGAGGGGAGATGGCATGGGGATTTGCCTGGCTCTCCTCTCTTGCGTGTGTCATGTCTTCTTTTATTTTTCCTGCTCTTTTCCCTGCTCCTGCATCCAACAACTTTGTGTCAATCGATTGATTACTCGTCTTTGAATGGGTCTTCTGATCTCTGAGGTGTATTTTCAGGAGAGAGACCTATTCAAGGACGAGTAACTATGTTAGATTGTGATGGACAAGCAACGACTCTACTCAGCACTCCTCCAAGGTACAATCATCAATTCTCCTAAAATATATCAATATTTTTGATAGCATTATCAACACATAATTAACTAGCTAGCTAGTTAAATTTCACTTTAATTTTTTTATTATTAATGACTTGCTAAGACACATTGAGAGGATCCTTATGTTCTTATAAAGATGGATAAGTAATTAGTTGCCTTTATATATACATCTTTATTTAATGATAAATTGCGCCCTAATATTTGGAATATTGTCTCCTCGTCAAACACACTTCTAAAGATAATTTGGTTAGAGCTATCAATCTAGTATTATTAAGCTTCTGTAATGTTTACATATAGTAGCTAATATATGGTGTTTCTGGGATGTTTGTTGCAGTAAAATAAAACTAATAGTGTATTGTGTCCTATGAAGCCTGGTAATGGAAATCGCTCAGAGTCCCGGAAAAGTTGTGGTCTTAATTTTTATAGAACTAATGGAGCTAATCTCCGCCAGCTACTTCAACTATAGGTAATCAGTATGAAAGTATAACTATCTTCTCTATAATTAGCAGACTCACATGTTGTTAGAAGTTTATCACATGCCATTCCATTTCATTTATGCAAAGGGGGCAAACATGCTGTTAGAAGATTATCACATGTCATTCCATTTCATTAATGCAAAGGGGGCAAACTTATTTAACTTAACCTAACAAGAACTGAGAAAGGAGAATGTGTTACGCTTTCACTACAAGGCTTCATCGTAAGTTTTCGTGTTGCGTTGGCTAATCATGGGCTTGAATTCCTAATTTTATTACGAATTATCTAGTTACTTGTTGAATTTTAAATGTTCACTGTTAAAAGAGTTAATGTTTGATCGATCAGTTATGTATCTCCGTGAAAGCATAATGGGACGCTGTTTGAGTTTCTCATGGTGTGATGTAATTGCTTTCTTGTCTTTGTATTATTTCTATGGAGATAAGAGTAGTCTTTTCGGATGTTGCTAGTTGTAGGAAGGTTACAAAATTTGTCCTCCAACAGTTCAGCATATTTCAAGGTTAAAAGTATGAAGCTTTATAAGTGGACGGGTGCTTCTTAATGGAGATGATAATGTGTGCCCTGAAGTCCCAGCTGATGTCCAGGGCCATGCTGACTTAATGTATTGTCGATCATGCTGCTTGCTGAACGTTCGCTTAGTGTATGAATGGTGTTCGAGGAGTGCTGCTGCTGATGTATTGCTAAATCTGCTGCTTTCGGATTGTTTGCCTGAGTATATGAAGAGAAGTTCAAGTTGCTGGTGCTGCCGTGTTTCCATGGAGAGTGGATGCTCAAGTTTGTAGGAGAAGACAGACAATACCTAATTCACCTGGTGAGGCTACCCTTAGCTGAGGTTTTGAGGAGAGTCAACTGTTGTGGTGCAACTGTTTCTGGTTTGAAGCACTTGCTTATATTTTGATTTTTGGTGATGTCTAGAACCTTGAGGTTTCACCTATTGGTTTCCACAATGCTGCACCACCCAGTCTAGCTACCAAGTAACTTCTAAATTCAGATGTGTATTGCTCAGATTTGGCTATTTCTACGTTATGAAACATCAGTCATATCATTATGAAGTTGCCATCCTATATTAAAATAATATATTTTTACTGAGATGTCTCTGTGGAATTATCAGTGTAATTCATTATTTGGGAAGTATTTTCGGTTGCTACGAGGGAACCGTGTCATCTCATAATTTTCTTGATACCTTGAGATAATTCACTGGTTAATTGAAACTCTTTCAACATTCTTGTTTATCTTGCATTTTGGTTAATACTTAAGTGCAGACATGTTGTTTTCTGGATTTTCATTTTCTAACTTCTTCATTAGTCTTGTTTTGTTAATTTCTATTGCCGACTAGATGATGCTGAAGTTCTGTGGTTGCAGGAGTAACTGGAGTGCCCTTGTGTTCTTGCGGCTATATGAGATGTGTCTATTTTAATTTTCAGTTTTTTCGCTGTTAATGTGGTACATATTTAAGCAAAATTTTCATCAAGGCGCTGAGCTACTTGTTACAAAAGGTCCTCGTTGGTAGGTAGTGTGATTAATTCTTACTTTGTTACGGAGTTGCGGTAATCTCTTTGAAAAAAATTAATATAGCATTGTTGTCATTGCTGGAAATTGGAGTACTAGTGGATGAGGTACAGCTTTCCTTTCATTGGGTAAAGACCTCCGGATTCTTGATGTGTTTATTCAAACATTATATGGAAACTGAGGTTATTTTAGGTGGTTGGTTTGTGTATATGCAGTCATTGAGTTGTGTTGTGTTAAGTTAAAAGTAATGGTTTAAGTTAAACGTTAAATCTTAAATTAATGATCTGGAACATATAGTTAAAGATCACCTAACAGCATTAATTCTAATGATAAGTTGTCACATTGACTTTTATTTTTCCCCTCATATTGACTAAAAAATACTCCATGAGTTTTAGAAATTGTAAAACATGGACAATTTTTACAGCATAGTGCTTACTGATGATGGATCCAAGAGCTCGATTTTGGGGAGCGCTTGATGCATTCATTTGAGAGGCCGGTGGTTCGAATCCACCTGGATCCCTAACAATGTGACTGATATCAATAGCTAAATTCCCTTTGGTTTTTCTTCTTGCGTGTGGAATTAAATCAAATGTGAAATTGTTCGTGTAAAATTTTTATTACGTACAATTTCTTCTAAATCATGATTTGTGCTCCATTTTGTATTTACACCTTATCCCTTTTTTTTTAAAAAAAAAAAAATTACACTTTATGTAAATTAGAAGTGGAAAATTATGGTATATATCCTTCATCTGCGTAGAAGAATTTATGTGTACGTAAATTTCAAGATTGATTTACCAAGAAAATATGTCAATGCAGGAATCCAATTAGCTCGCACAATACATGGATACAATCAATGTAATGAGTTCAATCTTCATCTAACATGTTTGTTTTTGAAATCCTGTTAGATTCCTTATACAATATACATATACGTATTCTTAGTATGAGACCAGATGTACAGTCAAACCTCTATATAGTACTATAGAAGTGTTTGTCTGGAACCTTTATGGTTGCTATAGTGAGGTGCTGTTATCTATATATACTGGCATTTGACGTGTAGATCTCATTTAGCTGTTATAGTCAAAAAGTTCGCAAAATATATATGCTAAATTTACAACTTCAATAGATTTTCATATTTCATTAATAATAAAAAACTAAAAATATTAATACATTATGAATAAATTTATAACTAGTTGTACCATACCAATAAAAAATTAAAATCTAAGGAACATATGCTTTTAAAATTAGTTGAAAATGCAAAAAAAAATCAAGTTTGACGTAAGCATTTTATAATTGTAGATTGTTTCGTAAATTACTGTCCCTTAGTAACAATATAACGCTTGAATTGGCAAAGATTTTGTCTAAACTCTCAGCAAAAGAGTATTCAAGATTTCTGTACAGTACTGCATATTCTCATTTAGTAAAAGGAAAAAGAGTAATGAAGTTGATTCCATTGTTAAACTATTATACTTCATACAACTTTTTCATAACTATTTTTTATGGTATGAATGTACAAAAGGAAATATATTTATGTTACTAATGATTATCATAAATATATTATATTATATTTTATACATAATATATCTCTTACAAAATATTATTATACAATATCTGCCGTTATAGATAGGCAATTTTATAAAGAGTGTACCGCTATAATGAACGGCGTTGATGTTATAGGTAGAATGTTGTTATAGAGATGTAAAATATAACATGAAAAATCGATCCTGGAGAAACTTAAGTCGTTATACTGAAATGTTGTTATAACGAGGGGCTACTATAGAGAGGTTTGAGTGTAATGTATGTGTGGACTTACTACTTATATTCTGAATCAACTTCTTTAAGTATTTTTTGTGCTCGATATTTAAATTATCTATGTTTAAAGCGATAGTACTTTTGGACCACGAGAATCAGTAAATTTATTAGGCACTATATAGAGGCAACTAGGCACTATATAGAGGCAAAAGATTAAAGAGTTCTGATATGATAATTCAACAGCGGTGTGTTATTGTGCAACAATACTATCAGGGGTCATTTGGTTGGTGGGATTGGATTACTAATCCCAGTACTTAATTAAATTCAAGATTGTATTTATTCCAGATTTGGTTAGCTGTATTAGCTAATTCCGAGGATATTTATACCAAAATCATGGTATTATCCTATTTATATTAAATGTGGGATTATAATCCCGGAATTATAATTTCGAGATAATTATAATTTTGTGATATCCTAGGTTTTTAGTGCCGGTAACAAAACGATCCCTTAGAGTTGATGTCCGAATGATCATATGATAATGTTCCTCACAAACAATCCCGAGATAATTATAACCCAAATTTATGGGATGTCTTATCTTTAGTACCGGTAGCCAAACGATCCCTAAGTTGATGTCAGAATGCATCACCTTGATAATGTTCTTCCACAAGAAAGTTATGATTAACAATCTATCTATTTAAATTATAAATAAAACACTAGGTAGAGGTAAATATCATGTATAATAAAAGATTATTACATTGATGGAAAATGAAAATATAAAAGGGAAAATATAAACGGAGAGAGCGTTCGATTTTTAAAAACAAAATTAGAGGGCCCAGTTGTATTCATCAGTTTACATTGTACCAAAATACCATAACTATTATTATTTTTAATTAAAAAAAAATCACTGCTAATAGTTTACTTCATTCATAATTATGATTATTCATGAATGCAACTACGAATTTGGATTGACAATAAACTTATATAAAAAAAATAATTTTTTATCATGCACATCAACCATAACATTAATAGTATTTAACCATCATTAATTAGATGTTACCAAATATTGTAATAGTAAAATGAACAGATTTTGTCAAAAAACGTGAAAATAGTAGTCTGCAAAAATTAGACAAATTTATGTAAAATGTGAACTTATAAATACAAAACTTAGATCTATCATAAAACAATGTAAAACTAGTTAAAATTTAACGAACTTAGTAAGTTTCATGAAAAAAAAATCTTCACTTATAGATCATTTATATACTTGTAACCTCAAAGTCATTAACTAATTTCTTGCAATATCAAACTCATTTTTTATTTTATTGAATTGTATTTCTTTTTTTGATTATACAATTTTTTTGTAAACTTCAAATTTTATTAACGGCCTTGGAGATATAGGTAGGTATACAGTCACGTTAATAGTTCTTTAATTGTGTATGATTGATAAATTAATTTTATGTCATTCCATTTTTATTCTAATTGTAACTGATAATTACCATTTATTTAATACAAATAATAATATGATTGATTTTGTATTAAATAGGTGACAACCATTTAAATTTTTAATAATTCTTAAGAAATAATTTTATTTCAATGTTTTATCATTCAGGAAAATAAATTTCACTACCAAAATTAGCATCAATACTTACTTAATTATTTTAAATTTTTTTATTGTCCAACATATAGTTACACATTAAATTGAGAAGGTAATATAGTTTGTACACATAAATAAGGTCTTGTCTCTATTTTTCTGAAAATTATTATTACTATTACAGTCAAACATCTCTTTAACAGCCCCTCGTTATAATAACATTTCACTATAACGGTCTAATTTTTTCTATAACCGATTTTTCATGTTATATGGTACCTCTCTATAACAGCATTCTACCTATAACAACAATGTCGTTCACTATAGCGGTACACTCCTTATAAAATTAGCTCTCTATAACGACAATAGTCAAATATTGTATAATATTTTTTTGTAAGAGATATGTTATGTATAAAATAAAATACAATGTATTTATGATAATCATTCGTAAAATAAATATATTGCCTTTTTTACTTTCGTACCATAAAAAAGTAGTTATGAAAAAGGTTGCATGAAGTATAATATTTAATAATGTATTAATTTTTTTGAAATTTTTAATTAATAAAATATAAAAATCTATTGAAATTTTAAATTTAACATGTATTTGTTGTGAGCTTTTTGACAATAACAGCTAAACGAGATTTCTTGGTGGGTGGGGGGGGGGGGGGGGGGGGGCTCACGCTGCTTTGCAGGAACATATGTTGTTTTTTTGCTGGAAAGGACATGCCTTCAGTCTAGCAGAGAAAAGAGTTCGTTTGAATGGAAGGAAGACTAAAGGAAGTGCTGCAAAATCTTCCCTATCCCAAGGCAATTCATACATGTGGTAGCACCAGCTCCATCTAGTGTACCTGGAGAAACCAAAATCCAATAAAAATCGCCATTACTAGAGAATTTGGATGCCCAGGCCATTGCTCGAGAATGTTGCTAGAAAAGTACATGACTTCTTTACTAGGACATTGTCTTATAAATATTGATGACAATAGTACAGGTCCTGGGATGATATATAGAATGATATATAGTACATGTCCGAGTTTTAACATGATATATAGAGTCTGTTTGGATAAGCTTAAAAGTAACTTATAAGCACATATATGTTTTTTGAGTGTTTAGTAACTCAAAAGGCAGTGTACTTATAAGTACTTTTATGCTTAAAATAAACCAAAAGGGAGAAGTTAGAAAATTCTAACTTCTCAAAAGTAGCTTATAAGCAACTTTTGGCTTATAAGCTACTTATAATAAGCCCAACCAAACAGGCTCATGGAATGTCCCGGGATCTCCCTAGTAGTTGCAGACAAGGTTTTTTGCCAAGCTCGTTGTCTCGCTCGCCTAGGCGAGACAATTTCTGCCCAGCTGATTTTGATGTGCTCTACAGTTTCTCTATCAATCTTTTGGGTGCTAGTCTGCCATGATTTAATATATTAGTTTCTATATTTGATGTACATCCATCCCAATCACACGTACATGTGTTATTACATTGGGAATCACATCCACAAATTACAAGTTTGCAAGGAAATTTGCCTGAGTTTGCTGAGCTGTCTTTGCTCACTATGCTTCTCGCAAATCTAAAATGCAGCTGCCTCTACTTCAAGGATATTGATTTCTACACATGCCAAGAGGAAGAAGACATTAGTTCAACACATAATTACTGTGGTATATTTTTTCACTCATTTAAGTATTTCAATAGCTAGTAATGCACTTCATGTAAAATGCTATGTCTATATATTATTCCTATTTTACTTGGTGGTATTAGTGCCAAATGGTGCTCATCCCAAGTAAGTGGGTGTAGTATGTGGACATGGTGCTATTTTTGCTTTTTCTAGCTAGGCTATTTTTAATTTGCATTCATTGGCAATCATCTTGTAAAGACTATTGTCTTTGGTTTATTATTAATAAAAATAGTCATCAGACAATCAATCATATCAATTGACCGAATCCGAATCCGAATCCGAATCCGAATCCGAATCCGAGCGAACGACGACGGCGATGACAGCGCGAGGCCCCTCCCTCTTAGCTCCCTTTAAGAGCTAAAGGAAGTGATTTTTTATTTATATCCAACAAAATACTTGTCTTTAACCGATGAGGGAAAAAGTGCAAAAGCCAAAGTTGCCTTTTCATCTTCTTCCTCCATTTCCATTTCACACGACACTTCAAACCCCAACAACAGTGTCACATAAATTTGGACAGATGAAATATTATTTGTTATCATTTTATTGTCATGGTTAATAAAACTGTATGCCTCACTTAGTCCTTAGTATTAATCGATCTTGAAAGTAAAAAGTAGAATGCACATTTATTAAGAAGAGATATAAATAAAAACAAAACAGTCAATGTGATCTCCTTATTAATTAATATCTTTTAAGAGGTGTGCAAAACACATAACAAGTAAATTGAAGCTGAGAGAGTACTTAAAATGAGATGAAGAGAATATTTATAAAAATCAAAATGTTTAATATATACTCGACCCATGCTTGCACTGACAACATTTCAACAATACTTTTTTTTACTACATCTAATGAGATAATTTGTAATCAAATAAATTTCAAAGCTGACTTAAGATCATAAATTTTTAAAGTATTTTTGTTAAAACTCCATATCCAGAAGACATAATACTTAAATAGAAATCGAGAAAGTAATATCAATCGTGGGCAAAGTCACACAAACAAATAAAGAAATTAGCCCATGAAAACAACCAAATAAAATGCACAAAGCTAATGGTTAAAAGAAAATAGAAATTAGAAAACAAAGTAATGGTTAAAAGAAAATACAAAAAAAAAAAAATCTTGGGCCTGTACTATTAACATGTGTAAAATGCATTTTGAAAAAGAATTTTTACATATATATACATAGCTACACCCTAATTACACAAAAAAAAAACATTAATATTTTACAAATTACAACACATAGAAATATTTTTTTAGCACATTTTACAATAAACAAGACAAATCACATTTTCCTTGACAAATCCTAACTTCAATCCCTACCCCTAAAATCCTTCCCAACTCCCCTACCACCATAATCTACACCATCACACACACCATCATCCCAACACCCTTTTTTCTCTCCAACACACCACCATTAAACACACTCATATACAAAAACTGAGAAGAACAGATACATACACGACAGCGTCACCAGTGAGTAACGGAGGGGACATCAGAATACACTACCACCACCATCGGCTGTGGTGGAGATGACAGATCAAAAAGGGGAGAGGGGAATCGGGCCAGCCGTGAACAGTAACAACCACCGGCAGTGGCAAAATAGCTCCGCCACCACCGAAAAATTCAGCAATGTCGGAGCTCTGTCGTTTCTCCTTTATCCTGGTTCATTTGCGATTGAAACTAAAAAGGGTTGGCGTAGTCGCAGCAACGCTAGCTTGGCAGTCGCTCCTCCCTCCGTACTTGATTTGTTGTTTCGTTCGTCTTCACCGGAATTCCGTTTGGTTTTCTCACTGGCGACGCCACTTTCCTTTTATCTCTGTTGCTTTTTATGATTTCCCTGATCTGTTAAGCTTCTGACGGGTCTATTGTATCTGCTGCTATTTTTTCATTTTCTTTCATCAAAATATTTTAATCTTTTATTTTCTAAATGCTTGACAATTACAATTACACAGTTGCTGGATTTTTCTGATCCGAACAAATGCAACACCGCTGAAACAGTCTGAAACAGCTAGAACAGTGCTGAAACAGTATTGAAACAGTGCTGAAATAGTTTGAAACAGTATGATACAATCTGAAACATCGTTGAAACAATCTGAAAAAACTGTTGAAACAGTCTGATACAGTTTGAAACGGCGTTGAAACAATATGGCACAATCTGAAACGGTGTGGAAACAATCTGAAACAGTTGTTGAAACATTCTGATACAGTTTGAAACGGCTTTGAAATACTATGATATAGCCTGAAACGACGTTGAAACAATCAGAAACATCAGTTGAAACAGTCTGAAACGGTGTTGAAATAATCTGAAATAGTAGTTGAAACAGTCTGATACAGTCTGAAACGGCATTGAAATAATATGATACAGTCTGAAACAGCTAGTGAAAAAGTCCAAAAAAATATAAAAGATAATGTGAAAAAATGCAAAAAAGATGAAATAGTTTAGAAACAGTGAGAAACAACACACAAACGTGATGAAAGAAATGCTAAAACAGTCTAGAAACAGCTAGATACAGTCTAGAAATTGTTAAATAAGGTGCAAAACAAGCTGAAACAGTGTAGAAACAGTTAGATACGATGCTGAAATAACCTGAAACAGTGTAGATACAGTTTGATACGGAGCAAAAATAGTGCAGATACAGTGAGATACATCGCTGAAACAGTTTGAAACAGCTAGTGAAAAAGTCCGAAACAAAATGTAAAAAATAATATGAAACGATGCAAAAAAGGTGAAATAGTTTAGAAACAGTGAGAAACAACACACAAACGTGATGAAACAAATGCTGAAACAATCTAGAAATAGCTAGATACAGTTTAGAAATAGTTAGATACAGTACAAAATAAATGCAGATACAGCGAGATACGGTAAGATACAACGAGATACGAGGTGGTTGATACTTGAGAAATATCAAGACACAGTGAGATACATTGAGGATGGGAGGAGGAAAAGTAAAATTGGGGAAAATGGGAGGAGTAAAAGTGAAATTGGGGGAAATGGTGGGAGGAAAAGTAAAATTGGGGGAAATGGGAGGAGGAAAAGTTAAATCGAGGGAAATAGGAGGAAGAATGTAAGGGTTTGCTATGTTAGGAAAAATTTTGCTATGTTTTTGCTATATTTTATAATTAACTTTTCCTTTCTTCTATATTGGCTAATTTTGCTAAAATATTGCTATGTTTTATAAATAACTTCTAAAACTTATGCTTTTATGTAAAAAATCCTTTTAAAAATATGTTCATTTCTTTATTTCTCATATTTCCCCAAAAGATCAGATAAAGTAAATCGAAAGGCGTCTAAGTTGCAACTCTTGGGCATGTGTTTAACACAGTCATATCGCCACTAGTATATACATGCATGTAATTCTACAAATATATACTTCCAGTTTACGTGAACCTATTTTATTTTTATTCTGTTTAAAAAAAATGACACATTTTTAAAGTTGGAAACAATTTGACTACAAATTTACCACTGTACCCATAATAAAATGATTTATAGTCACACAAATATCATTGATTTATTTTACTTTCAAAAGTCTTACTTATTTTATTAAACTTTGTGCCAAATCAAACAACTTGACCGTACACTATAATAAAGTTTTGCTTGAGTTTTCTGTTACTATTTCATATTCATATGAAGAATTTTAAGAGTAAGTTATATTGATTTAATCACTGACCACTTTCAAGAGATAATTGATTCTGCTTTGATTTGGATAAAGGCGAACTAATGGAATTAGGAACATGTCAAGGTGCGGCCGTAAATGTCTATCCCACCTGGGCGGATCACCTTATTCATTATGTAAATTGATTTGAGAAAAAGATAAAAATGTATACGAGTTACACATATTAGACGTAAGAAGCATGTTATAAGACGTTACAAAAGTTAAAACATACTACTACATATGTAACCTTCCCCCTAAATACAAATATAATTTATGCATTTTTGTGGTACTCAGTCAACTTGTTTGCTTCCTTTTACGGTTATAATTCATCTACCGTTAAATATCTTATCCGAAACTAATCTCAACCGTCCAATGCTTCCAATTTGTCAATAAATTAAAATTGCTTTGTTTCATTTCAAAATTGATACATGCATCTTCCTTCTCAAACTACTAGTGTGGAGCTCCCGTGCTATGCACGGGCCCAATGTTTAAGATGATGCTACTTTGAAATTTTATCATATGTTGTTTTTACTAACATCAGAAAAAGGAACGGATTTTGATCTCAAGGCAAACTATAACAAAGTGTTCTGCGGTCGTCAAATATGTTTTGGTTATCTACAGTGATGCTCATCCATCATGGATGTTATTTCTTTGCACTAAAACAGAAATCTTTATCATATTTTGCCTCTTTAAAAGTGGACAAACTGTATTACATTAGTGGAGACAAACCCTCTATTATCACTAAAATTGTAAAGAAAAAAGGTTGAACACACAGAGGGTACACTGCTGCTTTGTCTTTAGAGTAGCAATTTAATGGGAATATGGCTGGGAGTAAGATTGCAACAATGCTTGTCTTGAAAGTGGCCCACGTCTTGTGAATCATGTTTATCTAGTGCTTCGTAGCTTTCAAGTGATGGATATTGCATTACACAATTTTTGTCGCAGGGTCGATCAATCAATTAATTACATCTCAATCCAAACTAATAAGATCAACCAAACTTTTGCGAGTGTAATACAGGAAATCCAATGACTCACATATACCTGGGACTTAGATAAAGCAGTGACGGGGTCCAAACGGGGCTGTGTGAATCAAGTACAGTAACTTTGATGTTGCCTGAAGAACATGTAGGATCTTGCAACTTGTTTCTCCTTAGCTGAGACCTTTTCATGACTGTAAGTTGTCTGAAAAACAAAATAATCAGCTAATATTGGAGCTTACTGAAAAATATGTCAGATTGGTCTAAGCTAGAAGCAGTTTCAATCTAACAAGGTTGTGTAAAAAGCATCCCTGGATGGCAGAATCAGCTATATGATCCCCAACTGGTTTTAACTATTAAGTTAAGATCCTATGGTAGAATTTCATTAATCGGTGACACAAGTCTATCTAAAGTTCCTGTCTAATATTTGTACATTAAGTTCTTGTTATTTTATATGAAGATGTTGTCAATCACGGGTTTTATTGAGCACATAAGTTATTTTAGCTACAACTAATATTTTTACGCGTCAATTAATATATTTCAATAAAGTAATCAATAACGCGTCAAACAATCCAATGAACATAAAGTGTCGTAAATTGTAAATTTTTGAGTCAGCTTTCATTGTCAGTGGAATGAAATATAACCAATATAATTGTGCTTTCCTAAGGTAAGGATGTATTTCAGACACTTCAGGTCAATTCTTTTCCATAAATGATGGGGTTTGGCTGGAATAGTAGAATATATTCTGAGTCTTAGTTAGCTAAACTATAACAATTGCATGTTCCCTTACTGTAACCTTGTAAAGACAAATCAGGAGACAATAACTGGAGTTCAATTTTTCACCAGCGGAGAAAGGAGCAGAAGTTTCAGGGATAAAACAAAGAGAGCGATACATAGTGGGGAATGATGAAACAGACAGAAGACAAAGAGATAACAGCGAGCGCTTCAGGACTTTGAGCAAATCAGGTAACCGTCCATCTGCCTAGATTTTGTAACAGATGTCCCAGGTTCTTGTAATCACACACTAACCCAAGTTCTATTAATCCCAATATAAGTTCTCTAATTCTAAGGAAGCTAACAGGAGTAAAGTAATATGCATGAAATGGGAAATGTCGAAGAGACCAACGGCTTCTAAACATGCAGTTTGCAAATCCAACAAGAATGATAACAGTATGGGAAGCTCCCTCTGAAATGTCACAGGTTTCTCTGGGATATTCTATATGGACTGAGGGAGAATCAAAGGAACAAATCTAGGTTGATGGTCAATATTGACTTTAGCTCAATAATTCAAGCTATGTAAAACACAAATTGTGTGAGAAAAAAAAATTCTTCAAAAAACTTTCTTCCTTGTGACCAAATTTGTTCAATAATCAATTAAGCAAACGTAAAAAAGAGAGCTACAATTTATAAACTCACGGTCCTAAGATAGCTCAAGCAAGATACAGTTGACATATAAAGCACTATCTCACAATTAATTTAAACCTATGTCTTAAGTGTTTTAATTGCATAAAACTCATTAGTTTGATGATTTTGGGGTAAGCAGAAGCTGCGACAAGAAAATGATAATAACATACCTCAATACAAGGCATTTTTACAGAAACATCAAGGTCCTTGTACCATTTTCAGCCTCCATCATAGTGATACGTTGAGTACGCTCTATGTTCTAAGTCTGTTCCTTAGTAGTGTTGATATACACAGCTGATATGACTTTGGTAGCATGTGCACTGAAACTACCAAGGCCACCTGCCAGGGCAAAGGTAGTAAGAGTTTTGAGCATATTCAGCGCCACAAGAGCAGCAACCTCAGTTTTCAAAAATTTCTTCAGCATCTCTTCCTTGAAAAATTGTCTCATAAACTCCTCAATCTCATAAAGCGATGCTGACCTCTTGTCTGAGGAAAAGTTTCCTGTCAAGGCATTGGATAAGTTATGAGCTTAATATTTAGAGCAAAAACTTGGAGACAACATTTATTTCAATTCAATAAAGCAGAAAAATATTTCCGTCTAGGGCATTTTCTTATGCGCGAAAAGCACATTTAAAGGGTAGGTGGAATAATACCACATATGCTAATCACATCCATGTCAGGATATTCATTATCCAAAAGTTAGCAATCTGATCTAGCACGGTCTGTATGTATGGGGTAAGACTAAATGGAATGAAAAAATTGAACTCAAGGCCAGTTGGTCCTTCACCCCTCTGCTTGCACATAGCTAGGCCTCTTCGGCTCTTTAGGTTGTTAATCGAATGTGTAAGCTACTGATGCTTCCTTAAAAGTCTACCTTTAATAAAATAACTTCCCATGATTGCATTAGTCTCTTGGGTCTTAACTTAAAGGACCTAAGGTGAATCATTGAACCAGCATTCTAACCAACTTGAAGGTAGTCAAGAAGACTTTGTACAACTTTGGAGCTACAGACAAATGTCATGTACAGATTCGTTGGAGCAATTGCACATTGAATCCTTTGTAATCTAGCAAATCTGCAACATCTGATTCAAACAGAAGCATTAGTACTTTACTATAAAACACAAATGCATTCTGATTAATTGCAAGAAATATAACTGTACATAACAGTCATTGGTTAATAATAGCAGCATGTGTCTCGAAAGCATATTGATTAAACTAGACAGACAAAATAAATATTTAGTATCAAAACTGAGTTCCTTAGTAGTAAATTGACCATCTAATTTTACTAATGTGCTATTACACAAAAATTAGATATTAAAACAGACAAACTATGGACCTATGAAATAGCGTGGACGAAAAACTCTGATTGACAAATCATTAGTAATAGTAAACTCAGTTTGTTTGACTTCATACAGGGAGAAAATATAGAAACATGAGAATAAGAGTTACCTGATTAAAAAAATATCAAATTATAGAATATCCCCTCATCATATACTCAGTATCGATCAGAAGGTAATGTAAAAAATTCAGCAATAGCGATAGGTTAATAGTTGTTGACTATAGGAAAAACAGTTTTCAACAAGGCAAGTACTGAAAGTTCAAAAATTTTGTGAAGTTCCAAAGTAAGGCACAGTTAGTTGGCACAGTTGTTGTCCTAAAGAGCAGGACTTTCATGGATTACACTGAAACATACCTGCAGTACCAAACGTAAATATAATCAACAATGAAAATTAATTCACTGCCACATAACAAACACAAAAATCCTTCAGTAGAACCAACATTCAAAAGGCGACTCGGGCAGCAGCGGAACTAGACAGAAGATTTTAAAAAATTCAGATCTCAATATATATAAATTTGTTATAAAAAGAACAGGATAAAAAAAATTAAGTGTACGACATTGATTTTAGTACCTGCTACTACAACTGATAGTTGACAAATACTGCGGAAATGCTTTTTGAATAATTTCATCATACACTATATTATACGTGGAATGATCGTCATTGTTGTCCGCTGTAGGTGGGCGAATTAATATTTTTACAGATTTTGAACTTTTTGCTCTCGACAAAGCTACATAAAGCTGACCATGTGAAAAAACAGGTTCACGTAAGTAAATCCCAACAAAATCTAATGTTTGACCTTGAGCTTTGTTTATAGTCATAGCAAAACACAACCGCAAAGGAAACTGTGTTCTCTTGAATTGAACAGGTACGTTTTCATCTTGTGAAGTCAACAATGGTATTCTTGGAATAAAGACATGAGTATTTTTGAAATCACCACTTTCAATTTTAGCACTTATAACATGCTTTTTAAAGTCGCAACATGTTAATCGTGTACCATTACATAAGCCCTCACACGGGTTCAAATTGCGTAACAATATAACCGGGCAATTTTCCTTCAACGTTAACTTATAAGGTGGTAAACCAGGAGGATTTAAGCTATGTAAGAAGTCTTCGAATTGGCTTTGATCATCCGGTTCAACTGTTTCATCTACTGCAACAAAAGTAGTAGCCTTTTTTGGAAATTTACTAATTAACATATCATTTATTTCATTTACAAAATCATTCTTTGTCGTTAAAATAACACGAGAAGTTGTCAATGATGAATCAGAAAAGACTGTATCCAAATCTGGATATGTTACTCTAAATAATGCATCTAAGGAATCTTCTTCAGTAGTAAAAGGAATAACAAAAGAATATGAAATCTCAATTTTATTTTCACAGTTAGTTGTTTCCTTTCCATTTCCGATTCTAAGCAAATATTCACAGAAAGCAGGATCTGCTCTAGCACGCATATTTTCAGACAAGTGCATTTTCTCAAGTTCATTCCAAATGTCGGAATATAATAAGCTTTCATGAATGAAATCTTCTTTTTTTTCATTTCGAACAACCGGCAGAGTCTGTCTAAAGTCGCCCCCAAATACAACCACCTTACCACCAAAAAGTGTATTTATATCCATGATATCTCTCAACAGTAAATCAAAAGCTTCAATCATTTTCTTTTTTGCCATCGATGCCTCATCCCATACAATTAATTTTGCATCTCGAATCAAACATGCTAGTGAACTTTGTTTACTGATATTGCAAGAAAAATGATCATCTATGTCAATAGGCATTTTGAAACGTGAGTGAGCAGTTCGGCCCCCCGGAAGAACCGAAGCTGCCACACCAGAAGTTGCAGTTGCTAGTGCTATAAAACCTTGAGACCGTATACTTGCTAATAATGCACGGTATAAAAAAGTTTTTTCAGTTCCTCCGGGGCCATCAATAAAAAAAGCACCTGGTTTGTTAGAAGATATTCTATCAACTATTATATTATATGCCATTAGTTGTTCAACGTTCAACCTCTTTTGTAACAGTAAGTCATCTTCAGTAATGACTATATTTCTTTCAAAGTGAACGTCCTTTGCATCTCTTGCAATTTCAGAAGCTCTAACATTCTCTGGAACAAGCTTGTATTCATTTATGTCGCGGCCCATAGAATGCAGTATATCGTTGATATGGCTTAAAACCTTGTAACGAACAGTTTTTGCTTCAATATTTGATAAACTTGTAAAGTCTTCAGACATTGAATCCTCAAATATTTCCCATAATTCTTTAGGATCAACAGGATTGCAATATACTAACAATGTGGCAAACAAACGTCTTAAACTATATGGCATTTGATAACTCGTGGCCTCCGACAAGCATTCAATAAGACTGTGGGCACAATATAGTAAACCTCTTTTTTCTGCAGCCTCTCTAAATGTGTTATAATGTATTCCGTTAACACTGCAAAGATCTGCGTATGATTTTGGGCCTCTCACATTCATTAAGAGTATCCTGAGGTAATACCTTTCTCCTTCCGTTGGATGACATGTTACAACACGACCAATTACATGATCTTTTTTCCGACGCGTCCATATTTTATGTTTCGGATACCACACAAAGTATTATGGGAATTCCTTGTAGAGTAGCTGCAAATGTATAGCATGTTTATCATTTTTATTCATAATAAAAAATTCTGTCAACATTGTTTTTCTAACCATCGGATTGTTCAAAATTCTATTAACAGTTTCGGTACTCTTAAAAGACACAAACTGTTGGCCTTCTAAGTGTAGTTGAAGATGATACACAGTTGGAGTCATTTCACTAATACAAAAACCAAATAAACGCCATGCTGCTTCCGGCGGTGATACCCATCTAGCAGATTAATATTCTTTTATTTCATCCACCTCTACATTATCATGTAAAGCAAATGCAATTTTATCATGTCCTTTACATATATATTTGTAAATATATTTCACAGCTTTAATATCAGCACAAACTTCAACATTCATATGACAATCAAACTTGGACAATAAGAAAGGGTTGTATGGCACAACCCACGAATTATCCATGAATTGGTCCCTCATATAGACATCTTTCCCAGTATTTCGTCACTTATAAAGTGGATAAGAGTTCTTTCCTTTTGATGTTTGCTCAGCAAAATCTTTTGGATACTGGAATTTACAATGCCCTTTTCTCATACATAAACTTGAAGGATTTAAATGACCACATGGTCCATGCATCATATGTTGAAGAATAAGTGAATTTAGATAGGGTTCAGCAGTAGGATCAGGAATTTCAGCTCGCACAAACTTATCGTAGGATTCAGGTGTTAACAATTTGTATTCATTAGTAAGTATGATAAGAAAATGAGCATGTGGAAGGCCACGTTTTTGGAATTCTATCGTATACATAAAAGCCGCTACTTTCCCAAAGATTTTTCTTTTCAAAATGTCAACTTTCAGTTCTTCTACTTTTGCACGGAATACTCGCGCCACTAAGTCGGGTCTATTTTGAGCCTCATCTGTTGATAACAAATGTTGTTTTATTTCTGGCCAAGTTGGATTACATGTCATAGTTAAAAAAATATCAGGTCTTCCAAAACGTTGAACTAAAGCAATTGTATCCATGTAACGTCGACGCATATCCCTTGGACCTCCTACATAAGTAACAGGAAGGAAGCTTCTTTTTCCAATTTTAGAAGCATCTCTTTCACCAAGTCTTAAAAAATCAAGAAGCCCCTGTAGCGCCTCTAGTCGAAACAAATCTTGATTAAGCGAATAAAAATCTAACCTTGCGTGTCAAGCTTTATGAACACATCAACTAAGAATTGTTGAAATAGTCTTCCACAATGTAAAACTTCATTTTCCTCATCATCTCTTATTTGAAATTTGTAACAATAATACTCACGACAAGAAACTGTCTCCCTTTTTCGCTTTCCTTTTTCTAGATTTTGAGCTTCCATATCAAGAAATCCATCAATCGAACACATATTCTTTACACTTGGTAATTCTTCATGTTCACAAAAACATTGATTACTTCGTGTGATCCTTTTAATACCACAGTGCCATCCATTTTGACCGTACGGAAATAGTAGTGGATACTGTAAGGGATCATAACATCCATAATAATAATTTACTGATTGGGTCTTATTACTACAGGTATATATACGAATATGTGGCTTAGGAATAGTATCAAAAGTATTATCTTGAACCCATATTGCTGCTACCTCTGTTACAGCAGGTAAATTATAGACACGTTGATCTAGACCAGAATCACATTTAAGAGCAATACAAAAATCGGACAATACTGGAATATTCGTCAAGGATTTCAGAAAGATGGAGTAAGGATTAATTGCCAGTATATTCATAAGTCTTTTGACAATTGATTCGTCAATATGTGCTGAACATCCCATTCTATTAGCCAGCTCATTATCATGGTCGTAAAAGTATAACTGTAGATTCTTGCCTTTTTTATCCGAAGGGAGTAGGTCAGGTATAAAATGATACATTTGGCCCTGTACTCGAAATGTATAGATACCATGATATCTCTTCGCTAGATCTTTATCATATTTTACACCAAGTGAGGTAAATGCAAACATATTATTGTATGTTCTAATGTAGGTGCGGAAGTGCTTAGATTCTTCTGTGTTTCCCATATACAAATCTGATAGATCTTTTGGCAATCCGTAAGAAACTAACTTAACTGATCCACCGCTACAGCAAAACCCAGGTGATTCATATTGAAACCTTTTTGCATTGCAAAATCTGCAGTTTGGAACGTCTTTTAAACAAACGTATTTCGATATTTTTTCAAAAAATTTCTGAGGGACTATTTTGTTCAGTCTATGGCCTGTACGACATAAATAGTGTTATAGCGTAACGATAACCCGAAACGGTAATTGTGAATACAGAATTGAACATAAAATTACTACTAACCTTTATTTGTAGCAATCTCAGGGCTGACATTTTGTTGTCTCTTAGATGTTCTGGATGTTGATCCTGGTGAACATATTGTTATATTTAAATGAAGGCATACGTAATAAGACAGGTAGAGCTAGAGATTCTGAGCTTACCTTTTTTCAAATACAGAAAATGGATGAGAGGCCTTTTTCCCTTTATCAGAATAACTTGATAAAGTACTAACATCATGGCTGGCTGGTACTGTGAATATCAAAGACAGTGAAACAGATTGAATAGTAAGTTAGCATACAGACCTACAAAATATCCAACAGCAGACAACATACACATAAGAAAATGTATGACAGGCATTATATATATTTTTGAATATGCTACTACATTTAGATGGTAAAGAAAAAGTGATTGTCAGTCTTACCTTCTGTGTTAGCGAAAGGCTCTCTAATGGTAAGGGCACCCTGTTTCCAAAACATCGGATCACATTGAGACTTTATTCTTTTAGCTGGGAAATCGACAACCGATTTTATAAAAGGATTCATTTTTTGAGCTTCCAGCTCTTTGTTGCGTCGTTCTAGTAACATTGCCTCTTTTCTATCAGCTGATATCCTCATATAAGCATCACGACGTCTGAGTTTCATTTTAGTGTTTCTCTCTTGTGTACACAGACATTTTTCTGTTAGTTTAGAAGACATTATCTCTTTTGTACATGGACGTTTGTCTTTTTGCTTTGAGGACTGTATCTCTTCTGTACATGGACGTTTGTCTCTTTGCTTGGAAGACATTACCTGTATTTTCGAATAATTAAAAAAATTCAATTTAAAAATAGCTATAAGCGACAAACTAAAAGAGATACCAACTGTTGGTTGGTATTGAAAATGAATTCTTAGTAAAAATTATAGACCATCGATGCCATAAACTGATTAGTTTTAAGCCAGTTTTCAATCTGAGACTATATTTTTCTAATCCCTTTGACCAAACAATCCATCCATAATAATGCTAATCAAAGAAATGATGGAAAAGAATTGATAAATAAACAAGAAAGATGAAATAAAGTTATTCAAAGCAATTGTTCTTGTTATCAGTTCACTGTTTTGTGTATCCATTTAATTTTTTCAATCTTTGGAAGCAGTTTCCTGTTAGTTACGATTTGTAGTGGTAATATTATTCAAAAGGTATCCTTTGTGGATTTGACACACTTCTTCAAAAACAGAGGAGGCATGAGATCATGACTATGGAGTAAGGTACTGTGGGTCCCACAGGTTCCACATGCTTTTCTCAAAACAATTTGGTGGATACATTTATAGATAGCACCTAAAAAATCAAAAGCTCAATACTATAAAACATTGGAACACCCAAAAAGTATTTACATGTCCATACACGATATCAAAATTCAAAAATCCATCCGGCATACAAATGTGCAACAGATTCAGAAATTTAAAGTCTCACTTTACAGCACCCCACCACTAAAGTAGGTATTATTACTAAGTTTTATCTTGGAGGAATATAATATTACAATATAATATAAGAAGAAAGAATCAAAACGGGGCGAAAAGAACACAAGAGATCACCTTGTGACGTAATTCTTTCCGATTTGAAAGAATACCAAATAGCGATAGACAGCAAACCGAAGCAAAACTTTGCAGTAGTAAAAGCCAAGAAAGTACGGGAGAAAACCTAGTCGTTTACAAAGAGAATTTTGATAAGAACACAGGGGAGATGGTGACATCGTGGAAGGAAACAAATAGCTCTGTCCTTCATCTGACATGCGCGCTAGTGCTGAATCTAATTTTTTAAAATATGGTAGATTGACCAAACAGTAGATAAGTGTATGTATTATCGTGATAAGCAGCGAAAATAGGGGTAAAATAAGAGTCATAAAAGTTGTACTGTCCTACAGAACTCATAGTACAACAGTGAATACATAAATTTTTCAAATTAGCTTAAGCGTAATGTCAATTTTACTCCCAAAATTAAATTAATTCCATGAAGCACACATGTTGACGGAGAGGTGTGTGCTGTTGCCTCTTATAAGAAGTAGAGAAACCTCCGTTTTTTACAAAATCTATTATATATAGTTTTTCTTGTTCAAATTTCATATAACACAATCAGATCTGCTTTTTGATTATATCTCAGCTGCAAAATGTTATAATTGTTCCATCTCCACCGGCGGTGGGCAACAAAGAGCATAATCGTTGAGCTACTCTGTTTCATTGTTGTATTACGTAAATTATGTTTTAAAATTACAATTATATCTAATCTGGAAACAATTTTATGTTGGAGCTTTATTTATGGATGTTGAAGTGGATCTATAATATTATTGATATAGATTAAACAAGTTATATTAGTTTGATAGCTCGCTAATTTTTTCTACCTGTTGCAGATGTGCTGAATCAAACGATGATGAGTTGAATAATCAACCTGATGCTGCTCCTAAGGTTATAACATATGATAGGTTAATACTATGTCAATACTAATTATTTGCAATAGCTCATGTGTATTATGTTTTAACTATGCATGCATTTGTACGAGAGAAGATGAAAAGTTGAGTGATATGTAGAGAGAAATGAGAGGAAAAAAGTGAGTTGAATATTCATGTTAGCAGGCTTTTGGCATGTTGGGTGCGCTCGCATGGCAGGTCAAAAAATACCTAATAAAAGTAATTTTTTGGTGTTTGGAGGGGAGATGGCACAGGATTTGCCCCGCTCTCCTCTCTTGTGTGTCTTCTTTTATTTTTCCTGCTCCTGCATCCAACAACTTTACATCGATCCGCTGGTTACTTGTCTTTGAATGGGTCTTCAGATCTCTGAGGTGTATCTTGAGGAGAGAGACCTATTCAACGACAAGTAACTCATGCTGATTGTGATGGACAAGCAACGATTCTATCCAGCGCTCCTCTAAAGGTACAATCACCAATTCTCTTGCTAAAATTACATCAATATTTTCGATAGCGTTGTTAATACCAAATTAGCTAGCTAGCTTAGTTTAGTTTCACTTTAGTTTGTTATTTATAATTACTTTTCAGATGTATTAGGAAGATCATTTAGTTCTTAAAAGGATGGATAAGTAATTGCTTGTCTTTATATACAGCTTTATTTAATGGTAAATTGCATCTTAAAATGTGGAAGACATTGTCTCCTTTTCGAAGAAACTGTTTTAAAGACTCTTTGATTAGAGCTATCAATCTCGTATTATTGAGCTCTCGGAATATTTACATAGAGTAGCTAATATATGATGTTTCTGGCAATTTTATTGCAGTAAAATAAAATTGATAATGTATGGTGTCCTATGAAACTTGATAATAAAAACAGCCGAGTTGCAGAAAAGTTGTGGTTTTAATGTTATGCAACTTCTAATGGAGCTAATCTCCGCCAATTACTTCAAGTAGGTAATCAGCATGAATGTATAACTATCTTCTAGATAA
Source organism: Petunia x hybrida (assembly GCA_037355625.1). NCBI lineage: Eukaryota > Viridiplantae > Streptophyta > Magnoliopsida > Solanales > Solanaceae > Petunia > Petunia x hybrida. The sequence goes on from JBBBVM010000484.1 coordinate 7,271,861, forward strand.
TTAGCAGACTCACATGCCGTTAGAAGATTATCACATGTCATTCCATTTCATTAATATAAAGGGGCCAAAATCTATTAACTTAACCTAACAAGAACTGAGAAAGGAGAATGCATTAATTTATTACTACACGGCTTCATCGCAAGTTTTCATTTTGTGTTGGCTACTCAATGGGCTTGAAGGCCTAATTTATTACGAATTACCTAGTTATTTTGTGAATTTTGATTATCCACTATTGAAAAAGTTAATGTTTGATCGATTAGTTATGTATCTCAGTAAAAGCAATAATGGGACGCTGTTTGGTTTCCCATGGTGTGATGTAATTGCTTTATTGTCGTTGTATTATTTCTATGGAGATAGAGTAGTCTTTTCGGATGTTGCTAGTTGTAGGAAGGTTACAAAATTTCTCCTCCAACAGTTCAGCGTATTTCAAGGTTAAGCTGTGAAGCTTTATAAGTGAGGATAGATGGGTGCTTCTTAATGGACATGATAATGCACCCCCTGAAGTCACTGCTTATGTCAAGGGCCATGATCATGTGTGTTGCTGATTCGATGAACTGTCGATCCTGCTGCTTTCTGAATGTTTGCTTAGCTTATGAAGGGTGTTCGAAGAGTGCTGCTGATGATGTATTGCTAAGTCTGCTGCTTTCAGATTGTTTGCCCGAGTGCATGAGAAGATTTTCAAGTTGCTGGTGCTGCTCTGTTTCCATGGAGAGTGGATGCTCAAGTTTGTAGGATAAGACAGACAATACCTAATTCAGCTAATGAGACTACCCTTAGATGAGGTTTCGGGGATAGTCAACTTTTTGTGGCGTTCTGTTTTCTGGGTTGAAGCACTGGCTCATATGTTGATTTGTGGTGATGTCCGGAACCCTGAGGTTTCGCCTACTGATTTTTACAGTACTGCACCACGACCAAGTCTAGCTGCCAAGTTGAAACGACCTCGGTCAGTCGTTTCGGAAGTTAGGACTCCGATTGGCGTGCCGATAATTTTAGAAACTTCGTAATGTCCATTAGGATCTGTCTGTAAAATTTGAGCTAAATCAGACCCCGTTTGGTATGCATCGGAAGAAGGTTTATATTTTTATTGTCGATAAATACTAAAAAGAGATTTTCGAGCTCGGTTTTGGCGAACGAGCTCCGATTCAAAATCCGAAAGTGCCGTTAGGTTCGTATGATTATTTGTGACTTTTATGAACTTTCGAAGGTGAATTTCGATGTTGTTCGGCTAGTTTCTGCTAAAATGCGAAAGTTATATAATTTGACCTTTTTTTTTTCATTTAAATTCGCATCTTGAGTTTCGGGAGTCCGATTTGAGATCCGCTTTCGCGAGTATCTTACATATATTTTGTATAACTTATATGCAAAAGTTGGAATTATTTTGAATATCGTAGGGTACCGTTTTAATTTTTGTCTCGAAAAGAAAAGAAAATAAAAGAAAATAAAAAAGGAAAAAGGAAAAGACAAAAAATTAAAAGATAAGAGGCGGTGGATTTTTAGTCCACCCTTTCTATAAGTAAGCAGCAACATAAACAGAGTACAGAAATAGGAAAGGAAAACGCAGAAGGAAAAACAAAAAACACGCAGGAAAAAATGCCAGAAAATGAGAAAAGAGCCGGAGAAAAGATAGAATTTTTACCCCGAAACATTCAGAGTGGGATCGTTTGACAATGAAACCAAAGGATAAAGCGGTTGTTGATTAGCAAGTGCTAACTTTTGGAAGAGGTAAGTGTTTATATTCATTTCTTTGGAGGCACCTGGCCTCGTGGATTTTCTACCACGTGTTCCTTACGTGTGTAGCTGCCGATAGGCGTACTCATTACGCCTTAGCTTTGGATTTACATTGTATATTATATGTTATGTCCTGTTGTTGGTATTGCATTGAGGATTTGAGCATTGTACTCTGGCTGTGAGTTGGCATCTACTTCCCGGCTGTTGATGAGAGTCCCGCGCCGGTGAAAGGTTATTATTGCATCACATTGCATTCATGTGCATTATATGTCGTTCATATGCATTACATTGCATATCATATTGGGTGCAGGAGTATTCCGCCCCAGGAGCAGGAGGATTCCGCTCCATTGTATCATATTGAGGGTAGGAGGATTCCGCCCCAGGAGCAGGAGTATTCCGCTCTTATGTCAGATATTGAGTGCAGAAGTATTCCGCCTCAGCTTTACATTATATTGGGTGCAGGAGTATTCTGCCCCAGGAGAGTGCAGGAGTATTCCGGCTTTGGTTTATATTATATCGGGTGCAGGAGTATTCCGCCCCAGGAGCAGGAGTATTCCGCTCCAGTTGGTTATCAGATTGGGTTCCCCTCGAATGCAGGAGTATTCCGCTTCGAGATGGGATTACGGGCACATGTGACCCTTTGCATCACCTTTCATTTCATACCATTGTGTAGACTTGTGGTACATGACTACTGTTCTGCTTATATGTGCATTGCTTATTTGTAGTTGATATGTTTCCGGCTCGCATCCCTGGATGAGCTTACAGTTTCTTACTTGTTTCTGGTTATTATCTGGCTCTGCCTTTTTATAATTTAAATAAAAAGAATTTGGTCTATCTATTTCATTTCTCCCTGGCTAGCTATCATATTCTTTGAGGTGGCTAGTCTGCCCCACTTATTGAGTCCTTTTGACTCACCCTTGTTTGTTGTTTGTTTCTTTTCTATCTATTTCGTTTCGGCAGGTTCTCTCCAGGATTGAGTTGGTCACGTTGTGAAGGAGCGGAGACGACCTCAGCTGTCAGGGTGAGCCAGCTTTATTCCGGATGGCCACCAGTTTATTGTTTATTATTTCAGTTGCATTTTGCTCCCTTCAAGAGGTATTTGTTTTCTTTTGTACTCTTAGATGTCTAGTCTGGATAACCCTAAACCTAGTATGTTGGGTAGTCAGCTGTAATTCTTTTTGTACAGCTTAGAGGTATCCGTATGTCTGTATTTTTATTTTAATGTCCTTATTTATGAATTATTATATTTATTTTCCTAATTTAATTGGTAAGGGTTCACCCAACGGGTCTAGGGGAGGATGTCGGGTGCCCGCACGGCCTAGTCGAGACCCGGGTTGTGTCAGTTAGTATCAGAGCCCAGTTTAAAGTCTATCCAGACTAAGAAAGTGTCTAGTAGAGTCTCGCTGATGGGTACGTAGACGTCCGTACTTATCTACGAGGGGCTATGATGGTATTTAGGAAGTTTCACTTCCTTCTTTTCTGATCGTGCGCCAGTCTAGGTTACAAAAGTATTTTCGTTAATTCCTTCGTGGTAATTGTGAAACCCTCGTGCGATAAATCAGCAAATGGTATGAGTTCAAGACGAAGCAGTCTGGCCTGGGGTTAGCACTGACGAAGCCCCGAGAGTTTTTGATCGTGCTGACGATCTAGTTATGGAGGTCCCAGCTGTACGAGCTCGTGATGGGCAAGGGAGCAGGGCCTTGTGGTTCCCTTGGCTCTCTACGAGGCTTTTACGAGAATCTTGGTGATGCAGATACCGTAAGAACCTATTATTTGCTAGGAAGCTTATCAGGTTGTCGCAGATGCAGATGTTCAGTCTCAGGGAGCTTCTATTCCAGTTCTTAATATTGCCGCAGTAAAGTATGTTCCAGAGGCAGCATGTGTTGTGCCTCTAGTTATTCTGGCTGGTTAGCTAGCCCGAGTAATGGCTCGGTCCGAGTATCTGAAAAGGCTGCATTATTTTACCCAATTGAACCTTCCGATATTCTTAATCCATGCATCAGATAATCCTTGCGTAAATTTTTAAAATAAAATGATGTCAGCGTATCCTTCAGGCTCTTGATTATATCGAGCGGTATGGTGTTGATTATTCTGCTTTCCAGTTTCAGGGTCCAGCCTTAAATTGGTGGGCCGCTCTCTTATTAACTAACTTCGTTCGATTTTTCTTCTAGATTCGTGGAAAAGTTCCTTTCGAGTAGTGAACGAGATGAAAAGTGCTGCCAGTTTGAGTGGATTGGACAGGGTAGCCTGTCGGTTAGCCTGTTGGTGTTTCAGAATATGAGATTTAATTCTATAAAATGGCTGAATATGCATTAGAACGAGTCCATGAACCTTCCGAGAATGTTCAAAGATTTATTACTGACCTTTCTCCTTCCTTGAGATCCCGAATGGCTCGAGAAATTGAGGTTGGGACTTCATTTGATGTCGTTGTTGATATTGCTCGAAGATACGAGGCATACCATAAGTTAGAGTTGGAAGAGTTAGAGCGGGAGAGCAAGAGATCCCGTGACCCTAGTGGGTAACTATGGTGCCTCATTTGGAGGTAAGAGTTCTGATTATTTTGGAAGGTCATCTTCCAGGTTATCTCAGCTTGTAGAGCGTGATTCTCAAAGTGCGTGAGTAGTTCATCAAGATTAGACCCAGTTTTTCTCTTTATAGCTATCAACAATCTTTCCAGCTTCCATCTTGGTTCGAGATTCTAGTAGAGTCATGTTATTCTATGAGCTTGTCTTAGTTATAAAAGGGTATTCTGGTAAATTTTCAGAGTTTCCTTCTTATTGGGAGGTTAAATTGGTATGGATGTTTTTCCATAAAGCTTATTTAATGTCTATCTCTTCAATTGTGATTCTTTGGCTCGCCTGACTCGGAAGTAGTCTAGCTTTGGTAGCCAAGCAAATAAGAAGATGAACTTCCTGAAGCTCTAATTATTTCTATCCTCGATCCATTTTCATTTCTTCTTCGTCCGGCACTAGTGAGCTTGGGCGATTGGTAGCCGCTTGTGACGTTCCCTGTGTTGAGCCAGAGTACGTGTTATTGTATCCGGGTAAGCATATTATTATTTTGGATATCAGTTTATCCGGGTATCCATTCCCATGTATAGTATAGTGCTGGTTCTATTTTTGCGGATCATCCAGTTTCAGGGGAAACTCTACCGAAATTTTTATATAGAAGTACCATCCATCAGGCGGTGGTGTTTACGGCAAAGGTATGGAGTTGTGAACTTGAGAGTTGCAGCTGTTTGGCAACTCGAAAGGGTAGTTGGTAGCGTAGGTCTGCCTACGTTAAGCTTTTAGCTAAATCTTCTTTAGTCCAGCAGACTGTGCGAGGATGGTTATTCCTATTCAAATGGCTGCATGAGTTTGTGCTTTAAGTGGAGGAGTCTTCCTCCAAATACTGAATGGTAATATTAAATCTCTGTGGTGTTGATACCACTTTTCTCAAGACCCAAAGTAAGGCCACGGCAGAAATCTACAATGAGTGTCGATCATTGCTAAACCCACTAATAATCTATTAATGACAGAGATAAGCTGGCAACCTGATCATATATACGTACCTATCTGCTGAAAGCATAAAGTCTGGAAAGATGACACGACTTTAACTTGCTGGCAATTAGAACATTGAGCCACAGATTCTGCTATGTCACACTTCATTCCATCCCACTAATAAATCTGCTCAAGATCATGGTACATCTTAGTCGAACCTGGATGAACAGTGTATTTAGAACAATATGCCTCTATCATAATCTGTCCACGTAAATTTGCAACATCAGGAGCACACAGTCTATCTTTATACATGGAAAAACCGTCAGTAGTAACCCTGTATGGTGACTCCGTTTTTCTTCTGGCTATCTGTCTGTATTCAACCAGAACTGGATCCTCATACTGACGTTGTTTTACTTCATGAAAAATTTAGAGTTAAAGATCTAGTGCAGCTTGTCGTCCATCCATCATTGGCATATCTCCTTCACACCCCAACTCTTTGAGAAGTTACTTTAGCGTTATAAGTGCACATGTAATCAATTTTATTGTTGGTATTTTGCCTCAGCCCATGGTCCAACTACATGTCTCTTTTATTTTCACTTTTTCAAGTCATAATATTTCCAATTCAAAGACAATACCCTGAAGTAGATGTTCAGTCTGAAGATTATTCCTGGTCTGCATCATACTGTCCAATAGTATTTGCATGACCCTTATCCTTATATTATAGACCCTGTACAGATGAACCTTTGACATACATTAGGATATGAGTATCTACATTCCCACAAGGAGCTTGCGGACTAACCCTAACATTAATTGAGGTGTTGCATAGTGCATTCGTAGAAATGATATAGCCTGCGTCAAATCTTCTATAGTGTGTAGTGAAGAGGTACTTCAAAAGCTTCCCCTATTGCATCAAGCGTAAGCTAATTCTTAGTTCCATCGACCTGTTTTATATCAAAAGATATATCGAAGAGGTGATTATCGGCTGAATCATGTTAGCCCATCCAGAGTTTCGTATATCTTTGCTTAGAAAATGTAGAACTCTGCTCTCGTGATCGAGGAAGGATCAGTTTAGTCAGAATAAGCTGGGCAATGACGTTATGATATTATCCAGCTATGTTTTTATCCAAGGGTTTGATGTGCGTGTCATAATTCTGATTCTGTAATCATGAGATAATATTCGTGGAATAGTTTATAAAAGTTGTGTAAGTTCTCTTGTTATCTCCGTGAATCTTGCTTTAGACTTAGGCTCGTTCGAGGATGAACGAGAGTATAAGTGGAGGAGAATGAAACGACCTCGGTCAGTCGTTTCGGAAGTTAGGACTCCGATTGGCGTGCCGATAATTTTAAAAACTTCGTACTGTCCATTAGGACCTGTCTGTAAAATTTGAGCTAAATCAGACCCCGTTTGGTATGCATCGGAAGAAGGTTTCAGTTTTTATTGTCGATAAATACTAAAAAGAGATTTCCGAGCTCGGTTTTGGCGAACGAGCTCCGATTCAAAATCCGAAAGCGCCGTTAGGTTCGTATGATTATTTGTGACTTTTGTGAACTTTCGAAAGTGAATTTCGATGTTGTTCGGCTAGTTTCCGCTAAAATGCGAAAGTTATATAATTTGACCTTTTTTTTCATTTAAATTCGCATCTTGAGTTTCGGGAGTCCGATTTGAGATCCGCTTTTGTGAGTATCTTACATATATTCTGTACAACTTATATGCAAAAGTTGGAATTATTTCGAATATCGTAGGGTACCGTTTTAATTTTTGTCACGAAAAGAAAAGAAAATAAAAGAAAATAAAAAAAGGAAAAAGGAAAGGACAAAAAATTAAAAGATAAGAGGCGGTGGACTTTTTAGTCCACCCTTTCTATAAGTAAGCAGCAACATAAACAGATTACAGAAACAGGAAAGGAAAACGCAGAAGGAAAAACAGAAAACACGCAGGAAAAAATGCCAGAAAATGAGAAAAGAGCCGGAGAAAAGATAGAATTTTTACCCCGAAACATTCAGAGTGGGATCGTTTGACAATGAAACCAAAGGATAAAGCGGTTGTTGATTAGCAAGTGCTAACTTTTGGAAGAGGTAAGTGTTTATATTCATTTCTTTGGAGGCACCTGGCCTCGTGGATTTTCTACCACGTGTTCCTTACGTGTGTAGCTGCCGATAGGCGTACTCATTACGCCTTAGCTTTGGATTTACATTGTATATTATATGTTATGTCCTGTTGTTGGTATTGCATTGAGGATTTGAGCATTGTACTCTGGCTGTGAGTTGGCATCTACTTCCCGGCTGTTGATGAGAGTCCCGCGCCGGTGAAAGGTTATTATTGCATCACATTGCATTCATGTGCATTATATGTCGTTCATATGCATTACATTGCATATCATATTGGGTGCAGGAGTATTCCGCCCCAGGAGCAGGAGGATTCCGCTCCATTGTATCATATTGAGGGTAGGAGGATTCCGCCCCAGGAGCAGGAGTATTCCGCTCTTATGTCAGATATTGAGTGCAGAAGTATTCCGCCTCAGCTTTACATTATATTGGGTGCAGGAGTATTCTGCCCCAGGAGAGTGCAGGAGTATTCCGCCCCAGGAGCAGGAGTATTCCGCTCCAGTTGGTTATCAGATTGGATTCCCCTCGAATGTAGGAGTATTCCGCTTCGAGATGGGATTACGGGCACATGTGACCCTTTACATCACCTTTCAGTTCATACCATTGTGTAGACTTGTGGTACATGACTACTGTTCTGCTTATATGTGCACTGCTTATTTGTAGTTGATATGTTTCTGGCTCGCATCCCTGGTTGAGCTTACAGTTTCTTACGTGTTTCTGGTTATTATCTGGCTATGCCTTTTTATAATTTAAATAAACGGAATTTGGTCTATCTATTTCTTTTCTCCCTGGCTAGCTATCCTATTCTTTGAGGTGGCTAGTTTGCCCCACTTATTGAGTCCTTTTGACTCACCCATGTTTGTTGTTTGTTTCTTGTCTATCTATTTCGTTTCAGTAGGTTTGCTCCAGGATTGAGTTGGTCACGTTGTGAAGGAGCGGAGACGACCTCAGCTGTCAGGGTGAGCCAGCTTTATTCCGGATGGCCACCAGTTTATTGTTTATTATTTCAGTTGCATTTTGCTCCATTCAAGAGGTATCTGTTTTCTTTTGTACTCTTAGATGTCTAGTCTAGATAACCCTAAACCTAGTATGTTGGGTAGTCAGCTGTAATTCTTTTTGTACAGCTTAGAGGTATCAGTATGTCTGTATTTTTATTTTAAGTCTTGTCCTTATTTATGAATTATTATATTTATTTTCCTAATTTAATTGGTAAGGGTTCACCCGACGAGTCTAGGGGAGGATGTCGGGTGCCCGCACAGCCTAGTCGAAACCTGGGTCGTGTCACAAGTACTTCAGAATTCAGATCTGTATTGCTTAGTGCTAGCTATTCCTATGTTATGAAACATCAATCATATCAGTATGAAGTTGCCATCCAATTCTGGAACAGTAGTCTTTTATTATTAGATATCTCTGTGGAACTGTTGGTGTTATTTGTTGCAAGGGAAGTGTGTTGTCTCATTATTTTATGATACCTTGAGGTAATTCACTGGTTTAGGGAAACTCTTGGTACGTTCTTTTTTCTCTTGCATTTTGGTTAATAGTTAAATGCACACGTGTTGTTTCCTTGATCTTCATTTTCTTATTCCATCTGTCTTGTTTTGTTAATTTATGTGGCCTACTTAGATGATGCGAGTTTTATGGTTGTAGAAGTAACTGGAGTGCCTCTATTCTTGCAGCTATATGAGATGCGTCTCTTCTAACTTTCAGCTTTTTTGCTGTTAAAGTGGTAGATATTTAAGCAAAGCGTTCTTTAAGGCACCGAACTACTTGATAGCAAATAGTCCTTGCTGGTAGGCAGTTATTCTTATTTGTTTTGGACTTGTGGTAATCTCTTCCAAATAGCCTGCTTTTAAATTTAAAAGAGTAAATTATCTGTGGTCATTGCTGGAAATTGCTAGTGGCTGAGGTACAGTTTTCTTTCATTTGTAATTACCTCCGGATTCTCGATGTGTTTATTCAAACATAGTAGGGAAACTTAGATTTTTTAGGTTATTTGTGTATATACGGTCATTGAACTGTGTTTCAATTCGGTCTTTGTGTTGACTGGTTTAAGTTAAAAGCTAAATCTTGTCTAATGACCAGGAGCATTAATTCTGATGATATGTCATCGAGCTGATTTTATTATCTCTGGCAAGATGACTAAATAATCCATCTGTGCCAATTTATGTGACATTATTTTCTATTTAGTCTGTCCCAAAAAGAAAAAGGATCATATTTTTTTAGGTAGAAACTGTACAAATTTTATGGTTTGTTTTGAACACAAATTTTAGACGTCTTATTTCTTTCTTAAATTCGTGTCACGTCAAACGTCAATACATAAAATGGGATGAAGGGATGGGGGACATGACCTTTATCAAGTTGATCTTGCTTCCAAGTTATTTAAATAGATATTGCAATTAATAAGCATTTATTTGTTAATCATGAAACTTACTGCTTGCTAATGATGGATCCAAGAGCTCGGTTTTGGAGGAGCGCTCGATGCATGCATTCGAGAGGCCGATGATTCGAATCCACCTGGATCCCTAAGAGTATAACTGATGTTAATAGCCCTTGGGTTTTTTCTCGCCTGGAGTTTAACTTCAGATGTGAAATTTTTCATGTAAAACAATTACGTGCAATTTCTTCTGAATCAACGATGTGTTCCACTATTTAATTTACACTTTATCCGCTTATCATTTTTTTATATGCACTTCATCTAAATCAATTCTGGATCCATCTAAGTGGAAGTTGAAGTGGAAGGGTATATCTCCTTCATCTACATAGAAGAATGTACGTGCTATTAAATTTCAAGATTGATTTACCAAGAAAAGATGTTAATGAAGAGAATCTAATTAGCTTGCACAAAACATAGATACAATTAAGGTAATGACTTCGATCTTCATATAACATGCTTATTTTTGAAAACTTCTCAGATTTCTTACAGATACAAATATGTGTATTATTAGCATAAGAGAATAGATGTAATGTACGCGTGTACTGACAGTTTATATTTTGAATCTACTTTTTTCTATACTAAGATCTTTAAATTATCTATTTTTTATGTTGATGTTACTTTTGGACCGTGAAAAAGTATTAGATTAATTTATAGGTTCTATATAGAGGCAAAAGATTAAATAAGTTTTGATATGATAATTCAACAGGGTGGTGTAAGACTGGACATCAATACTAATAGCATTGATGTCATAATGCATTAGTATATGATAATGTTCCTTTACAAGTAGGGATGGCAGGCTGGGCGGTATGGATACAAGGTGGGTGATATTAAACTTATGCAGGTCCATGCGAGACGAAGGGGGACGGGGCGGGTTGGTTTTCTCAAAATCC